>CM042153.1:68798209-68813209 GCA_023376005.1 Doryteuthis pealeii
AAAAGAAGAAGAGATCACGTGAGGGTCATCTTGTTGATAAAAATTACAACGCGAGAAATATGTAGTCACAAACTGCTAACCTTTATTATTGTGCTCGTCTCGTGGGTTCGTATCAGACAGGAGGAAAGGCAGAGAGAAAGAGAGAGAGAACACTGTTAATTACTGTGACCCCATACTAGGCACCAGAGGCCCGTCCGTCCCTCTACGCGTCCGAAAGCAAAAAGAGGCTGGTCCCTTTCTTCATTGTTCCACGTCACACGTGACTTCCGGTTCCGGTCAACACCAAAACTTCCGGTTGACATTCAAATTCCCATTCGGGAGGTCACGCTCCGGTCAAACTGTTTTGTGTTCATTACTCTTTTTAAAAACCTTTACTCTCTCACTTATTTCTTTCTTCCTCCCTTCCATTAGTAGTCCTTGCAAATTCAATCTTGCTACAATACCTATAAAATTATATATATTCTTAAAATGACCATAAATCAGTTTTGATTATCAAATTTCAAAATACAAAACATTAATATTGTTATGGAGTGTTCAAAAAAACAATGATATAACAGAACATGTTATGTGTAACTGCAAATGACAAAATATAATAAAAAATTGAATACTTGTATTTCAATGAATCCTAGTTAGATGCCTTCAAATTATTCACAAAAATCATCAAAGTATTTTTGTATAGCTTTGTAGAGGTAAGTCCTTTTATACTCACCTCTGCAAAGCTGCACACAACCTTTCACTCTGATATCTGGCATGGTACTTATAGAATACTAAGTCCAATACCGTCGAATTGGCATGACAAGACAGCAAACAGTCGTAACTGAATACGATTCTGAGATGCCGTAAAGACCACTGAAAAGTAGCAGGATTCATGGAGCCTCAGAGGACCCTACAAACCAAGCAGCCAATCAGAACTCAGGGAATGGACTCACCCAGACGCATGGGTGGACTGTTCTGAATTCCCATAAATACCAGTTGTCTTGACACTGGTGCAGTTGTGCTTGGCCAGTCATATTGCTCAAACCAATTGTTGACTGTCTAACTGACTTACTTCAATAGTACTAAAGTCATTTGAGTTGGCACGTGGTGCCAGGTGGGAATCATGATTAACGTGTTAAGCACTGAAAACTCTCACTGCTCTTTAACTTTGGTGATCTGATGGGAACAGGTTCTTTTAGCAGGTTTGACTGTCAGACAGTGTTACTCTGAGGGTTACAATGGCTGAAATAATTTGATAATAACAATCAAGATAAAGATCAGAAAGAATCTTGGAGTATCAAATGGAAATGAAGTTGATAGTAGTTATTTTCTTTTTTTTTTTAATTCTTTTTTAATTGTTTTTTTTTTTTTTAATGAGAAATGGAAAGAATGGAAAGACCTAAATTTGTTTAAAAAATGTGGTTTATCATAAGGTTGGTTGGATTTTATGAATGTTATTGGGTCATTTATACCAAGAAATTTTGTTTTATTCATTTTTGATAGGTATTCAATTTGTTATTTTAAAGTTTTTTAATTTGATTTTTTAAACAAGTTTTTAAACTCCAGAGCCCCAGAATTGAAACTTCACCATTAGATGCAGTTTAACATCATACCTGTAGAATAATCATACTAGTTCCAATTACCTCGAATTGGTAAGACAAGGCAAAGAAGTAGTAGTAACTGAATACAAATCTATCTTGCTGCAATGCACCACTGCAAAATGCCAGGTTATTTATGAAGCCTCATAACATCATAGAAACCAAGCAGCCAATCAGAACTCAGGAATGGAATCACCCAAATGCAAGAATGGACTATTCTTGATTTCAATAAGTACCAACTGTCTTGGTACTGATTCAGTTTGTGCTTAGCTAGTTGCTGTTGTCAAACCAATACCTAGGTTACTAAGACCCTCAGCCACCACATACTTGCACATATATAATAAAAAAGGGTTGGAGCTTGCTATAAGGGCATTAGGGATGGGACAATCATATAGTTGCTAGGGCTTGAACTGACCAGCTGATTGATTGGAGGGAGCCTTAACATAAGAAAAACTATAGGTAAACACCTAAACACTTCTAATCATATAAGCTAATATGACCATAACAATTATATACTAAATTTGTAAGGTTGCTCAGTTATGATTGGCAGGTAAAGAGTCAAGTTTCTGTCTTTAAGTTTAGTCTTCAAGAACACCATTATATTAACAAGCTTTTCCTAAAATATCAGAATTGTCATACAGCCTGTCTGTGGAGTGGCTTATTGTTAGTAACAACCAAACAGAGCACCACACATACCATCAGCTTCCAGATGTTTTACTGCACAGATCAGATTACTCAAGCTGTGCTACTCATCTGCTGAGTTGGTGAAGATTGGTATTGAACCTGGAACCTTGTGATTCCTATGCAAATGCTCCTTCCAACTGAGTGAACCAACCTTACTTTTGGAGAAATCAAGAGACTAATATCCCAGTTTCCAATGAGATGCAAGAAAAGACAAACTGTGGCGACAGAATAGCCTTTCAACTACTTTTGGATAGTGGCTAGGTCCTTTGTGTTCAAGGATAAGAACAAGGCCTTTCATGCAGATATAATAATATATATATAATATTTTGAAGGCCAATACAATGCGTATGAAAAATAAAAACAAAAAGATGTTATTTTTGTCTTATCGATTTCGAAGCATGAACTTCATCATCAGAGTTTCGTATCAGTTTTGTATCTGATACGAAACTCTGATGATGAAGCTCATGCTTCGAAATAGATAAGACAAAAATAACATCTTTTGTTTTTATTTTCAATACGCATTGTATTGGCTTTCAAATATTAATATATTATAACATACTTAATAATGCTTCAAGCAAATTACCAATTGCTTTTATATATATATACCAATCTTTCCACATGAGAGGAATGCCCTGAATTCAAACCAGCTGTAAAAGTCGTCGGGTGTCTAAAGTCGGTATCAGCCATCAGCAAAGGAGTCTATCCCCTTTTCACTAGGCTAGACCAAGGAGATTGTTTTTGCTCTGAGGTGGAGGAGCCACACTTACCTCAGCTCCTTACTTTACGACAGAATCCAGTTGGCGAGGGCCGGTATCGAACTGGACCTTTGGTTTCTAGCCAAACGCTCTACCAACTGAGCTAAAACCAACTGTACTCTGCATTAAAATTGACCTTGTGACATATCCTGCCCATGGTGGAGTGGTTGGTTTGGTTTGGTTTTTTCATGGCATGTCAACCTTTGTGGGTTATTTTATACTGAAGACATTTTGTTTTATCAGTCTTGTTAGGTATTCATTTTCAAAATTCTTTAAAATATTTTTATCTATTTAATGCATAGATGGAATCCTAAAGGTACTACCACTCCGGTTCAGCGTGGACCTGGGAATAGGGTGATGGAGGGGTACTCAACACTCCCCAGACCTCCAGAATTGGAACTTCACCACTAGATGCAATTTAATGTCATATCCAGTACACTACGAAACTTAGGTACTACCTTCTAGCACATTTAATCTCAATCTGATGATATTCTTCTGCGCTATTCTTCATTAGTACCAGTTTTGGATTTTAATAAAAAAAAATAATTTGGCACTAACGATAAATTACTATTGTTATTATAACAGTAATAATAGTAATTCATTGTTAGTGCCAAATTTAAAAAAAAAATTTTATAGATAAATTTTTAAAAAAGTTTTTTAAATGTTGATTTTTAATTTGATCATTAGCTATCACCAAAAAGGTCACGTGATCAGTTTAGGCCATCTTGAATAAAACGGAAATGAATATTTCCGAACTTTGTTTATCAAAAATCTTTGGTAGATAAAGGGTTTAACAAACCAAACCAAACCAAACCAAATGAAGTTAATGAAAATTATCTATACCAATTGGAAGATATTAAGAAGTTGAAACATAGAGATTTTTTATCAAAATGACTTGTTTTGGCATTAAATGACCCAAAAAGGGTTGATATGCCATAAAAGAAACAAACCAGACCGAATCAAATTTTAATTCATGTTTGTTTTATTCAGATCTTATGATAAAAAGGGTTGGGGTTTTGCCATGAGGGTACTTGGGTTGGGACAATCATATAAGTGCTAGGGCTTGATATGACCAGCCAAGTGGACTGGTTGGATAAATATATACTGTAATTAAATATCTTATAAGCAAAGAACCACAGTTAATTACAATTTACACAAATTTATTTGAACTGGTGTTCTCCTCTTCATTGTCAGAGCCACTGCAATTTATAAGGGTCAGCAGAGATGCTGATAGGTAAGTGTCCTGCATCCCTGGCATAAAAATCTAAAGGGACACCATAAAATCATATCCATGTGTCCCAGTGTTTATCTTTTATCTTCCCTGACCATTTCAAGCTAACTATAAATACATTTCAATAGTTTCTTAGAAATGAATTACACTGGATAGGTTACAAGGTAGGTGTTAAGGCTTTAGTTGTTTCCACAGATCATTAATAAAAACCCTACAATCTATTATGAAACTTTAGTTGGGATCCATTAATTTTCCTAGGAACTCATTCAAAGGAAATATGTGCATCCCAGGATGCACTAAATCAAAAAGCTATCAGCATCACTGTGTCAGTTGAAAAGTTCATAAGTAAAAAAGTAAAGTCGTCGGGGCGGCCTAAAGTCGGTATCAGCCAATCAGTGGGGGAGTCTATCCCCTTTTCAATAGCACTAGACCAAGGAGATTGTTTTAGCATCTGAGGTGGAGCGCCACAGCTATCATCAGCTCCTTACTTTACCGCACAGATCCCTGTGCTACTCATACGCTGAGTTGGCGAGGACCCGGTATCGAACTAGGAACCTTGTGGTTTCTAGCCGAACACTCTACCGACAGCTAACCCGGCCCATTTTCATAGGCTGACCAAAATACTCTCATGGAATGTGACCAAATGAGGTTTATTTTTCAACATTGTGGTCTAAACACTTCTTCCATCATTGTTGCAGTGCTTGGATCCTATTGGTAAAAAAATTCAACAGCAGATATGACATCATCATATGAACTTTTCAGCCAATCCTTGTACAATCAGGGCCACTGCAATGAACACTCATTGCTGCTGTGTCACATGCAAGAAGGAACATCAGCTCAGCCTAACTAAATTATTCATTTCAAATCATGATTCATAATTATAATAGGCACCATTTGACAATTATGAGTAAAGTAATACAAGATATACATAATTTCTTGAAATAATACAATTTTTTTTGTGTGTGTCCTTGTTCCTCATACTGCCTACACAGAAAAAGACAATTTGCCAGAGGAACTCTGAGTCTTCCACAACTGCTAAAACATGATTGTATACTTAAATATATCTGTCTTTGTAATTTTTTTTTTATTTTGTCTTTTTACTTTTCTTCTGTTTAAAAAAAAAAAAAAATTGTATAGTTTTGTTTTCTTATTTAAATGTTATAATAATTGATAAAAAAAAACTATATATATATAATGTCATCTACAGATACAGTGTTTCACCGTTTACATCTAATCTATGTGGCTAGACTTAACAGCTACTTCTAGCCAGGAGCCAAACCTGACTGAATTTTCATCAGTCAGACTCCTTACCTCTTAGCTGTCAGTAAGAGGCAAACATTTAACTGATAAGTATATGCATCCTTAGATGTATGTTATGATCACCAGAGAACTCAAGTCTGTAAACAACAGACTATATATATTTAAACGGACTGAATAACAAGGACTACCACTCGCTTTTCTCACTATTCTGTGATAAATAATTTCTTATCACCTTCCACATACCAACAAATGCCCTGAAGATGATCTAATTAATAGATCAAAACACTGCAGCGTCGGCCAATAAACTCACCACTTAACCCATTTAAACCTGTGTTTTTTCATTTTTCTCAATATACTTACTTACATATATATATATATATATATATACCAACCCTTCCAGATGTGACACAAGGTCAGTTTCTTAAGTGGAGTTGAACAATTTTGAATTCAGAGTTTTCCTACTCCTAGACTGGTTCCTAGTCTGTCCTATTATTTACTTATAGCTGGATGGAGAATAGTTTGATGCATACCTTTTTCAAATGTATTAGAACCCTGTAAAATGCAAACAGGATTTGAACTTGGTTCACTGTGTCCATTTCCTATGACGATAACCATTACAACATGTGCCACCAACATAAAAAAATGATTAATAGGAAAAAGTTATCACAAGTTTAATGTGATTTTCCCAACCCTATTGCCCTTATGGCAAGCCCCGACCCCTTTTTATCATATGGGTGCTAGAAGGCAGTGGCTGCGGGGCTACATGTCCTGGGAATGACGTTAAACTCTATATGATGGTGAGGTTCCAGTTTTCGAGGTTTGGGGAATGTGAAGCACCCCTTCATCACCATTGCTCCCTGGTCCACTCTGACCCGAAGTGGTAGTACCTGTTAGGGTCCCATCTATGGGTTAAATAGAAAAATGTATTTATAAAAAAAATTGTATTATCCATTAAGAATTGATTTATTTCAAAACTTTATCGGCATTAAATGACCCACTGAGGTTGATATGCCGTAAAACAAACAAACAAACAAGTTAATGTAAGTTTAAATTTGAAGTAAAAAAAGTAAAGTCGTTGGGGTGGCCTGAAGTCGGTATCAGCGAGGGAGATTATCCCCTTTTAACTAGCGCTAGACCAGGGAAATTGTTTATGCGCCTGAGGTGGAGTACCACACATACCATCAGCTCCTCACTTTACCGCACAGATCCTGTAATAGGCAACTCCGCTAACTTTACTTTTACTTAGAGCATTTTAACCCTATTATTCTCACAGAAATTTCACTATGGTGTTTCATTTTTGCTATGTTACAATAATCAGTAAGGGAGTTTATCCCTTTTTAACTAACGCTAGACCTGGGAAATTGTACTTAGAGCATTTTAACCCTATTATTCTCACCAGGGAGATTGTTTTTGCACCTGAGGTAGAGCACCACACATACCATCAGCTCCTCACTTTACCGCACAGATCCTGTAATAGGCAACTCCGCTAACATTACTTTTGCTTAGAGCATTTTAACCCTATTATTCTCACAGAAATTTCACTATGGTGTTTCATTTTTGCTATGTTACAATAACATAAATACAAAAATTAGATCATTATAAGACAGAAGGTTGCTTTTGTTTGGCCATCACGGGAGTAAGAAAGAAAGAAAGAAACTCCTGAATTTTTGTTGACAAAAATGATTTTTAAATCAAATGCATATCATATTTGCATGTAAGCAAAACACAGAAATGTTTTAATTCATTCATTCTTTTCATAGACAGCAATTTTCTTTTGTTTTGGACTTTTTTTTTTTTTTTTCAACTTATGCCACTGCTAAATTGCACCATTATCTATAACAACAGCTTTTATTTGATTTTAATGCCCATAGCCAGTAATTAATTGGGGAATAACAAAGTCATTCTCTCACTTGGGGAGACAACAAACAGCTGTTGTCTATTTACAAGAGAAAAACAAAAGGAAGAAAAAAAAAGAAAAGAATGATAAAAAAAAGAAAAAAAAGTTAACTGATTCAAAGCAAAAATTGTTAGATTTTTTTTTTTTTTTTGTAAATTTTGCCTCATTTGCATAATATAGAAAGAATACTTGCTTCTTCTTCTTCTTCTCCTCCTCCTCCTCTCCCCATGTCAATAGATTGGCAGTAAGATATACATAAATAAACATATGTGCAACACTTAAACATTCTAAATCTCTTTCCCCCCTCCCCCCGAAGGTCAGTACCAGCATAAGCAGGGAGCATTGAGTATTTGAGAACACACCTTTATCAGGCCATAAATGGAAGACAAATTGACATAATGTTCCATGGCATGCACCAAATTTTAACATTCTCATTTTTCTTTTAGATATAGTAAAGTCTGTGGAGTGGCCTATTGTCAGTATCAGTTTAACAGCAAGGGAGTCTATCCCCTTTTCACTAGTGCTAGACAAGGGAAATTTTATTTATATCATTTTTTGCTGAGGTGAAGCACCACACCTATCGTCAGCTACCAGATGCGTTACCACACAAATCAGATTACCCAAGCTATGCTATTCATGCACTGAGAAGGTGAGGACAGTTATCAACCCAGAACCATTTGTAGGTGATTTTTTTTTTTTTATCAACATATTGATAATATTTAGTCTTTAAGATACTAATCAGTTATCCGATCAGTCGCCAATTTCACTAGACTAATAACCAGAAAATGACATATCATTTTTGCTATTAGTTCTTTTTTATTTTATCTGGTTTTATTTTTTGTTTTTTTTGTTTAATTTTGGAGCATTTTCATTTTTAGAGAGAAAACTGTAGACATTTTCGAAAAAAGGTTTTATGAGGCAGGCGTATTTTAAATATTATAGGCTTTGCTTCACTTGCACAATTGGTCTCCATTCATTGTTATATTCTACTTGCATAATACCCATCAAGTACATACAGAATTTGGATCATTGATATATATGACTGAAAGGTCCTCAGCACAATCAAGCAGGGAATGTTCTTTTCTTTTAATAAGATTAAATTAAGAAATGACGTGCCTTGTGTTTTTAATGGCAGGTTGAACATACACAGTAATATATATATATATATATATATATATATATATGAAATAGTGTGGGGTTTGTTTCACTTGCACATTTAGTCTCCATTATACTAGCAAAATAAAAAGACACCCTCCGGGCGATGTAAAAATAATATTTTGAAAGATATTGCCTGGGGGATGGGAGCTGAAAATTCAATGTCATAGAGTGTGTACCATAAGTATGTAAAATCGTCAAATTTATTGAAGGAGTAAAAAAAGAAAGACAATTTGAAATGGAAACAGTTCCGATAACTTTAAATATTATATTAGAATAAAACAATCTATATATAAATATATAATGTAGGGCATCTATTTATTGAAACAATGAGGACTGTCTAACGTTGCATGCTCACATTTTGAGTATATTTATTCTATGTTATGACGTTGGATTATGTGTTGGGTAATGTGACGTAAGCAGTGACGCAGTTTTTGTTACAGACAAAAAGCGAGCAAATCTCCAGTCAGTCGGTAGAGCGTTTGGCTAGAAACCACAAGGTTTCTAGTTCGATACCGGTCCTCGCCAACTCAGTATATGATAGCACAGGGATCTGTGCGGTAAAGTAAGGAGCTGATGGTAGGTGTGGCGCTCCACCCCAGATGCTAAAACAATCTCCTTGGTCTAGCGCTATTGAAAAGGGGATAGACTCCCTCGCTGACTGGCTGATACCGACTTTAGGCCGCCCCGACGACTTTACTTACTTACTTGCATAATAGTAAGGAACATAACTGTTCTTTTTACTGTCTTGGTAGTTTAAGGTAAATAATTTTCTAACTGTATGCTTTTTTTTTATTCATGGGTAACGTGTGACTTATACTCAATCTTTAAGAAAAGTACAACTGGTTTGAATTCAGTTTTCCTTCTTCTAGACTGGTTACCTAACCAAGGCTAAATAATTTAGTCTGCCCTACTATTTACCCATAAGTGGAGGGAGAACAGATGGATTCATGCCTTAGACTATTAGTGCAAAGGGAAATGCAAACAGCAGACTCATCCATGATTTTAACTCTGGTCTCTGATTCCATTTCTTACAATGATAACCATTAAGCTATGTGTGCCTCCTCTTTGTCTGTAGGTATATGTGACATGATATAGGGAATAGATGGAATATGTAATTATTATCCTGACTCTATCTCCTGTAGAGGGGGCAAGACCATAACCTTTAAAATGGGTGTTTCAGGTATGACATTAAACTGCATCTGATGACGAGGCTCCAGTTCTGGGAAGTGTGGAGTACCCCTTTCATTGCCATTACTCCTAGGTCCACTATGACCCTAATGTGGAAGTACCTGTTAGGAGGGTCTCATCTATGGATCGAATAGTTTTGTTAAAAAATCATTCTTATTTGATAGGACCTTGTGAGTTCTCACAAGGTAATTCACTTTACCTCCTGTTACAAATAGTAACACTACTGCTCTTTTACAAGGATGGTTTTGGCATTAGATAACCCACAAAAGTTGATATACCATTAAAGCAAAAGAAATCAAGCCAATTTGAAATTAACTGATTGATGGAATGATAATATTAAATTTCTGCTGAGAATTATATATAATCCATAGTATTTAACCAGGGTGTCTCATCTCACTTGTATGCTAAAAAAAAGATTTTGAAATCTCAAGTGTTTGATATCTAAATACCAAGATTGACAAGAAAATATTAAGATCAACAGAAATATGTACACATTGTTTTTATTTTAATTTGAATTAAATTTCAGTAGATTGTGTTATATCTTTCAAGTAGGGAAGGGTAGCTTGTTTGCCTTGCAGATCAGTGTTAAAAATTCTAATTTTTAACTGAGCTAGTGGGAAACTTATGTTTTTAGCATACAGATAAAATATGGAGGATTGAAATGATAATACAAGACCAGGTTGCTATAAAATTAACAAGGATTTATTTAACATCATGTAGAGAAATGCTTCTACCCTCAAGCGACTTAACCAGTACAAAACGCTGTGTCCAAAACATAAACAAATGCCATTCCACAAGTAAGATGGTGGAAAACCCACTTCCAGCTTTGACAAAGCAAAGGTGAGCAACTCTATTTTTGTTAGGTATACCTAACAAAAATAGACCTAACAGAAACTCACTACTCCCTCAGCTGCCAGGTATCTTTTAGTATGTGTTAAACATACCTTATTATAATGGAGATTCATTATCTGTCTGTAACTGAAACTACATCACTACTTATGACCCAATAACCTCAAGAATTGCGTAAATGTATCAATGAGTATTTAAATTATAGTCAAAATCATTAATACATTAAATAGAAAACACATCTGTATTATATATACTAAAAAATGAAGTACGCAACATTAAACAGTCCACATTGTTTATTAAAACAGGTTTTAATAAATATATGCCCGGTATTATTGATTTATATATAGTTTGTTTTATTTTGATATCTATTTAAAGTTATCGAACAATTATTTACAAACAAGAAATAGTTATATAATCTTTTCTACATTAAATTTGAAGATGTTTGTTAATAAGATTATGATATAATCTTATTAATATCAATTCTTATATACTATACTACATATATTGATAACTGTCTGACCCTGTTTATCCATACTTTGCATATCGATAACTGTCTTACTCTGTCTATACTACACATATTGTTAATTGTCTGACCCTGTCTATACTTCACATATTGTTAACTGTCTGACCCTGTCTATACTTCACATATTGTTAACTGTCTGACCCTGTCTATACTTCACATATTGTTAACTGTCTGACCCTGTCTATACTTCACATATTGTTGACTGTCTGACCCTGTCTATACTTCACATATTGTTGACTGTCTGACCCTGTCTATACTGTCTGACCCTGTCTATACTTCACATATTGTTTGACTGTCTGACCCTGTCTATACTTCACATATTGTTGACTGTCTGACCCTGACTTATACTTCACATATTGTTGACTGTCTGACCCTGTCTATACTTCACATATTGTTAATTGTCTGACCCTGTCTATACTTTCACATATTGTTAATTGTCTGACCCTGTCTATACTCACCTGTCTATACTTCACATATTGTTAACCTGTATACTTCACATATTGTTAACGTCTGGCCATTGCTTTTATATTTTTATATATTTCTAGGTTTATGGTAAATATCTTATATTCACTAGCAAAGATATGCAATCTTCAGGCACAAGTATTTAAGTTTGAATAAATAAAACATATCAAATTAAAAAAGACTAAAGAAACGCATATACAAATATTACACTTATTTTTATTCTATTTTTATTGATTTCTATATAAAATTATATGTATGATTCAAATTCAGATAAATTTGAGAATGAAATAATAATACTGGAAATCAATAATATCAACTAGTTATTTATTAAACAAGGTTTTGTTAAAACCAGTATGCAAATTATCCCTACTATATACTATGCAAACCTTTATTTCTTATTCATATATAATACACATTGCAGAATTTTAAACATATAAATAACATGGGCTGTTTTAAAGCAAATCTAACTCACCTAGATTTTAATAGAGATTAAATAAGATGCTAATTAAGATTGAATAATGATTAAGTATTAATTATTGAGAATACTAGTGAGAATATATGCCTTCTGGGTGTAAGTATTTAAGTTTTAATGTAATGAAATATATTGAATTCGAAAGACTAATAAAATTAAATGAAAATGCATATAAAGATTTCACTTATTGTAATTGTATTTTAATTGTTTTTATTATAAAATCATTCATAGGATTGATTTTAATATGTTGGAGAATAAAACAATAATAGAGATCAAGAACACCAAGGAATTATTTATTAAACCTGGTTTTGTTAAAACCAGTATGCAAATTAACAGCACCATTTATTATGTAAACCTTTATTTCTTAGTTATATATAAGACACATTGCAGGATTTTAAATGTACTAATAACATGGGTTGTTTTGAGACATATCTAACTCAGATTTTCATAGATATTGTTAATGAATAAGATTTATTCTATATATTAATATTAATGATTTTGATTATAAATTTAATACTCATTGATAAACTTCCTAATGGTATTGTGACGTAAGCAGTGATGTAGTTTCCGTAACAGACAGACTGACACTGAATCGCCATTATAATAAGATGTGAATAAGTAGAGATCTACATTTACATACATATACTAAAATTTGGTAGACATATCAATCCAATTTTTCTTTAGAAATGGTAATGTTGTTGTATTAATTTTTCCTTTCCACAACTTTAAACTTTTCTTCTTCTGGAATCTAACAATGATCACAAATTTGTTCTTGCTTTTTTTTTATTTTTGAATTCCAGATTTTCGTAAAATGTTTTTCGTCAAAAAATGTGCGAAGTAGACAAAGAATAAATAATTATGGATGATTGATTTGATTAAGAAAAAAGAACAAAAAAAAAAAAAAGAAAAGAAAGAAAAAAGGTTAATACTTATAACTGAATGAATTAATTATCCTTATTGATATCATTTGATCAAGTGGGGGCAGATTTAAGATTAAAAAAAACAAAAAAATTTGAGTATTATTTTTGTTTGTTTGGTGTTTTTTTTTCTATTTTTCAATTTTTTGTTTCTTTTTCCATTTGGCTAAATTCCTTTACAAAGTTTTCCGGAACAATGAATGCTTGCCATAATGCTGAAGAATGTTAATAAAAAAAGAATACAGAAAAAAAATCTTTTTTTTGTCTGTATATAACCATGTTGACATGTGTCGTTAGTGCCCAAGTGCTTATTCTATTGATAAACTAATTGTACGATTGTGTATATATATATATATATATATATATATATATATATATATATATATATATATATTTTAAATTTTTTTCTTTTAATATCATATTAGTGTGTGAGCGATTATATATGCGTTGGTGCATGTATATATGTTCAAATGTATACAATTATTGCACTTGCATACATATTCAGTACCATGCAAAAGTCTTTGGCTGCTTGAAACTATAGTAAATCTATCTATCTATACACATATAAAAAAAGCAGTTAGTGTGTATGTATGTATGTCTGGATGAAACTGCGAAAATAAAACAATTAACGACAAAGTAAATATATATACAGTGATGCTGATAGCTTTTTGATTTAGTGCATCCTGAGACGCACATATTTGCTTTGAATGAGTTTACCAGAAATCTTATGGGTCTCAACTAAAGTTTCTTAATAGATTGTAGGGTTTTTATTTATGATCGGGGGAAACAATTAAAGCCGTCTAACTCCTATCTAGTAACCTATCCTGTGTAATTCATTTCTAAGAAACTATTGAAATGTATTTACAGTTAGCTTGAAATGGTGAGGGAAGAAAAAAGAAAAACGATAGGATGCATGGATATGATTTTACTGCGTCCTTTTAGATTTTTATGTGTCAGGGACACAGGATGCATACCTATCAGCATCTCTGTATATACACATTAAATATCACTGGCTTTTTGTGCAAAAATTATGAAGATATAATTTATATTTGAAGATATTTATATATCAAAATATACATAAAAAAGCATTGAAATTCTACTTTAAAATGTCTAGCATTTGTAAATCTCAAAAGTAAATAAATCAATACACCAGGTTCCACCCCCTCTACTCAGGCAATGCTGGGTAGTCGCTTCTAGTTTCTAATAATTTCCAGCTTATAAGTGGTTGTTTCCCATCAAGGTTTTTACAGATTAAACATTGTCCCAATTGGAATCATATCTATACTTAATTATCATATTTTGTCACAGGTATTCTGAACGAGAGAAAAAGATTTGAGACAACTGTGGGGTGGCGTTTTAGGCTAAAAAAGGTGGCTGTGGTTATTCCAGGTGCCTGTTCCTAGGGTTTGCTTTTAGCTCCATCTTATTTGGTGGTCAAGCTGAAAAGGAAATCAAGGAAAGAAAAAGGAAGAGACAAAGACAAAAGGTAGTTTTATGATTTTGGCTTTATTCTTGGGTCATAGCCACCAAATGGTAAGGAAATTCCTTCCTGACCAGTAGTGGTGTCTCAACCCAAATAAGGCCTAAGTCTGAATAGCCGAAAGATTCTTTTGGGGGTCAGAAGTTCATATGCTCAGAGGGTTCTTCCAGTAAAAACTCATGAAAGTTTATTTTAATTTTTTAAATTTTAATCCCCACACAATCACCAAAAATGGCTATGCCAAAAGTTTTTGGCTACCTGACCTTTTTTGGTTTTCTTTTTCCAGTGTAAATAGGCAAAAATTTTTTTATTTTAAACATCAACCCCCCACCTCCTCCATATATATTATATATATATATATATATATATATATATATATATATATATAGTATCAATTCTTTACATCAAATTTCTGCAGTTTTTTATTGCTTGAAATGATAAAAATTCTTGGATTCTTCCTGATATAATGAATATGTCAATACCTTGGTACCCCCTCACAATAATCTGATTGGACAGTGTCATGTATAAATAGTCGACACTGTGTTGGACC
>CM042153.1:68823209-68865680 GCA_023376005.1 Doryteuthis pealeii
GAAACATTAAAAACAAATAAAGAATATTAATTTTCACTTTATTGACCAGACCCTTACTTAGGCTAGACAAGTGGTCGGAGAGGCCCCCTCCAATCAATCGGCTGGTCACATCAAGCCCCAGCACCTATATGATTGCCCCAACCCTATTGCCCTTATGGCAAGCCCCAACCCTTTTTATCATATGGGTGCAGGAAGGCGGTGGCTGAGGGTCTTCATGTCCTGGGAAAGATGTTAAACTCTATCTGATGGTGAGCTTTGGGGAATGTGGAGCACCCCTTCATCACCATTGCTCCCTGGTTCACTCTGGTATAACCTCTGGGTTAAATAGAAAAATGTTTTTATAAAAAATATTGAGTATCCATTAAAAATGAATTTATTTCAAAACTTTATCGGCATTAAATTACCCACTGAGGTTGATATGTTGTAAATCAAAAACCAAATCAAATTTATTGACCAAATAAAGTGAAAATCTCCCATTCTGGTGCTAGATTTTATACCCAACATAGGGAAGCCATAATATGCAACACTCCAGAGGGGTAAGAACCCCCCCCCCCAAAAAAAAAGTTGTGCCCTGGGTATGACACTAAACTGCATCTGATGGTGATGTTTAGTTCTGATATGCTATTTAATAAAGAAATTAAAAGCCCAGTTAATTGAGGCTCTAAAATACACTGACTGCACCTCTGCAGAGGGGTAAGCCCCTCCCCACCAATGGGACCACCTATTGGCCATGAAAAAAAAAAAGGTGTCCTTGGTATGACACTAAACTGCATTTGATGGTGATGTTCTAGTTCTAGAGATCTGGGAAGTGTGAAGTACCATTTTATTGCCATTACTTCCAGGTCCACTCTCTATCTGAGAAATAGATCTGTTTAAAAATTACTTATATTTAATAGTAAAAGTAAGTAAAGTCGTCGGGGCAGCCTAAAGTCTGTATCATCCAGTCAGCGAGGGAGTCTATCCCCTTTTCAATAAGGAGATTGTTTTTTAGCATCTGAGGTGGAGCGCCACACCTACCACCAGCTCCTTACTTTACCACACAGATCCCTGTGCTACTCATACGCTGAGTTGGTGAGGACCGGTATTGAACTAGGAACCTTGTGTTTTCTAGCCGAACGCTCTACCGACTGAGCTAAAAAACTCTTTAGAAACAACTACACAGAAAATGTCAATATAAATGTGTAATGAATGCAATTCCTTAATCTTTAGGCATAAACTATATGGGTTGACATGCTGTTGTACTCATTCAATCGTCTCTATCTCTCTCTTTTTCCAGAGTGGTAGTACCTGTGAAGGTCCCATCTATGGTTTAAAGAGAAAGAAATGAATTTAAAAAAAAATGATAATAAATTTGTCGGGGTGGCCTAAAGTCACTATCAGCCAATCAGCAAGGGATTCTATCCCCTTTTCACTAGCGCTAGATCAAGGAGATTGTTTTTGTGTCTGAGGAGGAGCGCCACACCAACCATCAGCTGCTTACTTTATCGCACACATCCCTGTGCTACTCATATGCTGGGCCAGTATCAAACCCTGAACCTTGTGGTTCCTAGTCTGATGCTCTACCGACTGAGCTGTATTTATCAGATGAGACTTGATATGAATAATTTTGATATTTTGGACTGTTGTCCTCATCTTTATTGTGTTTATACACAATAAAGATGAGGACAAGAGTGCCAAGCAGGATAAGAAAATGGATTCAGTAAATTGAATCCTAATTACAGGTAAGGTTGCTTATGCTCACTCACCTTTGAAAAGGCTCGAACACAGTTCTCCCTGTAAGTAAGTAAAGTCATCAGGCAGACAGCTAGGGAGTCTACCCCCTTTTTGCTAATGCTTGATTAAAGAGATTGTTTTTGGCATCTGAGGTGAAGTGTCACGCCTACCGTCAGCTCACTACTCATATGCTTAGTTGGTGAGGGCCAGTATCAAACCCGAAACCTTGTGGTCCTAGTCAGATGCTCTACTGATTGGCCTAAACCAGCCCTGTACTTTACCCTATTGTCAGATATATTTACAAAAAATGTCTTGTTTCTTGTATACAATATCATTTGTCAGCAAAGAGTAAGTGAAGCAAATCACCTTTTCCTAATAACCACCCAAGCAGTAAAGTAAAGTCGTTGGGGTGGCCTGAAGTCGGTATCAGCCTATTAGCGAAGGAGTCTATCGCCTTTTCACTAGCGCTAGACCAAGGAGATTGTTTTTGCATCTGAGGTGGAGCGCCACACTTACCATCAGCTCCTTACTTTACTTCACAGATCCCTGTGCTACTCATATGCTGAGTTGGCAAGGGCCGGTATCGAACTAGGAACCTTGTGGTTTCTAGCCGAACGTTCTACCGACTGAGCTAACCCAGCGATTCAGTGCTGGTATGTTTTTTGCATTCTCTTGTTTATATAGATCGGTTTAAATAATCTTGAGTTGAAGTATTAAGAATCTGAAGCATTTCCTCTTCGGATAATGCTTTTTATTTTATTTATCTATTTCGGTAAAATATCACATTGATTTCTCATTGGAAATACTGCCCGGAAAAAATAACAGTAGGCATTAGCTAATGGTATTTTACTGGAGTGACAGCAAGTCTCTTCATGTCTCCAGGACTCTTCTGAGTATTCTAGCAGATTGCAATAGTGCAGTAGTCTGGATGGTCTCAATTCTTCCTCTGATTTCCAGATTTTGCAAGCTTTTCGGGACCGTTCCAAGTGCACTAACTACAATTGGTATCACTTTGACCTTCATATTTCATAGCTTTTTCAGTTCTCTCGCAAGGTCCAGATATTCGTCCATCTTTTCGTTTTCCTTCAGCTTCACCCTGTGATCTGCTGGAACTGCAAAATCCACTAGTTGACAAGTTCTTTCAATAAAAATGCTGTTACACTTATTGTCAAACTTGACAAAGCCCAGTTATCTTAGATATTTTTTCCCCTCTGTTAAAATCATCAAATTTCAAAACATTGATAACAATTTACATAATGTCTTTAATTTTTTTTTGTTAAATTTTATATTTATTATTTATCTATTTTTTTGTTGTATTACTGTAAATATCTTTTTCATGTTTTTTTTTTTCTTTCAAGAGTGTTTTTATTTATTTATTATTATTTGAATTTGTCTTGCTTATAATTATTTAATAAATTTCATGGGTTTTTCATAGATCATGTCACAAACAAAATTATTCAGTTTATTTATATTACAAATATTAAATTTCTTGGTCTCTCATCTTTTTAATGAATAACAAGAAATCTGCTTTTTTTAAATTTGTGGTGGGCATTTCTCATTATTGAACACCCATGAAGCTTTATCTCAAAATATGATTTCACTTTCAGAAAATCCACAACAATGTTTACAGTAATTATATATATATATATATATATATATATATATATATATATATATATATATATATATATATATATACACTTCAATTAACCCATTTAACCTCAGAAGTGAGGTGGTATTTTTGAAATATTTTTTTTTTTTTTTAAATTTTAATTAACCATGGGCACTGCCTCGTGTGGTGTGAATTTTAGCAAGCAAAGATAACAAACCATTGTTAGTGAGTTCAATTCTCACTGGGTGCCCCACACTTCTGGCTTAGTGCCACAACCAAGCTATGCTTAGTAAATAACTATTTTAATTAACCCATTCAACATGGGAGGTGAGGTCAGTGTGTTAAAAAGTAATCTCTTTTGGTTATCTGTTTTATTTATTTTTTATAAATCATTTCTCAGTCCATTGTTGGAAACAAAATAAGCTATTTACTCAATCTTTTAGAGCAAAACATTGAAAATAAGAAGTTAATTTTCAGTGGCTTGATCAAATGAAATTCTCATGTTTATAACATAAACTGAAATCCACTAAAAACAGTACTAAATAGCAAGACTTTTTTCCACCCTGTTGGCTGGGGCTGTAGAACACACTTGTTACTTACCCTCTCTCATTAGGTACATAAACAAGAGTTCTTCGTGTAACAGTTATCTTCTTTCCTTCGGCCATCTGTGATTATCTAGGGCTGTTTCCTCTTTTACTTCTTCCTATCTTCTTTGTCTATGGACTTCTTATTAAGGGCTAGCTCTTTTAAAGTCAGGTAATTAACTAACAAGTCTTGTATTACTTGTACAAGATTTTATTTCAGTATTGCCCATTTTCACCATGCAGTGTGAGTTCAACCCCGCAGTCACATGTCTGCACTGCATCGCATTTTGGTTGAAACTGACTTAACTAAGTCTATCACGTGACTCGTGAGATTCCCGCCTTTGGGGTAAAAGTTCCCAAAACAATATGTATTTTCCACTTGGGCATTCTTGCTATGGGGCTTATCCTACGCCACCATACTATTATGCAACATACTGACTGCACCTCTACAGAGGGGTGAAATCCTTCCAATGGGGACACCTGTTGTAAATAAGTTAGGGTGGCCTAGATAGCGAGAGAGTCTATCCCCTTTTCTCTAGTGCTAGACCAAGGAGATTGTTTTTTATTGTCTGAGGTGGAGCACTGCACCTACCATCAGCTCCAGGGCTGATATCGAACCAGGAACCTTCAGGGTCGCAGGCCAACGCTCTACTGACTAAGTTAAATTGACCACTAAAAATAGTACATCATAGCAAGACGTTTTTCTGCCCTGTTGGCTGGGGCTATAGAATACACCAACTGCACCTCTGCAAAGGGGAAAATACCTTCAATGGGGTCACCTTTTGGCCATGGGTGATTTTTTTTTTTTTTCAGACTATCACCAACTTTTTGTTTTTATCTAAGACAACATTTTTGCACCAACAAATATATCAAATTACATATTTTTCAAGACAATAGACATTATACTCATGAGATTAAGATGCTCGCCTGTCAGCTTGACAGTCGGGTTTCGAATCACGCACAAGGCGGTCTTTCTATCTATAGCTCTGCTGATGAGGCCTAATAGGCCAAAATGTACATACAGAGATTGATTTTTCTTGATTTGTTTAGTCTTACATTTAATAGGTATGCCTAATAATGCTTCAAGCACATTATAAAACTCTCATATATATATGTGGGTGTGTTGTGTATTTTGGTACCAAGTTATTGTTTAAGCTGGTATTATTGAAGACCACGGAATATTCCTTTTTTATGATCTTGATCTGTATTCTTTCTAGTCTTTGAGTGTTTTTTTTGTAAATTGGGATCCAGACAGTAAAGAACCTGTTAGGTCTAATCTATGGGTTAAATAGAAAAGAAATGAGTTTAAAAACATTGAATTAAAAAGAAATTGAAAACTCATCAAGAAAAAACAAAACGTCTTCGGTATAAAATAACCCAGCATGGGTTGACATGCCGTAAAAACAACCAACCAATCTGTGATATATGACACTGTAGGTGTAATTAAAATGGTTTTTGGTTTGGTTTGTATTATGGCATATCAACCTCAGTGGGTCATTTAATGCCGACAAAGTTTTTAAATAAATTCATTCTTAATGGATAACAAATTTTTTTTATCAACTCATGTTTTTCTATTTAACCATAGATGGACCCTAACAGGTACTACCACTCCGGGTCTGAGTGGACCAGGGAGCAATGCTGGATGAAGGGGTGCTCCACATTCCCCAAACCTCCAAAACTGGAACCTCACCATCAGATAGTTTAACGTCATTCCCAGGTATGTAGACCCTCAGTCCACCTTCTAGCACCCATGTGATAAAAGGGTTTGGGGCTTGCCATAAGGGCATAGGGTTGGGGAATCATATAGGTGCTAGGGCTTGACATGACAGCCGATTGATCGGAGGGGGCCTCTCCGACCGCCCGTCTAGTCCAAGATAGGGCCAAAGTGGAGTATTGCAAGTCATAAACTGCTCGTCCACCTGGGTTCTATCCTTAAGCATCACGGGTCGCCACGCACGGCCAACAGGTAGTCCATTGGGGGAGTCTTACCCCTCTGCAGAGGTGCAGTCGCTGCATTCTAACAGGGCGGAATATAAACGGGTATATACTAATCTGATTGAACTACTACCGTATAACCATACGTTGATGTTTATGACCCATAACATCTGATAATTCAATCAAATGGCTAATCTTTTTTGGCTTTGGAACCATGGAGATTACATAACAGTGTTGATCTCAATTACAATGCAAAAATATAATATGGACTTTCTTCGGATAGGAGAGGTTGGTTGGTTGGTTGGTTACGGCATGTCAACCCTAGTTTGGTTTTTTTTCCGAAAATGATTGGTTTTATTCATTCCTCATGGGTATTTAATTTTAAAAAATTAAACTCAACTTTTTTAAACAATTTTTAAACTCATTTTTTTTCTATTTAACTCATAGATGGGACCATAACAGGTACTACCGCTCGGTCAGAGTGGACCTGGGAGCAATGGCGATGAAAGGGTACTCCAAATTCCCCAGTGCTCCAGAATTAGAACTTCATGGTTAAATCCTACTTAACGGACATAAATTCCACCATCGTATGTCACCCTGTCGAAAGAAAAAAATACTAAAATCAAGGAATTAACCGAATTTAATGAAATTTTCAGTGTTGATACATTAATGAATAAAAATATAATGCACCAGTTATTTTTATTTAAAACTTTTACATTTTTTCAGGTCAATTAACTTTGAACACATATGTTTGT
The DNA here is from genome assembly GCA_023376005.1 of Doryteuthis pealeii. Lineage (NCBI taxonomy): Eukaryota > Metazoa > Mollusca > Cephalopoda > Myopsida > Loliginidae > Doryteuthis > Doryteuthis pealeii. Next base: position 68,829,809 of record CM042153.1, read on the forward strand.
GAATCTGTGTTACGCCTCAAATATACGTGGTTAAAAGTTAACTGACTTGAAAAAATATAAGAGTTTTTAAATAAAATAATTTTGTCCGTTAAGTAGGATTTAACCAACTTCATCATTAGATGCCGTTTAACGTCATACCCAGGATACGGGAGGCTGTTGGCTACTATGAAAAAGCTTGGAAATTACAAAGACAAGACACTGTTTCCCAATGAAATGACTGACAAAAATACCTTGTCTTCTACAAATGTTTATCAAGCCTTTTATCCTTTATCAAATACATTTAATTCTTATAACAGATAGATGATGTAGACATTATGTAAAGAGGAGTTCATTCCTTAAGTCAATATTTATCCTTCACTACCTAAACAATCAGTATTCCTTGAATCTTCCGGCTAAAAACAGGAAACCTCTTTTTGGCCCCTGTCTCTTCCATGTCATTTTCTTATCTATCTATCTATACATATATAAAGGGCAGTTGTGTGTATATGTGTGTCCGGGGGATACTTCGAAAATAAAACAATTAACGACAATATATATATATATTATATATATATATATATATATATATATATACATTAAATATCACCAGGGCTTGGTTTCTGAGCAAAAATAATGAAGATCTTGTTTATATTCGTGAAGATAATTAAAAAAAAAGTTAAATGATAACAGCATGGATTTTTTTCATTTAATATTTTAAATAGTAGACATTAACATTCTTATCAGAGTAGCTGGATCAATGCAAGGTCTATTTTTTACATAGGGATTTAAATGGGGCATCCACGAGGATTCAACTCGCGATTCAGTAATAATGGATCTGCGGGACTAACTTAAAAAATCTCCCTCTACCCAGGCGACGCTGGGTAGCCGCTGCTAGTTTACATATAAAACATAAAACATGGAGGCGCATGTTGTAATGGCTAGAGTCATAGGAAATAGACTCATCGACCTTACATTTCACATAATGCTAATACCCTTGGGAAAGGTAGCATCCACCTGCTCTCCTTCCAGCTATGGGTAAATCCTCCTATACCCAGGCGATGCCGGATAGCCGCTGCTAGTACATAAAGAGCAGTTGTGTGTATGTATGTATGTATGTATGTATGTATGGGTATGTCCGGAGAAAACTACGAATATAAAGCAATTAACGGTGAAGTAATATATATATACACACACAATCACTATCAACAGATCTTGTTTTTTGAGCAAAAATAATAAAGATTTCCTTTATATTCGTGAAGATAATTAAAAGATAAAAATGTAGATAATAACAGCATGGACTCTTTTGTTTAATATTCTAAATAGGAGACACTGATTTTTTCTTTTCAGAGTGTCTCTGTACTTTATCTGACACCCTACCAGGCCGAATCAACGTAAGGTCTTTTTTTTACGTAGGTATTTTAATGGGGCATCCTGCGAGGATCCAACTCACGATTAAGTAATAATGGATCTGCGAAACTAACTTTTTGCCCCCCCCCTATATCCAGGCGATGCAGGGTACCGTTTCTAGTCAAATTAATTGATAGATCATGTCGAAATTATGTAAAGATGAGCCCCCCCCTTCCGTATGGCAATATAAGTTGTAATGACAACAGATAACACCGATAGACTTTGGAAAGCTTTATTCTACTTAGAATAATTGGAGTTTATATGTCTAGTATTTACTAGAGAGTTTTTCAAAGGGGAGGTTATCATAAATAGGGGAGGTAACCCACGATTACTTATTCCAATAGTCATTACCACCATAGAAAACAGTATTTCCTGAATCTTCTCTGTTGATAAAACCAGGGATATTTTTTCTGAGATGTGACGCAACACGTACCATCAGCTCCCCACTTTACCAAACAGAATAGAATACACAATACTGTGCTACTCATATGCTTAACTTTTTATTTCGAGAATTTTTTGCAGGCTGTTCTTCGTTTTTTATTTTCCTTTTAACCCTCAGAACCCTGGATCACACCCTACAAGCGTGTACCTGCCCCAGGTTTCTGTTGAAAATGTTATGTGTTATTTAAGAGCCTAATTGGATGTTTTGTTGCCCGGCAATAGCAATGTAGAAAGGGGATTCCTGGTCGAAATTCAGACCGCCTAAGTATATGTACTTCTAGTCACAACACACATATCAGCCGCTTGAGTTCTAACAGATATATATATATATATATTATATATATATTATATATATATATATATATATCCCTCCGTAAGAGCAGGATATGACACACAGTCAATTTCTTAAGCGGAGTTACAGGTTTTGAATTCTGAATTGTCCTAGACTGTTACCTAATCAAGGTTAGAGCCAGTCTGTCTACTACTATTTACCCATAGCTGGAGGAGAATCGTTGGATACATACCTTTCCCAAGGTTATTAGCACTATGTGAAATGCAAATAGCCCGTCTAGGATTTGAACTCGTGTCACAGTGTCTATTTACCATACAGAAAGCCGCAGTAATGGTGGAAGGACAGGAAAAAGTCGAGCCTGCGCTCCGAGACTATTTCTCCGCGCATGTTTAACTTTATGTTTCAGTTGAATAAAATAAAGAGCTCCAGAAAAATACATCTGCTTGTATTCGTTAATAAATAAAAAGAAAAAAGAAGAAGAAAACAAGGAGCACAAATCAAACAAGAAAATCCGAAGGAGCAAAGATCTAACCCTTACACCACGACCTCAACCCAACAAACCTTGTTAAATGTACCAACATGCAAAAGAAGTAATTCAAATCCAATTTGCAACGTAATAATAACAGTATGTCATCTGTTATAATATCTCTAGGAGAGATATATTAAACACTAATAAAGAGTATTTCTTACTCTCTTTTTCAATTAAAATATATCTATCAATAGGATACAATATAACATGAAGCTTAATGAGGAACGGGTTGGGTAAATACCTACCTTATTTTAGATCCATCAGGGAATAGTTAGTCGCTCATCCTACCAGTGGCGAACGATGGAGTAAATATTAAAATAATATAAATATATATATATTTACAGAGATTGACTTTTTCTCGATTTGTTTAGCCTTACATTTGAACAGGTATACCGCCTAATATTATATCAATTAATTAATTATCAAAATTAGTATGACTTCAATTAAGCACATATTCTCCCAAAAATTGTCGGCTAAGGCCATATCAAACACAATTGTCTGTTTGTTTACTTCTCATATATATATATATATATATATATATATATATATATAGTGTGTGTGTGTGTGTGTGTGTGTGTGTGTGTTTTTGTGTGTGTGTGTTAACCAACACAAATAATCATATTAATTCAAAGGTAGTTTAATATTTCATCTTTTATTTCTAAATATCTCGTATCAGAAAAATCAAACAATTTCAAATTTATAAATTTCAAATTGTCCTTCAAGAAATAAAGACGACATTTTAAGCTACTCTAGAATTAACGTGTTATTGTTTGAGTTAGTTTATCCACTTTTTCCATTATATTTTTTTACGTTCTGTCCGATTTTATACAAACGGTGTTTTTTCTTTTAATATATAAGTTACGTAATTATTTTACCCCTTAAAAAATCGTTAGAAATTAAATAATTTTCTAGAACTCCGGTTTTAGCTCAGTCGGTAGAGCACTCGGCCAGGAATCGCAAGGTTCCTGGTTTGATACCGGTCAGCGCATGAGTAACACAGATTGGGTAATCTGATCTGTGTGGTAAAGTAGGGAGTTGACGTAGGTGTGGCGCTCCATCTCAGCAAAAACAATCTTCCTGGTCTAGCGCTAATGAAAAAGGGATAGATTCCCTCACTGTCCGGCTGTACCGACAATCGACCACTTCACCGACTTTTACTTTTTATTTTACCTCTAAAATAATATGTAGGGGTGGCAAGAATTTTGAACCACCCTGTAAGTATGCTGTACCGCCATGTACCCAAATACGGATGGTATTTATAATTATTTGGGTACTTAAAATGATCTTAAAAAGAATTTGAAACCATCCCTGACTGGTTGGTTGGTTGGTTGGTTGTTTTTTTTTTACGCCGTGTCAAACCTTATTGGGTCATTTTTAGCCAAAGGTGTTTTGTTTTATTCTTCTTGATGGGTATTAATTTTGTAAACACATTTTTTAGAACTCATTTTGTTCTATTTAACCCATAGATGGGACCCTAAGAGGCACTATCACTCCGGGTCAGAGTAGACCTAAACCATCCCTGGCAACATCACAAAGAAAGGGGAAAAAATCTGAGAAGAGTGCTGGGATATCCAGGAAGCTTGCAGTCAATTGATCCTCGTCACAGATCACTAGACACAACTGATATGAAACCTCTTATTATAAAGAATAAGGTGGAAAGTGAAATCAGTATCAAGAAGACTTGTAACTACCATACTAGTGATGTCCTGGGTGTGACCTTAAACTCTCAATGATGAGGATTCCAGTTCTAGAGCTCTGGGATAATGAGGAGCACTCCTTCATCACCATTGCTCACTGGTCCTCTTTGACCCGGAGTGGTAGTACCTGTTAGGGTCCCATATATGTGTTAAATAGAAAATATTTGTTTATTTAAAAAATTTTTTACCAAACTATCGCTATGAATCTTTCAAAACTTTGCCGGCATTGCCGAGGTTGATATGCCGTTAAAAAACCACAAAACAAACAAATAAACCATATAGTGCTAGATTATCGATGAGATTTGCTGTCACTTGACTCTCGGCAAGGTCACAGCATATGACTAGTGCAAAAACCGGTTATTTCCTATAACTCCAACCTAAAAAAAGGGGAACCACTCTGAATGAATTTTATAAATTATTTATTTATTCATTGATCTACTAGGAAAAAGAAGACGGGGTTAGGTTAGCGGTTATGGTTATGGTAGTTTAATGGGAAAAAATGGGTAGATTAATTAGCAGATAAAATTCATTCAGAGTGTTCCCTTTTTTAGGTTAGAGTTATAGGAAATAATTAAAAACTCTTATCACAGAAAATAGCAGACAGAGACAGACAGACAGACAGACAGACAGAGAGGATTGAAGATACTTGTTATCATTTTGTCCAGAGACAAAATTACGAGATAATACTAGCGTGAAATTTAATGAATATCACTACTAAGAAGTGACTGGAGTATCAAAATTTGCTGGCACTTGATCCCCCGGCCAAGGCTTATGCATACGATTGGTGGGAAAATTCTTATACTAATAATAAATAAGATACTGAGTGTTTTGGAGTATTCTATTGTCACTTGATCTCAAATGAAAGCTATTGAATACGATTGATTGGCTGGCTGGTTAGGTTTTTTATGGCATGTCAACCCATTGGGTCATTTTATGCCGAAGACGTTTTGTTCAATTCATTCTTGATGGGTACTCAAATCTTTTTTAAAACTCAATTTTTGAACACATTTTTTAGAACTCATTTTGTTCTATTTAGCCCATACATGAAACACCTAATAGGTACTACCACTCCGGTCAAGTAGACCGAGGAGTACTGGTGATGAAGGAGTACTCTGCATTCCCAGAGCTCGAGAACTGGAATTTCACCATCAGATAGAGTTTAACGTCATACACAGGACAATAAGACCCTCTGCACTGCCTTCTAGCACATATATGAGAAAAAGGGTTGTGGGTTGCCATAAAGGCTATAGGGTTGGGACAGATACGATTGGTGTAAAAGTTCATAATACTACTAAAAGAATATAGAATTAGAGAAATTACACCGCTGGATCATAGAAGTTAAGCAGCGATAAGCCTGTTCAATTCTTAATTGGGTGGCTACTTAAGCAACAGCAGGCACTGTAAGCAACCGTTGTTTATTTTTTAAAAAAATGACTTGATTCGGCATTAAATAACACCAAAACCGTAAAACACAACCAGCTATTGGTGTTAGAGAAACTTGCTGTCACTATATCCTCAGCGGTTTGTACCAATGGTTTAAAAATACTATCTATTTATAACGACAAAAATAACATTTTTGTACCAGCAAGAAAGGGGGGGGGTCAAAGTTAAGTAACCGGAAAAAAGAAAAAAATCAGAAAGTTTTTTTAAATAAAATAACTGATGCACTATAAAATTAATCATTGAAAATGTTATTAAAAGTGGATAATTCCCTGTTATTATTTTTTTTTCAATAAGGGTTATTGATTTGATTTTGTAAAATATGTCTATGACGTCAAAATTGTTGTTCCCTAAGTTTAACTGTTTTATTCTTTTAACTTATTAAATATATAACGAAAATATACACAAAAACTTGTTTTCTATTATTATAATTTTATTTTATATTTGAAATAATAATAAATAGAATACATGTAGTATACATGAACAAACTCCTGGCTGAAACACGGTTAGTAAAATAAAATCTATTTCATCCATTCAGCATTCTTTCCTTGTTTATTTTCCTTTAAACATATCGTCGGATTCGCTTCCATTTTCAACTTACACAAAAATACAGCCAACTTTATAAATTTGAAACAACTTTTTAACGCAACGAAATGTTATGAAAGAGACGATGCTGCTTAAAAATAAAAAAAAAAAAGAAAGGAAGAAGAAAAAAGAAGAAAAATGTCAGACCATCTCGCACTGACTTGCATATGAGAGGCAAGAGTCGTGCCTTCTAACCAAAAAGTACAACTACGAACTGAGGCAGTTGAAAAGAAGTTACAGATGGGGACACCGCATCATTCGCCCAGCTAAAGACCCACCCTCCTCTTCCTTTCCACGCACAACGTTTATATATATATTCTGTGCATATCTGTACATATGTATCTTGAGATATGTATGTGTAACAAGGTAACGAACAGCAGTAAGCAACCACCCACCCGTGATTCCCGCCCCGTTCGCCTGGTCTCCCATTCATTAGGCCAGAAAAGTTTTTTTCTCTCTCTCTTCCCCTCTCCTTCTCACACCGTTCTTCTCTTCCACCAACGACGTCATAGCCCCCCACCACACCAGCCCCCTCTTCTTCCTCCCCCCACCGTCGTCACTAGAAAAGATAAGTGCCGCCTTTCACATCCTTGCAGTTTAGGCGCTTGAATAATTATAAACTACAAGCACAGTACACACATTAAAGGACTTTTCACTGTTTTGTTCTTTATTTTTTAAGTTAATATGTGAAGGAGAGAGGGGGGAAGATGGAGGTCGTTCTACAAGTGAACTACGTTAAAGAAAGGAAATGAAACTATTGCTATATAAACTTCTCTACAATGAAATACGCCTGATTTTCAAGGTAAAGGTTACTTTGGTAGATTGTAAATTCAGGGGCGTTTTTAATATTTATTTTATACCATAATTTACCGGACAGATGTTAGTGGATATACAGTCCAATGTATATATTTTTAATTTCTAAACTGGGATTATACTCTTTTCATAAAAATAGAACTCCGAGAAAAACATAACTTAATGCGTTAATTCATTCATAAGTTTTTTTTAAATGTATGTATAACTGAATGACTACTATATAACAACTTTAAATCTATACAACAATTAATGCTGTCTTTGAATTTTGAAAAAAAAAGATAAATAAATAAAATAAAAACTTATGTATTAAGTTATGTTTTCCTTAGTTTCATTTTATTAAAATTATCAATCCCAGTTTAGAAATTTAAAAAATTATATACATTGGACTTCATTTCATATTCCACTAAATCTGTCCGGTAGACATGGTAAAAAATTACGTTCCTGAATTAACAATGTGCCATACTAATATCATCCAGGTAGACATGAAAAAAATATTAAAAATACGCAGATTTTCAAGGTTACTTTACACTAGTTAGTAAAATTCAGAAGAAAAAAAAGTAATACTTTATGATTTTCATTAAAAACAAACAAAAAAACAGTAATCTGAATATTAGTTACATAAATTCCTACTATAAAATTGTGCTTGACTTGTTACTTGAAATGAACTAATTGTAAGAACACTTTTATGATATTTTCGTGTTTAAAACATGCAGTTCTATCATTCGAAATAACCATTGCTAAATGAAGGATAATTAAATTAGATAAAAAATTGTTTTATTAACAATTGACAATGAATGGTTCATCTCCTCTTCCAACATTGAACCAAATCAAACTATTTTTTTTCAGTAAAAAAACTTATTTTTCAATAAAAATTTAATTTTTAAATATTTTGGTATATTTCTAATTTTTAAGGAATTCAATAAAATTTGAATTCAAACATGTGAAAATTAAACTTTTAGAAGTTTTATGTTTTTTTTTTCTTTGTTTCGTAATTTTAAAAATGTTTGCAATAAAAAATGGCTGATAGTGTCAGAAAGGAAATTTATGTGACTAATGTTCAGATGACCAAAATAAAAAATCTAGGGAATTCATGATAGTGCAAGTTATTTACAAGACTTTGCTAATAGTGGCAAAAGCCGGATGCATAGGACACCCAGTGAATATCAAACTCACTAGTAATGTTTGTAATCGGTAGACTGTGAATTCAGGTGCGTAAATTTTACTATAGAGCAATGATATATTTTTAATTGTCGAACTGGGATATACTTTAATAACAGAGATATACTGAACAATCCCTAAGGATAAACCTCAATCAATTAAGTATACGTTATATCATTTTATAGTTTCTTTTTCTTTTTCTTTTAATTAAAAGGAAGCCAGTTACATTGACTCCGTTCTTGAGTCGTATTACACAGCCTTGATATATAGTTGATCTCAGTCTACTACACATCTATTATCTCCTCCAGAATAGTAACATGTGACTAGCTTCTTGTTTCGTCTCTCTTTTTTTTAGACACGTGTGTGAGAGAGTGCGGAACATCAAGAATTGAACCAAGACGCAGAGTCTCTTACAATTATTTCATGGACTGTGCCATATATAGACTATAACTGTTTTAATTCCTCATCCTACCTTAACAATCAAACATTTACAAGGATGGGACGTGGTAATATAAACCAAACCAACCTAATTATTACAAAAACAACAACTCATGTAACTGAATCTCGAGTACAATCGCAGTATAAAGTGCGTGAGCAACAACAATATGTGATGCTTTCTTGTGACTCGAATATTTGCGCAGTGCAACAAAAAAAATATAAACTAACTTACACGGTATTCAAGTTTATCGTTTTTATCTGATTTTTCACTACGTGATACATCACAGTTCTCCAGTACGTTATTCATCACAATAGAAAAATGATACGATCGACTATTTTTTCTATATCTACTACTAAGACAAGCTCCTGGTCCAATAGACCGTATTTCGGTGGGATAAAATCAATCTTACCCGAGCCACAGATCTTTCCTTCAATTATATACTCACCTTATCATGATCATCTCCACAGTATAGCGTTACAGCAGTCTTTCCACTAATATTATCTTTCATTTCGTACTTTACTGCGTAGCATAATCATCTTGAATAAGTAATTACTTCTACAAATTAGAGTGTGTTAAATAATAAGCATGGCTGTACTTCCATAGGAGTAATTGCACCAGGTATTTTACACAGATATCCACTATCGCTCCAGTAGTGGAACAAGCTGCATTGGCAACAATGATAAGAACTCTAAACCTCCTTTATAGTAATAAGTCCTTCGCTAACTACGACTTGCCCCCTTCGATCACGCGTGCTCGGGTAATCCCATACTATGAGGACACACGCACACAGATTAGTGAAAGTTTACGCAGATGAAAAACTCACAAGAAATACTCATAAGAAAAAGGAAAGACCCTCCGTCGTAGTAGAATGAGTGAGTGGGAGTGTTGTATGGAGACGTAATCGCGGAGAGAGGTCACCAGCGTCACCAATGTACTCTCTCCGCAACTTGGTTTGTGGCTAGGTAGCGGGTGAAAGAGTCCCTGCTACCTGCTGGCCACTTTTACCTCGAGAGAGATATAATGAAGAGGTCTTGACAATCATCTCTCTACCCAGGTTTTTTTAAAAATGGTAATGGCAGAATCTGAAATTGCACCAGAGATGAAGACATTGTGGAGTAATATTCATTTTCGGTAAATTACTAAAAGGAACCAATTTTCCTGCTGTAAATTCCTTACCCATAAAATAAAAGCTGAACCCTCTCTCTCCGTCCCCAGGGTTTTTTTCGCAATAAAAATGTTTTATTTCTTTCTTTTGCACACCGTTAGTTTATTACCGATATACCTTAAGTATTTTCTTTATTTCTCGTACACAGCACACCCTCCCTCCACTCCACCGTAACAATATATTTTAGTATGTAGAATTTAATATTCTGGGGCGCTGCAAGCACAACAATCCAAACTCAACTAATTGCAAAAACATTGCATCATAAATAATGATGGGTCTTCAGTTTATTTATCTATATCTGATATAGACGGGAAATTTACGGAGTACAATTGTTACTTTTCTCCTCATTTTTCTAACCTACTTTCTATAAGTATTATATAGCTTAGGCTGTTTTGGTTTACAAGTACTGAGCACCGGATTAAGAAACGAACTCCCAAGAGAATTTACTCAGTGTTGTACTAGCCAGCTACATCCTAAATCATTGTGAAGCGAGCCAAGCGTCTCCCGACTACCGATGAGTTAAAGGCAGATTCTCTCTTTTAAGTTATTTTATGAAGAACTCTCCTTTACTGACAGATGCCACTCATGTCCGTTACACGTGGTAGAGGCCTAACTCTAACCCGCCCAAGGCGGTGGGTGCATCCCATTTGGACTCTTCACCATTCTTGTAACGGACATTCCAGCTAAAAAGGAGACCCGCAAATAGCGAGCACAACACACTCATAAATGAGAAACGCTGGAACGGGTGACACTATAAATATTCTAGTGTCTAGCGATGGCGAAGGACCCCGCATGTTGCACTTCTGAGCCACCAGTGGTCAAGCGAAAGTGATGCGACAATCTGACCAGACCGACAAACTAACTAATAACTTGTGAGTGAGAGTAAAAGCAATTTAACCCAAGAGACAGAAAGTAATGCGAAAAAAAGAAATTCCGATACCAGGACAGACGCTGGCAGAGACCCCGATCAATATATGTGTTGTGTGTGGTTATGAATAGTGGGACTTTAGGAGAGGCAAAAGTCGAACAAGTCGCAATTTTGCTATCAAATAAAATAATTTAACCGCAATAAGTCGTAATTTATGAACGTAATATAAAAAAGTGCTCAACATATTTTGTGAGGCTGGTTAAAAAAAAAACCCGATATAACGGTCGGAGTAAGCTACTCGACGTTTCTCCGGAGATTCATCAGTCAATTCTTGCTGTAGATCTATCAGAATTTATTTAAACACACACACACACACACCACCATATATACATACACTCCTGTCTTTACATGTTCAATTGCATCGCCAGTTCTTTCTTTTCTTCCTTCCTTCTTTCTCCACTCACTCACCTTCTCTTCGCATACTTCTTACATGCACGAAATTAAAGTTCACAAGGAACATTAGAAAAGAGAAGAAATGTCATCTGTTCAGAGAGATATAATAAGCCAAAGGTTACATTTATATTTTACAATTAAACATTCACTACAAAATAATAACCCCATTTTTTTTTCTCCTTAAATACACCAGTATTGTCCCTTTACAGTCGGGTCATTTGTAGTGCATAAAAAAAATAATAGAATAACTAGGCTGATGATTCGGGAATGTTGCGTTTTTCGTCGTCACACCGACCAGATAATATTTTAATGTTTTCACTTGGGAGCCTAAAATAAATAATGAATAAAAAAAAAAAAAAGAAGCTAATTCGGACCAAACGCCTGGTCCGTATATCAAAACTTTTTCTCCTTCTCCAAAGATCCGTGCATCAGGAAAAAAATAGGTTCCAAATTTTGAGTTAACCCTTTACCACGATTTTAACCTGGACCATCACCCCTTCACAGGGGCAGTTGGTGTCCTGGTAGGGGTCCGATCTAGTGAGGTTAAATAGAATGAGTTTGAAAAAAAAAATGTGTTTAAAAAGAAAATTTAAGTTTTTTAAAAAAATTGAGGTATAGTTACCCATTCAAGAATAAATAAAACAATTATTCAGCATAAAATTACCCAAAACAAGGGTTTGATCATGCCGCAAAAAATTCCTCAGGAAACGCGAGAAGGATTCGGAATTAAATTTTATATCATTTCTACTTATATCGAAATTGAACTGATTACAAAATAGAATAAAATATACTTTAAAATAATGATTTCAGGCGCGAACGGCTGACCCCCACAAAAAATTATTCAGTTACAGAATTTGACTGTAACATTGCTTTAATTCTCTAATATCATTTTAGGCGTCCCCACCGTGGTAAACTGTACAGATTACGCAAGTTAATCGCGCAAGTTTCACACCGTTTGAGCGTCACAGGCGTGGACCTCGTGACGCATACGTTCAAACCCGCTGGATGTCCCATAAACCAAAAACCTTCACGTTAAAAAGACCTTTTTTAATCCGGGTGGTGGGAGATGATTAAAAAAGTAATTCTTAAGTGTATTGGCCGAATAAAAGTAGTTTTGTAGACAGTTTTTCATTAAACAAAACAAAAAAAAAAAAAAAAAAAAAAAAAAAAAAAAAAAAAAAAAAAAAAAAAAAAAAAAAAAAAAAAAAAAAAAAAAAAAAAACAAAAAAAAAAAAAAAAAAAAAAAAAAAAAACAAAAAAAAAAAAAAAAAAAAAAAAAAAAAAAAAAAAAAAAAAAAAAAAAAAAAAAAAAAAAAAAAAAAAAACAAAAAAAAAAAAAAAAAAAAAAAAAAAAAAAAAAAAAAAAAAAAAAAAAAAAAAAAAAAAAAAAAAAAAAAAAAAAAAAAAAAAAAAAAAAAACAAAAAAAATTTAAGTAGAGCCGGCAGTCAACTTCGGCCGAAACGTTTGTGTATATAACAATAAAGATGAGGAACAATAAGCCGGAATAATTAAATAATACACAAATTAAGTATGTCGGTTTATCTTTTAATTATTTTTTTTTATTATTTTATTTATTTATTGCTAATAAGAATGTCGGAATTATTCAAATTTTTGGAAGTATCCAAATTTTCTGTTCATTTAAAAACCGAGAGTTCAGTCGGTAGAGCATCTTGCCTCGGAACACAAGGTTCGGGTTCGATCCCAGATCCTCGTCAACTCAGCTGGATCTGTTGCGGTGAAATGGGGACTGATGCCAGGTGTGGCGCTCCACGTAGACACCAAAAACAATCTCTTGGTTCTAGGCTAGCGAAAAGGGAAATTAGACTTCCCTCGCTGTTAGCTGATAGTGACAATAGGCCACTCCGCCTGCTTTACTTTACTTTTACTTTCTAGTTAAATCATTATATCAAGATAAATTGATAATATTTTTAAAATGTAGAATTTTTAGTTAATATACGGTATCCCACCCCCCACGCACTCAATGTGCGAAATGTAACACTACGTCTGCTTTATTGGAGAACCCACAAGAAGTATAGCCATCCCCGGGTACTGTGCAGAAAACCCCCCCCCCAAAAAAAAAAAGGATCAGCTCCGTCGCGTATTCCTCTTTTTTGGGGCGCTTCAGACACCGGGGCAAAATCCCAGGCCTCCTTACCCCGTTATAGAAAAAGCAGTTACTGTTCCTGAGTGTCAGTGACAAGATTAGCCGCGGATGAAGTGTAATGTTTAGACAAGCTAAGTCTTCATGATCCGTACTACTGAAAATGCGGGTTTTGATCCTTCGCTGGATGCCCCATACTTGTGACAAATCCTACCCGAGGAAAATAGATTTTTTTAACAGCTGGATTGTTGAGACAGGACTATAGACCCCCCCAAAAAAAAAAAATGAATCCCGAGTGGTTGATATCCATTTACAACACACACAACGGGAAACTTTTTATGCGAATTTAGTTGCTCAGCACTAACTTGTATGTATTTACCTAATTAATCCCTTTGCACAAGTAGGATGCGACACAATATTTCAAGCGGAGTTTAAGAGGTTTGAATTAGAATTTCACTTCTATACAGGTTACAGTGCCAAGGTTAAGGAGGCCCAGGCTGCCTTATATTTTACCATAGCTGGAGGAAGAATAGTTGGATTCATAACATTTCTCAATTATTTTAGCGCTATTTGTGAATGCCAAACACAATTGATTTGAACGATATGATCGTAGTAAGCGGTAAAACGCCTTATTTTTTCTCTTAAAATTAAATAAATGAATGGCGGGTCGTGTTCGTGTCTCCCCTAAAACCAATTCCTTATTACTGTTTTTCCATTACGCGCTCTTCACTGTTGTCGTAGGAAATAGTAACCCAGGTGACGTTGCGATAAAAGAAAAAAAAAACGAACAAAAACTTTATCCTGGTATGGCGAACCGGTCCAGGAGATTGAAAAAAGAAAAGAAAACTTAGTCAAAATCATCTATATATTAATATTCGTGTTTTTAAAAGTTATCATTCTTGCAACGCCTTTGTTAAAAATGAAACCCGTCAAATCGAACCAAAGATGAAGGCCAAAAATATCAATACCGATTATTCTTGGTGTTACTTATCCACATAATTCTTATTTATTATAGTGTTCGTCACCCTCAGTTAAATTTAATGGACCATTCCATTTTTTATTATAAAAAAGAAAGGGAAGAAAAGGACATGCTACACAGAAAAATTAGAAAAGAAAGAGAGCACGAGAGAGAGAGGAGAGAGGAGAGAGAGCGAGAGAGAGAGGAGAGAGAGAGAGAGAGAGAGAGAGAGAAGAGGGATGGGTGCGCGGAGTGAGATAACGCTAACGTTTTTAATCGACATAATGGAAAAGAAAAGAAAAAAAGAGAAGAGTGATGTGAGTGAATGGTGAGGAGAAAGAGTTAAATCAAGATCATTTTTTACTTTTTAATATTGAACTATTTGCAATAGCTAATAGTTAAACGTGTAATAATTTAAAATTATCATACTGTGGTATATCCACAGTTATGCTGTCTGTATTATATACTTTAAACAATTTGGTGATTAAATCGAACGTATTATTACAACTTTGCAGATGACACTATTTAAACTGACGTAGTTTTGTTTTTTTTAATTACCTCGCACAAATTGTAATAAATGTTTCCATTTAAAAAGGTAAATAATCCCGTAAGGTTAACAGAAAGTAAAGTCGTCGGGGCGCCTAAAGTCGGTATCAGCCATGCAGCGGAGGGAGTCTATCCCTTTTCACTAGCGCTAACCAGGAGATTTTTGCGTCTGAAGTGGAGCGCCACACCTACCATCAGCTCCTACTTTACGCACAGAACCCTGTGCTACTCATACGCTGAGTTGGCGAGGGCGGTATCGAACTAGGAACCTTGTGTTCTAGCCGAACGCTCTACCGACTGAGCTAAAGGTAAAATTAAAGTTAGTATTTACAACATTCCACCATGCCAGTCGAACAACAAGGATCATTATCGTGGGAAACCATGCATAAAACCGAGCTTATTGCGTGCTAGTGACATACAAAAAACGTGGAATCCCTTCGGCATTCATCTTTTGAGGCGCCTCAGGCACAGGGCAATAAACCCAGCCCTGTGTTTCCTGGGGAAGATAGCCCCTGGGATCACGCTAATATTAGTATGTACCGATCCAATGCGAAGCCTTTGGATACAGGCCCCGAACGACGTGTAGGATTTGTGTACGTTTATTACGTAGTAAGTTAAAATTAAAGTAAGCTTTAATCGGATCAGCCGCACAGCGAGGGATTTATATCCCCTTTTCCTAGGCTCTCGACCAGTGAAGATTGTTTCTGTGTGTGAGGGAAGCTCCAACATACCATCAGCTCCCTAAACTAATTACAGCAAATTAACACATACAAAATCGCGTCTTAAATAAAATAGGTATACCCAATCTGTTCGCCATGATAAGTATGTGACACAAGGTCGCAAGTATAGACATCCAGCGAGATTTGAACTCCACTATCATTAGTAATGGATCAGCAAGACTAAGCTTTGCTAACAATTATTACCACGATAAGACACCACTTGGGGTGCTCTTCCAATATGTGATCTACCGAATTGGTTTTCGAATCCAGTGTATGTGATCTACCAAGTTGTTTAATTCCAGTATGTGCATCTACCCATTTAACTACCCATTATTTTCTCATAAACTACCCTAATCTGACCTTGATTCTTTTTTTCCGAGTAGATCACATGCCAGGGAATAGTAGATCACAAACCTTCGGTAGATTCACATATTGGAAGAGCACCCACTTGGGTCTAAAAGGAAGTAGGTATTATGAAAACGTATTTCTGAACCATATCCAAATACCTATTAGTTATTATTACCAGATCTGAAATCATATTGGATTGGTGTATTAATTATTGCCAGCTTTTTCAACAGCAAAGAACAAAAGCCGCAATAATTATGCACCAAACCCAATATTTCCCCCAACACCCAGTAAAATTCTCCAAACTATCTGTTTGAAACTTTTCCAGTCCAAAAGCCGAGACTCATTGGATGTGGCGGGTGAAAAATTTGCGTCGATTCCCGTCGCATTCCCCCTACAAGGGGGCGCTCAGCGCTGGGCAAATAAACCCAGCCCTGGCCCTTAAATCAAGGGGGCAGGTGTTGCCTGGGGGATAAGCCCCCTAGGATCGACGCTATTAACTCGTAAAGATCCAGGCCGAAGCCACTTGGACCCCGGCGTTGCCAGATTTTTACATGTTCTTGTTATATTCCCCCCATGGACTAATCTGAAATTTACAAAAGATAGTTCCTGAATTTTATCTTTGAAAAAATCTAAGGTTAAAAAAAAAAAAATTGCCATGATATGTTGCATATTTCCGAGGATTAAAAAAATTCGTCAATTTTCAAAGTATGGAGGACAAAAACCGGGCCGAATTCTCTCCCAGTCTAAAAATTTGAAAAAAAGAAGAAAAAAGATACCCAACAATAATGGAATAAAACAAATGTCTTCGACCTAAAATACCCAACAGGAGTTGACATGCCGTAAAATCCCATCAATTAATCCATAAGATACTTAGATACTAAGTTTATTTAGTAGTGCACAATGCTAGGAGCTGCGGATCCACGTAATAATCTGCTAGGTTAGGCTGCTAATAGTGTTTATCTTTTAATGAAATAAGCAACTTATCATAAAAAAATTTACATTACATCTGGCATGGGGTGAAAACAAAGCTGAGACGTTTGACAATAGAAAGATTCACTCGTAATATCTGAAATACCGTTGGTTTCCCCGAAAATTAAGACCCACCCTGTAAAATAGACCTTAGCGTGATTTTTCAGGATGATTTTAATATTAAACCCTCCCCTTAAAATAAGCCCAAAGTTGACAGCGGCCAGACAGACGAAATAAATAGCCTTGTTCACCAATTCACATGCGAAGGCAAACATCGACATCCTCGGAAAAAATAGCCCTAATATTATTATATCAGAGTTGAAAATTAATATAAACCTCAGTCCTTATTACCTTGCAACTATGTAAAAGAGAGTACCAAGGCTCAAAAGAAGCAATTTAGTTGAATGAAGAAAAGGTGTATATAAAGAGGATTGATAGATTAATAAAGTTTTAAATTTAACAATTAACAAAACATAAAATACAAAAAAAAAATTAAAACAAAAACATAATTCCACTCCCGCCAGAAGTCTTCATTTTGACGCAAAAAAAAAGGGACTCACTTTTTCTGTGCCCACCAGCCCATGACAATACAAGATTCACTCATTAGTTACTGATATACCGTTTTCCCCGAAAATACAGACCACCTTCGTAAAATAAGGTTAGCGTGATTTTTCAGGCACGATTTAATATAAACCCTCTTAAATAAGCCTTAGTCTTGAGAGCAGCAGACAGGCGAAATAAATAATCTTGATTCACAATCACCATGCGATGCAAACACTTGACATCCCGAAAAATAAACCCTAATGTTATATTTCGGAGTAAAATTGATATAAGCCGTCTTTTATTTTCGGGTAAATTTACCTTTGGCAGTTATAGTAATAGAGTAGGTTGGAATGAGCAAAGGTGTATATTAAGGGTATTGTGGCTAAAATTTAATAAAGTTTAAAATTTAAACAATACAAAACAACATAAAAATACTCCAAAAAGCAAACCCTAATTCCACTTCGCCGAAAGTCTAATTTCGTCGAAAAAAAAAAAAAAAAAGAAAAAAGGGCGGGACTCACTTTTTTCTGTACCTACCAGACCATGATAGACCGTATAATTTGGTAGACTTTCTAGAAACGGAGGCAGTTCATACCAGATAACTTTTAAGATTTTATTTCATGAGATAAACAAGAAATCTCAGAAAAGCTATAATGGTTTCTAGTGACTGTCACCTATTTGAAATTAAACATATCCAGTGATGCTGGAAAGCGTTTAGATTTTAGGCGTCCTGCTAGAAACATATTTGCTTTGAATGAGTTCCCGGGAAAATTCATGGATCCCAACTAAAGCCGTCTAACTCCAACGTTGTAACCTATCCTGTGTGTTCGTTTTTAAGAAACTATTGAATATATTACGGTTAGCTGAAATGGTGAGGGAAGAAAAAAAAGAAAAAAGAGAAAACACTGGGACGCATGGATTATGATTTTACTGCGTCCTTTTGGTATTTTTGTGTATCAGGGGACGCAGACCGCGACCAATCAGCATCTTCTGCAATCCGTCATCACTACCGAGTTCTGGGCTTCCATGCTTGTTTAATTTGATAGGAAGATACTCTGCAAATTTAAAAAATTAAAAAATAATCTATTACTTTAATCTCCCTTGTATGCAAGGTAGATATCCCTTACAAGAGAGTTGGATGTCCAACGGGGACACATATAAAGATACGATACGCCGAAGTTATACTTATAGGTCGAGTTACTAGTCAGTATATTGGAGAACTTGCGTGGTTGACTTATTATTTACGTTCCTGTGCAAAAAAAGTGATAAAACTTTTTCGGATTTTCAAATGCTGTATTTGATATACCCAGTCACAATACTAATTTTAAGCTTGTAGCTTGTCTTGGGAGTGAGGTAGTTGTGCTCCTCACGGTTGAGTTCAGTGTCGAACTCAGGTTAAAGCAAAAAGTATATCGAATGCTGAATTTTCAAGCAGGCAAGTGCACATCCATTGGAAGGTTGACGAATACGATATCTAAGACGATATGTACGTTTCTAAAGAATGCTTGTCACAAAAGTGATGATTAGCAAAAGCAAGTTTAAAAGTTGTTTTTTTTTTTAGTGTATGTAGTTACACAAACCCTACCAGATATTTATGAATAGACTGAGATAGATAGATAGGATATATTAGATATGAACAGACTTTAGAAGATAGATATTGAACGACTTTAGATAGATAGATATGAACAGACTTAGATAGAAGATATATAATATGAACAGACTTAGATTAGATAGATTATAGATATGAACAGACTTAGATGATTATGAAGAGATTTTGATTGAATAGATATATAGATATGAACCAGACTTAGATAGATATGAAGAGATTTTTGATTTGATTAGATATATAGATATAAACAGAGATAGATAGAACTATTGAAGAGATTTGATAGATAGATAGATAGATACGAACAGAGATAGATAGATAGATAGATAAGCGGAGTCAGCGGTTTGAATTCAGTTTCTTTTTTGTTGCCGTTGCTGTTAGCCAAGGCTAAAGAAGCCCAGTGTGTTCAGCTATACATCATCTCGCGTACGTAGACCCATCGTTCAAAAGGACGATGTGAATCGGTGGCTCGCAGAAACACGCAGAATCAGTATTCCTGATGCCTCTCATAAATAAATGTCAGCCTACACATATACTGAGTGCGAAGCGAAGAATGCATCGCCCCAGACATACCGACAACCTGCGCCCACGGATTGGTTGAACTCTTTCTAATCCAGCCAAAAAAGCAGTGTACTAATATCTCCCAACATCTCTTATTGATACTTGTACCTGACAGTAAAGCATTTGCAATAAAATAAAGTACGCCCTAACAAGAAAATTAAATAAATAAAAAACTCGACTGACGTAACTGTTACCCGTGCAGAAATGGGTTTGGCGGGTCCAAGTTCAAATTCCTGGGCGGGGTTGTTTGTATTTCACTTTCGCACTAATGACTTTTGGAAAACAGGAATCGATCTCTTCTCACCACCACCCTACAGCTAACGCATTAATAGCTGGACCACCACTGGGCTCTTAGCCTTGTAGGACAACCGAGCGAGAGAGAAGAGAAAAATGAATTTCAAAACCAGGCTGAACTCCGCATTTTATCTATCTTATCTATCTATCTCTGTTCGTATCTATCTATCCTATCTATCAAAAAATCTCTTCATATCTATCCTATCTCGTTCATATCTATATATCTATCAATCAAAAATCTCTTCATATCTATCTAAGTCTTTCCATATCTAATAATCTATTTCAACAAAAATCTCTTCCATATCTATCTAAGTCTGTTCATATCTTATAATATCTATCTATCTAAGTCTGTTCATATCTTATTATATCTATCATCTTTAAGTCTGTTCATATCTATTCTATCTAAGTCTGTTCATATCCTATCTATTCTAAGTCTGTTCATATCTATATATCTATCTACTATCTCAGTCTATTCATATATATCTGGTAAAGGTTGGTAACTACATACACTAAAAAAAAAACAATTTTTAAACTTGCTTGCTAATCATCACTTCTTGAAAGCATTCTTTAAAACGTACATTATCGTCTTAGAATATCTAATTCCAGTCAACTCTTCCAATGGATGTGCGCACTTTGCGCTGCCTTGAAATTCGCATTCGATTATATTTTTTGCCTTTTAACCTTGAGTTCGGACAACACTGACTCACCCGGTGAGGAGCACACTACCTCACTCCCAAGGACAGCTACAAGCTCTAAATTTAGTATTTGTGACTTGGGTATATCAAATACAGCATTGAAAATCCGGAAAAAAGTTATCACTTTTTTTTGCACAGCGAACCGTAAATAATAGTCAAACGCAGTTCTCCAATCAGTATGACTAGTAACTTCGACTAAGTATAACTTCGCGTATTTCGTTCCATCCTTTATATGTGTCCGCTTGGACGAGTCCAATCTCTGTAAGGGAATTATCTTCCCTTGCAATAAAGGGAGATTAAAGTAAATAGATTATTTTTGTTCATTTTTTAAATGCAAGAGTATCTTCCTACCTCATAAAACAGCATAAGCCCAGTGAAATCTCGGGTAGTGATGACGGATATGCAGAGATGTGATAGGTACGCGTTCCTGACGTCCCTGGAACACAAAAATACCTAAAAGACTCAGCTAAAATCATTCCATGGCGTTCCCAGTGTTTTTCTTTTTTCTTTTTTTCTTCCCTCCACCATTTTCAAGCTTAACCGTAATATATTTCAATAGTTTCTTTAAAAACGAATTACACAGGATAGCGTTACAACGTAGGGTTAGGACGGCTTTACGTTGGGATCATGAATTTTCCCGGGTATCTCATTCAAAGCAATATGTCGTACAGGACGCACTAAATACTAAAACGCTTTCAGCACACTGGATATGTAATTCAAATAGGTGACAGATCACTAGGGAAACATTATAGGCTTTTCTGAAGATGTTTTCTTGTTTTTCATGAAATAAAATCTTTAAAAGTTATTAGGATGAACTGCTCGATTTCTTGAAGTCTACAAATATACGTCTATCCATGGTCTGGTAGGTACAGAAAAAGTAGTTCCGCCTTTTTTTCTTTTTTTTTTTTTTTTTCGACAAAATTAGAAATTTCGGCTGAAGTGGAATTAGGGGTTTGAATTTTGTATTTATGTTGTGAATTGTTAATTAAACTTATTAATTTACCAATACCTTAATACAACCTTTGCTCCATTCAACCTACTCTATTACTTTATAACTGCAAGGTAAAATTTACCGAAAAAAAGACGGCTTATATCAATTTTACCTCCGAAATATAACATTAGAGGTTATTTTCCGGGATGTCAAGTTTGCATCGCTATTGCGTTGATTGTGAACAAGTTATTTTATTTCGGCCTGTCTGCTGCTCTCAACTAGGGCTATTTAAAAGGAGGGTTTATATTAAAAATCGTCCTGAAAATTCCACGCCCTAGACCTTATTTACAGGTGGGTCTTATTTTCGGGGAAAACGGATATCAGTACTAATGAGTTGAATCTTTTTATTGTCATTGGGCTGGTGGGCACCAGAAAAAGTGAGTCCCTTTTTTTTGCGTCAAAAATGAGGATTTCTGGCGGGAGTGAATTATTGGGTTTGTTTTTAATTTATTTTTTTGTATTTTTATGTTTTGTAATTGTTAAATTTAAACTTTATTAATCTATCATCCTCTTTATATACACCTTTTTCTTTATTCAACTAAAATGCTATCTTTTGAGCCTTGGTACTCTCTTTTACATAGATTTGCAACGGTAATAGACTGAGTATATTAATCCACTCTGAATAAATATTAGGGCTTATTTTTTCCGAAGGATGTTCGAGTGTTTGATTCGCATGGTGATTGTGACAAGGCTTATTTATTCGTCTTCTCCGCTGTCAACTTGGGGCTTATTTTAAGGAGGAGGGTTTATTATAAAACATCCTGAAAAATCCACGCTTAAGGTCTTATTTACAGGGGGTCTTATTTCGGGGAACACGTTTTCAGTTATTTTACTGAGTGAATCTTTCTATTGTCAAACGTCTCAGCTTGTTCATTCACCCATGCCAAAATGTAACTGTATTTTTTTATGATAAGTTGCTTATTTCAATTAAAAAGAAAACACTATTAGGCAGGCTAACCTGCAGATTATTTACAAGTGGATCCGCACGTTCTAGCATTGTGCAACACAAATTAAACTTAGTATCTAGTATCTTATGGATTTAATTGATTGGGATTTTACGGCATGTCAACTCCTGTTGGGTTATTTTAAGGTCGAAGACATGTTTTTTATGTCTTATTGTTTGGGTATTCTTTTTTCTTCTTTTTTTCAAATTTTTAGACTGGAGAGGAATTCGGCCCGTTTGTTCCTCATACTTGAAATTGACGATTTTTTTAAATCTTCGGAAATATGCAACATATCATGGCATGTTTTTTTTTTAAACTTAGGATTTTTCAAAAGATAAAATTCAGGACTATCTTTTTGTTAAATTTTCCAACGGTTAGTCACGGATATTAAAAGACATGTAAATCTGGCCAACGCCGGGGTGCCAGTGGCTTCGGCCCTGGATCTTTACGATGTTAATAGCGTCGATCCTAGGGGCTATCCCCCCAGCAACACCTGCCCCGATTTTAAAGGGGCGGCTGGGTTTATTGCCCAAGCGCTGAGGCGCCCCCTTTTGAGGGGGAATGCCGACGGGATCGACGCATTTTTCAATCCCGCCACTCATGAGTCTCGGTTGGTTGGACTGGAAAAGTTGTAAAACAGATGTGGAGAATTTTTACTGGTGTGGGGAATATTGGTTGGTGCATTATTATTTTGCGGCTTTTTTTTCTTTTTGCTGTTGAAAAAGCTGCAATAATTATACACCAACAATATGAAATTTCCGAGTACTTCTGGTATATTAACTAAACTAGGTATTTTGGATTATTCGGTCAGAGAATACTTTTCATATACCTACTTACACTTTTAGGACCCAAGTGGCGTGCTCTCTCCAATATGTGATCTACCGAGGTTTGTGATCTACTATTCTGCATGTGATCTACTCGAAAAAAAGAATTCAAGGTCAGATTTAGGGTTAGTTTAATGAGAAAATTAATGGGTAGTTAATGGGTAAGATCACATTACTGGAATGTAAAAACAACTCTTGGTAGATCACATACTGGATTCGAAACCATTCTGTAGATCCACATATGGAAGAGCACCCCAAGTGGTCTTACTCGTGGTATAATTGTTAGCAAGCTAGTTTGTGATCCAATACTAATGAATTAGTGAGTTCAATCCTCCGCTGTATGTCCTATATTGCGACCTTGTGTCCACATATTTACTCATGGCGAACAGATTGGGTAAATACCTATTTTTATTTTAGATCCGATTTGATGGTGTTATTTGCTGTAATTAGTTAGGAAGCTGATGGTATGTGTTGGCGCTTCACCTCACAACAGAAACAATCTTCCTGGTCGAGACTTAGTGAAAAGGGGATTCCTCCCTCCGCTGATTGCGGCTGATACGATTTAAGCTTACTTTATAATCTTTAACTACTACGTTAACTAATACGTACAGCGAAAAACTTACACGGTCTGTTCGGGCCCTTGTTATGAGAGACTTCCTCGCCCAGTTCAGTGCTTCGTCGACAGATAACATAACATCCATTCAGCGTGATCCCAGGGCATATCCTCTCCCGAGACAACACAGGGGCTGGGTTTTTTTTGCCGTGCCGAGGCGCCTCAAAGATGAATGCCCGAAGGGATCACGTTTTTTGTATGCACTAGCCACGCATAAGCTTCCGGTTTTATGCCAATGGTTTCCCACGATAATATCCTTGTGTTCCCGATGCATGGGTGTGAAATATTCTCCTCAGTTCACAATCCACGATCCAACCTCTCTAAGTCCCATCTTACACTATCAAGCCCACCTCTGGTGTGTAGTCTCTTATAGACGCGTTCGCGGCTAGATACATTCCACAGAAATATGTTCCACTGATACCGGGCTCCAACTCGGCAACTCTCGCTTGCTAGCACAGGGTTCTGTGCTGTTAACGTGTTTGTGCATGGTAGTCGGTTGTTGACGCTCCACTTTCAGACGCCAAAATAATTCTCCTGTGTTTAGGCGCTAGTGAAAGAGGATCTAGTGGAGTCCCTCGCTGTCTTGGACTGATACGACTAGCACGCCCACGGTACGATACTCTTTACTTATCTGTACTTACGGATCTACTTCTATTTACCTTAGACTTTACTATCATCGCTCCTGCGACGATAACCACTAATTCATTTGTTGCGAGGTATTCCAAAAACAAAACAACTCGCCTTGATAAATAGTGATCGATCCTGTAAATTGTATATAGCAGTTAATCACCAATTATCCTGCCTATTAAGTGAATAATACAACTAGCATAACCTGTGGATATACCACAGTATGATAATTTAATTATATACAACGTTTCACTTCCACTTTACGCCTCATTGCAAATAAGTTCAATATGTAAAGATAGATGATCTGTGATCTTTAACTTCTGTGTCTCACTCACTACATTCACTCATCACTCTCTTTTTCTTCTTTCATTTTCGATTATGTTCGATACATGAAGACAAGTATTAGCGTTATATATTCACTCCCGCGCAAACCATCCCTCTCTCTCTTCTCCCTCTCTCTCTCTCTCTCTCTCACTCTCCTCTCTCTCTCTCTTCTTCTCTCTATCTCGGCTCTCTTCTTTTCTAATATTTTTTCTTGTTTTGTATACATGTCTTTTCTTCCCTTTCTTTTTTATATAATAAAATGGCAATGGTCCATTATTTAACTTGTGAGGTGACACTACACCATAATAAATAAGAATTATGTGGAAAGTAACACCAGATAATCAGAGATAGCCGCTGAATTGTACGGTCTAACAAAGGGCGTTGCAAGAATTTAAGAAACACGAAATATATAAGATTGAGTGTTTCTTTTCTTTTTTCATCTCCTGACCGGTCCCATACCAGGATTAAATTTTGTTTCCTTTTTTTTTCTTTATCGCAACTCACCTGGGTGTTACTATTTCTACGAACAGTGGAAGAGCGCGTATGGGAAAACAGTAATTAAAGGATAGGTTTAGGGGAGACAGAACTCCACGACCCCGCCATTCATTTATTATTTTAAGAGAAAAAAATTAAGGCGTTTACGCTTACATACGATCATATCGTTCAAATCAATTGTGTTGCATTTACATTGCCAATAATTGAAAATATGAATCCAAACTTCTCCAGCTAATGGAAAAGTAAGTTAGCCTGGGCTCCTTAACCTTGACCCAACCTGTATAGAAGTGAATTCTGAATTTCCAAACCTCTTAAACTCCGCTTAGAATATTGTGTCGCATCCTACTTGTTGCAAAGGGATTATTAGGTTAAATACATACAAGTTTAGTGCTGAGCACTAATTCGCATAAAAGTTTTCCGTTGTGTGTGTTGTAAATGATATCACACTCGGATTCTTTTTTTTTTGGGGGGGGGGGTCTATAGTCCTGTGCTTCTAAACAATCCAGCTGTTTAAAAAAACATTCTATTTATCCTATACGGGTAGGATTTGTCACAAGTTTGTGGGGCATCAGCGAGGATCAAACCCGCCATTTCAGTAGTAACGGATCTTATGAGACTAGCTTGTCTAAACATTACACTTCATTCGGCGGCTAATCTTGTCACTGCACTAGCAGACAGAAACTGCTTTTTCCTCTAAAGGGGATAAGAGCCTGGGATTTTTGCCCCCCGGTGTCTGAAGCGCCCCAAAAGAGGAGAATACCGACGGAGCTGATCCTTTTTTTTGGGGGGGGCGGTTCTTGCACAGTACCCGGCGAGGCTTACTTTTGTGGGTTCTCCACATAAAGCAGACGTAGTGTTACATTTCAGCACATTGAGTGCGTGGGGGGGGATACGTTCATATTTACTTAAAATTCTATTGTTCAAAATATTATCATTTATCTTGATAATAATGATGTAACTAGAAAGTAAAAGTAAGTAAGCAGGCGGAGTGGCCTATTGTCACTTCAGCTGAACAGCGAGGGAGTCTATCCCCTTTTCGCTAGCGTAGACCAAGGAGATTGTTTTTTGTATCAGTGTCTAGTGGAGCGCCACACCTGGCATCAGCTCCCCATTCACCGCACAGATCCCAAGTGACTCGAGCTTGCGAGATGGGACTCGAACAGAAACCTTGTGGTTACCAGGCAGATGCTCTACCGACTGAAAACTTCTCGTCGTTTAAAATGAACGAAATTTGGATATTCCAAATTTGGAATAATTCCACGATTCTTATTAGCAAATAAATAAATAAATAATTAAAAAAATAATTAAAAAGATAAACCGACATACTTTTTTGTATTATTTTAATTATTCGGCTTATTGTTCTCTCTTTATTGTTATATACACAACGTTTTCGGCCGATGTGACCTCGGCTTTCTACTTATTGTTTTTTTTAATGAAAACTGTCTACAAAACTACTTTTATTCGAGCAATACACTTAAGAATTTATTTTTTTAATCATCTCACAAACCCGGATTAAAAAGGTCTTTTTAACGTGAAGGGTTTTTGTTTATTGGGACATCCAGCGGTTTGAACTATCTATTCATAGTAATGGAAACTTCGCGATTAACTTGCTAAATCATTACACCACGGTGGACGCCTAAAATGATATTAGAGATAAAAGCAATTTACAGTCAAATTTTGTAACTGAATAATTTTGTGGGGGGTCACCGTTCGCCGCTGAGCGTCATTATTTTTAAAAGATATATTTATTCATTTTGTAATCATTCAAATTTTCGATATAAAGAAATGATTTATAAAATGTTAATTCGACCCTTCTCCGTTTCCTGAGATTTTCGGCATGTCAACCCTTGTTGCGTTTTTTATCTGAATACATTGTTTTATTTATTCTTGAGGGTATCTCAATTTTTAAAAACTTATTTTCTTTTTAAACACATTTTTTTTTTCAATATCTTATTTAACCTATAGATGTACCCCTAACAGGTACTACCACTCCCCTGTGGAAGGGTTGATGGCCAGGTCTTAAAATCGTGGTAAGGGTAACCAAATTTGGACCCTTTTTTTTCTGATGCACGGATCGTTTGGAGAAGGAGAAAAGTTGTTGATAAACGGACCCAGGCTTGGGTCCGAATTAGCTTCTTTTTTTTTTTTTATCAATTATTTATTTAGGCTCCAAAGTGAAAAGATTAAATATTATACTGGGTCTGGGTGACGACGAAAAACCAAACAGTTCCCGAATATCATCTGTTATTCTATTATTTTTTATGCACTACCATGACCGACTGTAAACGGGACAAAAATATGGTGTATTTAAGAGAAAAAAAATGGGGGTTATTATTTTGTAGGTGAATGTTTAATTGTAAAAATATAAATGTACTTGTGCTTATTATTATCTCTCTGCAACAGATGACATTCTTCTCTTTTCTAATGTTCTTGTGAACTTTAATTTTCGTGCATGTAAAGTATGCAAGAGGAAGGTGGGTGAGTGGAAAGAAGGAAGGAAGAAAGAAAGAACTGGCGATGCAATTACATGTAAAGACAGGAGTGTTATGTATAATGTGTGTGTGTGTGTGTTTAAATATAATTTAGGATAATTTCTTACGCAGGAATAACCCTGATGAATCTCCGAGGAAACTCGAGTAGGCTTACTCCGACTATATCGGTTTTTTTTACCAGCTCTACAAATATGTTGAGCACTTTATATTCGTTCATAATTACGACTTATTCGGTTAATTATTTTTATTTTGATAGTCAAAATTGCGACTTTTCGACTTTTGCCCTCTCCTTAAGTCACCCACTATTCATAAAACAACACACACACACATATATTGAATCGGGGGTCTCTCAGCGTCTGTCCTGGTATTATTATTTTTTTTAAACATTACTTCTGTCTCTTGTTTGTATTGTATTTTCATGGAAAGGTTTTTAGTTAGTTTGTCGGTCTGTCAGATTCGGCTGAACTCGCTTGACCCGGGCAGAGTCAACACGGGCCTTCCCTCACAATCGCTAGAGAAAATTAGAATATAAGTGTAACACGCGCATATGTCACGTCTCTACAATTTATGATGTGTGTGGTGTGTGTATTTGTCGGTCTCCTTTTTAGCTGATGTTGGTACTTTAAAAAATTAAAAAAACAAAAACGGGCGGGTATAAGTTTATGCCTTACCAGTGAGCGACAATGTGCATCTGTCGTAAAAGTATCTTTCAAATAAAAAAATTAAAAGAAAATCGCCTACTCATCGGAGTCTGTGGGCGCCTTGCTTGGTGTAAATGGTTAGTGAGTTGGCTGTAGACCACTGTAAATTGTTTTTAGGAGTTCGTTTCTTACCGAGTGCCTTATACTTAAAGCCTAGTTCAAAACTAAGCTAAACTTTAGAAAATGAGGTAAAAAAGAACAATTTCTCGTAAATTCTACCATAAAATTAACTGAACCTCATTTTATATCCGTGTTTTTGCAATAAATGTTTTATTTTCTCTGCACCGTTATTCTACAATACTAAATATATTTTTTCTTGATTTCTTTATTCTTTAACAAATAAAGAAAATTTTTAGTATTGTAGAAATAACGGGTTTGCAAAGAAAAAATAAACAATTTATTGCAAAAACACGGAAACAAAAATGAGGGTTCAGTTTATTTATTAGTAGGAATTTACGAGGAAATGTTCTTTTTTTTACGAAAATGATTACCCACATGTCGCTCTGGTGCAATTTCATAATTTCCATTACATTTTTTAAAAAAACCTGTAAATGATTTTCAGATTTTTTCTCTCTTTTTAACGCCCCTACCTACCCAACCAACGAAAATTATTGTGCCGACTGACCTCTGAATTACTCCCACCCCTCGTTACACACGTAACAGTATTTTTCAACGTGTCTTTCTTTCTCTATATTTCTTGAGTTTTTCATCTGCGTAACTTTCACTATCGTGAGCGCCTCGCATTGTGTAATGGTTAGCAAGTCAGCATTAGCAAACCATTACTACTGAGTTAGATTCTTACTGGGTGCCAACTGCACTTTTTGCCACTACACTGAGCAAAGTTTTGTAAACAACTTGCATTATCATTGAACTCCCCAGTCTTTTTTTAAATTAATTTTAAAGTACTACTTTGTTTCTGGAATTTTACTAACCAGAAGTACCATGAAAATCACGTATTTTATTGTAGAGAAAGTCGCTAGACTGTGAATTCAGGAGCGTGATTTTTACCATAGTCTATTGGACAGATGTTAGCTAGAATATGAAATAGTCCAAGTATAATTTTCAATTTCTAGACTGAACTGTGATTTATACTTTTGATAAATTAAACATATAAAACATAACTTAATACGTTAATTCATTTATAATTTTTTTTTTTCAAAATTCAAGGACAGCATTCAATTGTTGTTGTACAGATTTTAAAGTTGTTGCGTATGATTCAGATTACTCATAAGTTTGTTTTCTTTTGTTTTCTTTTACCTCCGAGTCTTGTTACATTTACGGGAATTTGAGATTATAAACTTATCAGTCACATGCTGAAATAAATTGAAAATTACTATTTCGCTTGTAATTTTGCCGAGTTATTTAAAACTGTTAAAAAAAAGAAGAAGAAAAGAAAACAACTTAAAACTACACTTTTACAGTTCTGAAGTAAAAAAAGTGTAATTAACTGAATCACTACGCAACAACTTTAAATTCTATTCAACATCAATTAATGCTGTCCTTTTAATTAAAAAGAAAAGAAAAAGAAAACTATAAATGAATTAGACGTATATTATAGTTATGGTTTCTCTTAGCGGTTTCATTTTTATTAAAAGTATTTATTCCCAGTTCAGCAATTAAAAAATTATTATACATGGGACTTCCTATAAGTAAAATTTACGCACCTGAATTCACAGTCTACCGATTACAACACATTACTAGATAACCAGTGTACGTATGTTGAGTCATGTTTGATATTCACTGGCGTGTCTATGCATGCGCCTTTGCCACTATATTAAGCAAAACGTCTTGTAAATAACTTGCACTATCATGAATTCCTAGATTTTCTTTGAGTTCATCTGAACATTAGTCACTAGTAATATTCTTCTGACACCACTATCAGCCATTTTTTATTTGCAACATTTTAAAATTCACGAACAAAAGAAAAAAACAAAACATAACTTTCTAAAAGTTTTAATTTTTCACATGTTTTTGAAATTCAACATTTTTATTGGATTTCCTTAAAATTAAAAAATATACCAAAAATATTTAAAAATAATAATTCTTTATTGAAAAATAAGTTTTTTTTACTGAGAGAAAAATAGTTTTGATTTGGTTCAATGTTGGAAGAGGAGATGAACCATTCATTGCTCAATTGTTTAATAAAACAATTTTTTTATTTATTTTAATTATCCTTCATTTAGGCATGGTTATTCGAATATAAAACTGCAGTTAAAACACGAAAATATTCAAAAATGGTGTTTCTTATCTTAACAATTAGTCATTTCATCAATAACAAGTCAAGCACATTTATTTATAGTAGGAATTTATGTAACTAATATTCAGATTACTGTTTTTTGTTTTGTTTTTAATGAAAAATCACTAAAGTATTTATTTTTTTCTTTTCTGAATTTTACTAACTAGTGTAAAGTAACCTTGAAAATCGCGTATTTTATATTTTTTATCATAGTCTACGGATGGATCATTAGTATGGACATTGTTAATTCAGGAACGTAATTTTTTACCATGTCTACCGGACAGATATTAGTGTGGAATATGAATGAAGTCCAATGTATATATTTTTTTAAATTTCTAAACTGGGATTGATAATTTTTAATTAAAAATGAAACTAAGGAAACATAACTTAATACATAAGTTTTATTTTATTTTATTTATTTTTTTTTTCAAAATTCAAGGACAGCATTAATTGTTGTATAGATTTAAATTGTTATAATAGTAGTCCTTCAGTTATACATACATTTTAAAAAAAAAAACTTTATGAATGACTTAACGCATTAAGTTATGTTTTTCTCGGAGTCTCTATTTTTATGAAAGTATTAATCCCAGTTTAGAAATTAAAAATATTATACATTGGACTGTATATTCACTAACATCTGTCCGGTTAATTATGGTAAAAAAAATTACGCCCCTGAATTTACAATCTACCAAAGTAACCTTTACCTTGAAAATCAGCGTATTTCATTGTAGAGAAAGTTTTATATAGACAATAGTTTCATTTCCTTTCTTTACGTTGTTTCACTTGTAGAACGACCTCCATCCTTCCCCCTCTCTCCTTCACATATTAACTTAAAAATCGAATGACAAAACAGTGAAAAGTCCTTTTTAATGTGTGTTACTGTGCTTGTAGTTTTATATTATTTCAAGCGCCTAAACTGCAAGGATGTTGAAAGCGGCACTTATCTTTTCTTAGGACGACGGGTGGGAGGGAGGAAGAAGAGGGGGCTGTGTGGGTGGGGGCTATGACGTCGTTGGTGGAAGAGAAGAACGGTGTGGAGAAGAGAGGGGGGAGAGAGAGAGAAAAAACTTTTCTGGCCTAATGAATGGGGAGACCAGGCGAACGGGGCGGGGAATCACGGGGTGGGTGGGTGGCTTACTGCTGTTCGTTACCTTGTTACACATACATATCTCAAGATACATATGTACAGAATGCACAGAATATATATATAAAAACGTTGTGCGTGGAAAGGAAGAGGAGGGTGGGTCTTTAGCTGGGCGAATGAGTGCGTGTCCCCCATCTGTAACTTCTTTTCAACTGCCTCAGTTCGTTGTTTGTACTTTTTGGTTAGAAGGCACGACTCTTGCCTCTCATATGCAAGTCAGTGCGAGATTGGTCTGACTTTCTTTTTCTTTTTCTTCTTTCCTTTTTCTTTTTTTTTTTTTTTTAAGCAGCATCGCTCTTCATAACATTTCGTTGCGTTAAAAAGTTTTTCAAATTTATAAAGTTGGGCTGTATTTTTGTGTAAGTTGAAAATGGAAAGCGAATCGACGATTTGTTTAAAGGGAAAAATAAAGGAAAGAAAATGCTGATGGATGAAATAGATTTTATTTTTACTAACCCGTGTTTCAGCCAGGAGTTTGTTTCATGTATACATGTATTCTATTTATTATTATTTTTAATATAAAATAAAATTAATAATAGAATAGAAAACAATTTTTGTGTATATTTTTCGTTTATATTTTAATAAGTTTAAAAAGAATAAAAACAGTTAACTTAGGGAACAACAATTTTGACGTCATAGACATATTTTACAAAATCAAATCAATAACCCTTATTGAAAAAAATAATCAGGGAATTATCCACTTAATAACATTTTTCAATGAATTAATTTATAAGTAGCATCAGTTATTTTATTTAAAAAAATTTCTGATTTTTTTCTTTTTTCCGGTTACTTAACTTTGACCCCCCCTCTTCTTGCTGGTACAAAAATGTTATTTTTGTCGTTAATAAATAGATAGGAATTTTTTAAACCATTGGTAACAACGCTGAGGATATAGTGACAGCAAGTTTCTCTAACACCAATAGCTGGTTGGTTTTACGGTTGGTGTTATTTAATGCCGAATCAAGTCATTTTTTTAAAAATAAACAACGGTTGCTTACAGTGCCTGCTGTTGCTTAATAGCCACCCAATTAAGATTGAACAGGCTTATCGCTGCTTAACTTCTATTATCCAGCGGTGTAATTTCTCTAATTCTATATTCTTTTAGTAGTATTTATGAACTTTTACACCATCGTATCTGTCCCAACCCTATAGCCTTTATGGCAACCCCAACACTTTTTTCTCATTAATTATGTTGCTAGAAGGCAGTGGCAGAGGGTCTTATTGTCCTGTGTATGACGTTAAAACTCTATTCGAAGGTGAAATTCCAGTTCTCCGAGCTCTGGGGAATGCGCAGAGACTCCTTCATCCCAGTACTCCTTGGTTCACTTCTGACCCGGAAGTGGTGTACCTATTAGGGTTTCATGTATGGGCTAAATAGACAAAATGAGTTCTAAAAATGTGTTAAAAAATTTGAGTTTTTAAAAAAGATTTGAGTCCATCAAGAATGAATTAACAAAACGTCTTCGGCATAAAATGACCCAATGGGTTGACATGCCATAAAAAACCTAACCAACCAGCCAATCAATCGTATTCAATAGCTTTCATCTTGAGATCAAGTGAAATAGAATACTCCAAAACACTCAGTATCTTATTTTATTATTAGTATAAGAATTTTACCCACCAATCGTATGCATAAGCTTGGGCGGGGTCAAGTGCCAGCAAAATTTTGATACTCCAGTACACTTCTTTAGTAGTGATATTCATTAAATTTCACGCTAGTATTATCTCGTAATTTTGTCTCTGGACAAAATGATAACAAGTATCTTCAATCCTCTCTGTCTGTCCTGTCTGTCTGTCTTGTCTGTCTGCATTTTCTGTTGATAAGAGTTTTTTAATTATTCCTATAACTCTAACTAAAAAAGGGGAACCACTCTGAATGAATTTTATCTGCTAATTAATCTACCTTATTTTCCCATTAAACTAACCTCTAACCCTACCTAACCCGTCTTCTTTTTTCCTAGTAGATCAATAGAATAATAAATAATTTATAAAATTCATTCAGAGTGGTTCCCTTTTTTAGGTTGGAGTTATAGGAAAATACCGAGTTTTTTGCACTATCATATGCTGTGACCTTGCCGAGAGCAAGTGACAGCAAATCTCATTCGATAATCTAGCACTAATATGGTTTATTGTTTGTTTTGTGGGTTTTTAACGGCATATTCACCTCGGCAATGCCGGCAAAGTTTTGAAAGATTCATAGCGATAGTTTGGTAAAAAATTTTTTAAATAAACATAATTTTTTCTATTTTAACACATATTATGGACCCTAACAGGTACTACCACTCCGGGTCAAGAGGACCAGTGAGCAATGGTGATTGAAGGGCTCCTCATTATTCCAGAGCTCTAGAACTGGAACCTCACATCGAGAGTTAAGGTCACACCTAGGACAATCCACTAGTATGTAGTTACAAGTCTTCTTGATACTGATTTCACTTTCCACCTATTCTTTATAATAAGAGGTTTCATATCAGTTGTGTCTGTGTCTGGACGAGGATAATTGACTGCAAGCTTCACTGGATATCCCAGCACTTTTCTCAGTATTTTTTCCCTTTCTTTGTTGATGTTGCCAGGGATGGTTTTGTCTACTCTGACCCGGAGTGATAGTGCCTCTTAAGGTCCCATCTATGGGTTAAATTAGAACAAAATGAGTTCTAAAAAATGTGTTTACAAAATTAATACCCATCAAGAATGAAATAAAACAAAAACATCTTTGGCATAAATGACCCAATAAGGTTTGACACGGCGTAAAAAAAAAAAACCAACCAACCAAACCAGTCAGGATGGTTCAATTCTTTTTTAAGATTCATTTAAGTACCCGAAAATAATTATAAATACCATCCGTATGGTACATGGCGTACAGCCTACTTACAGGGTGGTTCAAAATTCTTGCCACCCCCTACATATTATTTTAGAGGTTTAAATAAAAAGTTAAAGTCGGTGAAGTGGTCGGTTTGTCCGGTATCAGCCGCGACAGTGAGGGAATCTATCCCTTTTCATTAGCGGCTAGACCAGGAAGATTGTTTTGCTTGAGATGGAGCGCCACACCTACTGTCCACTCCCTACTTTACCAACACAGATCAGATTAACCCAACTGTGTTACTCATGCCGGCTGACCGGTATCAAACCGAGGAACCTTGCGATTCCTGGCCGAGTGCTCTACCGACTGAGCTAAAACCGGAGTTCTAGAAAATTATTTAATTTCTAAGATTTTTTTAAGGGGTAAAATAATTACGTTAACTTATATATTAAAGAAAAAACACCGTTTGTATAAAATCGGGAAGAAACGTAAAAAAATATAAATGGGAAAAAGTGGATAAACTAACCAAACAATAAACACGTTTTAATCTAGAGTAGCTTAAAATGTCGTTCTTTATTTCTTGAAGGACATTGAAATTTATAATTTGAAATTGTTTTGATTTATTTCTGATACGAGATTATTTCGAGAAATAAAGAATGAAATATTAAGCTACCTTTGAATTAATATGAATTATTTGTGTTGTGTTAACACACACACACACACACACACACACACACACACACACACACACACATATTATATATATATATAATATATATATATATATATATTATATGAGAAGTAAACAAACAGACAATGTGTTGATATGGCCTTAGCCGACAATTTTTGGAGAATATGTGCTTAATTGAAGTCATACCTAATTTTGATAATTAATTAATTGATAATTTAATAATTAGGCGGTTATACCTGTTCAAATGTAAGGCTAAACAAATCGAGAAAAGTCAATTCTCTGTAAATATATATATATATATATATATATATATAATATATATATTTAACTCATCCGTTTCGCCATGGTAGGATGTGACAGGCAACTATTACACCATGATGGAATCA
>CM042153.1:68865690-68911451 GCA_023376005.1 Doryteuthis pealeii
AAACTGTCCCACACTTTTTAACTAATTTGAATGAACAAAAAATAAATCAATGAATAAATTCAAATGAGAAAAAAAAACAAAACCTTTCACCCACTACAACCTACAATCTCTTGATGATGTCCAATGAAATGGTTGAAAGCACTTGGGTATAAAGTATGGGACAGTTTTTCTACCATCTGGATCCCAATTTACGAAAAAACACTAGAAGACTAGAACACTAGAAAGAATACAGATAAAGAAGAAATATTCCGCGATCTTTGATAATACTGGGTTAAAGGGTTAATGACAACTAAGAAAATGTTCAAAAGGCATGGGTCAAAAGTATGGGACAGTTCTTCTACCAACTGGTTCCCAATTTATGAAAAACCACTAGAAGACTAGAAAGAATACTGATGATGATAATAAAGAAAAATTCCATTTTCTTCAATAATACCTACTTAAACAATATATATATATATAATATATATATATATATATATATATATATATATATATTTGGTTAGGAGGTTGATTTAGAAGGCTATCACAATGCAGTTTGGAAACTCTCTTTTATATATATATATATATATATATATATATATATATATATATATATTGCTTTTGTATCCTGACTGAAATCTGCACTTGGGTGAATGCATGGATTTTGCTGAGAGATGCCTGTTAAGACACTGTCCATTTTCATTATTTCAAAATATAAAATAGCAGAAACAGAAGGAATAACTTGGTGAGATTTCTATCTTTATCTCTCCCCACCTGCCCCCAACTTCAAACAAAGAAATAGATAGTTATTTCAGTTTGTTTGGATCATTGGAAAATGTGATTAAGTTAATCCATATTGATATCCATGGATATATCTGCATTTAAATGTGATTCCATGTCAGTACACATGATTAATAAGTATAAATGTAGACACACAAATACAGAGACACACACAACCTCCTGTGAGGATTGAACTCACTACTGTAATATTAGTTTTTAAAACTAGCCTCTTAACCATTACTCCATGACAGAGTGATGTAAATTATATGTGTTGGCTGGCTGGCTGGTTGGTTGGTTGGTTTTAACAAGCTTCTTGCTTTATTTGATATCTTTATTTGAAGTCAGTTTTGTGAGCAATTACATAGTTTTGAGGGTAGACTGGGCTCTTTAACCTTGGCTGGGTAACCAGTCTAGGAGAAGGAAAACTCTTAATTCAAGCATGTAAACTCTTAAAGTCCTATACCACCTCATTCCACCCAGCTGGAAGTCACATTTGTTTTAACTAATCAACCCCAAACAATAGCCTTTGTTTAAATTTGATATTAAACATATGTAGAAGTTTTTGATTTAAGGAAAATAATAGGTAACTTTAGATGCAAAGGTCATTTTAGCCATTTTTTTAATATATCCTTATAGGAATGCTCTAGACTTAGAAAATCTCAACAGGATGTTAAGAGTTAAGAAATTGACCTTTGTTTATATCCTGCTCATGCGGAGGAGTTGATAAATAATATATATGGGTTCTCCTGAGGAAGGTGTACCTTGAACACTGAAACCGTGAGTAGAGAGAAAAACTTTTCTACAACTATAAATGCTCTATATTTTACAAAATATATTGAGCCCTTTTGGATTAACTACTAATGCTACTGCAATGAAAACGCGTGGTAACTTTTGATGAATTTTTTATTATATATATATATATATAGTCATCCACAGACACGTGTTTTCGACTTACGAAGTCTCTTCAGTGTGGCTAGACAT
Source organism: Doryteuthis pealeii (assembly GCA_023376005.1). NCBI lineage: Eukaryota > Metazoa > Mollusca > Cephalopoda > Myopsida > Loliginidae > Doryteuthis > Doryteuthis pealeii. Next base: position 68,867,431 of record CM042153.1, read on the forward strand.
TTTGTGAGCTACCTACAGCCGGGTTAGAAATCCGATCTGTTTCAGCAGCAGTCGGACAGCTTACCCTCTCGGCTATCATCACCCACAGAATATGAAGGGGATTTTAACTGTTTTAATACACACATCTGTATGTATGTAAAGGCCGTCATAGAGTGCTCCATCCCATTTTATAGGAGAGCGTTGCGTTTATGCTTTAGCTGGCAGCCGTCAGCGAGATCCCCTTCAAAAGTGCTCAACCTCAGGGGGAAGGGAGCGTATATATATATATATTATATATATATATATATATATATATATATATATATATATATTAGTTTTGAGTAATTAAAAAAAACAATCATCTAATTTTTATATGTCGGATTCAACACAAGGTGACAGGTATGGGGTATCTAGTGAGGATCAAACTCGCTTTTCAGTAGTAATGGATCAGCGAACTAGCTAGCTAACCATTACATCATGACAGAATACCTCAGTTTTGCTAATCTATACAATAAACTGGTGTTCTAACGAATAGGATCATTATAATCTTGGAACCACCTCTGGTTAAAAATGAGACTGTCAAATCACCCAAATTGAATGTAAAAATGTAAATCCTGATTATCTGGGATGTGCTTATCCTCTTAATTCTTATTTCTTATGTCATCACCTCAGCTACATAATGGACCATTCCATTTTTATTTTATAAAGAAAGGGAAGAAAAAGTACATGCCACACAGTATTCCTATTAATAATAAAAATTTGCACACAACTATATAATTAAGGCTGAGGTAGCTCAGTTGGTAGAACATTCGACTAGAAACCACAAGGTTATTAGTTGATACACGGTGTATGAGTAGCACAAGGATCTGTACGGTAAAGTAAGGAGCTGATGGTAGGTGTGGCGCTCCACCTCAGATGCAAAAAACAAATCTCCTTGGTCTAGTGCTAGTGAAAAGGGGATAGACTCTCTTGCTGATAGGCTGATAACAACTTTAGGCCACCCCGACTACTTTATATAATTCTTAATAATAATTTTCAATACATATATGTCACCCGTTGATGGGATCCTTTTGGGTACTTACCCCTCTGAATACACTCAGGACCTGGGAGTAATGGAAATGAAGGGGTGCCACTAAACTCTGCAGAATGGAACTTCACAACTAGATGCAATTTAGTGTTATACCCATGACACCCTTTTAGGTGGGGGAGTGTTTTACCTCCCTTCAGAATATGCAATCAGTGTATTTCAAACACTGCTGACAGAGCAATGTGCGCATGCGTGTACATATATTAAAAGGATGTAGATCAGGTTTTTGAATGTAAAGATTATATAGTATAAATATATTTCTGTATATGTATTTACCCAGCTCCTCCCACACGAGCAGGTCATGGTTGACTCCTAAAGGGTCCATTTTTTTCTTAAAGGGAAAAGGTTTTTTTTTTTTTTTTTTTTTTTTTTTAAAAAAAAAAAAAAAAAAAAAAACCGGGTTACCCCAATATCTCTCTTAATAAGGTAGGTATTTACCCAACCCGTTCCTCATTAAGCTTCATGTTATATTGTATCCTATTGATAGAATTATATTTTAATTGAAAACAAAGAGAAATAAGAAATACTCTTTAATTAGTGTTTAATATTCATCTCCCTAGAGATATTATAACAGATGACATACTGTTATTATTACGTTGCAAATTGGATTTGAAATTACTTCTTTTGCATGTTGGTACATTTCAACAAGGTTTGTTGGGTTGAGGTCGTGGTGTAAGGGTTAGATCTTTGCTCCTTCGGATTTCTTGTTTGATTTGTGCTCCTTGTTTTTCTTCTTCTTTTTTTCCTTTTTATTTATTAACGAATACAAGACGATGCTATTTTTCTGAGAGCTCTTTATTTTATTCAACTGAAACATAAAGTTAAACATGCGCGGAGAAATAGTCTCGGAGGGAAGCAGCTCGACTTTTCCTGTCCTTTCCACCATTACTGCCGGCTTTCGTTATGGTAAATAGACACTGTGACACGAGTTCAAATCCTAGACGGGGCTATTTGCATTTCACATAGTGCTAATAACCTTGGGAAAGGTATGTATCCAACGATTCTCCCTCCAGCTATGGGTAAATAGTAGGACAGACTGGGCTCTTTAACCTTGATTAGGTAAACAGTCTAGGACAATTCAGAATTCAAAACCTGTTAAACTCCGCTTAAGAATTGACTGTGTGTCATATCCTGCTCTTACGGAGGGATATATATATATATATATATATATATATATATATATATATATATATATATCATGGTTAGAACTCAAGCGGCTGATATGTGTGTTGTGACTAGAAGTACATATACTTAGGCGGTCTGAATTTCGACCAGGGAATCCCCTTTTCTACATTGCTATTGCCGGGCAACAAAACATCCAATTAGGCTCTTAAATAACACATAACATTTTCAACCAGAAACCTGGGGCAGGTACACGCTTGTAGGGTGTGATCCAGGGTTCTGAGGGTTAAAAGGAAAATAAAAAACGAAGAACAGCCTGCAAAAAATTCTCGAAATAAAAAGTTAGCATATGAGTAGCACAGATTGTGTATTCTATTCTGTTTGGTAAAGTGGGGAGCTGATGGTACGTGTTGCGTCACATCTCAGAAAAATATCCCTGGTTATTTCAACAGAGAAGATTCAGGAAATACTGGTTTTCTATGGTGGTAATGACTATTGGAATAAGTAATCGTGGGTTACCTCCCCTATTTTATGATAACCTCCCCTTTGGAAAACTCTCTAGTAAATACTAGACTATATAAACTCCAATTATTCTAAGTAGAATAAAGCTTTCCAAAGTCTATCGGTGTTATCGTTTGTCATTACAACTTATATTGCCATACGGAAGGGGGGGGGCTCATCTTTACATAATTTCGACATGATCTATCAATTATATTTGACTAGAAACGGTACCCTGCATCGCCTGGATATAGGGGGGGGGGGCAAAAAGTTAGTTTCGCAGATCCATTATTACTTAATCGTGAGTTGGATCCTCGCAGGATGCCCCATTAAAATACCTACGTAAAAAAAGACCTTACGTTGATTCGGCCTGGTAGGGTGTCAGATAAAGTACAGAGACACTCTGAAAAGAAAAATCAGTGTCTCCTATTTAGAATATTAAACAAAAGAGTCCATGCTGTTATTATCTACATTTTTATCTTTTAATTATCTTCACGAATATAAAGGAAATCTTTATTATTTTTGCTCAAAAAACAAGATCTGTTGATAGTGATTGTGTGTGTGTATATATATATACTTCACCGTTAATTGCTTTATATTCGTAGTTTTCTCCGGACATACCCATACATACATACATACATACATACATACACACAACTGCTCTTTATGTACTAGCAGCGGCTATCCGGCATCGCCTGGGTATAGGAGGATTTACCCATAGCTGGAAGGAGAGCAGGTGGATGCATACCTTTCCCAAGGGTATTAGCATTATGTGAAATGTAAGGTCGATGAGTCTATTTCCTATGACTCTAGCCATTACAACATGCGCCTCCATGTTTTATGTTTTATATGTAAACTAGCAGCGGCTACCCAGCGTCGCCTGGGTAGAGGGAGATTTTTTAAGTTAGTCCCGCAGATCCATTATTACTGAATCGCGAGTTGAATCCTCGTGGGATGCCCCATTTAAATCCCTATGTAAAAAATAGACCTTGCATTGATCCAGCTACTCTGATAAGAAATGTTAATGTCTACTATTTAAAATATTAAATGAAAAAAATCCATGCTGTTATCATTTAACTTTTTTTTTTAATTATCTTCACGAATATAAACAAGATCTTCATTATTTTTGCTCAGAAACCAAGCCCTGGTGATATTTAATGTAATATATATATATATATATATATATATATATATATATATATATATTGTCGTTAATTGTTTTATTTTCGAAGTATCCCCCGGACACACATATACACACAACTGCCCTTTATATATGTATAGATAGATAGATAGAAAGATGACATGGAAGAGACAGGGGCCAAAAAGAGGTTTCCTCGTTTTAGCCGGGAAGATTCAAGGAATACTGATTGTTTAGGTAGTGAAGGATAAATATTGACTTAAGGAATGAACTCCTCTTTACATAATGTCTACATCATCTATCTGTTATAAGAATTAAATGTATTTGATAAAGGATAAAAGGCTTGATAAACATTTGTAGAAGACAAGGTATTTTTGTCAGTCATTTCATTGGGAAACAGTGTCTTGTCTTTGTAATTCCAAGCTTTTTCATAGTAGCCAACAGCCTCTCCCGTATCCTGGGTATGACGTTAAACGGCATCTAATGATGAAGTTGGTTAAATCCTACTTAACGGACAAAAGTTATTTTATTTAAAAACTCTTATATTTTTTCAAGTCAGTTAACTTTTAACCACGTATATTTGAGGCGTAACACAGATTCACAAACATATGTGGTTCAAAGTTAATTGACCTGAAAAAATGTAAAAGTTTTTAAATAAAATAACTGGTGCATTATATCTTTTATTCATTAATGTATCAACACTGAAAATTTCATTAAATTCGGTTAATTCCTTGATTTTTAGTATTTTTTTCTTTCGACAGGGTGACATACGATGGTGGAATTTATGTCCGTTAAGTAGGATTTAACCATGAAGTTCTAATTCTGGAGCACTGGGGAATTTGGAGTACCCTTTCATCGCCATTGCTCCCAGGTCCACTCTGACCGGAGCGGTAGTACCTGTTATGGTCCCATCTATGAGTTAAATAGAAAAAAAAATGAGTTTAAAAAAATTGTTTAAAAAAGTTGAGTTTAAATTAAAATTAAATACCCATGAGGAATGAATAAAACCAATCATTTTCGGCATAAAATAACCAAACTAGGGTTGACATGCCGTAACCAACCAACCAACCAACCTCTCCTATCCGAAGAAAGTCCATATTATATTTTTGCATTGTAATTGAGATCAACACTGTTATGTAATCTCCATGGTTCCAAAGCCAAAAAAGATTAGCCATTTGATTGAATTATCAGATGTTATGGGTCATAAACATCAACGTATGGGATTATACGGTAGTAGTTCAATCAGATTAGTATATACCCGTTTATATTCCGCCCTGTTAGAATGCAGCGACTGCACCTCTGCAGAGGGGTAAGACTCCCCCAATGGGACTACCTGTTGGCCGTGCGTGGCGACCCGTGATGCTTAAGGATAGAACCCAGGTGGACGAGCAGTTTATGACTTGCAATACTCCACTTTGGCCCTATCTTGGACTAGACGGGCGGTCGGAGAGGCCCCCTCCGATCAATCGGCTGGTCATGTCAAGCCCTAGCACCTATATGATTTCCCCAACCCTATTGCCCTTATGGCAAGCCCCAAACCCTTTTTATCACATGGGTGCTAGAAGGTGGTGACTGAGGGTCTACATATCCTGGGAATGACGTTAAACTATCTGATGGTGAGGTTCCAGTTTTGGAGGTTTGGGGAATGTGGAGCACCCCTTCATCAGCATTGCTCCCTGGTCCACTCAGACCCGGAGTGGTAGTACCTGTTAGGGTCCCATCTATGGTTAAATAGAAAAACATGAGTTGATAAAGAAAATTTGTTATCCATTAAGAATGAATTTATTTAAAAACTTTGTCGGCATTAAATGACCCACTGAGGTTGATATGCCATAATACAAACCAAACCAAAAACCATTTATATTACACCTACAGTGTCATATATCACAGATTGGTTGGTTGGTTTTTACGGCATGTCAACCCATGCTGGGTTATTTTATACCGAAGACGTTTTGTTTTATTCTTGATGAGTTTTCAATTTCTTTTTAATTCAATGTTTTTAAACTCATTTCTTTTCTATTTAACCCATAGATTAGACCCTAACAGGTAGTACCATCCCAGGTCAACGTGGACCTGGAAGTAATGTCTATGAAGGTGTACTCCACACTTTCTAGAGCTTCAAAATTGAAATTCCATCACTAGATGCCGTTTAACGCCATATCCAGGACACTAAGATTCTCAGCTACCACTTTATAGCACACATGATAAAAAGGGTTTTCGGTTTGTCATAGGGTTGGGACAATCATATAGGTACTAGGGTTTAACTCGAGCAGCCGATTGATTGGAGGGGGCCTCTCCAACCACCCGTCTAGCCTAAATAAGCGCAATTGCGGTGTGTGTAGGGATTTTACCCCTCTTCGGAAGTGCAGTCGGCGTATTCTACACGATGACACGAATTACAATCCTAAGCAGGACTGTTTGCATTTCCTAATTGGTACTTATGTATGTATATTACAGATTAGAGGTGTTTGTTTTGTAATGGTTATCGTCGTAGGAAATGGACACAGCGAACCGAGTTCAAATCGTGGACGAGGCTGTTTGCATTTTACATAGTGCGAATACTCTTGAGAAATGCATGAATTCATTTATTCTCCTTCCATCTATTGTTAGATGGTAGGGCAGACCGGGCGCTTTAATCTTTACATGGTGACCGGTCTAGGAGAAGGAAAACTGTTAAACTCCGCTTAAAAACCAGCCTTGTGTCGCATCTTGCTCGTATAGAGGGGTTGGGTGAATACATATATCACAAATTAGTAGGAAATCAATTATGAATAAAATATTTTGATCAAATTAAGAAAGTCAGTGAATTTGAGGTTCATCTGTAAATTTCGTACTCCAAAAAAAAAAAAAAAAAAAATTTTGATACGTACTTTGTCTTTTAAAAAGTTCCATGAAATAACCCGTCCTTCGGGGTGGGGGTCCGGTTGCTTCGGCCACTGGACCTGTGTGTTAAATTAACAGCGTGATCCCAGGCAATACCTGCCCCCTCGATTTAAAGGCTGGGTTTATTGCCCAGTGCCTGAGGCGCCTCCTTGAGGGGGAATGCCGACGCGATACACGTATTTTTTGCACCCGCCACCCATGAGTTTCGGTTCGTGCGTGGTCCCATATTAATATGGCCTTGTGTCTAACCCGTACAAGTGGGGTACGTGGTAAATACAAGCATGAAATTTATTTGTTGCTTGTAAGCTGTCATTTCCCCTTGTCTCTCTTTCTCTCCATCTATCAAAAAAAAAGGTTCTAGCCACATTACCAAATATAAACGTGAAATAACCCTTTCAATACTATCTATGCAAATGTATAAATCCACTTTCCGTTTCAGCCATGTGTTAATAGATCAGTCCCAATCTTTTAGCCTTGTCCCTCTCACTGTGACCTGTATAGTTGTTACCAAAATGTTGCAAAACTTTTGACTCGCCCTAGTATCGCCGTGTCCTGCTGGCCAAGACTATAAAATACGACAACTGCACCTCTGCAGAGAGGTAAGACACGCCTCTCTATGGGGACACGACCTGTTGGTCGTGGGTGTTGAATCCGTGATGCTTAAGAACGGAATCCTGGTGGCCGAGGAATCCATGATATGCAACACCACTTTGGCTCTTACTTGCGCTAGACGGGCGGTCGGAGAGGTTCCCTCCTGCTAACACACACACACACACGGTAGGGACAGGATGTGATAAAAGATCACGTTTTAAGCTGAGTACAACTAGTTTGAATTCCGTTTTCCTTGTCTTAGACCACTTGCCATGCCAAGGTTAAAGAGCCTCATCTGCACTATTATTTACCCATAGCTGGAGGGAGAATAGTTACATTCATACCGTTCCCAAGGGTGTTAGCGTTATGTGAAATACAAACAGCCTCGTCCTGAATCTTTGAACTCAGGACGATATCCGTTTCCTTACAAGCGTCTCCAAACGGGTGCACACACACACACATACACACACACACACACACACACTCACACACACACACACACACACACACACACACGTGCGCGCCCGTAAGGGGATATCCCGTGGGGTAATGGCTAATGGTCTGGACTACGATATCGTAGTAAGCGAGTTCAAACTCCAGTCGCGCTATTACGTTAATCTTTGGACTAATACTCTTGGGAAAGGTATGAAACCCCTCATCTCTCCAGCTATGAGTTAAATAGTACCACTACTGTTCTTTTACAAGGATAGATGTGGCATTAAATAAACCAGGAAGGTTGATATGCCATTAAACAAAGAAACCAAACCAAACTAACACACATATACATATTTACCAATCTCTCCGCACGAGTAGAATGGGATACAAGGTCAATTTTTTTAAGCGGAGTTTAATAGGTTGGAATTCAGAGTTTTCCTTCTCCTAGACTGGTTGCCATACCAAGGTTAAAAATCCCAGTCTGCCATACTATTTACCTCTAGCTGGAGGGAGAATAGTTTGATTCATACCTTTCCCAAGGGTATTAACGCTATGTGAAATGCAAATAGCCTCGTCCAGGGCTTGAACTCGTCTCGCAGTGTCTATTTCCTACGCCGGTAACCATTACTCCACGCGCCTCCAACACACATATAAGCATTAAACAGACATGTAAATTTGCAAACCAAAACTGTAAAATTGCATTCATAGCACTTATTATATGACGGTCAAATACAATCATGTGGTTTGTAGAGAATAGTTTGGGAGATTTATTTGAAATTGGTTTTCCTTTTATCAGATTATCAGGACAATTCTGCTGGGAACTTGACCTTCGCACCATTTATCTAGATCAATAGTCCTCAAAACTTTGTTGAATAAAGGTGCAATAAGAAATATTGTGACTTACACAGCATACCAGTTCTTTATTCCATTAAAATATGACTGTGCATGCAGGTGTACAACTTGTATTGAGCATGTTCACAGCTTGAAACGCCTGTTAGTATATTAGGAAAAATCTACTCTGGACATACGGCTGGACATTATTGTGCAATGGCACACAGTATGAGAAACATCGATCTAAAGTCTTAAGATATATCACTGATATGAACTATGCCCTGGGCAAGGCTGTTTGCATTTTACTTAGTGCTGATATAGTTATTTACTAAGATTAGCTTAGATGTAACACAAAGCTAGAAGTATGAAGTGGCTAGTGAGAATCGAACCCACTAACAATGGTCTGCTAATCAAGCTTATTAACCATTTTACTACACAAGGCGCCCAAATTCTCAAGATATACTACTAATATGAGCTATGCCCTTGTAACAGGATGATGTTGAACAGACTTTATTTTGATATTCTGAGAAAAGCATCTAATTTTCTCTTTCAAACAATTAAAAGCGCTCCTCGTCCAATGGTTATCGTCGAAGAAAATAGATGAGACCGTTTGCCTTTCACATAGCACTAATACCCTTGGGAAAGGTATGATTCCAACTACTCTCTCTCCAGCTATTGGTAAATAGTAGGGCAGACTGGGCTCTTTGACCTTGTTACGGCAACCGGACTAAGAGTAGGAAAACTCTGCATCAAACTCCACTTAAGAAATTGTCTTTGTGTCACATCCTGCACGTGCGGAGGGTTGGTATATATATATATATATATATATATATATATATATATATATATATATTTGTATTTTCTTCAAATCCTGGATAAGGCCATTTGCGTTGTAATTCACGCTAACATTCTTAGGAAAGGTATGAATCCTTCTGTTTCCCCCCTCTCCCAGAGGTATGAGTAAATAGTAGGGCAGACTGGATTCGTTAGCCTTGTTTAAGCAACTAGTCTAGGAGAAGAAAAACTGAATTCAAACCAGCTTTACTTCGCTTAAAAATGATCTTGTGCCATATAATGCCCGTGTCGGAGAGGTTGGGTAAATACGTGCATCCCTTAAACATAAGGTTATGGCTTCTTGGGGGGCTTATCAGGTATTGAGTTGATAAGAACAGCTGCTACACTTTAATCTTTGCCAAAAGGCCGAGAAGCTGTATTTAGAAACAGGACCACAGGAGTTGGATTGTACAAGGTTTCGCATATATTGTTTTAATAAAAAAAACTTTCTTCTGTTGGCTTTGATATCAAGCTCTATATATAAAACAGCTAGTTAGTGAATAAATATTTAAGATTACACCGTGAGCTGTGGGGTTTAAAGGGTATGGGACACTTTGGGGTTATGTATAATTGATTTTAATTAAAAGTAAGTAGGTTATACGTGCCGCGCCTGCGAACTTTAAATTGCCCACCGTTTTTTTTTCAGCAACAGCAGCAGCAGCACGTGGGGACCGATTACTTCTTCTCTCCTGTAGTAATTTGCTGTGTGTTTTTTTTATGTGCCTCTGTTCGTATTTTATCATCTGTACCGAATGACCGGTGTGTGAGTGGGGGTGATCTCCGACACATGCGTTCGCCGCTTCTGTTTTTCTCTGCAGGTGTCTTGCTATATATCTTTAAATCCAGTCGGGGGTAACGAACTGGTGAAGAAGGGCCCTTCTGTGAAAGAACAGATTATTAGATGTGCTTACTGCGCGCGTACACACAATCGCCGCCGTTGTAGTACAACAGTAAGATTCCACTTTTCTTCGCGTAGTAATACACAGTTTAACAGTTTCGGTTGAGAAGTGGGATAGCATAGCCATTTTACCGAGGCCCGTGCTCTCTGTTCTAGCAAACGATCTACGAGGCGAGTGTGTTACCAATCTATTGTAACGTTATTGGAGTTGGTTATATATTAAATAATTAAAAGCAGCTACCCAGCGACGCCTGGGTAGAGGGTGAAACCCTGGTGTATTAATTTATTTACTTTTCAGATTTACAAATGCTGGATATTTTTTAAGTAGAATTTCAATGCTATTGCTATGAAGGTTTTAATTTCGGTAATGAAGGACTATTTGCTCGTAAATTCCTACCATAAAATAAACTGAACCCCCATTTTATGTCCGTGTTTTTGCAATAAATGTTTTATTTTTCTTGCACCCGTTATGTTACAATACTAAATATATTTCCTTTATTTATTTTAATATTCACTTCAATGTGTATATTCTAAAAGTTTTTATTTTGTGAGAATGCTTAGTTTTAAAGTGGGGTTCGTTTTTACACTTCAACCTTTTACTCGTAAATTCCTACCATAAAATGCCCAAGCCTAATTTTATGGCAGGAATTTACGAGTAAAAAGTTGAATATTACTTTTTGTTGTTATTTCTTTTCTTTTTGGCTTTGCTACTCTAAAATAAAAACGTCAGATTTTAATCATCATCGACGAAAAATCAAAATTACGGTCATAAAAGGAGGATCCAATTTATGCCTAAATTGTAAAACGAGCCCCCAACTTTAAAACTAAACATTCTCACAAAATAAAAACGCTAAAAACAATCTCCTTGGTCTAGCGCTAGTGAAAAGGGGATAGACTCCCTCGCTGTCTGGCTGATACCGACTTTAGGCCACCCCGACGACTTAAATATATTCTAATGGAATGTGGACAAATGAGGTTTATTTTTCAACATAGTCCCTCAATCGGATCACATACTTCTTCCTTCGGTTTTGCAGTGCTTGGATCCCATTGGGTCAAAGAAGTCATCAACAGCAGATATGACGTCATCATATAAACTTACCATGAATCTACTTACTTATGAATTTACCAAAGTGAAATAATGTTCATGTGTTGAGTTAAATGTTTCAAGTTGAATGGTAAATTATTGAAATCACATGAAGAAGAAACAAATGAAATTCAAATATACAGTTAGACAACAAAAATACATTTAATTGAAATTAATAGACAGCATAATGAAAGGATTCACAAAGTTTAAAAGATACACAATGAAAGGAAAATACAAATATACATATTTACCACCCACTCCGCACGAGTAGGATGTAACACAAGGTCAATTTCTTAAGCGGAGTTTAAAAGGTTTGAATTCGGAGTTTTCTTTCTCATAGATCGGTTGCCTAATCAAGGTTAAAGATCCCAGTCTGTTGTACTATTTACCCATAACTTGAGGGAGAATAGTTTAACAGGTTTGAATTCGGAGTTTTTCTTCTCCTAGATTGGTTGTATTAAATCAGTGATTTGTTTTCTTTTTTAATGGACTTCAGAGATGACTTCAGAGATGACAAATATAACCTAATTGAAATTATATAGAACTAACTGACCCCGTGTAAATTCCATGATTTACTTAGTATATACAAATAACATTCCACGGTTTACAGCGAGGATTGAACTCTCTATTCAGTAGTTATGGATCTGTGAGACAAGTTTGCTAACCATAACACCACGATAGGATGCCCCCTTTTTTCTTACCCAATTCGTTCGCCATGGGTTGAATGTGTCACAAGGTCGCAAATATGGAGAACCCGGTGAGGATCGAACACGCTATTCAGTAATATGTATTTACCGAAACTATTCGCCATGGGTAGGATGTGACATAAAATTGCAAGTGTGGTGTATTCTGCGAGGATCGAATTCGCTATTCAGTAGTAAATATATCTGCGAGTCTGGCTTGTTAACCATTACAACGTGATGGCATGCCCACTTTATCATTGGTAGGTATGTTCTGGGAGAAAGTATATAAAGGGTTCGATACTCGCTGCAATTTCAAGCATCCACCAGGAGTATTAAAACATATTCCCTGCGGCTTGTGGGGGGAGGGGGCTGTACTACTTTATGTATGTATTTACCCAACTCCCCTGTCACAAGCATATCCTGGGTATGACGTTAAACTGCTTCTAGTGAAGTTCCAATTCTGGAGCTTTGGGGAGTATGGAATATCCATTTACCATAATTACTCCCAGGTCCACCCTGACCCGGAATGGTAGTACATGTTAGGGTCCCATCTATGGTTTAAATAGATAAAAAAATATTTTAAAAATGTGTTTAAAAAAATTGAGTTTTATAAGATTTCAATACCCAACAATAATGAATAAGACAATGTCTTCGGTATAAAATAACCCAAGGATTGACGTGCCGTAATATCCAACCAGCCATAGTTTCGCTTGTCATTGGCTGGTTTCCATACAGAGGTTAAAGAGTCCAATCTGCCCTACTATTTACACATAACTGTAAGGAGAATAGTTGGATTCTTACTTTTCTCAATGGAAGTAATGCGATGTGAAATGCAAACAGTTTCGTCCAGGATTTGAACTCTGGTCACCGTGTCCATTTCATATGACGATAACCGTTACGCAACTAGCATATCTTCATTTATTCTGAAATGCACCAAGAGTCGAGTCCAGACAAAAACACCTACACTTAAAATTGCAAGAGTGATGAACCTCACTTGGGGAAATAAAACATGCCAAAAACCTAAGTAATTGTTCACAGTATTATTATTATTATTGTTATTATTATTATTGTTATTATTATTAGTGTTATCTTTATATAAAATATATATTTTTAGTATCCAAATGACTATTTAAAGAGATTTCATGAGATTAGATAAAGAGGCAGTTGATTGACAAAGATTGCACAGCGCGTCACGATGCTTAAAAATTGTGTACAGGGTGGTGCGAAAGTCTTGATAACACCTACGTATTTTTTAGGTAAAATAATTACATAATACAACCCGAGATTCTTGAAAATAATTCAATTTTTTGTACAAATGCACAATAGCGCGGTAGAGATATCATTAGAATTGCATTTTACGTATAAATAGCATTAGATGCCATAAACTCCGGAAGTAGCCTAACTCTAACACTAACCCTTACCCTTACCCTAACACTATGTGTATGGGATCACAATATACTTCAATGACCTGGAAGATGCTGTATAAAACCACTCCTTAATACTTACAAAATTTCGTAATTTTATGCGTCTCTTTCTTTCTCTTTTTTTTCTTTCCTTCTCTTTCTTCGTTCCTCTTTGTCTTTTCTTTCCCTGTCGAGACCGTTCTACCCATGCAGCGAGTCTCTGCTACAATGATAGTGCTCGGCATCTAGGATTATTAAACCTCAGTTTATTGGACCTAGATGGATTTTTTCTTAAACTCTCAAAAGGTTTATTTTGAATGCTAAATTCGTTCAAGAAAGAATTGGCTTATAACAGTTTAATTGTACTAACATCGTTCCTGTCCCCTCTCCCCTCTCTCCCTCTGTATGTCTGTCTCTCCATCTCTCTGTAGGATCATTGTGTAGTATCTGTGAAGTGAAGTTGGCGGAGTAACTTATTGTCGATTTTTCTTATAAAAATCTCAAAAGTGTTATTTTGAATGCTAAGAAGGAATTGGCTTATAACAGATTAATTGTACTAACATAGTTCCTGCCTCCACCCTCTCTCTCTCTCTCTCTCTCTCTCTCTCTCTCTCTCTCTCTCTCTTGGATCATTGTGAAGTGAAGTTGGCGGAGTGGTCTATTGTCGGTATCAGCCTGGCAGCGAGGAAGTCTATCCCCTTTTCGCTAGCGCTAGACCAGGGAGATTGTTTATTTGTTGAGGTCGAGCGCCACACCTACCGTCAGCTCCCAATCCGTGCTACTCATACACTGAGTTGGCGGGGACTATTATCGAACTAAGAACTTTGCGATTCCTCGGCGGGTGCTCTACCGACTAATCTAAAACGACCCCTATGCAAATCCCAGTTATTTAACAAAATATAAAATAACACGAAGAAAATTATTAGAAAGAGAATAAAATTGAACACTTCAATAAAACAAATCCAAAATAAGAAAAATCTGAAGGACATGGAAGATTTTTATATGAAATACGCCTGTTCAATTAATTGGCGTTGTCAGTTACGTTTTTTTTTTCTGGTTCCGTTGAGGATTTCGATTCTTTCAATATAATACCTGCCTCATCAGCTAATTATTATTCATCATTTCATTTCTTGCAAGTTTTCACACCAGTTTTAAATGGTGGATTTTCACTGAAGTCCGTGTGACAGCAAGTGTCCTCAGGTCTCCAGGACTCTTCTCAGTATTCTAACTGATCTTAACAGTGCTGTGCTCTGGATGAACCCGATTCTTCCTTTGATCTCCAATTCATACAGTCTCTTTCCAGACGTTTGGCGACCCTCTAAGATTAGTATCTCCGTCACCTTCATGTGCAAGCATTTGCCTGTCTTTTCGTACAAGCATTTGTCTATCTTTTCTCTCTCTCTCTCTCTCTTTCTCTCTCTCTCTCTCTCTCTTCTCTCTCTCTCTCTCTCTCTCTCTCTATTTATTTATTTTAGTCATATATTTAATTGGAATTCCACGAATTCAGATTTTAATCCTTAGTGAATAATTCTAATCTATTATCCGAGCGGAAATTACAAAGATACAAACAAAAAGGATCACATTGTTCGTTTATTAAAAAATACTGGTGTTGGGATTATCTTCCCTTTGACTGGAAGAGTTATCTTCCCGCTGGGTTTCCGAACCAACCACCAGGGGACCTCTGTTATTTAAGCGCGGGTTTTGAAACTCCCTGTCTCTTTGCTACCTCTTCTCGTAGGTACCCACATGGGGTAAACACATTGTGACACCCTTCTCGGTGGGGGCTTCTGCCCCCAACGCTATGCAACTCTCCTGGGGGATTCGGCCCGCATCACTAGTAAGTGATTTTCAATGTATGGGCTCTCCAGTCCTTTAATCTCTACTGCTGTATGTTCATGTACATGTATTTCATTGTTACTGTATCTTGTCTTATAAATGTGCTGTTTATTATATAAAATGTTATGTCCAACCCCACGTGTCGGAGTTGTATGTTTCAACAAGTTATAACATTGTTATAACCTTGAACCTTACACTGGTAACAATCCGTATGGAGTTTTTTTAAATGTTTTTATTTACCTCGTACCCCACTTGTACGGGTTAGGCACGAAGCCCTATTAACGTGGGACCACCCACAAACCAAAGCTCATGGGTGGCGGGTGAAAAATTGCGTCGATCCCGTTGGCATTCCCCCTCAAGGGGGGCGCCTCAGGCACTAGGCAATAAACTCAGCCCTGCCCCTTTAAATCAAGGGGGCAAGTATTGCCTGGGGGATAGCCCCCTGGGATCAACACTATTAACTTGTAAAGATCCAGGGCCGAAGTCACTGGACCCCCACCCTGTTGGGCGGATCTACAATCCGTATGGAGTTATGACCAAAGAATTTTCACGGTAAATCGACGAGAGTCAGAGAGTGATAGAGACAGGCAGACAGAGGAAGAGAGTAAGTTGCGTAAGTTTATCAATAGGTATTTAATTTATAGTCAAAATCATTAATACAAAGAATAAATCTTATCTATTAACGATGTCTCAAAACAGCTCATACAATTAGTGCGGTATTTACCACGCATCCCACATTATGCGGGTCAGGCACAAGGTCCTATTAATGTGGGGCAGCCCACGAACCGAAGCTCATGGAATGGCAGGCACAAAAAATGCGTGGATCCCCTCCGCATTTGCCCTCAGCCTACTCTGTCCCTTTAAATCAAGGGTACAGGTGAAATAACCAGCCGGACACCCCTCCCCGGGATCACGCCGGTAATTTCACTAACAGTCCAGTGGCCGAAGCCACCGGACTCACGTTAATGCGTTTAAAATCCTTCAATGGATCTTATATATCACTAAGAAATAAAGATTTACATAATATATGGTGTGGTTAATTTGCATACTGGTTTTAACAAACCGGTTTTAATTAATAATCATTAGGTGTTATTGATCTCTAATATTATTGTTTTATTCTCCGACGTATTAAAATCAATCCTATGAATGATCTTATATAGAAACCAATTAAAATATAATTAAAGTAAGTGTAATCTTTTTATATGCGTTCTTATTTAATTCCGGTAGTCTATCTAATTTAATATATTTCCTTACATTAAAACTTAAATACTTACGCCCGGAGGGTGCATATTCTTGCTAGGACATTTAATAAAACATAAGCAAAAATCATATATAAATTCTGCATACACCTAACTTATTAGTCGATAACTCTCAACCCTTTAGGATCGAAAAGCAAATAAGCAAAAAATCAGTTCTCAGAGGTTTTCATCACACCATTGCATTCAAAGGGAGAAAGGGTAAGGAACATTCACTGATTCATGAGGCGTCCCAAACGGGAATTTCCAAAAGATCTGGGCAATTGTTGTTCATGATCCCACGTATGCGTAAGGTCTCTCCCACGTAAGAAAAAAAAAAAAGAAAAAAAAAAGAGGAAACTATTTCCTACCCACGTCTGGGAGTGGGAGAAAATATTACCTAATATATTATTTAAGAAAGGATAACGTTAGAAAGATTTTCGATGTCTTTTGTACTACTACCAGAAAAGATTAAAAAAAAAAAAAAATTCAATAAAACCCTATCGACGGAGCTGAGACTATGCAGACTGTATCTCCAGCAAAGAGATAACCCTAAAAAAATGTGTCCTGGGAATGACATTAAACTGCATCTGATGGTGAGGTTCCAGTTCTGGAGTTCAGTAAATTGTAGATTATCCCTTCATTATCATTACTCCCAGGCCCACTCTGACCAGGAATAGTAGTACCTGTTAGCTTGCTATTTATGGGTCAGATAGGTATGTTTGAAATTTATTAGAATTAAGATAGCGTAAATTATTTGTATTAAGAATAGTTATTAGTAGCTATAATTGTTAACTAAAGATTGTTATTATTTACTTGAAACCAGATACGTTTAACTGCAGTATGAATACATGGAAGACCATGTGAGTTTTCAGAGCTCTAGGTCATTCTTCTTGGTTTGGCCGCGAACTTTTAAGATCCTCCTCATATGAGTCATTATTACTTATCATTATTCTGTTTCTATTTATTCTTATTCTTGTTGCTATTCCGACCGGAAATACATAATCGGATCAGCCAAACCTTCTAACCCCCCACAATATATATATATATATATATATATATATATATATGATTAAAAACGGAATGGTCGAAAACCAGACAGACTCGAGTTTCATGTAGTTAACAAAAATGTTTTTTTTATTAACTACATGAAACTCGAGTTGGTTTGGTTTTCGACCATTCGGCTTTGAATCGTATATTTAGAATGTTATTTATGGACTCGTAGCAAGTTTTATCAAGATTGACCCATTAGCATGGGCTAATCTTGAAAAAACTTGCTAGTAGATTTTTTTCACCTCAAGGAGATGCTCGGAACTTTTTAACTCAGAATTGATCAAGAAGGTCTAATTTGTTTAAAAAGCAAATAAAATTGTCATCCTTCGCTGGGTGAGGGGGTCAAAACTTATTGGAGGAAAATTACCCAGAAAGCACTGATTTTACCTACGTACTCCTCGGTCGGTTTAGCTCAGTCGGTAGAGCATCTACCTAGGAATCGCAAGGCTCTTAGTTCAATACCTGTCCCCGCAAACTCTGCGCACGAGTAGCACAGATTGGTGATCTGATCTGCGTGGTAAAGTGGGGAGCTGACGGTAGGTGTGGCGCTCTACATCAGCAAAAGCAATCTCCCTGGTCAAGTGCTTGCGAAAAGGGAATAGACTCCCTCACTGTTCGGCTGAAACTCACTTGACATCAAGAAGCCTTTAAAAGACATCTGCAGTATTTAAAAGACATCTGGAGGGTAGGAAAATGGGGGTGGAGGGTGCTGTGGATATCTCCATCTACGAGGTACCCGACACATTTTAACCCAAAATTGATTGTATTTCACTTTGCGCTAATGCTCTAGGCATGAATGCATCTCTTCTTCTCTCTCACCTATGGGTAAACAGTAGAACAGACTGCGCTCACTTGTCCCGTAGGGGTTGTGAGACAAGCAACAATAAAAAAAATAATGGAAACGACGCGATATTGAATCATGGGTGGTTATTTGGCATGTCAAACTTTGTTGGGTTATTTAATGCCGAAATCAGTCTTTGGTTCTTGATGTAATGAATATGCATAAACCTGGGTCCCCCTCACAGTAATATGATTGGCTGGTATCAGCCATAAATACATATCAATATAGAGGTACAATGCCTACTACTACTTCGACTATGACGTCGCACCAGTACTATTACTTACCTGTTCGATTGTACCATGCTGTTACCGTGGCCCCACCACCCTGCTACTTCTACTAATATATCCCTTCCCGGGACATATCAGTTCTCAAACGGTTGTATAGTTTCAAGAAAGGCACTTCATGTGGTATAATGGTTAGCAAGCTAGATTAACAGACCGTTGTTAGTGAGTTCGATTCTCACTGGATGCCCTATACTTCTAGTCGCAACTAAGTTACGCTTAGTAAATAATTACATGGTTTCAAGTAACTAATGATGATAATCTTTTGTAAACAATCATAATTTCAACTAACTATTCTTAATGTAAATAATTTGAACACAGTTACATTGTATCAAGTATTCTTATCTAATAAAAATGATTTAAAAGCAGATATATTTGACCAATTATTGTGATCCTAACAGGTACTACTACTCCGTGTCAGAGTAGACCTGGGAGTAATGACAAAAGGCAAAAATAGGTGACTCCCCACTCACCAGAGCTCCAGAACAGGAACTTAACCACCGAATACGGTTTAATGCCATACACAAGACGCCTCTTTTGGCGGAGAGGGGATACAATCAGGACGGAAAATAATGGTTAGTAAGATCACTTTGCAAACCATTACCATTGTAATGGTTTCGGTCTTCATTCACTTGGTGACCCATGCACGTATCGTTGCACCAGACTAAACTAAGGCACTAAGTAAATATTGGAAGAACTCCACCTCTGTCGCTCTCTTTGTCTCTCTGCACACTGATCCACATGAAAGAGATATCCATGTAAATTTTTAAAAAATAGCTTAATACCAAAGCAAAAGAACAAGCAAGCGAAATACTTAGTGTCACTGGAATCCTAACAGGTACTACCAACCTGTGTCAGAGTGGACCTGGGAGTAATGGCAATGAAGTGGTACTCCACACTCTCCAGAGCTTCAGAAGTGGAACCTCACCACTAGATACAGGTTAACATCATATCCAAGACACTAAGACCCTCAACCACCGCCCTCTAGCATATATAATATAAAATGGAGGCGTGTTGAGTTATGGTTAGAGTCGTAGGAAATGGACTCGAGTTCAAATCCTAGACGAGGTTTTTTGCATTTCACATAGCGCTAATACTCTTGGAAAAAGTATACATCCAACTACTCTCCCTCCAGCTATCGGTAAATAGTAGGGCAGACTGTGCTCTTTAACCTTGGCTCGGTAACCAGTCGAGGAGAAGGAAAACTCTGAATTCAAACCTGTTAAACCCCGTTTCAGAAATTCACCTTGTGCCACATCCTGCTCGTGCGGAGCGGTTGGTAAATATATATATACATATTCGTGTGTAGGATATATTTCGCTAGAGCTTTGAGCTCGGCATCAACAGTCGTTTTATTGTCAATAAAACGACTGATGATGCCGAGCTCAAAGCTCTAGCGAAATATATCCTACACACGTTTGTCTGAGTTTTGTCCTTTTGTTCCTCATATCTCTACCATATATATATATATATATATATATATATATATATATATGTGTGTGTGTGAATGATAAAAAGTGTTGAGTACACGGTGAGGATCGAACTCATTAAAAATATCCTACGAGACAAGCACAATATCGTCTCTACGGTCGGTGCTCACAGGCAATTAAAGTCAGCGTGTGCAAGTGACTGATACTTTAATTCCTTGACACACTGACACTCTTGGCAAACTGTTGAACCATTTGACAGGTGTCACCAGTCAAGACGCCCGATCGACTCATCAATCAGACAACACCCCCTTCGCTCCCCCAACCCCATCTTTAAATTTAACGGTTTAACGTTCGATCAGACCAAAGAAACTTTGTTGACGAGACTCTTTAACAAGGGTACCCTCATCGATCTTACCAAAAAGAACAAGTGATCAGTGATTGCTTTTTTTCTCATTAAAACTTGAACATTGAACATAACTGATTTTTGATACTAATGCAGAATAGCGCGCAATAGATAATATCATTGTTTGACTAGGAATCCCAAGGTTCCTGGTTCGATACCGGCCCTCGCCAACTCAGCGTATGAGTAGCACAGGGTTCTGTATGGTAAAGTAAGGAGCTGATGGTAGGTGTGGCACTCCACCTCCGATGCCAAAATAATCTCCTTGGTCTAGCGCTAGTGAAAAGGGGATAGACTCCCTCGCTGTCTGGCTGATACCGACTTTAGGACACCCCGTCGACTTTACTTACTTTTTGACATATAAAAAGCATCACATTTCACAGAAATACCCGAAACCTATGAGACGCTAGGGTTCGTGTTAGCTTTAGGGTTAGGCTACTTCGGGAGTTTCCGATATCTAATGCTATTTATACTTAAAACAGGAATCTAATGATATTATCTCTTGCGCGCTATTCTGCATTTGTACCGATTTTTCAACAAGAAAGTTTTAAAACGTCATTCCACACTCATCTGTGCATAAGCATTTGTCTATTTCAAAATGAATTCACTCATTCATTTTCGATAGCAATTAATTCCAATATCAAGTCACATTCTATTTAGAGAATTTATATTATAACTAATTGCAAATCTATATATTAATGCTCGTGTTCATTAATTGTACGACCGTTATGTGCCAATTTTGTTGAGGGACGGTGACAGGCAATCAGAAAAATCGGCCCATTGCTTAATTTGATTTTAACACGGACCCATTCGACATTTTCTAAGATTGACTTTGACCGGCCCTGCGCTCTAAATGTGAAGTACTTCAGGATCAAACTCTTTAACACGATCTTGAGTGGCGAGCTTTGTAACCATTGCTCTGACGCATGCGTCTCAAAGCCGGAAGTGTGAATCATTCAGAAAAAATCAAACCCTACTGTAGTAATGGTTTACTTGGCTACCTTGATAACCATTGCTCTACAACGAGAATTGAACTTATTTACGATGGTGGGACCCTTGTTGTAGTAGCTAACCTGTTGCACTGCGATGTCGCAGTAAACGGGTTCGAACCCCAGTCTATTAAGTTCACTTTTGGACTAATACCTTGGGGGAAATATGAAACCTATTATCTTCCCAGCTATGGGTAAAATAGTACCACTGCGGTTCTTCTACAAGGACGGCTTTGGCATTAAATAACCCACGAATGTTTATATGCCATTAAACAAAGAAACCAAGCCGATGGAGATCAATTTCATACTAGCGACTCGAGTTCACATCCTGGGCGAAGCTGCCGTTCACTTCACGCTAATGCCCTTATAAAATGTATGAATCCCTCTCTTATCCCACCCCAGCTATAGATAAATAGTTGGATAGATTGTATTCTTTAGCCTTGATGAAGCAACAGTCGGTAGAGCGTTTGGCTAGAAACCACAAGGTTTCCAGTTCGATACCGGCCCTCGCTAACTCAGCGTATGAATAGCACAGGGATCTGTGCGGTAAAGTAAGGAGCTGATGGTAGGTGTGGCACTCTACCTCAGACGCAAAAAAACAATCTACTTGGTTTAGCGCTAGTGAAAAGGGAATAGACTTCCTCGCTGATTGGCTGATACCGACTTTATCATGATACTGACTTGGCCACTCCGACGAGTTTACTTATAGAAGGGAAACTCTAAATTCAAACCCACTTTATTCTGCTTACAAATTGACATTGCATCACATCCTGCCCGCAACAGCATCAATAGGTCATTATGCCATTCAGTCTACAGCTGATTTTAAATAGTTTGGATGAATAGAATACTTATTCTATTATAGTATACATACTTCCGGTTTGTCTGTCCTTGGAAGAAAAAAAAAAACGTTGATATACATTTTTCAATAGTCATTTCCCAAGGGTATTAATGCTACGTGAAATGTAAACGACCTTGTTCAGGATTTGTACTCGGGTAGCCGAGCCCATTTCCTACGACGATAACCGTTGCGTATGAGCTCGTCCACTTTTTAACCCTACTGCTCTAATAAAATCCACGCTACGATGTGCCAATTTTCTTGCAAGACGGTAACAAATAATCAGAAAAATCGGCTCATTACTTAATTTGATTTTAATACGGTTACATTTATCAGCATTTTCTAAAATTGACTTTGACTGTCTCGGTGCCATAAGTGTGAAGTCTACCTATTTCTGGTTTGCCTGTTCTTGGAAAAAACGATGATATAATTTTCCCCAGCTGCTGTTTGCCATTTTCAGTAAGCCGGGATGAAAAAGGTTTCGGGTATTTCTGTGAAATATAATGCTTTTAATACGTAATCTAATGATATTATATCTTGCGCGCTATTCTGCATCAGTACCAAAAATCAGTTATGTTCAATGTTCAAGTTTTAGTGAGAAGAAAAATCAATCACTAATCACTTGTTCACTTAATCAAGATCGATGAAGGTACCCTTGTTTCTTTTGACTGATCGAACGGATAGACTGGTTTCTCTAGCTTTGGCAAGGCAACCATTCTAGGAGAAGGAAAACTGAAGAACCCAGCTTGAAAATTGAGTTAACTTGTGTCACATCCTGATCATGTCGGAGGGGTTGGGTAAATACATACTAGTGAATTGGTGTACGAGACCTGCTTAGTGATTATCGCATCATACCTGCCTACAAAATAAAACCTAGCGTGATTTTTCAGGGTTATTTTAATATAAGACCTCCCCTTATAATAAGCCCTAGTTGAGAGCGTCAGACAAATGAAAGAAATAAGCATTCTTCACAATCACATTATGCGACGCACACAGTCGTCTTCATCAATGAGCAAGGTGAAGATGATGATATGATTATTTTTTAATGAGTTTTTGAATAAAAGAAGATGTTAATAGTAAATAAATATAGATCGTTTTTCGTAATTTCTGTTTATTTAAACATTTCGTAATTTTCTATTTCGTAATGTTTTTCAATATATGAAGAATAAGAACATCCCCTAAAAAGAAAGGCGTAGTGTATATTCGGAGTGAAAATTAAAATATAAGCTCTGTTTATTTTCGGGGTAAACACGTCAGTATGCATTCTATTAAATGTGAGATATATATATTAATATTTTTTCAGTGTCAACATATTAGTACCATGGATATTTTAACCTTTACATGATTGTAAATCTATGTTTTAGGGTTCTTTAGAAATAGCTATAGAAGAATAATCATCATCTTGTCGCACTAGCAGCGCTGGATAATCTATGACAATTCTCGCCATTCTTCCCTATCATTCATGCCCCTGGGCGACCTCGCGCAGCATCCATTATCCGTACAGAGCTGATCTATGTACGTCTTTTCCTGGCACCCACACTGGCGCGCCCATGTGTTGGCTTCCACAGAAAAACATCACATAGAGTATCATCCTTTCTTCTCCAGCAGTACCCAGCGTGTCTGTTCGCCCTCACACTGCTGTTTGTGTGATATGTGACAGGCATACAGCTGTTTTTTCTCGTGGTGTGTTTCCATTCTTGTTTAATATTGACAGCGCAGCATTTTGCGTGGCAAGTCCCATCTAGCTTACGCCAGGTTCGTTAGAGCCCAGGTAGTGGCAGCCGTACAGTAACACTGGATAACAACTACGGCTTGGAAGAATTTTGCTTTAATTGGTCAGCAAGATCAGATCACATAACACTGCAATGTATTTAAAGCAGCCCATGCCCTTACCTATGCGTACATTGACGTTGCTTTCCTGTGATGGGATAACTTATACCTAGGTACTTTGAATTATATATAATTACTACTTAATATATTAATAATACTAAAGCTTATTTTGAGAAATAAAAATTGAATTTACAAAACTTAAGAATTACGCTAGTAGGTGTCTCGACATGGACTTTGTTTTGTTTTCCTCATGGTTTTATTTTCCCAGTACCCCACTTCTACCGGTCAGCACGAAGCCCTATTATGTGGGACCACCCAACATAGCCGATACCATGGGTGGCAGGTGGAAAATGCGTTTGGATCCCGTCGGCATTACCCCTCAAGGGGGGCCTCAGGCCTGGCATAAACCAGCCCTGCCCCTTTAAGTCAAGGGGGCAGTGTATTGCCTGGAGGGAGGTCTCTGGGATCGACGCTATTATTTACCATCTCAACCGGTCCAGTGCCGAAGCTCACTGGACCCCCCGCCTGAGCGGGTAAGGGCATTATTGTTTTCTCCATGGTGCCATATGCATTCAAACGTAGTTGACGTACATGTACGTCAGAGACAATACACACATGTCCAAGATGCACATATGAGTAGTTATATACGACCTCCCCACCATTAGTTTACACACAAGGGTTATTAATGTGGGTAGCTGAACAAAGCTCATGCGTGGCCAGTGTAAAAAAAATTGCGTGTTAACCTTTCGGGCATTCCTCTTTTGAGGCAACATCAGGCTCGGGGGCTGAGCAAATAGACCCAGCTTGCCCCTTTAAATCGAGGGGCAGGTGTTGCCTCGAAGGGACTCACTGGGATCATGCTGATATTTTCAGTCGGTAGAGCGTTCGGGGCTAGAAACCAGAGGTTCTATTCGATAACCGGCCCTCGCCAACTCAGCGTATGAGTAGCACAGGGATTTGTGCGGTAAAGTAAGGAGCTGATGGTAGTGTGCGCTCCACCTCTGATGAAACAATCTCCTTGGTCTTAGCGCTATGTAAAAAGAGAATAGACCTCCTCACAGCTGGATTGGCGAACGAACGTAAGGCCACCGACGAACTTTACTTAACTACTTGTACCGGTCCAATGGCGAAGCACTGGACACAGGGTCCGAAAAAATCGATAAGTTAATGGGGCCAGGTTAGCTCAGTCGGTAGAGGTCTCGGACCTAGAATCTTCACCAAGAGTTCCCTAGTTCGATACTTTGTGCGTCCTCGCCCAACTCCCTCGATAAAGTATGTTCGACAACGGGTTTCTGTGATCGTGTTCCTAATTAAGGAGCTGATGGTAGTTATGTGGGCTGTCCACACGTCGACGCCAAAATAATCTCCTGTCTTAAGCGCTAGTGAAAAGACGATAGACTCCCTCGCTTGTCTGGCTGATATCCATCTTTAGGCCGCCCGACGACTTTCTTACTACTTACCGTCAATGGCTGAAGCCACTGGACCAACAAGGGGTTCCGAAAAAATCGGTAAGTATATAGATGCAGATGTGAGTATGTAGTAGTAACAATGGGTAGCGTGCAATGGCTTGTAGGTTTTGCCATGGATGCAATTAATTGAGACGCAGATTTGTTTAATAAAAATGAAAAGTGATTGAATATGTGATAAACTTGAATTGATTAATATTATGCTGGGTTTTGTCTCCTCCGTAAAAGCAAGAATAGTTCAATTTAAAGTAAAATGCAATTGATGCTATTGTTGGTTAAAGATATTATACTTGTTGGAGCTTAGAGTGACCTTCCAACGTCGGGTACATATAAGTACAAGAAATATTCAATAAAGAATTATATTTATAACATACTAGACTTTAATAGTGAGGCACAATAAGAAATATATATTAGTGTTGGTTTAAAGTATTATAATTAGTTGGAAGGCTTAGAGTCACCTTCCAAAGTGGGTACATATAAGTACAAGAAATATTCCGACAAAGAGTTATATTTATAACATACATAGACTTTAATAGTGCAGGCACATAATTATATATTAGGTTGGGTTTAAAGGTATTATAATTAGTTGGAAGGCTTAGAGTGACCCCAACGTGGGTACATATAAGTTACAAACGAAATATTCCAATAAAGAAGTTATATTTATAACATACATAGACTTTAATGTAGCACATAAAAATATATATTAGTGTTGGGTTAAAGGTCTATAATTAGTTGGAGGCTTAGAGTGACCTTCCAACGGTGGGTACCATATAAGTACAAGATATTCCAATAAAGAAGTTATATTTATAACATAACATAGACTTTAATAGTGAGCACATAAAAATATATATAGTGTTGGGTTTAAAGGTATTATACATAGTGTGGAAGCTTAGAGTGACTTCCAACCGTGGGTAATTATAAGTCAAAGAATATTCCAATAGAGAAGTTATATTATAACATAACATTAGACTTTAATAGTGAGCACATAGAAATAGTTATAGTGTTTTGGGTAGAAGGTATTATAGATTAGTTGGAAGGCTGATAGAGTGACCCTTCAACGGGGTACATATAAGTACAAAAGTAATATTCCCGAAAAAGAAGTTTATGAGGCTATAACGAAACGACTTTAATAGTGAGCCAAGATAGAGAATAGATTTAAAACAGGAATACACATACAATTACAAGGGTATACAAAGGAGATACACAATGAACATATTACGAGACAATACTAAGAGGCGTATAAAGAAAAGTAGGACTTCGTTCGTAAAGGATGGAGAGTCCAGAAGAATGTCACTTTTTAGGCTGTGGAGGAGCCCCCCACACACACACACTTATAAAAGGTATAGAGACAAATGTCTAACCAATGTGCCTGTTTGTTGTCCCCGAAAATAGAGGATTCAAACTTCGCGCTTTCCTTAATACTCAGGACCCCCTAGCGGTAGAAACTGAAAACAGAGGGAAGCAACTCTTCCAGACCAACAGGACAGACAATCGCTAACACCATCTTCTGTCTTTTCTCAAACACTGTAATAAATTCAGAATTCAAACTAGTTATATTGTGCTGTGATGTGTTTCTCTTATAAAAGTTTGGTGTGGGGGTAGACTCCATAAACCTGGACAGTAAATGTGCTAATGTTTAAAAAACACAAAAAATAGCAATTACTAAAAATTTAAAGTAATACTAACACGAAAAGGATAAAAAAAACAACTGTTATACAGAAAATAAACCGTGGGATTGACGCATATGCATATGATGCATATGCGTCATAGCAATATGCAATCACGTCACAAAGATACACATTTTTTTTGGTTTTGGTTTGGTTTGTTTTACGGGCATATCAACCTAGGTGGGTTCATTAAATCCGACAAGTCGTATGGGCTGTAACGCGGTTAAACCTCAGAGAATTATTAGGTGATTTTATTTTCAGTGGGCCATTCGTGTCACATGTTCGTGCGAACGGTTTTTTTTTTAAAAGGTTGATTCACAGATTGGTGTGAAAGAGGAAGTCAAACGTTTTCGCTGAGAAGTCTGAAGGCATCAGATTCTCTATTTCTTCTCAAGAGAGCGCGAATATCTGAAAAGAAAAAGGAAAAAAAAATCTGAAGTATGCATTCTGGCTTGCCTCATTGGAAGATGAGAAAATGGGAAAGAAAAGTATCTAGAAATTTGTAACCTGTTGGTCGTGGGTTGCGACCCGTGAATACTTAAGATGGAACTTCTGGTAGCCGAGCAGTCCATGAAGTGCACATTCGCCCTTTGGTCCCGTACTTAGGCTAGACAGGCGGTTGGAGAAGGTCTGCCTTTGATCAATTGGCTGCTCACGTCTAGCCCTAGCAACCTATATGATTCTTCCCACCCGTTGCCCTTATGCAGAATTCCCCCATTCTTTTTATCATATATGTACTAGAAGGCGGTGCTGAGGCTCTTAGTGTCCTGGATTGACCGTAAGGTCTATCTGATGGTGAAGTCCAATTCTAAGAGCTGAGGAAATATGAGTACGCACCTTCATCACTCCATTACCCCCAGGTCCACTGACCCATCTATGGGGTTAAACATAAAAATGAGTTAAAACAATGGTTTAAACAGTGAATACCATCAAGAATGAATAAACAAATACGACTTCGCATAAATAACCCAACAACAGCGTTGACTACCGTAAAATCCAACCTACCCAACAACTAACCATCAACGCGTGAGAGCACCCAACCAAACAACCTAATAAAGCATTCATAATCTTTGCAGAATCACAAAGTAATCTAAATTCGCCCCCCCTTAAATGATGATTTTAAAGGGACCGGTTTAGCTCAGTCGGTAGAGCATGACCACGAAGGTTGCCGGTTCGGATTAGCGGCCCTCGCCAAGAACATGAGTAGCACAGGTTGGGTAAACGCTGATCGTGCGGTAGAATGGGGAGCTGAGAGTAGGGTGTGGCACCTCGACTCAGACCAAAAAATTTATCTGTTACGTCCAGTTGATAGGAATCCCATAGGCCGCTCCGCCTACTTCTACTTGTTCTTACAACAACAGGCTCCTTACTTTTTCTTGTAAGGCTCACCAAAAGCAGAAGAGGGAGACAATAAGGATGCCTAGATCACTAGGTTTATGTATAACAATATTTTCGGAGATTTGATGATTAAAAAAACAAACCCAAAAACAAAATCAAAAACAAATTCACGTTGCTCTAACTTTAGTCTTCACTACGTCTGTCGAACCTTAGTAATAATACGAGAGACTTCAAAAAGTTTAAGTCAAAATCCAGAAGTATCGAGAAAGAAAGACAATTTTAAAAACAATTTTTCAATAGGCTCTCTCATATCAAACACTTAGTCTAAGATGCTCAGTCCTATAACGGAGAAAGGTGTGTTTGGTCAGTAAGTCAGATAGAGTTTCTACCCTTGCTGGCAGTGTTCGCCGATAGGTGCGTTAGTATTAGCCAGCAAGCCCGGGATTCTGAATCCTTCTCTCTTTCTCTCGGGCCAGCAACAAGTTCAGCATAGTTTTAGGCGCTCTGACATTTCTGCCTCTTAAGTGGGGGCTTTTACCCCCCAACCAGCATTTCGCAAAAACAATCTCCGGGTCTAGCAAATGAGGACAGACTCCAGTGTTGTCCGGCTGAACTGACAACTAGTACTTCGTCGACTTTCTTTTCTTTCTTATCTTTCTTCTTATTTTACTACCGCTCGGTACGAGAATATTGAACCAACTTTCCGAAGTGAGAGCACCTGTCTGTTCTATTCAAAGTTCACACGGGACAGACTAGGGGGTGGGTGTTGGGTCCCCGCCCACATCAGCACCTTATTCCTCTCTCAGTAATTGTTAAATAAGATTAAATATATACTCATGGCGTTGAAAAAATAGATATTCTGATAAAACAACAGGTATGTATTCTGCTTGTAGTCATGACATTTAACCCCAGCCAAGAGCGGGTTATGACTCAGTCGGTAGCGCATTCTGCAGAAATAACAAGGTTCCTAGTTCGATACCGGTCCTCGCCAACGTCAGCGTATCGAATAGCACAAGGATAGTGTGCGGTAAAGTAAGGACTGACGGTAGGTGGGCGCCTACACCTCAGACGCAAAACAATCTCCTTCCGTCAGCGCTAATGAAAAGGGGATAGGACTCCCTCACTGATTGGCTGATGACCTGATTTAGGCCACCGCCGACGACTTTAACTTACTTTTCTCGAAAACTTCTGATGGTGAGTAATCACTTTCTTTGGTGGCATCTAACGCTCGTTCTAGAACTACAGAACTATTTAAATCGTTTTCTGAATGTTTGAAGTATGAGGCTGATGATGTAGTATTATCTGCGGTTATTCGGAACTATTGTCCTCATCTTTATTGTTATCTGTACAGATTTGACACATGGCCTAGTGGATAAGGTAGTTAAGTTAAGACAATTTAAAGTGACAGTTACTCTGGATTCCGGGGTTCAATCTTGAGTGGCGCAGTAACAATAGAAAAATAATTAAACAACTCCTACCACCCACAGCTATGGTTAGCCGGAATGAGAACAGGAATACCCGGGATTGGAATAAAGGGTTAGGGTGATAACTCCCGATTACCGAACAAGAGGTTCCGACTACGACAAAAGGTTCCCCGCAGAGTCCGAAAGAAGGTTTCTGGAGTACCAGAGAAGGTTCCCTGATCCCGCCAAGAATAGCCTGAGAAGGCCGGAGGGCATATCGTCCGAACGTTGTCAGATAACAATAAAGATGAGGACAATAGTCTGAATAACGCAGATAATACTATACTAAATCATACCACTTCACTCTATTCGATATACCTGTGTAATAGGTAATCCCACGTAGAGTAATTGGTTAGCATGCTAGATTAGCAGTGAGTTTGGGTGT
Organism: Doryteuthis pealeii; assembly: GCA_023376005.1. Classification (NCBI taxonomy): domain Eukaryota; kingdom Metazoa; phylum Mollusca; class Cephalopoda; order Myopsida; family Loliginidae; genus Doryteuthis; species Doryteuthis pealeii. The sequence continues at coordinate 68,897,946 of CM042153.1, forward strand.
CCCATTCTTCCGGCCTTGTACGAAATAAGCTTAGTAAATAACTAAATAGTTAGAATATAGATTAACAGACATTGGTAGTGAGTTCCGATTTTCACTGGGCGGCCCATGCTTTTGGCCTTGTGCCACAACTAAGCTAAGCTTAGTAAAATGACTATATACTGTGCATCGGAAGATTTATCTTCTGATAAAAATTAATAATTAATTAGATTAGTTAAACCCACGAAAATTCAACGGTTTGATTACATCAAAAATATTACAAACAATATTATTAGTTGTTGTTTGTTAATGATTTCACGGCATATCAACCTATCCAGGGCTATTTTATGCCTCGAGGTTAGGAAACAATATATGTGTAATTTATAGTTCGTTTTTAAAGGTAATATGTAAGCATCGTCAGAAGATCGTCTTGAGGGGTACTTTTGTATGGGTATTGGACCAGGTTATGGTTTACCATATTTGACGGCATATAGGACGCACTTTTTTTTCGCAAAAAGGTTGGTAAAAATTGCCACTGCGTCTTAATAATTCGTAGGTGAAGTTTGAGACTCCCTAGGCCTAGCATCTTTTTATGAATGCTCACTAACCCAGCTTACGGCCCAGTACTTTTTCTAACCCCAAACTCTATGCAATCCTTATTTTATTGCTGGTATTGTATAATCAAGGTCTTAATCAGGAGCGCATGGTCGACTGTTTTCAACAATTTTGCTAATACACTAAAAAAAATTTTTCATGAATCTGACCTGTTGAAAATGGGTGTGCGTCTTATATGCGTCAAATACGGTATATTTTTTGGTATAATTTTTAATTTTTATCAAAAAACAATAAAAAAATAAATGAATTACTAGATAAATTAAACAAATGACACTTAATTTTTACTCTTTAGATGAATGTTGAGAGAGGCTTGAGCTAGGGAATCTTCTTTGGTAATGGAACCTTCTTGTCGTAATCGGAGCCTTCACGGAATTTGACATAACCCTTTATCATCACGGGGGTATCCTGTTCTCTTGAGTCCGAACAAAGGTTCCCGAGTCCGACGAAGTTCGTGAGTTCGACGTAGAAAGTACCTGAAGAAAGCCGGAGAGCATATCGGCCGAAACACTTGGTAGCAGATAACACTGAAGATGAGGACAAAGTCCGAATAACGCAGATAATACTAATATTTACTCATTTAAAACTTCAGGAAGACAATTTTATAAAACTATTCTTTTCAAAAGTACTTGACTTTCTTTAATATTGGATTGCACAACTTTCAGTTTAACATTAAACTCTTATTATAATGGAGATTCAGGTGTCTGTCTGCAACCGAACGACTTCAATTGTTTACGTACAATACCCTAAGAATTGCTTATGTTATAAAATGAGTATTTAATTCTATACTCAAAATTATTCAATATATAAGAATAATCTATTTAATCAAACGATGTCTTTATGAAAATCTGAGTTATATTTGCCAGGTTATTAAGGTATTTGCCCTCATCCCCATTATATTGAAGGGCGGACACAAGGAATTTTATGTGGACCCACCCATGATGTATCGCGGCTCGTGGGTGGTATTGGTGCAAAAATGCGTGATCTAGTCGGCAAATCCCCCTCAAGGGGGGCGCCTCATGCACTGGGCAATAACCAGCCCTGTCCCTTAAAATCAAGGGGCAGGTTTGCTGATGGGGGGGGGGGGAATAGCCCCCTGGGATCACCGCTGTTAATTTACATTACAAACACAGGCCCCGAAGGCTATTGTTATTAAGGTATTTTGGCCCTCTCATACCCACTTATGAGGTGTGACACAGGGACTTTTATGTGGGCCCACCACAAGCGAAGCTCGTGGTGGTAGACACACAAAAATGCGTCGATCCGTCGGCATTCCCCTCGAGGGGAGCGCAGGGCAATAAAGCGTGCCCTGCCCCTTTAAATCGAGGAAGGCAGGTGTTGCCTGGGGAATAGCCCTGGGATCGATGCTGTTAATTAACATTAACAACACAGACTCCAAGAGACCATGTTATTAGTGGCGTTAAAACTTGCAAACGTGTCCTTTTAGTCCTAAGAAACAAAAGTACGATAATGTAGTGTGTTATTTTTGCATACTGGTTTTAACAACAAACCGGTTTTAATAAATAATTATTAGTGGTTATTAATCCTCTAATATTATTGTTTATTTCAGCAATTGTATTAGAATCAACTCATGAGTGATCTTTTCTATAATGCGTTCTTAACTAAATTTTCGTTAGTCTTTCTAATTTAAACTATATTTCAATATATTAAAACTTAAATACTTACGCCCCGGGGGGGCATATTCTGCAGTGAAATAAAATATCGTATACTGTCCTTATACTTTGGTCAAAATGAATCCGTAATATCGGTTTCATACGAACACTTTATTTGGAGTTCAGTGGCAAACGTCTGCAACAGACCTAATCATAACAATATCGAAAAAGAAAGAAGTTGGGGGGGCAATTTATTTACAAAAAGCTAGTCTCAACAAACACACTGCCCAGCACCCACTCAGCCACATCATTTGGTAACTGCTGCACTGTAATGTCTTGTGCGCACCGCCGCCCTGTCGCTTGTACGAATGAGGGTAACGACTGCCACCTCTGCAGAGGGGTATAGACTCCCCATGAACCTTGGCCAGGCTGCCTGCTTTGGCCCGTGGGTTTGCTAGACTCCCGTATGCTTAAGGATAGACCCTCCGATCATATGGCTGGTCTGTCAAGCCCTAGCACTATATGATTGTCCAACCCTATTGCCCTTATGAAGCCCCAAACCCTTTTTATCATATGGGTGCTAGAAGGGGTGACTGAGGGTCTTCATGTCCTGAGATGACGTTAAACTCTATCTGAGTTGAGGTTTCCAGTTTGAGGTTTGGAATGTGGAGCACCCTTCATCACCATTGCTCCTGTCCACTCTAACCGGAGTGGTAGTACCTGTTGGGTACACATCTCTCTCAGCCACCACCTTCTAGCACCATATGATAAAAGGTGGGCTAGAAAGGGCAATAGGGTTGGAAATCATATAGGTGCTAGGGCTTGACGTCAAGCCATGACGGCTCTGCCCAGCCAGACAATTGGTATCAGGTCAGGAAGTCTCCCTGGCTATCCTTAAGCATGCACGGGTCGCAACCAGGCCAAAGGTGGCCCATTGGGGAGTCTTACCGCCTCTGCGAGGTGCAGTCGTACATTCTACAACCACCCAGGCGACAAGGGCGGCATCGCACAGGACGAATGACAGTGCAGCATGTACAAATGATCGGTGGCTGAGTGGTGCGGGCAGTGGTGTTTGTTGAGAACTAGCTTTTTTGTAAAATAAACTCCCCCAACTTTACCTTCTTTTTCCGATATATGTTATGATTAGGTCTGGTGCAGAGTTCCACTGAACTACAAACATAAATAGTGTTCGTTAGACCATATACGGAATTCATTTGAAAATTAAAGGACAGTAAACAGTATATTTAATTTTCATGCAAGAATATCCCGCCCCCCATGGCATACGTATTTAGTTTTTTATATTGAAAATATTTAAATATAGAAAGACTAAACGATTTAGTTAGAAGCATATAAAAGATATCATAGTTTGATTCTAATACACTTGGAAAATAAAAACAATAATATTAGAGATAATAACATAAGTAATTAATTTATTAAAACCGGTTTTGGTTAAAACCAAGTATGCAAATGAACACACCATCATATGTAAACTTTTGTTTCTTAGTGATATAATAAGACACATCTGCAGTGATTTTAAACGTCCACTAATACATGTCTTTGGGATCTGCTGTTTGTTAATGTTAATTAACAGCAAATCCGACCCCAGGGGGCTATGTCCCCCGGGAACACCTTGCCTCCTCGATTTTAAAGGGGCAGGGCATGGGTTATTGTCCGGCGCTCCCCTCGAGGGGAATGCGACGGGATGCCGACGCCATTTTTTGTGTCTACCACCCACGAGCTTCGGCTTGTGGGTGGGCCCACATAAATGTCCATTGTGTCACACCCTTCATAAGTATGGTGTTCAACTTATAACATGAGCTTTCGGGCCTGTGTTTGTTAATGTAAATTAACAGCGTTGATCCCAGGGGGCTATCCCCCAGGCAATACTGCCCCTGATTTAAAAGGGACAGGGCTGGGTTTATTGCCCAGTGCATTGAGGTCGCCCCCTTGAGGGGTGAATGCCGAACTAGATCAAAGCATTTTTTGTCCCTACACCCACGAGCCGATACTCTGGGTGGGTCCACATAAAAATGTCCTGTGTCACGCCGCTCATATGGATGAAGGGCAAATACCCTAATAACCTGGCAAATATAAACTCAAGATTTTCATAAAGACATCGTTGATAATATGACTTATTCTATATATTGATATCTTGAGTATAGATTAAATACTCAATTTATAAACATAAGCAATCTTGAGGGTTATGTGACGTAAACATATGCCGTATTCGGTGCAGACAGACACTGATTCATTATAATAGATAATGTTAAACTGAATGTTGTGCAATCCAAATATTAAATGAAAGTCAAAATTTTAAAAGAATTAGTTTATTAAAAATATTGTTCTTTCCTGAAGTTTATTAATGAGATAAAATATAGTATTATCTTCGCGTTATTCGGACTATTGTCGTCTCTTCATTGTTATCTGTAAATCGTTTCGCGCCGATATGCCTCCGCCTTCTTCTAGGTTTATCTCGTTCGCTCGAACCTCTGGATCGGAACCTTTCTCGACTCGAGAACAGGATACCCCGTGTGATTTGAATAAAGGGTTAGTTCAAAGTTCCGTGAAGGCTCCCAATTACGACAAGAAGTGTTACCGATTACAAAGAAGATTCCTCAGCTCAAGCCTCAAATCTCAAACATCATCTAAAGAGTAAAATATTAATGTCATTGTTTAATTTATCTATGTAATTCAATTTAATTTATTTTATTGTTTTGATAAAAATAAAATTATCCAAAAAATATACGTATTTGACTGGCATATAAGACGCACACCCATTTCAACAGGTCAGTTCATGAAAATTTTTTTAGTGTATTTAGCATAAATTGTTGAAACAAGTCGACCACATGCGCTCCTGTTAACCCTTGATTATAAACAATACCAGCATAAATAAGGATGGTTCATAAGTTTGGGGTAAGAATAAAAGTACTGGGGCGTAAGCTGGGTTAGTGAGCATCATAAAAAAAGATTAGCCTAGGCCTACGGGAGGTCTCAAACTCACTACGATGTAAAGACGCAGGGCAATTTTTGAGCCACCTTTTGGAAAAAAAATCGCGTCTAATATGCAGTCCAAATATGGTAAACATAAAACTGGTCAAGTACCATACAAAAGCTAACCCCTCAAGACGATCTCTGACGATGCTTACATATCGTTATAAAACCAGTTAACTATAAAATTTACAACCATATATTGTTCTAACCTCGAGGCCATAAAAATAGCCCTGGATAGGGTGATAAGCCGTGAAATCCATTAACAACAACCAAACTAAATATATATTGTGTAATATTTTTGAGTACTCAACCGTTGTAATTTTCGTTGGGTTTTTAACTAATCCTCTAATTAATATTGTTTATCAGAACGATAAACTTCTGTCCGTATTGCACAGGTAATTATAGCATTTACTAAGCTTAGTCCTTAGCTGTGAGGCACAAGCAAAGCATGGGCCGATCCCAGTGAAAAATCGAACTCACTACCAATGGTCTAAATTAATATGCTAACTATTAGTTATTTACTAGCTAGTTTGGTACAACGGCTCGGAAGAATGGGACACCCAAACTCACTGCTATCTAGATGCTAACACTTATCTAACGTGCGATACCTACTTACCTACAGGTATACTCGAATAGAGTGAAGTGGTATGTTTGTTAGTATTATTCTGCTTTTCATAACTTAGTCCTCAATCTTTATTTGTTATCTGTAACCGTTCGGACGATATGCCGCTCTTCCGGCCTCTTCTACAGGTATTTTCTGCGGAACTCGGAACCTTCTCGGACTCAGAAACTTCTTTTCGGACCGGGAACCCTTCTTGTCCGTAGTCCGGGAACTTCTTGTCGTAACGGGAGTTATCACCGCTCAACTTTATTCATCCACGGGGGTATCCTGTTCATCCATTTCCGCTAACACGATGAGTTCGGGTATGGAGTTGTCGTTAAATTATTTTTCTATGTTACTCCGCGCCGAGCTCAAGAATTGAACCCAGGAATCCAGAGATAACTGTCACTTAGGAATTGTCCTTAACTTAACTACTATCACTAGGCCATGTGTCCAATTGTACAGATAACAAGTAAAGAATGAGAAATAGTCCGACTAACGCAGATAATACAATCATAGCGAAGCCTCATGCTCAAAGCATTCAGAGGAAACCGATTTAATGGAGTTCCTTGTAGTTCTACGATACGAGCGTTAGATGCCCCAACAGAAAGTGATTACTCACATAGGAAGTTTTTAGAAAAGTAAGTAAAAGTCGTCGGGGTGGCCTAAAGTCGGTATCAGCCAACATGAGGGAGTCTATCCCCTTTTCATAGCGCTAGACAAAGGAGATTTTTTTGCGTCTGAGGTGAGCGCCACACCTACCGTCAGCTCCTATTTACCGCACATACCTGTGCTATTCATACGCTAGTTGGCGACCGGGTAATCGAACAGGAACCTTGTTATTCTAGCACGAATCTCTACGACTGAGCTAACCGGCTCGGTGGGTTAAAATGTCATGACTTACAACAGAATATATCCATGTGTTGTTTTATCGAATATCTAATTTTTTTCACGCCCATGAAGATATATATTTAATCTATATTAACATATATACATGAGAGAGAAATAAGGGGTAGTGGGATGTTGGGCGGGGGACCCAACACCCCACACACTATGGTCTGTCCTTCGTGACTTTTGATAGTACAGACAGGTGCTCTCACTTGACAGTATTGGTTTCAATATTATGCACGTACCGAGGTAGTAAAATAAAGAAAGAAGAGAAAGAAAGAGTCGACGGAGTTCCTATTTCCAGTATCAGGCCGGAAACACTGGAGTCTGTCCTCCATTTTGCTAGACCCGGAGATTTGTTTTGCCTGAATGCTGGTTGGGGGGGTAAAGCCGCCCACTTATAGAGGCAGAAATGTCAGACGCCTAAAACTATTGAACTGTTGCTGGCCGCGAGAGAAAAGAGAGAGGATTCAGAATTCCCCGGGCTGCTGGCCAAATACTCAACGCACCTCCACCCTTGTCTATTCCCGGTCCCCCGACACTTGCAGCAAGGGTAGATAGACTCTATTGGACTTCTGACGCAATACACCACCAATTCTTCCGTAATAGGAACTGAGACATTGCGTAGACTAAGTGTATAATTGATATGAAGAGAGCCATATTGAAAATTGTTTTTAATAAATTGGTCCTTCCTTTCTCTGCAAATACTCTCTGGATTATGACTTATACACTTTTTGAACGTTCTCGTATAGCTTAATAGGTTCTGACAGACGTAGTGGAAACAAATGGTTAGAGCAAGTGAATTTGTTTTTTGATTTTGTTTTGTTTGGGTTGTTGGTTCTATTTTAATCATCAAATTCTCCGAAAATATTCGTATACATAAACCTAGTGATCTACGGGATCCTATTGTCTCCCTCTTCTGCTTTTGAGTGCGCCTTATACACAGAAAACGTAAAGGAACTGTTGTGTTATAGTAACAAGTAAAAGTAGGCGGAGCGGCCTATGGTTCCTATCACTGGACAGTAAGAGATAATTTGCGTCTGAGTCGAGGTGCAACACCTACTCTCAGCTCCACCAATTTACCGCACGGATCAGGTTACCCAACCTGTGCTAACTCATGTTCTTTGGCGAGGGCCGCTATCGAACCCGGAACCTTGTGGATTGCCTGACCGACTGAGCTAAACCGGTCCCTTAAAAATCAGTCCTTTAAGGGGGGGGGCGAATTTGATACCTTTGTTGATTCTGCAAAGATTATGAATGCTTTTATTAGGTAGTCTGGTTGGGTGCTCTCACGCGTATGATGGTTAGTGGTGGGTAGGTTGGATTACGGTATGTCAACGCTTGTTGGGTTATTTTATGCCGAACGTTTTGTTTTATTCATTCTTAGATGGGGTATTCACTTGTTTAAAACCCATTGTTTTAAACTTCATTTTTATGTTTAACCCATTAGATGGGGTCAGTTGGACTGGGGGTAATGATGATGAAGGGGTAACTCCATATTTCCCAGAGCTCTAGAATTGGAACTTCACCATCAATAGAGCTTAACGTCATATCCAGGACAACTAAGAGCCCTCAGCCACCGCCTTCTAGTAATATATGATAAAAAGAGTGGGGATCTGCCATAAGGGCAACAGGGTTGGGAAAATCATATAGGTGCTAGGCGCTAGAACGTGAGCAGCCAATTGATCAAGGAAGACCTCTCAACCGCCTGTCTAGCCTAAGTACGGGCAAAGGGAATGTTGCACGTCATGGACTGCTCGGCTACCCAGAGTTCCATCCTTAAGTATCACGGGTCGCAACCCACGACCAACAGGTTACAAATTCTAGATACTTTTCTTTCCCATTTTCTCTATCTTCCAATGTAGGCAAGCCCAGAATGCATACTTCAGATTTTTTTTTCCTTTTTCTTTTCAGATATTCGCGCGTTCTCTTGAGAAATAGAGAATCTGAATGCCTTCAACTTCTCAGCGAAAACGTTTGACTTCCCTCTTTCACACAACTCTGTGAAATAAACCTTTTAAAAAAAACTCGCACGAACATGTGTACACGAATGGCCCACTGAAAATAAATCACCTATAATTCTCTGAGGTTAACGCGTTTACAGCCATACGACCTTTGTCGGCATTAAATGACCCACTAGGTTGATATGCCGTAAAACAAACCAAACAAACCAAAAAATGTGTATCTTGTGACGTGATGCAATATTGCTATGACGCATATGCATCATATGCATATGCGTCATCCACGGTTTTATTTTCTGTAATAACAGTTGTTTTTTTTATCCTTTCTCGTGTTAGTATTACTTTTTTAAATTTAGTAATGCTATTTTTGGTTTTTAAAAATTAGCACATTTACTGTCCAGGTTTATGGGAAGTCTACCCCACACCAAACTTTATAAGAGAAAACACATCACAGCACAATATAACTAGTTTGAATTCTGAATTAGTACAAGTGTTTGAGAAAAGAACAGAAGATGGTGTAGCGATTGTCTGCTCCTGTTTGGTCTGGAGAGTTAGCTCCCTTGTTTCAGTTTTCTACCGCTAGGGGTCCTGAGTATTTAGTCAGGAAAGCGCGAAGTTTGAATCCTCTTTTCTCGGGGACAACAAACAGGACACATGGTTAGACATTGTCTCTATACCTTTATGTGTGTGTGTGTGGGGGGGGCTTCCTCCACAGCCTAAAAAGTGACATTCCTTCTGGACTCTCCCATCACTTCTACAGAACGAAGTCCTACTTTCTTTATACGCCTCTGAATCTTGTCTCGTATATATGTTCATTGTGTATCTCCTTTGTATACCTTGTAATTTGTATGTGTATTCCTGTTTAATCTATTCCTATGTGCTCAACATAAAGTCTGTTGTTATAGCTCATAACTTCTTTGTCGGAATATTACTTGTACTTATATGTACCCACGTTTGGAAGGGTCACTCTAAGCCTTCCAACTAATTATAATACCTTTAACCCAACACTAATATATATTTCTATGTGCTCACTATTAAAGTCTATGTATTTATAAATATAACTTCTTTATTGGAATATTCTTGTACTTATATGTACCCACGTTGGAAGGTCACTCTAAGCCTTCCAACTAATTATAATACCTTTAAACCAACCAAAACTAATATATATTTATGTGCTCACTATTAAAGTCTATGTATGTTATAAATATAACTTCTTTATTGGAAATATTTCTCTGTACTTATATGTACCCCACGTTGGAAGGTCACTCTAAGCCTTCCAACTATTATAAGACCTTTAACCAACACTAATATATATTTTTATGTGCTCACTATTAAAGTCTATGTATGTTATAAATAAACTTCTTTATTGGAATATTTCTTGTACTTATATGTACCCACGTTGGAAGGTCACTCTAAGCCTCCCAACTAATTATAATACCTTTAAACCCAACACTAATATATATTTTTATGTGCTCACTATTAAAGTCTATGTATGTTATAAATATACTTCTTTGTCGGAATATTTCTTGTACTTATATGTACCACAACTTTGCTGGAAGGTGACTCTAAGCCTTCCAACTAATTATAATACTTTTAAAACCAACACTAATATATATTTCTATGTGTTCACTATTAAAGTCTATGTATGTTATAAATATAACTTCTTTATTGGAATATTTCTTGTACTTATATGTACCCACGTTGGAAGGTCACTCTAAGCCTTCCAACTAAGTATAATATCTTAAACCCAACAATAGCATCAATTGCATTTTACTTAATTTGAACTATTCTTTGCTTTACGGAGGAGACAAACCCAGCAATAATATTAATCAATTCAAGTTTATCAACATATTCAATCACTTTCATTTTTATAAAAACAAATCTGCCGCTCCAATTAATGCCATCCATGGCAAAAGCCATACAAGCCATTGGCACGCTACGCCATTTACTACTACATACTCACATGTGCATCTATATACTTACCGATTTTTTTCGGAACCTGTGTCCAGTGGCTTCAGCCATTGGACGGTAAGTAAGTAAGTAAAGTCGTCGGGGGCCTAAAATGGATATCAGCCAATCAGCGAGGGAGTCTATTCTCTGTTACTAGCGCTTGACCAAGGAGATGTTTTTTTTGCGTCAGAGGTGGAGCGCCACACCTACCACCGCTCCTTACTTTACAGCACAAATCCCTGTGCTACTTATGCACTGAGTTGGCGAGGGCCAGTATCGAACTAGGAACCTTGTGATTCTTAGCCAAACGCTCTAACCCGACTGAGCTAACCTGGCCCATACTAATCCGATTTTTTCGGAACCCTGTGTCCAGTGGCTTCGGCCATTGGACCGGTAAGTAAGTAAAAGTCGTCGGGGTGGCCTAAAGTCGGTATCAGCCAATCAGCGAGGGAGTTATTCCTTTTCACTAGCGCTAGACCAAGGAGATTGTTTTTTGCGTCAGAGGTGGAGCGCCACACCTACCACCAGCTCCTTACTTTACCGCACAAATCCCTGTGCTACTCATACGCTGAGTTGGCGAGGGCCGGTATCGAACTAGGAACCTCGTGGTTTCTAGCTGAACGCTCTACAGACTGAAAATATCAGCATGATCCCAGTGAGTCCTTCTAGGCAACACCTGCCCCCTCGATTTAAAGGTGCAAGGCTGGGTCTATTGCTCAGAGCCTGATGTGCCTCAAAAGAGGAATGCCGAAAGGGTACACGCAATTTTTTACACTGGCCACGCATGAGATTTGGTTCAGCTACCCACATTAATCAACCCTGTGTTACTGACATGGTGAGGTCAGTATATAACTACTCATATTGCTCTTGTGACATTGTGATGTCTCTGACGTACATGTAGTCAACTACGTTGAATGCATATGCACATGGAGACAATTTCCTTCCCGCTAGGCGGTCCAGTGAGCTTGCCACTACCGGTGAGATGGTTATAGCGTCGACAGAGGACCGTCTGGGCAATACTCCTTGACTTAAAGGCAGGCTGGGTTTATGCCAGCGCCTGAGGCCCCCTTTGAAGGGGTATGGCGACGGATCAACGCAATTTTTCCACCTGCACCATGATATCGGCTTGTGGTGTCCCACTAATAGGCCTTCGTGCCTGACCGTACAGTGTAACTGGAATTAAAACCATGGAGAAAACAAAACAAAGTCCATGTCGAGGACCACTACTAGCTAATTCTTTAAAGTTTTGTAAATTTAATTTTATTTCTCAAAATAAAGCTTAAGTATTATTTAATATTTAAGTAGTATTAATATTAATTCAAGTACCTAGGTAGTAATATCCCATCAACAGAAAGCAACGTCAATGTACGCATAGGTAAGGCATGGGCTGCTTTAAAACATTGTCAGTGTTATGGATCGATCTTGCTGACAATTAAAGCAAAAAATTCTTCCAAGCCGTAGTTGTATCAGTGTTACTGTACGGCTGCACTACCTGGACCTGAGCTAATGACGACGAAATGCTGCGGCAATATTAAACAAGACATGGAAACAACAACCCACGAGAAAACAGCTGTATGGCCATGTCACATATCACACAAACCAGCATGTGAGGCGAACAAGACACGCTGGGTACTCTGGAGAAGAAAGGATGAACTCATGTGATGTTTTTCTGTGGAAACCAACACATGGGCGCGCCAGGGGTCGCCCAGAAAAGACGTACATAGATCAGCTCTGTACGGATATGGATGCTGCGCAGAGGATCCCCAGGGGCAATGAATGATAGGGAAGAATGGCGAGAGATTGTCATAGATATCCGCGCTGCTAGTGCGACAAGATGATGATTATTCTTCTATAGCATTTCTAATAGTAACCCTAAAACATAGATTACATCATGTAAAGGTTAAAAATATCCAGGTGATGACACTGAAAAAATATATATATATATATCTCACATTTTAATAGAATGCATACTGACGTGTTTCCCCGAAAATAAACAGAGCTTATATTAATTTTCACCTCCGAAATATACACTACGCTTATTTTAGGGGGATGTCTTATTCTTCATATATTGAAAAACATTACGAAATAGAAAATTACGAAATGTTTAAATAACAGAAATTACGAAAAACGATCTATATTTATTTACTATTAACATTTCTTTTATTCAAAAACTCATTAAAAAATAATCATATCATCATCTTCACCTTGCTCATTGATGAAGACGACTGTGTGCGTCGCATAATGTGATTGTGAAGAATGCTTATTTCTTTCATTTGTCTGACGCTCTCAACTAGGGCTTATTATAAGGGGAGGTCTTATATTAAAATAACCCTGAAAAATCACGCTAGGTTTTATTTTGTAGGCAGGTATGATGCGATAATCACTAAGCAGGTCTCGTACACCAATTCGCTAGTATGTATTTACCCAACCCCTCCGACATGATCAGGATGTGACACAAGGTACTCAATTTTCAAGCTGGGTTCTTCAGTTTTCCTTCTCCTAGAATGGTTGCCTTGCAAAGCTAGAGAAACCAGTCTATCCGTTCGATCAGCAAAGAAACGTTGAGAGACTTTTTTGAGTACCTTCATCGATCTTGATTAAGTGAACAAGTGATTGTGATTGATTTTTTTCTCACTAAAACTTGAACATTGAACATAACTGATTTTTGGTACTATGCAGAATAGCGCGCAAGATATAATATCATTAGATTACGTATTAAAAGCATTAATTTCAGAAATACCGAAACCTTTTTCATCCCGGCTTACTGAAAATGGCAAACAGCAGCTGGGGAAAATTATATCATCGTTTTTTCCAAGAACAGGCAAACCAGAAATAGGTAACTTCACACTTATGGCACCGAGACAGTCAAAGTCAATTTTAGAAAATGCTGATAAATGTAACCGTATTAAAATCG
>CM042153.1:68911461-68923961 GCA_023376005.1 Doryteuthis pealeii
GCATTCTAGATTCAAATAACCATTGCTAAATGAAGGATAATTAAATATAAAAAAAATTGTTTTATTAACAATTGAGCAATGAATGGTTTCATCTCCTCTTCCAACATTGAACCAAATCAAAACTATTTTTTCTCAGTAAAAAAACTTATTTTTCAATAAAAATTAATAATTTTAAATATTTTTGGTATATTTAAAATTTTAAGGAGATTCAATAAAATTTTCTTGAATTCAAACATGTGAAAATTAAACTTTTAGAAGTTATGTTTTTTTTTCTTTTGTTCGTAATTTTAAAATGTTGCAATAAAAATGGCTGATAGTGTCAGAAAGAATTTATGTAACTAATGTTCAGATGACCAAAAAAAAAATCTAGGGATTCATGATAGTGCAAGTTATTTACAAGACTTTGCTTAATAGTGGCAAAGGCGGATGCATAGGACACCCAGTGAATATCAAACTCACTAGTAATGGTTTGTAATCGGTAGACTGTGAATTCAGGTGCGTAAATTTTACTATAGAAGTCCAATGTATATATTTTTTAATTGCTGAACTGGGATAAATACTTTAATAAAAATGAAACCCTAAGGAAACCATAACTTAATATACGTTAATTCATTTATAGTTTCTTTTTCTTTTCTTTTTAATTAAAAGGACAGCATTAATTGATGTTGAATAGATTTAAAGTTGTTGCGTAGTGATTCAGTTATACACTTTTTTTTACTTCAGAACTGTAAAAGTGTAGTTTTAAGTTGTTTTCTTTTCTTCTTCTTTTTTTTACAGTTTAAATACTCGGCAAAATTACAAGCGAATAGTAATTTTCAATTTATTTCAGCATGTGACTTGATAAGTTTATAATCTCAATTCCCTTAAATAACAAGACTGAGGTAAAAAAAAACAAAAAAAAAAACTTATGTAACTGAATCACTACGCAACAACTTTAAATCTGTACAACAACAATTGATGCTGTCCTTGAATTTTGAAAAAAAAATTATAAATGAATTAACGTATTAAGTTATGTTTTTATAGTTTAATTTTTATCAAAAGTATAAATCACAGTTCAGTCAGAAATTGAAAATATATACATTGGACTATTTCATATTCTACTAACATCTGTCCAATAGACTATGGTAAAAATCACGCTCCTGAATTCACAGTCTAGCGACTTTCTCTACAATAAAATACGTGATTTTCATGGTACTTTCTGGTTAGTAAAATTCAGAAACAAAGTAGTACTTTAAAATTAATTTAAAAAAGACTGGGGATTCATGATAATGCAAGTTGTTTACAAACTTTGCTCAGTAGTGGCAAAGTGCATTGGGCACCAGTAAGAATCTAACTCAGTAGTAATGGTTTGCTAATCTGACTGTAACCGTACACAAAGAGAGAGGATCACATGCGAGGCGCTCACGATAGTGAAAGTTACGCAGATGAAAAACTCAAGAAATATAGAGAAAGAAAGACCACGTTGAAAAATACTGTTACGTGTGTAACGAGGGTGGGAGTAATTCAGAGGTCAGTCGGCACAATGTATTTTCGTTGGTTGTGGTAGGGTAGGGGGTGGCCTTAAAAGAGAGAAAAAAATCTGAAAATCATTTACAGGTTTTTTTAAAAAATGTAATGGAAATTATGAAATTGCACAGAGGCGACATGTGGGTAATCATTTTCGGTAAAAAAGAACAATTTCCTCGTAAATTCCTACCATAAAATAAACTGAACCCTCATTTTATGTCCGTGTTTTTGCAATAAATGTTTTATTTTTCTTGCACCCGTTATTTTACAATACTAAATATATTTTCTTTATTTGTTAAAGAATAAAGAATCAAGAAAATATATTTAGTATTGTAGAATAACGGGTGCAAGAAAAATAAAACATTTATTGCAAAAACACGGATATAAAATGAGGGTTCAGTTTATTTTATGGTATGAATTTACGAGGAAATTGTTCTTTTTTACCTCATTTTCTAAGTTTAGCTTAGTTTTGGTACTAGGCTTTAAGTATAAGGCACTCGGTAAGAAACGAACTCCTAAACAATTTACAGTGGTCTACTAGCCAAGCTCACTAACCATTTACACCAAGCAAGGCGCCCACGACTCCGAGTGAGTAGGCGATTTTCTTTTAATTTTTTTATTTGAAAGATACTTTTACGACAGATGCACATGTCGCTCACTGGTAGGCATAAACTTATACCCGCCCGTTTTTGTTTTTTTTAATTTTTAAAGTACCCACATCAGCTAAAAAGGAGACCGCAAATACACACACACACACATCATAAATTGTAGAGACGTGACATATGCGCGTGTACACTTATATTCTATTTTCTCTAGCGATTGTGAGGAAGGACCCCGTGTTGACTCTGCCCGGGTCAAGCGAAGTCAGCCGAATCTGACAGACCGACAAACTAACTAAAAAACTTTCCAATGAAAATAAGCAATACAAACAAGAGACAGAAAGTAATGTTTAAAAAAAATAATAATACCAGGACAGACGCTGAGAGACCCCCGATTCAAATATGTGTGTGTGTGTGTGTTTATGAATAGTGGGTGACTTTAAGGAGAGGGCAAAAAGTCGAACAAGTCGCAATTTTGACTATCAAATAAAAATAATTAACCGAATAAGTCGTAATTATGAACGAATATAAAAGTGCTCAACATATTTGTAGAGCTGTAAAAAAAAACCCGATATAGTCGGAGTAAGCCTACTCGAGTTTCCTCGGAGATTCATCAGGGTTATTCTGCGTAGAATTATCTAAATTTATTTAAAAACACACACACACACACACATTATACATACACTCCTGTCTTTACATGTAATTGCATCGCCAGTTCTTTCTTTCTTCCTTCCTTCTTTCCACTCACTCACCTTCTCTTGCATACTTCTACATGCACGAAATTAAAGTTCACAAGAACATTAGAAAAGAGAAGAATGTCATCTGTTCAGAGAGATACATAATAAGCCACAAGTACATTTATATTTTACAATTAAACATTCACCTACAAAATAATAACCCCCATTTTTTTTTCTCTTAAATACACCATATTTTTGTCCCGTTTACAGTCGGTCATGGTAGTGCATAAAAAATAATAGAATAACTAGATGATGATTCGGGAACCTGTTGGTTTTTTCCGTCGTCACACCGACCCAGTATAATATTTAATGTTTTCACTTTGGAGCCCTAAATAAATAATTGAATAAAAAAAAAAAAAGAAGCTAATTCGGACCAAAGCCTGGTCCGTTTATCAAAACTTTTCTCCTTCTCCAAAGATCCGTGCATCAGGAAAAAAAAGGGTCCAAATTTGGAGTTACCCTTACCACGATTTTAACCTGGACCATCACCCCTTCCACAGGGGAGTGGTAGTACCTGTTAGGGGTCCATCTATAGGTTAAATAGATGAGTTTGAAAAAAAAATGTGTTTAAAAAGAAAATTAAGTTTTTTAAAAATTGAGGAGTACCCATCAAGAATAAATAAAACAATGTATTCAGCATAAAATAACCCAACAAGGGTTGACATGCCGCAAAATCCTCAGGAAACGGAGAAGGGTTCGAATTAACATTTTATAATCATTTCTTTTATATCGAAAATTTGAATGATTACAAAATGAATAAATATATCTTTTAAAAGTAATGACGCTCAGCGCGAACGGTGACCCCCACAAAATTATTCAGTTACAAATTTGACTGTAAATTGCTTTATTCTCTAATATCATTTTAGGCGTCCCACCGTGGTGTAATGATTAGCAAGTTAATCGCGAAGTTCCGTTACAACTGAATAGATAGTTCAAACCCCGCTGGATGTCCCATAAAACAAAAACCCTTCACGTTAAAAAGACCTTTTTAATCCGGGTTGGTGGGAGATGATTAAAAAAATAAATTCTTAAGTGTATTGCTCGAATAAAAGTAGTTTTGTAGACAGTTTTCATTAAAAAAAACAATCAGTAGAAAGCCGGAGGTCACATCGGCCGAAACGTTGTGTATATAACAATAAAGAGGAGAACAATAAGCCGAATAATTAAAATAATACAAAATAAGTATGTCGGTTTATCTTTTTAATATTTTTTTTTATTAATTATTCATTTATTTATTTGCTAATAAGAATCGTTGGAATTATTCAAATTTGGAAGTATCCAAATTTCCGTACATTTTAAATCGAGAGTTCAGTCGGTAGAGCATCTGCCTCGTAACCACAAGGTTTCTGGTTCGATCCCAGTCCTCGCCAATTCAGCTTACGAGTAGCCGGCTTGGATCTGTGCGGTGAAATGGGGAGCTGGTGCCAGGTGTGGCGCTCCACCTAAGACACCAAAAAACAATCTCCTTGGTCTAGCGCTAGCGAAAAGGGGATAGACTCCCTCGCTGTTCAGCTGATAGTGACAATAGGCCACTCCGCCTGCTTTACTTACTTTTACTTTCTAGTTACATCATTATTATCAAGATAAATGATAATATTTTAACAATGAAAATTTTAGTAATATACGGTATCCCCTCCCCCCACGCACTCAATGTGCTGAAATGTAACACTACGTCTGCTTTATGTGGAGAACCCACAAAAGTAAGCCTCCCGGGTACTGTGCAAGAACCCCCCCCCCCCCCAAAAAAAAGGATCAGCTCCGTCGGTATTCCTCTTTTGGGGCGCTTCAGACACCGGGGGCAAAAATCCCAGGCTCTTACCCCTTTAGAGGAAAAAGCAGTTACTGTCTGCAGTGCAGTGACAAGATTTAGCCGCCGGATTGAAGTGTAATGTTTAGACAAGCTAGTCTCATAGATCCGTTACTACTGAAATGCGGGTTTGATCCTCGCTGGATGCCCCAGACTTGTGACAAATCCTACCCGTAGGATAAATAGATTTTTTTTAACAGCTGGATTGTTAGAGCACAGGACTATAGACCCCCCCCCCAAAAAAAAAAGAATCCCGAGTGTTGATATCATTTACAACACACACAACGGAAAACTTTTATGCGAATTAGTGCTCAGCACTAACTTGTATGTATTTACCTAATAATCCCTTTGCACAAGTAGGATGCGACACAATATTCTAAGCGGAGTTTAAGAGGTTTGAATTCAGAATTTCACTTCTATACAGGTTACAGTGCCAAGGTTAAGGAGCCCAGGCTGCCTTACTATTTTACCCATAGCTGGAGGAAGAATAGTTGGATTCATACATTTCCCAATTATATTAGCGCTATGTAAAATGCCAACACAATTGATTTGAACGATATGATCGTATGTAAGCGTAAACGCCTTATTTTTTCTCTTAAAATAAATAAATGAATGGCGGGGTCGTGAGTTCATGTCTCCCCTAAAACCTATCCTTTATTACTGTTTTCCAATACGCGCTCTTCCTCTGTGTCGTAGAAATAGTAACCCCGGTGAGTTGCGATAAAAGAAAAAAAAAAAGGAACAAAAAATTAATCCTGGTATGGGACCGGTCCAGGAGATGATGAAAAAAAAACTAGTCAAAATCAATTTATACATTAATATTCGTGTTTCTTAAAAGTTATCATCTTGCAACGCCCTTTGGTTAAAAATGAAACCGTCCAAATCGAACCAAAAATATAGATCCTGATTATCTGGTGTTGCTTATCCACAGAATTCTTATTTCTTATGAGTGTCGTCACCTAAGTTAAATAATGGACCATTCCGTTTTTATTATAAAGAAAGGGAGAGAAAAGGACATGATATACAGAAAAAATATAAGAAAGAAAGAAAGAGAGCACGGGAAAGATAAATAGAGATAGATAGAGAGAGAGAGAGAGAGAGAGAGAGAGAGAGGGAGAGAGAGAGAGAGAGAGAAAAGGTGTGCGCGGAGGCGATAACGCTAATCTGTTTTAATCGAAAATAATGAAGAGAAAGAAAGAAAAAGAGAGTGAGTGAGTGAGAAAGTTAAATAAGGATCATTATACCTTTTACATATTGAAATATTTGCAATAGCTCATAAGTAAACATATCAAACATTGTAATAATTAAATTATCATACTGTGGTATATCCACAGGTCATGCTAGTAATGTATTATTACTTAAACAGTTTGGTGATAAATCGACGTATTTATACAACTTTGCAGATGACACTATTTTAAATGACGTTATTTATTTGTTTTTTTTAATACCTCGCACAAATTGAATAATGTTTCCATTTAAAAGGTAAATAAATCCGTAAGTACAGATAAGTAAAAGTCGTCGGGGCGGCCTAAAGTCGGTATCAGCCAGACATCGAGGAGTCTATTCCCTTTTCACTAGCGCTATACCAAGGAGATTATTTTAGCGTCTGAGGTGGAGCGCCACACCTACCATCAGCTCCTCACTTTACAGCACAGAACCCTGTGCTACTCATACGCTAAGTTGGCGAGGGCCGGTATCGAACCAGGAACCTTGGGATTCCTAGCCGAACGCTCTACCGACTGAGCTAAAAGTAAAATTAAAGTTAGTATTTATTAACATTCCACCATGCCAGTCGAACACAAGGATCATTATCGTGGGAAACCATGCATAAAACTGAAGCTTATGCGTGGTTAGTGCATACAAAAAACGTGAATCCCTTCGGCATTCATCTTTTGAGGCGCCTCAGGCACAGGGCAATAAACCCAGCCCTGTGTTTCCTGGGGAAGATAGCCCCTGGGATCACGCTAATATTAGTATGTTACCGATCCAATGGCCGAAGCCTTTGGACACAGGCCCCGAAGGACGTGTAGGTCTGTGTACGTTTATTAACGTAGTAAGTAAAATTAAAGTAATCTTTAATCGGTATCAGCCGCACAGCGAGGGAGTATATCCCCTTTTCACTAACGCTCGACCAGGAAGATTGTTTCTGTGTGTGAGGTGAAGCGCCACACATACCACCAGCTCCCTAAACTAAATTAGCTGGATTACAGTAAATTAACACATACAAATCGATACGGGTACGGGTCTAAAATAAAAAAAGGTATTTACCCAATCTGTTCGCCATGAGTAATATGTGACACAAGGTCGCAAGTATAGGACATCCAGCGAGGATTGAACTCACTATTCATTAGTAATGGATCAGCAAGACTAGCTTGCTAACAATTACACCACGATAAGACACACTTGGGGTGCTCTTCCAATATGTGATCTACCGAATGGTTTCGAATCCATATGTGATCTACCAAGTTGTTTACATTCCAATATGTGATCTACCCATTAACTACCCATTATTTTCTCATTAAACTAACCAAACCCTAAATCTAACCTTGAATTCTTTTTTCCGAGTAGATCACAAACCTTCGGTAGATCACATATTGGAAGAGCACCCACTGGGTCTAAAAGGAAGTAGGTATATGAAAAGTATTCTGACCATATCCAAATACATAGTCAGTTATATACCAGAGTACTGAAATCATATTGGATTGGTGCATAATTATTGCAGCTTTTTTCAACAGCAAAAAGAAAAAAGCCGCAATAATTATGCACCAACCCAATATTCCCCCACACCCAGTAAAATTCTCCAAACTATCTGTTTTACAACCTTTCCAGTCCATAATTTAAAACTTCGATTTTTTTTTAATTTTTAAAATAATTATTTAAGACTAACTCAGGTTTGGCACAAGGTCCTATGTACTCATTAAACCATCGTAACTGATCAGTGAAATTAGCTTACTACCGTTATATAATAACGGAGTGTCCCTTAAGTTCCGTGCCCTGGGTAAGACGTTAAACTGCCTCTAGTGGTAAAATTCCAAATCTGGAACTCTGAGGAATATAGAGTACCTCTTTATTGCCATTACTCCCAGCTCCACTCTGACCCAGAGAGCTAGTACCTGTTAAGGGACCAGCTATGGGTTAAATAGATTTTTTTAAAATGTTTTTCTTTAAATTGATGCAAAAAAATCTATTTTATCGGAGTTAAATTGAGTTATTTACTACCTTAAAAATTTCAAGGTCAGTTTTACATGTCTGTTAATATCCGTGACTAACTTGAAAATTTAACAAAAGATAGTCCTGAATTTTATCTTTGAAAAAAATCTAAGTTAAAAAAAAATGCCATGATATGTTGCATATTTCCGAGATTTAAAAAAAATCGTCAATTTCAAGTATGGAGGACAAAACGGGCCGAATTCTCTCCCAGTCTAAAATTTGAAAAAAAGAAGAAAAAAAAAATACCCAACAATAATGAATAAAACAAATGTCTTCGACCTAAAATAACCCAACAGGAGTTGACATGCCGTAAAATCCCATCAACCAATTCATAAGATACTTAGATAAGTTTAGTAGTTGCACAATGCTAGAAGCATGCGGACCCACTTGTAATAATCTGCTAGGTTAGCCTGCTAATAGTGTTATCTTTTTAATTGAAATAAGCAACTTTATCATAAAAAAATACATTACATTTTGGCATGGGTGAATAACAAGCTGAGGGGTTTGACAATAGAAAGATTCACTCAGTAATAACTGAAATACCGTGTTTCCCCGAAAATAAGACCCACCTGTAAAATAAGATTTAGCGTGATTTTTCAGGATGATTTTGATATAAACCCTCCCCTTAAAATAAACCCAAGTTGACAGCGGCAGACAGACGAAATAAATAAGCCTTATTCACAATCACCATGCGATGCAAACACTCGACATCCTCGGAAAATAAGCCCTAATATTATATATCAGAGTGAAAATTAATATAAACTCAGTCTTATCACCTTGCAGCTATGTAAAAGAGAGTACCAAGGCTCAAAGAAGCAATTGAGTTGAAAGAAGAAAAGGTGTATATAAAGAAGATTGGTAGATTAATAAAGTTTAAATTTAACATAAAATACAAAAAAAACAAAAAGCAAACCATAATTCCACTTCCGCCGGAAGTCTCATTTTTGACGCAAAAAAAAGGGACTCACTTTTTTTGTGCCTACCAGCCCATGACAATAAAAAGATTCACTCATTAGTTACTGATATACCGTTTCCCCTAAAATAAGACCCACCTGTAAAATAAGACCTAGCGTGATTTTTTTAGGATAATTTTAATATAAACCTCCCAACTAAAGCCGTCTAACTCCTACGTTGTAACCTATCCTGTGTAATTCGTTTTTAAGAAACTATTGAAATATATTTGCGGTTAGCTTGAAATGGTGAGGGAAGAAAAAAGAAAAACACTGGGACGCATGGATATGATTTTACTGCGTCCTTTTTATATTTTTGTGCGTCAGGGACGCAGGACGCGTACCTATCAGCATCTCTGCATATCCGTCATCACTACCCGAGTTCTGGGCTTCCATGCTGATTTTATTGATAGGAAGATACTCTGCATTTAAAAAATGAAAAAATAATCTATTTACTTTAATCTCCCTTGTATTGCAAGGGAAGATATTCCCCTTACAAGAGAGTTGGACTCGTCCAACGGGACACATATAAATATACGAATACGCGAAGTTATACTTAGTCGAGTTACTAGTTATACTATTGGAGAACTGCGTGTTGACTATTATTTACGTTCCTGTGCAAAAAAAAGTGATAAACTTTTTCCGGATTTTCAATGCTGTATTTGATATACCAGTCACAATACTAATTTAAGCTTGTCTCTTGGGAGTGAGGTAGTTGTGCTCCTCACCGGTGAGTCAGTGTTCGAACTCAGGTTAAAGCAAAAAATATATCGAATGCTGAATTTCAAGGCAGGCAAGTGCACATCCATTGGAAGGTTGACGAATTACGATATTCTAAGACGATATGTACGTTCTAAGAATGCTTGTCACAAAGTGATGATTAGCAAGCAAGTTTAAAAGTTGTTTTTTTTTAGTGTATGTAGTTACACAAACCCTTTACCAGATATATATGAATAGACTGAGATAGATAGATAGATAGATAGATATGAACAGACTTAGATAGATAGATATGAACAGACTTAGATAGACATGAAGAGATTTTGATAGATAGAGATAGATAGATAGATATGAGAATATTTTTGATAGATAGATAGATATGAAGAGAGATAGATAGATTTTGAGATAGATACGAACAGAGATAGATAGATAGATAAAGCGGAGTTCAGCTGGTTTGAATTCAGTTTTCCTTTTTTTGTGCCGGTTGCTGTAGCAAGGCTAAAGAGCCCAGTGTGTCCAGCTATTAATGCGTAGCTGTAAGGGGTGGTGGTGGTGGAGAAGAGATCGATTCCTGTTTTCCAAAAGTGCATTAGTGCGAAGTGAAATACAAACAACCTCGCCCAGGATTTGAACTTGACCCGCCAAACCCATTTCCTGCACGGGTAACAGTTACGTCAGTCGAGTTTTTATTTATTTATTTTCTTTGTTAGGGCGTACTTTATTTTATTGCAATGCTTACTTCAGGTACATATCAAAAGATTATGACACTACTTTTGGCTGGGATAAAAAGTTCATATGAAGAGGTCATATCTGCTGTTAATGACCTTTTTTCCAATAGGATCCAAAAACTGCAACACCAATGGAAGAAAGTGTGGACCGCAAGGCGGACTGTGTTGAAAATAAACCTCATTCGGTTCCACTCTATGCGAGTATCTTGGTCAGCCAAAGAACTTTTCAGCCGACCCTCATCTATATACAGTGATACCTTGACTTACGAGTTCAATTCGTTCCACTCGTAATTTCCTCGCATATCAAATATATTTTCATCATTGAAATAAACTGAAATGCCATTAATCCGTTCCAGAATATCCTAATTTTTTGCTACATTTTTAAAAATAAGAAAAATAGCGGCTGAACTTGCACAAAGGTATCAAAATTAGGGTGACCCAGAAAAACAGAACCCAAATTATTATTTATTTATTTTTCCATTAAACTAACCTTAGACCCTAACCCTAAAACCCCCCTAGTTAAAATGAACAGTTTTATTACAAAATTTGTGGGTTCTGTTTTTTCTGGGTCACCGATATACAGGGTGACCCAGAAAAAACAGAACCCAAATTATTATTTATTTTTTCCATTAAACTAACCCTAAACTCCAACCCTAACCCTAACCCTAGATCCCCATAGTTAAAATTAACAGTTTTATTACAAGATTTGTGGGTTCTGTTTTTTCTGGGTCACCCTAATTTTGAAACCTTTGAGCAAGTTCAGCCAAAATAGCACTGTATTGTATAAGAGCATAACAAAATAGAATGTAAGGCATTATCTGTTGTAATGTGTATTGATCTTTATTTTTTACTCGAAGTGGCTACCCGGCGTCACCTTGGCAGAGGTGGGGATTTTTAAAAAGTTAGTCTCGCAGATCCATTATTACTTATTAAAAGTTAGATCCTCACTGGATGCCCCATAAAATCCACACGTAAATGTCTAACAATATACTAAGAAATTTTAACTCAATAATTTACAATTAAAAAAAAACAAAAAAACAATATAAATGAGGCGATTAATTCAATCAATCATCATATTTCAATTACCTTCTGTTACTTTACAAATTTTAATTTTTAAATATCTTCCCAAATATAAATAAAATTCTTCATTATTTTTGCTAAAAAACCAAGCCCTGGTGATAGTGAATGTATATATATATATATATATATATATATACTTTTGTCGTTAATTGTTTTATTTTCAAAGTTTCCTCCGGACATACACATATACACAACTGCCCTTTATATATATGTATGTATATGATGTAGATAGATAGATAGATAGATAGATAGATAGATAATATTTTTATTTGGCGTAATAAATTTGAAAACTTAAATGTTTTTAGTGAACTTTTTAACATAAGCGTATCTGAAAGTCTTTCGTACCTTAAATTTTAGCTTGCAGCACAAAGCAAAAACTCGACCGATTGACAGCTGGTAACTCGGAAATCTCGTAAGTCGGGGTACCGCTGTATGTATATATATATATATATATATATATATATATATATATATATATATATATATATATATATATTTGTTGAACTGCAACATTTTCTTCCAGGTGTCATAGTGACGATTACAACATTTAGATTGTGGAAATTTAAAGACATTTCACTGGGTCTTTAACTCTTAACATCCTGTTAAGAATTTCCAAGTTCAGAGCCCCATTCCTATAAGGATTTATGGCTATAAGGATTTGTGGCTAAAAATTAATTCTTCATTTAAAGTTACCTGTTATTTCCCATAAATCAAAGACTTCTTAAATATGTTTAATATTATATTTAAACAAAGGCTATCATTTGGAGTAGATTAGAAAAATGAATGTGACTTCTGGCCGGGTGGAATGAGGTGGTATAGGACATTAATTAAAGATGCTGAAACTGTATGTAGAATTCAGGAAATGGAAATTAAACAATATCTAATTATAATGGAGAATCGGTGTATGTTTGTCTGTAGATACATCACTAATTACCTCACAACACTCTCAGGGATTGCGTAATTCTATCAATGAGTCGTATTTTTTTCAAAATCATTAATATATAGAATAAATACTTATTCATTAATGATGTCTCTATGAAAATCTGAGTTAGATTTGCCTCAAAACAGCCAGTTATTAGTGCGTTTAAAATCCTGCAATGCGTCTTGTATACCACTAAGAAATAAAGGTTTGCAAAGTATATAGTGTGTTTAATTTGCATAGGTGT
>CM042153.1:68928961-68931461 GCA_023376005.1 Doryteuthis pealeii
ACTGACCTTGTGTCACATCCTGCTCGTCCGGATGAGTTGATAAATACATACAATATTGTTTAACATGGATATTCTGACTGGACTGTATCTACGCATCTCCATACGCAAAAAGGATCAGTGTACTATGTTATGTGACACTATCTTTCCTTCACTTTGATTGGAGCTATCTAAAATTTGTGCTGCTGCTGTTGGTCCATACTTGGCGGGAAATCCTCCATTCCCTTCACGCTCTTAAGTCTTGTCAGCGGTTAGTGATCTCTCTCTCTCTCTCTCTCGTTTTTTTTTTATCTTCTCTTTTAAAGTCTCAATAAAAAAAGGAAAGAAAGAGGAAATGAAAGAAATAGAAACTAAAGTTTCTATTTCTTTCATTTCCTCTTTCTTTCCTTTTTTTTTTTTATTGAGACTTTTTCATTTTCACCATTGCTTTCTTGTTCTTTTTCTTTCACCATCATTTCTTCTTCTTTCCCCAGCAAACCATGTCGTTTCTAAATGCTCCGACCTCATCTGTCGATCACAATTTGACCTTTATCAAAGTCAATCAAATCTTTCTTCTTTCTCATAAACTGCGGCGTTCAACATCAAAATGAAATACTCATGACCAGCTGACTGGGCTGGGTTTATTATCTTGTGCCTGAGGCGTCTCAAAAGAGGAAAGCCGAGGAGATTCACGCAATTTTTAAAACCTATCCACGTATGAGTTTCGGTTTGTGCGGTGTTCCCCACTATAATGTTCGACTGGCATGGTGGGGTGTCAATAAATACTTACTCGTGATTGGCTGATATACTTCTGTTTATATACCTCTTACCATGACTCACGCATTTGTTCCACACACTAGCTGCCATTCCTGTGATATGTCGCTGGCCAAATCGCTTTAGCTAATGACTTTAGCTCTGATTAAGTATTTGCTTGAGTTTAACGGCATGTCAATCCATCTAGGGTTATTTTATGCCTAGATGTTAGTGAATCGTTTTCAATGTACGTTCATGATTAGATTTTTTGTGTAGTTGTGTCTTAAGAATTTTTTTTTGCACACGGTCTTATTGAATATAAATATTTTTTAAACATTTATAATATATATAAGTGATGTTGGTTGGTTGGGTTTTACGGCATGTCAAACCCATTGGGTTATTTTATGCCGAAGGCGTTTTTGTTTTATTCATTCTTGATGGGTTCTCATGTTTTTAAAACTCAATTTTTTAAAAATACATAAAAAAAACATTTTTTTCTATTTAACCTATAGATGGGACCCTAGCAGGTACTACCACCCCGGCGGTTAAGTGAGTTCAATCCTGATTCGTTGTTCCTACACTTCTAGTCTTGTGCCAAATAGGCTCAGGTAGGTAAAATGTATCATACAAAATAAACTTTAAACACAAAGAATTAGTTTAATTTCCAGGTTAATTTTGACGTCTTCCATGCGACAAGTATTTGCAATTCAAAATATTGGTGCAACTTAATCTTCGTAACTATATTTTTTTTTTTTGCATTCGGTCGTCTCAAAGTGGTACTTTGCGTGGTTTAACTAAAAAAAAAAATTTTTTTTAAATGACCAAGTGAACTGTGGCTTCGTCCAGGAGTTGAACTCTGGTCGACGAGTCCATTTCCTACGACTCTAACCAATACACCACCTCGCTCTCCCTGACTTACTTTACTTAAGAGCTATTGATAAATATTTCAATGTGTAAAAACAAAATCTAATGCTGTAAAAATAATACTTACTGACCTGTGTATATACCACAGTATGATTTGATTATTTTTACGTTGGATATGTTGGTACCATTATAGTTTGTGGCCTACCTTTTGAATGTGCCTACGAAATAATATCTCTCTTATAGCATGTGACTTACCATAAAAAACATATTATAAGGTTATAATAATAACTGCTAACCCTAACCCTAGTTCAGAATTTTAGAATATTTTACAATTAAATAGATCTCTGATTCATGTAAATTATGGATAAATTCTTTTTTAATTATTCTTAATTACTATATACAGCTTATGACTGAATTGCATTTCTTGAAATTGAATATATATGAAAAATAATTAATTTCAATAAATTGCTTACTACTTATATCTATAAATATACTCTTACTGGGGTAGGACACATTCAAACCGGGTCGCCACACACTATAACAGAATAAAAAAGGTAGGCCACATATTATAACGGCACCGATATGTTTAAAAAAAATATTTTTCTATTTAAAAAGAAAATTGAAATAGATCACTAAGTAGGCCTGAACCTATTCTAGTAGTGACCACCCCAAGCGGAGATTTAAAAGGTTTGAATTGAGAGTTTTCCTTCTCCTAGACTGGTTGCCTAACCAAGGTTATAGAGCCCAGTATGCCTAGTATTTACCCATAGCTGGAGGGAGAATAGTTGGATTTATACCTTTCCCAATGGTATTAGCACTATGTGAGCTGTGGCTTCGTCCAGGATTTGAACTCGGGTCGACGAGTCCATTTCCTACGACTCTAACCAATACACCACCACGTTCTTCC
>CM042153.1:68933961-68936461 GCA_023376005.1 Doryteuthis pealeii
AAAAATATTTTGGTATGGATGAAATTTATTGTTTATCATTTTGGTCGAAACACGTGTCGAAATATAACATGAATTTGATCCATGCCAAAATACATTTCTTCCATTTATATTTTCTCTCTCTCTCTCTCTCTCTCTCTCTCTCTCTATATATATATATATATATATATATATATATATATATATATATATATATATATATATATATATAGAGAGAGAGAGAGAGAGAGAGAGAGAGAGAGAGAGAGATTGTGTGTGTGCAAAATTAAGGAGGAAGACCATGTTCGGAATATTAGGGCGCTGCACGTGGTGCAAATGATTATCAAACTTGGCTAGCAGACAATTATTAAGGAGTTCACAGGATGTCACATACTTGTATCACAGCTAAGTGAAGATTAGTAAAGAGTCTAATTCTCATAGAAATAAAGGCCTCTATTAGAAAATCCCGGGGAACATAACCAAATGCCACAGACTACGGAGGATGACCGAAAAGAAGGGGTGGGGGTATAAAGCAATCCTAAATGTAGTGATAACTACAACGAAAACAAATAGACTGATTTGAATAAAACAATGCATAAAAGTTTCCATCTCTGAAGCGTTTCTTGCTAACATTCACTGATTTTTTATTTTAGTATATGCATACTATTTCTCTGAATATTTGAGATGAGACTTGATTATTTGGATTATTCGAACTATTGTACTCATCTTCATTGTTTTATATACGTTTCGGCCGTGCCCTTCTGTCTTCTTCAGGTGTTTCCTGTCGTAATCTGGAGCCTTCACGGAACTTCGAACCGAACCTTTTATTCAATCCCGAGTTCGGCACGAAACACCTGAAGAAGGCCGGAGGGCAAATTGCCCGAAACGTTATGAATATAATAATGTATATAATAATGAAGATGATGACAATAGTCCGAATAATCCAAATAATAGATACATCCTATTTTAAAAGAAAATGTTTTTTCACAGAGACAAAAAAACAAAACACAAATAAAAGAAAAGCACTGTGAAATTAAGACAAGATTAAACCTAAAAGTAAAACATACGACCTGTAGAAAAGTTCAAGAGACATTAAATGTGCATAATCATATCGCACTGCACACTTGGTATACCTAGTTTCTCTTATGTTTTTTTTTAAAGCATTAAAGATAAAATTCAACAACTAAAGTTGGTTAGACCGAGAACTTTTCAGTACTAACAATCTAAAAAGAAAAACTAACGACCGACCTTCCAAACAAACAAACAAATAAAAAAACTAGTGTTAAGGACAAAAGAAATGTAAATATTTCATTAAATAAATATAAATCTCACACAACTGGACCGACAACATAAGTAATTAATTGGTTAGAGTTTTGTCGAGAAGAGATGGGGGGGGGGCGTGCAGCGATTAAAGTTTTATTTTGGAATGAGTAAATCTTATTTATGGCATTCACCGAATTAACAGATAGGAGATATGCCTTTGACCCCCCCCACACACACACACACTTTTTTTTGCTCTTACAGGTCTAGATCAAGGACCAGAATTGATTGGTTTGTTTTGTTTTACGGTATATCAACCTCAGTGGGTCATTTAATGCCGATAAAGTTTTGAAATAAATCAATTCTTAATGGATAATACAATTTTGTTTATAAATACATTTTTCTATTTAACCCATAGATGGGACCCTAACAGGTACTACCACTCCGGGTCAGAGTGGACCAGGGAGCAATGGTGATGAAGGGGTGCTCCACATTCCCCAAACCTCCAAAACTGGAACCTCACCATCATATAGAGTTTAACGTCATTCCCAGGACATGTAGACCCGCAGCCACCGCCTTCTAGCACCCATATGATAAAAAAGGGGTTGGGGCTTGCCAAAAGGGCTGGGAAAATCATATAGGTGCTAGGGCTTGACGTGACCAGCCGATTGATCGGAGGGGGCCTCTCCGACCAGAATTGAGGATTTTTTAAAATATATAAATCCGTGATTCTCAATCGTTTTTTTTGTTTTTTTTAAACAATGGACCCCCTTTGATTCCTTTTTTACTCTGTTAGGGTCAACCAGAGTAAAATAGCCATTTGATGTTTTAAAATACTATTGCAAGGCGATTAAGTTTGTTCAAATGGAGAATTAATTCTTTACAAAAAAAAACGTACTTGTAAAAGAGGATATGATTTATCCAGTGAATTGATAAAATAATAAAGTGGTTTGACTACTAAATACAGTTTAGAGTTTTGGTTCTCAACTTTTTTTTTTTTTAACTTATGGACCTCTTTGATTCCTATCTTACTCTGGTGGACCCCCATAACCATTTGATGTTTAAAAATTCTATTACAAGGCAATTAAATTTTCAAATGGAGAATTAATTCTTTACCACAAAACGTACTTGTTAAAGAGAATATGATCTATCCACTGAATTGATAAAAAAAAAGAAAGGGTTTTGACTGCTAAATACAATTTAAAGTAGTGGTTCTCACCTTTTTTTTAACCTAGGGACCCCATTGATTCCTATTTTACCCCTG
>CM042153.1:68941461-68946461 GCA_023376005.1 Doryteuthis pealeii
TGATAGGTACGCGTCCTGCGTTCCTGGCGCACAAAAATCTAAAAGGACGCAGTAAAACCATATACGCGTGTCCCAGCGTTTTTCTTTTTACTTCCCCCACCATTTTTCTTCTTTCGGCATTTCAAGCTAACTGTAAATACATTTCAATAGTTTCTCAGAAACGAATTACACAGGATAGTTCACAAGGTAGGAGTTAGACGGCTTTAGTTGTGACCAATGAATTTATCAGGGACTCATTCAAAGCAAATGTGTGTCCCAGGACGCACTAAATCAAAAAGCTATCAGCATCACTGAATGTGCACACATTAATACGTAATGCAATGACATGTACTTTTAAAAAATATTAAATTACAATCTTTGTACAGTTTATGTAACTTTAAAAAAGAAAGAAAAAGTAATTTATGAAATTATTTCTTTAATACGATTTATACTTTCAATATATTTAGTTCAACTTGTTTGTTGAAACTTGGTCTTCTTTATGTCAAAGGTCGTAAAAGTAATTTAAAAAAAGGAACTTTTATGAATTCGATAAGGGGCAGAAAACCCTGTCTTTGTGACAACGTAAAGAAAAATTGTCTTTTTTTAGGAATAGGAGGTGGAAAGAGATCACGAGATTACCTTTTAAAAAAAAGGAAGAAGAAAAAAATCACACTTCCTAAAAAAATAAAATAAAAACAGCCAAACGACGAAAAAGAAAATGGTTCTATTAATTTAATTATTACCGACAAACATATACTAGTATCTTCACGGCTGTTGATGAGATTGACCATATTATCGTAAGTGGCTCTGTTCTCAAGTTGGTCTTTTCTTTTTTTTTTTTTTGTACTTTACTTACTCTTTAATTGAGTTGAAAAGGAATCGTCCGAGCAATTTTCGTACACTGTGTAAGAGCTTTGAAAATTCTATGGTTCGTTGTGTTGTAAAGCTTTTAAATGTTTCTCACCCCACCCTTGAATAAAAGCAAAAAGAGGAGAGAAAAAAAAAAGTATCTCATTTTAAACGTTTCCCCTTTTTTTCTTTCCACGTGTACATAATAGTAATGTTAAAGTAACAACGCTTCCGTCTGACTCAACTTTTTTTTCTCTCCCTCTTACACGTGGTTGACAGCGGTTTTCCAGTTGTCTAAGCGGAAATTCTTTTCTATTTAATTTTTTTTTTCTCCCGAAAAACATTTTAAATACTTTAGGAAGAAAAAGAAAAAGAATATTCATTTCATTTATTTATAATTATTTACTACGCTTAGCTTAATTATAGGCACAAGGCCAGAAGTATGGGGGCGCCCAATGAGAATCGAACTCACTGACAATGGGCTGAAAATCTAGCTTGCTAACCATTACACCACGTTGATGTGCCCTATTCATTCATTTATACGTTAATTTTTTGACTAGTAACCAAATTGGATATTTCACCGTGGAGCAGTTGGTATCGCAGACTAATTTCTCATAGTAGTAAAAGTTAAATACGACCCTCAATTGCTCCATAGTACATTTGTAGTTCTGTATATCAGTAAGGTGATTATTTGCCACGTGGCTAAAAGAAGTTATTTCCACCGACACTAAGTTAACAAATGTTCTAACACACACAAAAAAAACAGGATTTGAAATACTATTTTAATGTCAAACAGGTACCCACCCACTGGCGCAACACGATCTTTTTCGTCCACGTCCTATGTCAAGCGAAAGTTAAAAGCTTCGTACGGCCAAAATTACCTGACAAAATTTTCTACTCCCTGCTTATGTCCTGTGCTAATTTATGGACTGCAACATCCGTTCACGGACTAATACTCTTGGGAAAGGTATGAAACCCTGACGCCCCTAGCTATGATAATACCACTACTGTTCTTGTACAAGGATGGCTTTCGCATTAAATTACCTATAAAGGTTGATATGCCATTAAACAAAGAAACCAAACCAATTTACGTTAAGGGGGTTGCTTTATGAGAAAGAAATTCTGAAAGTATTCCTCATTCTAACCCGGCAAAGTTAAGGGTGTTTTCCCAGTAGTTTGTTTACTTAGGCTAGACGCCCCTGCCCCGATCAATCGGCTGTTCACGTCAAGCCCTAGCATTTATATGATAGTCCCAAACATATTGCCCTTATGGCAAGCCCCAAACCTTTTTATCATATATGTGCTAGAAGACGGTGACTGAGGGTCTTCATGCCCTTGGTATGACGTTAAACTCTATCTGATGGTGATGTCCCAATTCTAGATCTCTGGGGAATGGGAGTACTCCCCCATCACCATTATTCTCAAGTCCACTCTGTCCCGGAATGGTAATACCTATTAGGGTTCCATTTATGGGTTAAATAGAAGAAAAAATGAGTTTAAAAGAAATGCGTTGAAAAAAAATTAAGTTACCCATCAAGAATTAATAAAACAAAAACGTCTTCGGCATAAAATAACCCAATGGGTTGACATTCAAAATCCAGCCAACCAACCAACCAACCACAAAAGTTGATATGCCATTAAACAAAGAAATAAAACCAATTTACAATAAGTGGGGCTACTTTTAGAGAGAAAAAAAGTCTGAAAATATTCCTCACTCTAACACGGCAAAGTTAAGGGTGTTTTCCTAGTAGTTTGTCGTCGGTTTGGGTCGAGAAACTAAAAGTTCTGAACTGGGGGTGAGGGGGAGATCGCTTAGAGGACATGTCAGAGTTTTCAAAAGAATTGTATATTCAACGAAGAGGAAGAACAGAGAAAAGAGAAGTGAGAAGGAAGACCCGAATAGAGACAAAAAAATGGGGTGGTAGGTAGGGGTAAGGAATTGCGTGATTGTCTGAGTGAGTGAAGTAACTTCGTCTCTCTCTCTCTCTTTCTTTCTACCCCCCCCCCTAAGTAACTGCTATGATTACTAAACTTGGTTAGGTTCGGCATTTGTGTTACAAGTAAATACACAAATAAAATAAAATAAAAAAACTTTATTGTTCTGTCTTTTTTTATGAAAAAGTGAGTGAGTACGGTCGGCTAAGAAGAAGTCAGCCCTTTGAAGAAAACATAATACTGACAATGAAATTATATATATATCGCCGGTATATACTACCTCCTTCGACCGGGAGGTGCGAGCTTGCTTGGGGTCCCAGAAGGGTGGGTTTCATATATTTTCTATGAATACAACTTTATGAAAATTGACATGTAGTAGAGTGTGGTCCTGTATCATATATTCGTGTGTGTGTGTGTGTGTGTGTGTAGATAGACAAAATAACAACGAAGTATATCCTTTTAAATTAAAAAAATGAATTATAGCTTTACCCTTTAAACTTTAAATCATATGTTGATATCAAAGAAAGAAGAGGGGGAAAAAAGAACTTAAAATCTTCAATATTAATTTTCAAAAATTCATTTTATTTACTAAGCTTAGCTTATTTATGGCACAAGGCCAGAAGAATGGGGCACTTAGTGAGAACTTAACTCATTAAGGGGTCGGTTTAGCTCAGTCAGTAGAGCACCCGGCTCTGGGTTCGATACCAGCCAAACCATGATTAGCACAGATTGTGTTATCTGATCTGTGTGGTAAAGTTGGAGAGCTGGCGGTAGATGTGGCGCTCCACCTCAGCAAAAACAATCTCCTAGGTCTAGCGCTAGCGAAAAGGTGATAGACTCACCGCCGTTCGGTTGAAACGACAATAGGCCACTTCGCCAACTAATCTAGTTTGCTCACTATTTACAACACCATGTGAAGTGCCAATTAATTTTTAAATTCAAATTCAAATTCAAACTAAATTCACGAAGAATTCATTTCCTGACAATAGTGGTGTCATACATTAACTTGTATAATGTTTTTTTTTTTTAGTATTTTGAAGTATAAATTAAATACTAAATACACATAAATAACCAACTGGTTGCTGTACTTACTTATACTAACTTCTAATTTAATTTTTTTTCGGGGCAGTATTAGTTACTAACTTCTGCGTTGTAACAACATAAAAAAAACTTTAACTTTGTTTTTTGTTAGTTTTTAAAATTAATTAAAAGTAACTGCTGTTTATTATTTAATCTAAAGCCCTAAGTTTAAAAACACCACCAAAACAAAAAAAAAAACAACAATGTTTTACTATTACATATTGAAAATTTATAGTATATATTAATTAATATATCTGTATCTTTACGTTTACAACTTTTTCTTTGTGTTTAAAGTAGTACTAGATGTAAGTAAACTTTAGAGAAATGTAAATGAATACTTGAGAGACTTGGTCATTATTGTCATTCATTCATAACGTGACTTTGCTAAAATAAAAATAAAAACCTTTCAAAATTCAAGCTAAGAAAACATTTTTCTTCTGTAATTTTTTTTCCATGAAAAATTGTTGTTTTTTTCTTTTTTAATTAAATAAAAAAAAGAAGTTTTTTTTAACAAAAGTTCAAAAAACATTTGTAACACACGCACACACACACACACACACTATAATGACACTTCTCCATAAAAAAATCAGGTTTAAGATAAGAGAAAGAAAATGTGTGACATGAAATTAAAGTAAGTTTTTTTATTTTCCAGTGAGACTCTTGAAAATATTTATTTTTTTTTTTTGATACTTGTTTGACATAATGACAACAACAAAGAGAAGGACGTGTGATTTCTTGTACTTTCAATAAGTTTTGTTGTAAAGAAATCGTTATCTTTTTAGAAAAAAATGTTTTAATACACTAATAATAATAATAATAATAATAATAATAATAATAATAAAGATTGTCAACAAGTGACATGCTTACTTCTCTAAATTATATAAAATGGTTTTATTTATTTATTTATTAACCCGACTGTCCAATTTATTTCATAATAAAACATTTTCTTCATCGATATGGTACAACAAAATATTACTACACATATTGTAACATAACCATTCAAGAATTAGGGAGAAAAAAATAGTATATATAAAAAGGCTGTTGAAAATATACAATGGTGTAATTGTAAGTTATAAAAAAGGGGAAATTTTGTATGAGAAAAAAAAAGCAAGAAAAGCATTGTACAGTGTTCATTGGTTGAAAAAAAATCGCTCCTA
>CM042153.1:68951461-68986461 GCA_023376005.1 Doryteuthis pealeii
TCTACTGACCGTTATCTTCAATTTACTCACCTGGTACAACTACACATTAATTTTCTCTTCAGGTGAAAAAAAAAAGTACCAATTTTTAAAAGGGATGATAATTAATAAGATTATTGTAAAAAAAAAAACAAAAAACAAAAAACAATGAATTTTATTTTTTGTTAAAAAATCCACCTTAAGATATGAATCATATTTTGTCAACATTCAGTTTGTTATTGTAGTTGACACGTTTTTTGTTTTTTTTAGTTTATTCATTTATTAGATCTTAAAACCAGCATGGTATAAAAGCACACTAACGTCAACGGTGTAGTAATCGTGACAGTGCGTATGTTTGTTTACATAATTTGCAGATGTCTTTATTGAGTAATCGTTGACACCACAACGATGAAATAAATATTCTGGATTATATATTTATTAACATTTTCATAAGCTTTTTATTTTTATATTTATTTTTTTCAGATAATTGAACCCCTTCTCGTCTTCCACAGCATTTCGGCCGATTCCTCCTACAGCCTTTTTCAGGTGTGTAAATCATAATCTATCCCCAAGATAGAAATAGTCTGGTTCGTTGTTAATTTTATCTTATTTTTTATTTTTGGGAGAATAGAAGAAGAACAAAGAAAATACACTCCCCAAACGTCAAAAGTTATTTGAGATTTTATTAAAATCCAAAGACTATATTCGTCCGAGAAATACTTATTTGTATTAGATTAAGTTACTTAATCTAATAAAAAATAAGTATTACTTAATTTCAAACTTTTGCTTTTTAAAATTTTCTTAATGCTCTTTGTAAATTCAATAAACTCAATTATTAAAAAAAAAAAAAAAAAAAAATGCAATACTATTTCCGTTTCGTGTTTACTGTTTAGTGTTTACGTTATAAAAACACCTTAACTTCATCAAATCAAAATTATTTTTAATTTTACATAGAAAAATGTAATTTTACATCGAAGAATGAAAACTGATTCAAGTCGACCCCGCAAACGTAGATACGAACTTTTCAAATTGTAAAAAAAAAGGGTAAAAATGTTTTAAAATCCCCTCCTTTAATTAAAAAAACAAAAACAAAAATCGTAATATTTTTCTTTTGAAATATAAATATTGAAGCGACAACTTTATCTACATACTGTGTTTTTTTCTTTTAATTTAGATTGACAAGGAACAACGGAAAAAAGATTTGTTTACATAACTTTCTTGACTCTTCTTCACTTTTTGCTTTAAGAAAAAAGTTAAAATAATTAAAATTTTGTTTACTGAAGAAAATCCCCACAAAGAAACTTAGAGGTTTAAAGAGACTAAATTGTTTTTGAAAACGATTATTTTCTCGTTTTTTTTTATCAGGTTTGAATTTTCCTGGTAATTCGTTCGTCTTTCATTCATTCATTCATTCATTCTCTTCCATTCATTCTATTTAGTATTATTTACTTACTACATTTAAGCAACGGCAATAAGAATAAATTAACAAATATAACACAGTGTGGCTTTTATTTCTTAAATAAAACCTATAGCACTATTTTATAAGTAGATATTTATTTTCATTAAGTTAAAAATAGTGTATACATCAAATGTAAACATAGAATTCCCCTTAAAATAAAACAACAATAAGATAAAAAAAAATCGAGCAGACGACATTTCCTTCGTATTTTTTTAGTTCCCAAAGTCACCGCTAGAGGTCGGAGACGGATTTACCGGAAGTTGGCCCGGGACCAACTTCCGCCATGCTCTCAGCTGATTGTCGAAAATAAAAAAATAAATTTTTAAAAAAGTAAAGAAAAAAGGTAAATCTTGTTGTTCGGAATGTTGTTTTGGTTGTTGTTTATGTTGGAAATTTCTGTCCCCAGCTGACATTAAATCATGTTATCTGCAACTTCGACAACATTAAACCCTCAACAACAATCATCACCGATTATTGGTGATCATCATCAAAAAAAGAAACTCGAACATCGCCGACTGGCCAACGTTGTCAAAGGGGTTCATGCCGATCTCAGAAAGAAATACCGACAAAGTAAGTAAAAATAAAACACGAAAAACAAATGTAACACCCCACCCCTTTAAAATTGGAATACTAATAAATGTCAAGTGTTTATCCTAACCCTATTTGTTAGCAATATTAAAAAAAGAAAATTACAGTTTAATATAATTTTATTAATGGTGACCTGTCATTGTTGAATGTTGATAATAATTTTGTCCAATGTCCATTTTATGGTTTTACAACTTTTTTTTTCATCTTTATTTTTTTATGTTGCTTTAATTAATTGGTTATTATCTCAGATAAATAACCAGCTATCGAATTCATTAACTACTAAACTAAGTTCGTATCCTTTTTTTTTTTCATCACTACTTTTCTTTTAGAAATGCCGGTTTCACGTGCTTTAAATTCAACAAATTAATACTATAAAATTAACTCAATGTTTAAAAGTACTGTAAATATTCATTTAAAAAAATCTAATTGAATCGTTGGTTGTGATATTTCCTTTATTTCATATTTTGTTTTCAGTTTTTAAAAAATCAGTTGTTTTAAGTTAAAAAAAAAAAAAAATCATCGTATATTTAGACCTGTGCATTCATTCATTAATAATTTGTGGAAATTTAAAGATATTTTTTTAATTGACAGTAATGCGTGATTAATATCAAACTGAATACACGAGTTTTTGGTAAAATTTCGGCATCGATAAATGAATTTTAGATTTAAATATTTCAAATTGACAAATCAAACTCGATTTTAATTTTAACATGAATTTATTCGTGTAACTTTTTGTTTAACTGGTATATTTACTGTTTACTCATTTGTTTAGTTGTACGTATCTTATTTTCCATACAAATGTAAGAATCTCTAAATTGTATGATTCAGCTTTTTAGTTATTAAAAGAAATAATTGAATAACTAAAATGTGAAATTTTCGATACTTTCAATAACAAACTTATTGCTAATAACTACATAGTAAGGTGTATTTTTCCAAGTTCCCCGTAAAGGTAAATTGTAAGCGGGGTATATATCTGGTTTTAATTCTATTTTCCTTCTCCTAAACCAGTTGCCTCGTTAAAGTTAAATAGTCCCTATTTACCCTTTTAGCTGGTGAGAGAACATGCTTTTCCCAAGAAAGGCGGGAGACACAGACAGTCTCCAGGATTTGAACTTGGCTCGCCGAGTTCATTTCCTATAATGAAAGTAATTTATTTGGTTATTCCCCTACGTCTATAATAGTTGTGCTTTTCTTTTAAAAAAATTCTTTATTCATTTCTTCTTTTTCTTAGGTTGTGTAGTAAAATATTTCCTCGTGTGTTGTTTGTACGAGTAGTTCGGAATGGAATGAATGAATGAATGAGGGAGGGAAAGAGATACGTCGACAAAAATATACTTTTTTTTATTTAATTCATGCTAATTTCATCAACTAGAATTTTTTTTTTTTAGAATAATGAGTATCATCACTTAATTAATTACTACAAAATTATGGCATTACAGGGAAACGTTGTTGATTGACAATAATTGATGAATATGAATGAGAAGGAAATCAATTTTCACGTTGTACATTGTACACAACAATTTAAATGTACCGTCGCAGCTACAGTTTTCGAAAGGAAAATATCTGATGTCAGAAATTCTAGTAAACAGTACTTTTTTTTTATTATTTATTTCATTCGGTTGTTAAATTTTTATACTACTCTTAAAATGAGTAAACTTATTTTATAAATATTTATTATTTGAAAGTCATTCACTTTAGTTAGTAGGTTTGTCCACCACAAAATTGCTGAAACG
This sequence comes from Doryteuthis pealeii, assembly GCA_023376005.1. Lineage (NCBI taxonomy): Eukaryota > Metazoa > Mollusca > Cephalopoda > Myopsida > Loliginidae > Doryteuthis > Doryteuthis pealeii. Next base: position 68,955,218 of record CM042153.1, read on the forward strand.
TGTGTAAAAAAAAACAACAACAAAAAACAAACATGTTTTACCATTTTTGTGGTTTGTTTTTCATTTCATTTTTAGTGATAGATCATCGAAATGATGTTGGAGAGGGTTAAATTGCTGGATTTAAAATTTCTAATTCGTGTTAGCAGGGAAAGGAACAAAAACACGTTTTATTAAAAGTTTTTTTAAACCGTAATGTCGAAAACCACGTGCTACACTACAGAAGTAGTAGAATGTGGCGCCACGTGTATTTGTTTATTCGTAAATCTTGTTTTGTATTTTTTTTTTTTTTTTAAAAAATTTTACATCTTTTTTTTTTATCTTAAAAATTAAACTTGATAGTTCTTTTGTGTGTTTATTTTTGTCTAATTTTTTTTTTTTTAATAAATAAATTTTTGATTTAACTGATTTAAAAATTCACTTTTATGTTTCATTGTGAATACATAAAAACAACATAATGGAATATTAAAATAAACTTTTAAAACGTTTATTTTGAGTCGTTTTTTTTTTAATTTTATAGCAACAAGTAATTTTTACGAAAGCATTTATATCAGCTACCCTAAACCACATGGCCATGACGAACGAAAGGTCGTCGTGAGAGAGACCTGCTATTGACCGATTTTTCGTTCTGGTTTAAATACTGTTGGAAATTTGTTTATTTTGTTATTTTTGCCATAAATAATTACTTATTTATTCATTTTAAAGAAAAGAAAGTATCTTTCTTAGATTACATCTTTGGTTTATGGGATGCAGTTATTTTTGTATATAATAAATTGCGTTAAAAACACGTGTTTCTATTGATTTCGGCTATTTTTAGAACATTTCATTTTCACTTCATCTGATAGTTTTCATTCATCAGCGATTGTTGTATTATTTTATAAATAATTATCTATTATTAGTTTTAGTACAACTACTACTAATTTTTATTATGATGATACGCGTGCATGGATGATTCTTTTTTTTTTTTTTTTTTTTTTCTTCGTTTGTATGGTTGATATTGTCAGTTTTTTGATATTTTTTTTATGCCGTTCATAACTAAACGAATTTAGAACCTGCACCCTGAGAAGCAAAATTTTAATTTTCCTTTAAATTCTCAACACTGACCGAACTGCTTCAAACATGATTATTATTTTTTTTTAAAAGTTTTTTTTTTACAATTATTTATTTATTTATTTTTTAGTGGATTACTTAAGAAACAAAAAAAAAGTTTTTTTTAAGTTATTTGATTGAATTATTGCATTGAGCACTACAGTTGTCTTTTGTTTATTTTATTGCGATCCGAAACTTAAAAAACTTTTTTTTTACATTTATTTACTTTTCACATTCTCCGACTGTAAAGTAAAGCGGCTTGGCTGGCTGGATATATGCTTTTAATGAGAATCGAAACTATAACCCTTTAACCCTCCTAATGCTTTTGTTTTGTTCATTCACTTTCGTACGTATGCACTGCCTATCGGAATGCTATGCCAAAGAATTCCTCTTGAGTGAATCTCTCCAGGTACAAGAGGAGAACTTGGTATCTTTCTCTTGTCCGAATAATGTGACAGGTAATACTTGTTTACATGGTATCAGCAGCAAGGAATAGTCCATAATCTGACTTACATTACATTAATAACATTAAAAATTGCATTTATAAGTAAAATTTACTTATAAATGCAATTTTTAATGTACTTAGTACATTATGGGTCGAGAATGTATTCAGGGTAACATTTAATACTAGTTTATCACTTTTTATAAACTTTTCATTGAATTTTAAAATATTAGATTAAAAAACAAAACGTCCTGTTCTCTCAACCTATGTCTCTTTATTCGGCGACAGGGAAAATAATAAGCAATAAAGTTTATTATTTTCCCCTAATAAACTTTATTGCTTATTATTTTCCCTGTCGCCGAATAAAGAGATATAGGTTGAGAGAACAGGACGTTTTGTTTTTTAATCCAAACAAAATATTTTAAAATTCAATGAAAAATTTATAAAAAGTGATAAACTAGTATTAATGTTACCCTGAATACATTCTCGACTCATAATGTACTAAGTACATTAAAAATTGCATTTATAATGTAAGTAGTACTTACATATGTTGTGTACAACTACAAACTATTTCTTTATAAGTCTTTATATGTGATGTCTCCTCAATATTCGAATTTCTTTTTTTTAAAACGCTATTTCATCAATTGTTGAAATAAATGTACGAGTCTGTTTTAAATGAGTGCGGAAAAAAAGAAAAAAGTTAAGAATGGCATGAGAATTTCCTTTTAATTCTTTAGGAAATCCCCAGTTTAATTTCTGAAATGGCATACAGGAGACCCCACCCCCCTTTTTTTTAAAATTATCTTTTCATTAATGGTTGGTCATTTTCTTTACTATTGTTAGGGGAAATGTTGGAATTTTTAAAAAAAATGTATATTTTAGAATTTTAAAAGAAATGTCAACCTTGAAATTTCAACTTAAATATTGACAGGGAGAGTAGGGGTTGGATACCCCTCCCCCCTAAAAAAAAAAACAAAACTTTTTTTTTTCAGGTAGAAAGAACCAAGAACTTCAAAATAAAAGATTAAGTACTGTTTTGTATTTTTTTTTACACACACTCAAACAAAATGAGATATTTTCGGACCAACAACTCTCTGACTATTAAGGTATTTGCGTGTATAATGACCAAGAAAGAAAAGAGAAAGTGTTAAAAGATAATTAACACTAATAGCTGATGGAGTTGCTAATTAGTATATTATACTAACTAGCAACTCCATCAGCTATTAAACAATGTTGCACTTGTTTTATTTTATACTAAGTAAAAAATAAAGCAAGTAAAACATTGTTTGGTGGCTGAGATAGTTGCGTATTTTCTTCCAGTACCAATAGTCAGTGGTAATGATTTTGATTTTCAAGCCCTAGACAGACATCCTTCAATTTCCAAGGATTTTGGGTGATTGGTACCATAAATTCCTACCTAGATCCTCGATTTTTTTTGTTCTCTAATTTGGCCTTGGACAGGAGATGAGTCAAAGTTTAGGTAGCGTACATGTTTGCCGAAAGGGGTGGTGGTGTCCCCCTAAGGAAAAAATGTGATATTGTAAATTGGTTTGGATTGTACTAAGCTAAATTCCGTAAAGTAGTTTCAAGTGCAAAATATGATGTCAATCCTGATTCTATAACGAAGAGGTTAGCTTCCAATTTAAAGAAAAATGCATCTGGCATCATTAAAGAAAAGAGTGATTATGCAGCCATTAAAAGAATCACCTCTTTGGGTGTATAGTATACACATACACCCAATAAGGTGATTATACACATACATCGGTATATATACGTAAATGAACTTTTAAAATGAATTACCGTAAGTTGCAGTCTCAATTTCGACAGATCAGCGATAATGAACTTGAATGAATTTCTTGAAACTCACGAATCATGTCTTTTCCATTCGCCTCTTTTCAGCCTTTGCTATGATTACGTGATCAGGACTTTGATTTAGCAGACGACACTTTTACCCCCTTCGCGCCCTCGCCCCTCCTCCCTAAAAAAACACGTGCTTAAAGTAGTTGGTATAATACCTATTAGTGTTTAATATATCAAATTGAATTAAAAAAAAAACATTTTAATACCTATCAAGAATGAATAAAAAAGTCTTCAGCATAAAATGACCCAGTAAGGGTTGACATGCTATAAAATCCAACCAGCCATTAACTATTTTAAAAAAACAAAAAAACTGGCATTTTCTTCTTGATTGGTTTAAGAATAAATTCAGCGCCCCCCCCCTCACATATTATGGCAAGTATTTCAAAAGTTTAAGCTGATTGCGATTAATTTTTTAAATCTATATTTAATGTGGGTTTGTATTTTGGTCCATGTAGTTATTTTACTTCTGTTTGTTTGCTGTTGTTGTTTTTTTTTTTTTTTTTTAATGATTTTGTCTTTTTTTAATTGATTCAAGTTTTGATCGAAAATTTATAATTTTGATGAAGCATCAACTTTTGCCTTTATGTATTTACCCAAACCATCTACCACGGGCAGGATGTGACACACAGTCATTTTTTTTTAATTTAAAAAATTTTTTTTTGTAAAGCTAGTTTGAATTCAGTTTTCCTTTTTCTAGACTGGTTGTTTAACCAAGACTAAAAAAAAACCCTGTCTGCCCTACTAATTGCCCATAGTGGTGGTGAAGAGAGAACAAATAGATTTATGCCTTTTCTAAGGACATTAACACAAAATGAAATGCAAATGACTATATCCATGATTTTAACACTGGTCACCAATTCCATTCTCTATGATTATAACCATTACGCTAAGAGTACCTTTATATAATTACTTTGTGATTTTCATCAAAGTAACATGTTGAAGTTACATAAACAATCGACAAACCTGGATTGAAATTACATCTTTTTTTTTTTCATTTTTAACACTTTTTTATTTATTTTTTTATTTGTGATAAATAAATAGGTAAAATCAGTTTTAGTCTAATAACACAAATTATGTTCGTGAATAGTATGTTATTTCTTAATCATTTATTAAAATTGGCTTTTGTGCTGTGGATAATGAAATTTAGAAATTAACCTATTTTCAAAAGGGCTGGTTTAGCTCAGTTGGTAGAGCATACGCCTCAGAATCACAAGGTTTTGAGTTTGATACCTGTTCTTGTCAACACGGTGCATGAGTAGTGTAGGTTGTGTCATCTGATCTATGTGGTAAAGTGGTGATCTGGTGGTAGTTGTGGCACTCCAATCAGCAAAAACACCCCAAAAAACTTTAAGTATTCTAGTGGTCAGGATTGGAAAACAACAGAAAAAAAAAACTTCACTTCCAAAAAATAAAATGTCAGATATTGTGACATTGGTATCAATAATAAATGCATAGAAACTTAGGAGTTAAATCGAACTTAACGGACCTAAATTCCACCATCGTTTGTCACCCCGCTGAAAGAAAAAAAAAAAAAAAAAAATCAGGGAATTAACCAAATTTATTGAAATTTTCAATGTTGATATATTAATGGATAAAAGATATAATGCACCAGTTATTTCATTTAAAAACTTTTACATTTTCTCAGGTCAGTTAACTTTGAACCACATATCTTTGAGGCATAACACAGATTCTCAAAGATACATGGTTCAAAGTTAACTGACCTGAAAAAATGTAAAAGTTTTTAAATGAAATAACTAGTGCATTATATCTTTTATTCATTAATATATCAACACTGAAAATTTCATTAAATTTGGTTAATTCCCTGATTTTTAGTATTTTTTTTCTTTCGGCAGGGTGACATATGATGGTGGAATTTAGGTCCATTAAGTTCGATTTAACCAACTTAGGTTCATTGAAAGTTTCCAGGAATTCCTAAAAGAAGAATACCCCCTCCCACTTCCAATTTTTATAAAGGGTTATGATTTACTTTTCATGTAGATTTTCTTTTTTTTTTTTTTTTTTAAATTGGAAGAAGCCTGAATCATCAATATCAAACAAATCATGGAAACCTACAAGAAAGCAGTTGTATGGCCACTTGCCCCCTATCACACAAACCATCCGAGTGAGATGAACATGATATGCTGGGTACTGTTGGAGAAGCAAGGAAGAATTCATGTGAGGTTATGTGAAAACCAGCTCATGGGCACGCCAGTTTGGGCCATCCAGCAAAGACCTACATTGACCAGCTCTGCACGGATAGTGGATGCTAGACAGAGGACCTCCTGAGAGCAATGAATAATAGGGACGGTTGGCGAGAGATTGTCATGGACATCCATGCTACTAGCGCGACATGATGATGATATATATAACAGAAGCTAAACATTCCTCTAAATAATGGTATTCTTTGAATACTTATAAAAAACATTAAGAAAAAATCTAATCTTGTTTATTTGAAATTGAGACACAAACATCAAAGTCTAGCTGAGAGGGTGGTATATTTCCCAATAGAGCCAGAGATTAATATTAGAATCTGGGGGAAGCGACCAGAATTTTAAAGTCTGATTTTTCAATCCCCACTGGGAAGATTGGCTCAACACAATTTTCCTGCTTCATTTACTCCCTTTTGGCCCTTTTGGTGATGAATAAAATGAAACTTAGGAAAGATTTAAAGCAATAGTTTCAAGCTCAAGGACATACAAAAAAAAGGGGTAATTTTATCCTGGAGAACAAATACAAAAATTGAGGTGGATAGGCAAGGTCTTTTATTTCCACTAGTTATCATGCCAAACTTTAATATCTATACATATATAAAGGGCAGTTGATTTGTATGTATGGGTGTATGTCCTGAGGAAACTACGAAAGTAAATGTATATACACATTCACTATCTCCAGATCTTGCTTTTTGAGCAAAAATAAAGATTTTATTTATATTCATAAAGATAATTAAAAAATAGAATTTAAGTAGTAACAGCATGGATTTTTTATTTTTTTTTTGCATTTGATATTTTAAATAAGAGACATTAATTTTTCTTTACAGAGTGTTGTGCATTTTTTGGCTGAACTTGCACAGCGGTGTCAAAATTAGGGTGACCCCAAAAAACAGAACCCACAAATTTTGTAATAAAACTGTTAATTTTAACTATGGGGGGTTAGGATTAGGGTTGGGGTTTAGGGTTAGTTTAATGGGAAGATGAATAAATAATTTGGGTTCTGTTTTTTCTGGGTAACCCTGTATACCGGTGAGCCAGAAAAAACAGAACCCACAAATTTTGTAATAAATCTGTTAATTTTAACTAGGGGGTTTGGGGTTGGGGTTTAAGGTTAGTTTAATGGGAAAATAGATAGATAATTTGGGTTCTGTTTTTTCTGTGTCACCCTAATTTTGATACCGTTGTGCAAGTTCAGCCCATTTTTTTCTTCTGATGCCGTACCACACCAGACTAACACAAGGTCTTTTTTACATAGGGATTTTAATGGGACATCTTGCGAGGATCCAATTCATGATGATAATAATAGATCTGTGAGACTAACTTTTTGCCCTACCCATATGATGCCGGGTAGCTGCTTCTAGTAGATATATAAAGGGCAGTTGGTGTGTATGCATGTATGTCCACATGAAACTACGAATATTAAACAATTAACAACAAAGTAAATATATATATACACATTGAATATCACTGGTTCTTGCTTTTCGTGCAAAAATTATGAAGATTTGATTTATATTCGAAGATATTTAAAAATTATAATATGCATGGAAATAGCATTGAAATTCAACAAAAAATATCCAGCATTTGTAGATCTTAAAAGTAGTCTTCCCCACCCACTCTACTCTGTCGATGCTGGGTAGCCGCTTCTAGTTCTTCAATTTGGCAGAAGGCTGCCACACTGAGTTGACAATAGTAAATATTCAAGAAGGGTACATTTTAATTTGTTTTGTCTTGTTTCTTCTTTTGTAGATTGTACTTGTCTTGTGGCTGAGATAGTTATGTATTTCCTACTGGTACCGGAGGTCAGGGTTCAAGCTCAGGTAAAAGGCCAGGGTTTCAAATGCTGTTTTTTGGCTTATTTAAATAAAAAAAAAAAAAATTATTTCTTCAATGGGTAGGCTTTCCCCAGCAGGAAGACTAGCATAACCCAAACTCCTCCCTCCATTTCCCGTTCCTTTTAGTCAAGTGTTGTGAAAACACCAGTTCCCACTAGAACACCGAGGTTAAGCAGCAACGAGCCTGTTCAATGATTAGATGTGTGACCATTTAAGCAACAGCAGGTACTGTAAGCAACTTGATATGGCATTAAATGACCTGAAAAGGGTTGTTGATATGCCACAAAACAAAAAAAAAATTTTTTTTTTTTTTACATGCTGGAGGTGTGTGGTGTAATGGTTAAAGTTGTAGGAAATGAACTTGTTGACCTGAGTTGAAATCCTGGACGAGGCTGTTTGCATTTCATATAGCACTAATACCCTAAGGAAAGGTATGCAATTCAACTACTCTCCCTCCAGCTATGGATAAAAAATAGTACTGACTGGGCTCTTTAACCTTGGCAAAGGTAAACAGTTTAGGAAAAGGAAAACTCTGAATTCAAACCTTTTAAACTCTGCTTAAGAAATTGACCTTGTGTTGCATCCTGCTTGTGTGGAAGGGTTGGTAAATAATATATATATATATATATATATATATATATATATGATAATGTGAAACTGGAAACTCACCACATACAGGCAGTTGATGACTTGCATACCAACCAGCACTGATATACATACCACCACTTTGAGTAGTGATGGTCTAGAAGACTTACCAAGTGGAATGGCTGATAGGGATGGTTGGCGAGAGAGAGTCAAAGAAATCTTTGCTGTTGGCACGCCTTTATGATGATGATAATTTGTATTTGCTGCTACTTCTATAAGTATAGTTAGTGTGTAGTTATTTATTAATCTTAACTTAGTTTAACACAAGGCCAAATGTATAAGAGTCAAACTCACTAACAATGGTATTTGAGATATTACATCACTCAAGGCAGCTACCAAGAATATGCACCCTCTAGGTGTAAGAGTATAAGTTTGGTTAAATCCTACTTAACAGACATAAATTCCACCATTGTATTTCACCCCACCAAAAAAAAAAAAAAAATCAAGGAAATGACCAAATTAAATGAAATTTTCAGTTTTGATATATTAATGAATAAAAGATATAATGCACCAATTATTTTATTTGAAAACTTTTAACTCTTACATTTTTTTCAGGTCAGTTAACTTTGAACCACATATCTTTGAGGCGTAACACAGATTCACAAACATATGTGGTTCAAAGTTAATTGACCTGAAAAAATGTAAAGGTTTTTAATAAAATAACTGGTGCATTATATATTTTATTCATTAATGTTTCAACACTGAAATTTTCATTAAATTTGGTTAATTCCTTGATTTTTAGTATTTTTTTCTTTCGGCGGGGTGACATACAATGGTCACTGGTGCGTTTCAACACTGAAATTTTCCCTTGATTTTTAGTATTTTTTTTCTTTCGGCGGGGTGACATACGATGGTGATTTTATGTCCGTTAAGTAGGATTTAACCTTAAGTTTTTATGAAATATATTAAATTAGAAAGACTAACAAAATTGAATAAGAATGCATATAAAAAGATTGCTTATTTTAATTATAAAATGATTTTATATAGAAACCAATTAAAAAATTGGTTTCTATATAAAATCATTCATAAGATTGATTTTAATACATTGAAGAATAAAACAATAATATTAGAAATCAATAACACCAAGTAATTATTTATTAAACCCAATTTTGTCAAAACTAGTATGCAAATTAGCCACACCATATAGTATGTAAACTTTTATTTCTTAGCGATATATAAGACATGTTGCAGGATTTTAAACGCAATAATAACATGGGTTGTTTTGAGGCAAATCTAACTCCGATTTTCAGAGAGACATCATCGATAAATAAAATTTATTTATGTATTAATAATTTGGACTATAAATTAACTACTTGTTGTAAACTTAAGCAATTCCTGAGGGTATTGTGATGTACAGTGATGTAGTTTTGGTTACAGACACCGAATCTCCATTATAATAGGAATTACATTTTTGTGTGTTACTATATTGGTAATTTTGAAACCTGAGTCTGTGATTGTCATCAGTTATGCAGTTGGGAGTTGCCTCAGCATCTTAATCGTGATGCATTCATTGGTTGAAATAAAGATTTGTTGAATATGTTCAGTATATCAAAATCTGCTTTCCGTTAGCAATTTATTTGGGATTGAAATTTTTGTCTATATATTTGCTTGTTTAAATTTTTGTTTAAATAGTAATAGTGCTTGTTGTAATTCTAAGCCACTAAAAGTTCCCATAGAAAACAAGAAATTAATCTATTAAAATTAGAACAATATTTTCATGAAATATTATCCAATAGTTGCTGAACTTAAAGAATTTGAGACCAACCGGAAATGACATTTATAGACCTACAAAAATGTAAAAATTCACTTATTTAGTCTATAAGATACGTAAGGTTTTTTTTTCTTTTTGGTATTTTATTGTTCATGTTCAGTCATTTGAATTATTCCATTTAGGTTTTACTATTTTTGGAAGACTTCAAAAATAACCTGTCTGTTTTATATCGTTTGTAATTGATACACAGAGGATATTTGATTTTTGTTTTGAGTCCAAATGTACAAAATATAAATAAGACATCTCTCTCTCTCTCTCTCTCTCTCTCTCTCAAGAAATAGAAATACGAAGAGAGAGCACTTATTGTGCTAAAATTATTAGTTTCCCCCCATCCCCATTTATGTCTATAGATTTAATTCTGTCAACTCTCACTTTATGAAGAAAGGGAAAAAAAAAACACTTATTTTAAAATCCTTTTGCACTTAACATTTCAATTTAGTTATAAGATCATTTATTTTCTTGACTTTTATATTGTGCACTCTCTGTGTTAGCTCAATGGTGAAAGTATAGGAAAGAAATATTGAAGGTTACTTTAAAACTGTTTTTATGATGTTTGGTTGTTTTGTTTTATGGCATATCTACCCTCTTTCGGGACATTTAATGCTGAATCAAGTCATTTTGATTAACAAAGGACTGGTTGCTTACAGTACCTGCTGTTGCTTAAATGGTCAACCAATTAAGTATTGAACAGATTCTTCACTGCTTAAATCCAGTGATTTAGCAGGAACTGGTACTTTCAGCATGACTTGACCATAATTTATGATATTTACTGAGTTTGAATAGGGCCGGTTTAGCTCAGTTGGTAGATCATCCGACTAGGAACCAGAAGGTTCTGGGTTCGATACCAACCCTTGCCAACTCAGTGTAAAGTGAGGAGCTGATGGTAGGCGTGGGGCTCCGCGTCAGATGCTAAAATAATTTCCTTGGTCTATCACTCACTAGTGAAAAGTGGATAGAATCCCTCACTCTCTGGCTGATACCGACTTTAGGCCACCCCAATGACTTTACTTTTATTGAGTCTGATGTAAAGTAAGTAAAGTCGTCGGGGCGGCCTAAAGTCGGTATCAGCCAATCAGTGAGGGAGTCTATCCCCTTTTCACTTGCGCTGGACCAAGGAGATTATTTTAGCGTCTGAGGTGGAGCGCCACACCTACCGTCAGCTCCTTACTTTACCACACAGATCCCTGTGCTACTCATACGCTGAGTTGACGAGAACCGGTATCGAACTAGGAACCTTGTGGTTTCTAGCCGAACGCTCTACCGACTGAGCTAACCCGGCCCATTAACACAAGGTCAAATAGAGGGAAATACATGTAGGAAGATTGTAGTGTGCCAGTTTTTTGAGTTGTGAGAATCTTGCTTACCTTGAAGATCAGAACTTAATACTCTGGCTTTTATCTAGGATCAAACACCACTAGCACTAACTGTAATATAATAGGACCACACTGTTAACTGTGAATTCTCTTCACCATACAACAGAGCAAATTACTTGTATTTGGTAAGAATACTTGATATTGTTAAAATCCTGGTCATCATTTGAGGCATTTAGTTCTTCTGTTGTTCACAGAATCCAATTGGTAAATGTAAATTTGTATATCTCGTAAATATGTAAGTCCAAGCCTGTATTGTGTTGGGTTTCAGTTGTTATCAGAATCTAGTTGGTAAATCTGAGTCTGTATATCTTGTAAATATGTAAGTCCAAGCCTGTATTGAGTTGGGGTTCAGTTGTTATCAGAATCCAGTTGGTAAATCTGAGTCTGTATATCTCGTAAATATGTAAGTCCAAATCTTGTATTGAGTTGGGGTTCAGTTGTTATCAGAATCCAGTTGGTAAATCTGAGTCTGTATATCTCGTAAATATGTAAGTCCAAATCTTGTATTGAGTTGGGGGCTTCAGTTATTATCAGAATCCAGTTGGTAAATCTGAGTCTGTATATCTCGTAAATATGTAAGTCCAAATCTTGTATTGAGTTGGGGTTCAGTTGTTATCAGAATCCAGTTGGTAAATCTGAGTCTGTATATCTCGTAAATATGTAAGTCCAAATCTTGTATTGAGTTGGGCTTCAGTTGTTATCTTGTTATAACTGTGAATTCTCTTATCTTCGATTGGACCAATCAGCAAAATTTTACTGTTCAAAATTTTTATTAGACTGAAATTAATTTACAAAATAGATATCAAGGGAGTAAAAAAAAAATATATATATATATATATAAACATTGGTCTTTAACAATTTTAATATTTTGAAATTTAAAAAAAAATTGTCCTTAAAGCCATTTGAGTCATTTGATATTGAGAGGAAAATCTCAAAATAATCTAAAAAGAGAAAAAACAGTTTTGTCTATTGATTACTGGAATGGTTTTTTTGTTGTCAAAGTCATTAAAATATATTGCTGGTCTGCCTTAAAAGTCAAATATATTTGTTGTGACTGAGTCATACCTCCTCAAAAAAGAAGCAGCCCCATATTGCATACCATGCCAAAAACCCTACACAATCAAACACATATTAACAGAATGTAGTAACCTAAAACAAATACGAAAAAAATACTACCAAACAACAAATCTAAAACAGATATTCTACCAAATAAACCCAGAAAAACTATTCGGATACATAAAAGAAGCACACATCTACAACAAAATCTAAAAATCTTCCCCCCAAAAAATGAAAACACAAAAATATATGTTAAAAAAAAATCATCTAAAAGTTTCATTCACAAAAAATGTCAAAAAAAAAACCTTTAGAAAATTAAACATTATCACCAATTCATTTCAAAAACATAGTCTGCATTAAATGACCCATTGAGGCTGATATGCCATAAAACAAGAACAAAAAAAAAATGAGTTTATCAAAAAAACAACATTGAATCCGGAAAAAGGTTAACAAATAGGTTTATTACCGTTTGGTACAAAAGTATATAAATAAATAGTCAAATGTGCAATTCTTCAAACAACAATAATAAGTACTTCTTTAGCAAGACTAGCTACTACCGATGAATACCCTGTTGTAGTCTGCATCTCATCCTCGTCACCAAAATGTTCTGACTGAGTTATCAATAAACAACATTGAATCCAAAAAAGGTTAACAAATAGGTTTATTACATTTTGGTGCATTTTGAATATAATATATAGGATCAAACATGCAGTTCTTCAAACAACAGTAATAAATACTCTGTTAGCAAGACTAGATACTACCGACTAACCTCGTCTAGTCTGTATCTTTTGTTGGACAAGTCCAACTTTCTTGTAGGGGAAATATTATGTTTTGCTACTAAGGGATATAATATATAGAATCAAACGTGCAGTTCTTCAAACAAAAGTAATAAATACTCTGTTAAAGACTAGATACTACCGACTAACCTCGTCTAGTCTGTATCTTTTGTTGGACAAGTCCAACTTTCTTGTAGGGGAATATTATGTTTGCTACTAAGGGATAATATATAGAATCAAACGTGCAGTTCTTCAAACAAAAGTAATACATACTCTGTTAGCAAGACTAGATACTACCGACTAACCTTGTTTAGTCTGTATCTTTTGTTGGACAAGTCCAACTTTCTTGTAGGGGAAATATTATGTTTTGCTACTAAGGGATATAATATATAGAATCAAACGTGCAGTTCTTCAAACAAAGTAATAAATACTCTGTTAGCAAGACTAGATACTACCGACTAACCTCGTCTAGTCTGTATCTTTTGTTGGACAAGTCCAACTTTCTTGTAGGGGAAATATTATGTTTTGCTACTAAGGGATATAATATATAGAATCAAACGTGCAGTTCTTCAAACAAAAGTAATACATACTCTGTTAGCAAGACTAGATACTACCGACTAACCTCGTTTAGTCTGTATCTTTTGTTGGACAAGTCCAACTTTCTTGTAGGGGAAATATTATGTTTTGCTACTAAGGGATATAATATATAGAATCAAACGTGCAGTTCTTCAAACAAAAGTAATAAATACTCTGTTAGCAAGACTAGATACTACGACTAACCTCGTCTAGTCTGTATCTTTTGTTGGACAAGTCCAACTTTCTTGTAGGGGAAATATTATGTTTTGCTACTAAGGGATATAATATATAGAATCAAACGTGCAGTTCTTCAAACAAAAGTAATACATACTCTGTTAGCAAGACTAGATACTACCGACTAACCTCGTTTAGTCTGTATCCTTTGTCTTTGTTGGACAAGTCCAACTTTCTTGTAGGGTAAATATCTGCCCTTACAATGATATTTCTTAGTGGGCGAGAGGTTGCATCTCCCATCATTACCAAATGGGCTTACTGTGTATTGTAAAATGCTCAGCTTGTGCTACACTATGCTAAGGCTTGTCATTTTTAATAACTGCAGATATTTTTAGATTAAAAAAAAAAAAGGGGCTTATTTCCTTTATGAAAATTTTCAGACTTCACAGCCCTACTTATTAGTCACCAAGTAATTCTGGATTCATTATAAATGTTTTCCATAGGACAGCCTCATGTTTAAAAGTATTAGTTAAAATATATTTAGTTATCTGGCAGTTATTAGATCAAGTAGTGTGTAAGTGATACTTAGGTTCAATGGAAAAGGCAGATTAGTAGCATCACAAGAACAAATGAAATAGTGGGAATTAAATATCAAAAGATGTTCTCTATCATCATCATCATCATCATGTCGCACAAGTAGCACGGATATCCATGACAATCTCTCGCCAACCCTCCCTATCATTCATTGCCCCTGGGAGGTCTGCGCAGCAGCCAGCATCCTTGCCTAATTGGTCAATGTAGGTCCTTAGTGGGTGGCCTATGTTAGCATGTCCATGTGTTGGCTTCCACAGGAGAACGTCGCTTATGAGCTCGTCCCCGCTTCTCCAACAGTGTCCTGCATGCCTAGTCCGTCTCACCTGGATGGTTTGTGAGATGGGGGTAGGTGGCCATATGGTTGCTTCTTTGAGGGGTGCTATTTCCACGACTTGTTCAAGACTGCACGCAGCATTCTTGTGCAGCTCCCATCTAGCTTATTCTCAAGGTGCTTCGTTAGGGTCCAGGTGGTGCAGCCATACAACAGTACTGATATAACCACAGCCTGGAAGAATTGTTGCTTTAACTTGTCATTGAGATCGGATTTCCATATGACTGATAAAAAAGTTCTCTATAATCCAGGTTAAAAGTTTGGTAAGGGTAGATCCAAATCCAAACTTTTTAGACCTTAGTATTATTTTTATTATTCGGACTATTGTCCTCATCTTCATTGTTATTTGTACAACTTTTCGTCCGATTTGCCCTCCGAGAAGGTTCCCGAATCTGACAAGAAACACCTGAAGAAGTCCGGAGGGCACATCGGTCGAAACGTTGTACAAATAACAATGAAGATGAGGACAATAATCCGAATAATACTAGTTATCAAGCCACATCTAAAAAATTCAGTGAAATAGTTTTTAGACCTTATTTTTCTGATGTAGGTATCATAGGGGGGAACAAGAAAAGTATTATTTGGATTATTTGGACTATTGTCCTCATTATCTGTACAATGTTTTGGCTGATGTGCCCTCTAGCCTTCTTCAAGTATTTCTTGTCAGACTTGGGAGAAAAGTTTTGTTAAATGTGCCAGACTTTGGCTTGTTTACTAAAACTTTTGGTTCTCCTTACAGTGCTTTTAATCTCAGGAGTGGTAGTACTTGTTAGGGTCCCAACTTTTGGGTTAAATAGAACAAAATGAGTTCTAAAAAAATGTGTTTAAAAAAAAAGTTGAGTACCCATCAAGAATGTATAAAACCAAACATCTTCGTCATGAAAAAGACCCAATGGGTTGACATGGTGTAAAAACCAACCAACCAGCCAGCTATTAACTTTGACTATTAAGCATATACATTAGTATGAAAATAGTCTCTGTCTATGGTTTCAATAAAGAGTTTATTTTAAAATTCTTAGAAGGTTACCAACTCTGACGGATACTTCATATGGTGTAATGGTTAGAAAGCTAGGTTAATGGACCATTACAAGTGAGTTCAACAATTTTTGCCACTTATGAACTGAAGAGCTATCCACCATTAAAGTTAATTTAATTGTTTTAGATACAGGAATAGACAAATATACATGATCCACTGAATGAGGCTCCAGTTTTGTAGTTCTGGGAAGTGTGCAGTATCCCTTCAATTGCCATTACTCCCAGGTTTACTCTGACCTGGAGTGGTAGTTCCTGTTAGGGTCCCATCTATGGGTCAAATAGAAATTATTAGTATTGGATTGGAATGCTAGAACTGTGCAAATAAATGATTATTATATAAGAATAGTTACTTTAAATCGTATATAATTGTGTATAGATTATTAGTATTAGAAACACTTGAAACCATACAACAGAGCAAATTAATTGTATTTGGTAAGAATACTTGATATTGTTAAAATCCTGGTCATCATTTGAGGCGTTTAGTTCTTCTATTGTTCACAGAATCCAGTTGGTAAATGTAAGTCTGTATATCTCGTAAATATGTAAGTCTAAGCCTGAGTTGGGTTTCAATTGTTATCAGAATCTAGTTGGTAAATCTGAGTCTGTATATCTTGTAAATATGTAAGTCCAAGCCTGTATTGAGTTGGGTTTCAATTGTTATCAGAATCCAGTTGGTAAATCCAAGTCTGTATATCTAGTAAATATGTA
The DNA here is from genome assembly GCA_023376005.1 of Doryteuthis pealeii. Taxonomy (NCBI): domain Eukaryota; kingdom Metazoa; phylum Mollusca; class Cephalopoda; order Myopsida; family Loliginidae; genus Doryteuthis; species Doryteuthis pealeii. Next base: position 68,971,687 of record CM042153.1, read on the forward strand.
AGTCCAAATCTTGTATTGAGTTGGGTTTCAATTGTTATCAGAATCCAGTTGGTAAATCTGAGTGTGTATATCTCGTAAATATTTAAGTCTAAGTCTTGTATTGAGTTGGGCTTCAGTTATTATCTTGGTTTCCTTGCCGTGATCCAAAAGAGAGTTCTTCCTCGCAGAAAGTTCAATTTAGCAATTGGTTTGAGGACAGTCGCAAACAATCTTAAATGCTTCTGTCCTCGTTTCTCATTGGCCAATTTTAACCAGAAGTTCCTGCTGTTGTTGGGAAAGTTCATAAATAGGAGTAAAGATTTGCCATACATCTTATATCTAGATAATCCGGATACCTCACATTTCAATTCTCATTGGGCACCCCATACTTCTGGCCTTGTGCCACATCTAAGCTAAGCTTAGTAAATAAATATATCTAGATAATCCAATAGATGTTTGTCCAAACAAATAGATTATGGACAAATAAAAAAAAAGTTCAATGGAACATTGAAAATATGGTTATGATTACAGTCAAACATTTGTCAGAATTTTTGAGATAAGACCTGATAATTTGTATTTTGGGACAAAAAGCTTCCTGAGTTTGACAAGAACCACCTGAAGAAGGTTAGCAGGTACATCAGCTGAAACGTATATATAACAATAAAGATGAGTACAACAGTATAAATCTAAATAATGTAAACATTTAGAAATTAATCAAATTTTGGCATTAACCAAATAGACCAAACCTAAATCATCTGCCCTGTCGGCTGGGGCGTTAGAATGCACCGACTGCACCTCTGCAAAGGGGTAAGACTTCCCCCAATGGAGCCACCTGTTGGCCATGGGTGGCGATTTGTGATGCTTAAGGATAGAACCCAGGTGGTTGAGCAGTCCATGACTTGCTATACTCCACTTTGACCTTTTCTTGGGCTAGACGGGCGGTCAGAGAAGACCCCTCCGATCAATCGGCTGATCACGACAAGCCCTAGCACCTATATGATTGCCCCAACCCTATTGCCCTTATGGCAAGCCCCAACCCATTTCTATCATTGGGTGCTAAAAGGCGGTGGCTGAGGGTCTACATGTCCTGGGAATGACGTTAAACTCTATCTGAGGGTGAGGTTCCAGTTCTGGAGGTTTGGGGAATGTAGAGCACTCCTTCATCACCATTGCTCCCTGGTCCACTCTTACCCGGAATGGTAGTACCTGTTAGGGTCCCATCTATTTCAAAACTTTATCGGCATTAAATGACCCACTGAGGTTGATATACCACAAAACAAAACAAACAAACAAACTTATAATGAAATAAAGGACAGATAGGTAGGTTTATTATTGCTAACAAGTAATTCAGATACATTAATAAGAACTAAGCATATCTATTTACCAACCCCTCCACACGAGCAGGATGTGACACAAGGTCAATTTCTTAAGCGGAGTTTAACAGGTTTAAATTCAGAGTTTTCCTTCTCCTAGACTGTTTACCTAGCCATGGTTAAAGAACCTAGTCTGCCCTGCTATTTACCCATAGTTGGGGGAGAGTAGGATTCATACCTTTCCCAAGGGTATTAGCGCTAAGTGAAATGCAATTATCACGTCCAGGATTTGAACTCGAGGCGACGAGTCCATTTCCCATGACTTTAACCATTACACCACGCACTTCCTACAAGATAAGTTCCTATAAGAACTAAGCATAAGGGTAACAAGTATCTTCACCCCATCTTGGGAATAAAAAAAGACTAGCAGGACCTGTGGATAAACCACAGTATGATGATGATAATTTAATTATTACAAAGTTTGATATGTATACTTAAGAGCTATTGCTAAATAGTCCAATATGTAAAAAGTATAATAAACTTGATTTAACTCTTTCAATCTTTTTTTCTTTCTTTCCTTCTTTTCACCTTTTCATTATTTTCGATTGAAACAGATTAGTGTTATCGCTTCTGCACACTCACCCCCTCTCTATCTTTCCACTAATCTCTTTCTTTCTTATATTTTTTCTGAATTCAGTGAATAAGCTATATCAGATAATCAGGATTTACATTTTTGCATTTCATTTTGGACAGTTTCATTTTTAACCAGAGGGTGTTCCAAGATGATAACGGTCATACAATTAATGAACACGAGTATTGATTAAGAAATATGTTGGACAAAGTCTACGGAAAGGACTTGCAAAGAATGGGGCACTATTATTTGCAAACAATTTGAGATAATGCTTTTAATAAGTAAAAAAAAAAAAAATGTAAGTAAAGTCGTTGGGGCGGCCTAATGTCGGTATCAGCCAGACAGCGAGGGAGTCTCAATAGCGCTAAACCAAGGAGATTATTTTAGCATCTGAGGTGGAGCGCCACACCTGCCGTCGGCTCCTCACTTTACCGCACAGATCCCAGTGCTACTCATACGCTGAGTTGGCGAGGGCCGGTATCGAACTAGGAACCTTGTGGTTTCTAGCCGAACGCTCTACCGACTGAGCTAACCGGCCCTCCTTCAAAATGTCTCTTTAATTGTCTGAAAATATAGAAAATGGATTATCAAAGTTGTGAACCTCCTCAGAAGTGTCTTAATGGGTTAAAAATAACTTAATGTCCATTATTCAGTGTGTGGCCCAAGAGAGTCGTTGATCTTTTCAAAATGTAAAAAAAAAAAAAAGAAGCTTATCTCATAATTAACACTTCATGCCATACCGTTCAGCAGACAGAAGAAAAAAAAGCCCAATGATCCAATCACAATGTCTTAATCCTTGGGGGGTGGGGCAGCTGCCATAAAGAAATACTTAGCAACCACCTATTATACAGTGCTTTTCTCTGACTAGTATCTTTATCTTTTTTTTTTTTTTTTTTTAGTCAGTTTTCAGTCACTAGAATCTGGAGAGAGTGTAGTACCCCTTCATCGCCATTACTCCCATGTCCACCATGACCCGGAGTGGTAGTACCTGTTACTTTCTCATCTATGGGTTAAATAGAAAAAATTGAGTTAAAAGAATTTTCAATACCCATCAAACGTGAATAAAATAAAATGTCCCTGGCATAAAATAACCCAACAAAGGTTGACATGTCGTCAAATCCAATCACCAAAGTGAGATAGAAAGGTAAATAGGAAGATAGTGTTGCAACTATCTTCTAAGTGGGAAAACCTGCTTGGTTTTACAATCTGCATTTGAAATCCTGGCTTTTACTTGTCCCTTCAATAATGATCTCTTGTCACCGGACAGGTACTTGTCTGAGGTTTCATCTTTTATTTTCTTGAATTTTTTTTAATTTTATTTTTAATCGTTTCTATTTATTTATTTTTAGAATTTGTTTTTATTTATTATTATTTTAATTTTTTTTTTAAAATGACACTATAGAAAGTGGTGTTTTATTTCCCTATCCCCCCCTCACAATTTCTTTTTTTAAAAATTTTTTTAAAGTTATCTTGAATTCCATGGCTTCTTTATGAGTGGCAATGGACTTCGGAATATTAGATATGAGAATTATGATCTCTTGAGACAGCACTTAGCTGATAAAATTCTGTCCATATTGTTTTTAGTTGTTGTTGCTTTTTTTAAAAAATTTGTTTTGTTTCCCATATGGTTGCCTGTTTAAATGAACAGCAACTGGAAAATGATATTTTGTTATTTTATTTTATTTTTTTCAAAAAAACGTTACTCCCCCCCATGAAACAAAACACTTTTAGAGATAGAGAGAATTGGATTAGATTTAATAGTAACTAAAATTCAAGAGGTTATTCCAGCTTGTTGTTTGTCTTCAATAATAATGCAAAAATGATATCATCAAATCTATTTCATTTCTATTTATTAATATTCTATTTCATCTTAAATCTTAATCTTGCTAAAAACTTAAGATTTATTAACGAAGCTGACTCATTGTTTTATTGTTGGTTATTGTAAGATTAAAGCAGATTGTAAACATTTTTAGTGAGATTTATTTCGTACTTTCTTTTAATTATTCAAGCCTTATATATATATATATATATATATATATATATATATCTCAAAGTTATGATTGTTTTTCATTTCTTTGGTTTATGAGGTTATCATTATGACAATTTACATTAAAAAATTCTGTGATCCTTTTTCAACTAAGCAAAACATGTTATATTAAAAGACTTTCATTATTTTTTTTAAACAGATGAAGGCCCCAACGAAGGTTTGTTAAACAAACCAAAACACTGTAGCATCGGCTTAATAAACAAAACTTGTGTTTATTTTGTTTGTTTTGTTTAATTTTTTTATTTTTATAAAATTACATCGTGTCAGATTCACTTCATTTTTTCCTCACACACACACACAGGTATGGGCAAAATTTCACATTTTCTAAATGAGTTAAAATTAAAAAAAAAAAAAATGGAAAAAAAACTGACTGGAATAATGTTTAAAATGAGAATTTTATAATTTAAAATCTGTATCTGTCAAAATGACATTCTTTTTCTCTCTTGAGGATGTGATTTATTTTATTGTTATAATTAAGAATTTTTTTTAATATGTAATCTTAGACTCTGTTCTTAAGGAAAAAAGAATAAAAATAAGTGAGAATTTAGAATTTGAAATTTTTTGATAAAACTTTAAAGAAGGGGGTGGGGGGTGCTATTGTACCGAAATTTTGGCCATACCTATATATATATATATATATATATATATATATATATATATATATATATATATATATATATATTTATTTCTATTTATTACTAGCTACACACCCGAACAAAAAAAAAAAAATAGAACTCCCACTACCAACTTAAACACTTTTACTAACACCAACAATTGACCGTCCTCCCCCTATTCATGACCTCATAAGTCACCAGTATGAAAATGTTCACTGTTGAAGTAACAACTCAATACGTCCTGAAGAAGGTCAAACAGATCGAAACGTTATAACATTGACATCACTACCTACAATAAACATCCCTTTTGTACAACATCCCATGTTTGTCTACCTTTCTCCACATATGTATATATATATGATACATCAAAACAGCAGTCTGCAGATGACATATATATATATATATATATATATATATATATATATATGTAGATTGAAAGAAAAACCAAACCAGTCACAATTTTGACCTTTTTAGATAAATGAATATTGGAAATTGCTCAATACATAATTTTAGAGTCATTTTAGGGAATTGAATCAGTGACAGAAATCAACTATCCAGATTTCAATGAAAGGGTCTTCATGATAATATATATATATATGATATTGTAAACATATATAGAATATATATATAATTTTGCTGATATTGTGGTTTTCTGAATTTCTTTTTCATTTAATGTTTTACATTATATTACTAGACTGTTATTATTTATTACATTATTATTATTATATTTTTGTGAATTTCTTTTTTAATAATTTCATTTTAATTTTATTATTCTATCATTACATTATTAAAATATTTTATAGCACTTATATATATATATATATGAGGTGAGGTAAAAGGAAAAGTGAACAAAAATAATGATTCAAACAAGTCCAAGTAGGAGAGAAATACTTTGAAATATTTCTCTCCTACTTGGACTTGTTTGAGTCATTATTTTTTTTCACTTTTCCTTTTACCTCACCTCATACTGTTGTATTTTACTCCAACCGTCCTATCTTCAGTCGGTAGAGCGTTCGGCTAGAAACCACAAGGTTCCTAGTTCGATACCAGTCCCCGCCAACTCAGCTTATGAGTAGCACAGGGATCTGTGCAGTAAAGTAAGGAGCTGATGGTAGGTGTAGCGCTCCACCTCAGATGCTAAAACAATCTCCTTGGTCTAGTGTCGACTTTACTTATATATATATATATATATATATATATACTATTATAATGTATTATATCTCATATATATATATATATATATAATGCCTTATTCTCCTTTATCTTTCTACTGTTTTACCCTAGAAACATGTGTGGACATTTTTAGGGGACAGGAGAGAAAGAAAACAAAAATGAAGAAAAAATCCTTCAAGTCTCTATTTTTATGGTTTCTGCAAGATATGACAGCCCATCATGCCCAGATCCTGTTACTTAGAGAATCCCTTTTTATGAAAAAAAAAAAAAAAATAAGACAGGGATGGGAAGGCTATGCCATAAAATCTCTCCTCCCAAAGAATAAAACCTCTTTTTACTTGAATGCGCCTATGTGTAGAGCGGTTTGTTGGTTATCACAATTCTACTAACATCTTTATCTACACTTTAATCAGGTTAATACTATGATGATAAGACGAGCAAGGAAGAAGCTGGCTTTGTCATCATTCATTGTGTTTTTGCTGTCACTGGATATGAACCCAGATCCATCTTTTTTTTTTTTTTTTTGTAACCTAAAAAAATATTACTCAAAATATATACTCTCTCCATATATATATAATATATATATATATATTATATATATATATATATATATATATATATATATATACTCTCTCTCCATACACATATATATATATGAGGAAGAATGAATAAAGAAAAGAAAGAACAGAATGGATAATAAAAAGATGAATTTAATCAATATCACTTACACATGTGTTTCGGTCAGTTCATCGGTGTGAAAATATTCTGCACACAGAGGAGATTCGACCTTCATCAGAGTGAAATTTTATTTTGAATGAATATACTCTCTCCATATATATATATATATATATATATATATATTATATATGCATACTCTCTCCATATACATATATATATTTTTTAAAAAGTTGGAAAGTATAAGTTCAACTAGTAGAACTCTAATTATATTCATATGTTCATTTCAGGAGAATAATGATATGAAGAATTTTGTCAAGTTTAAAGAGATTTTCAGGAACTGATAAGCAAAATTTACCAAAATTTGTTTATTGGAACATTTTAAAGGCTTATGATTTGAGTTTAATTATGTCTATTTTTATTGTGAACAATTGATTGAGCAATGTCAAATATATACAAGTATGTGTGGGTGTGTGGTGTGTGTGTGTATATATATTATTATGCTTCTGAAACTCTGTAGAGCTCTTTAGGAGCGACTTTAATTAACTTTCACCACCAGCATAACACAATGATCATCTGTTTACAGATTTTATCTCTCTGGTGATCATAAAGTATATACACAGATGTATGTATTTAAAACAGCTAAAACACCAGCTCCTTAATGGCAGCTGGCGATGGCCTAGAGGTTACCGGATCGGGCTGAAGAGAAATCAGTCAGGTTTCATCCTGGTCAGAGTTAGTTGCTGTGTCTAGCCACACTGATGAAACGTGAAATGTTGAAACCGGTGTCTGTGGATGACGGTTATGAGCCTTTTCTTTAAATGCATTTCCTAACTCTGGTCACTTTAAAAACATCCATCATTATTCATACAATAATTTTTTTGATTCTTTTGTATTGCCCCGATGAAGGTTTGTTATCAACCAAAACGTTTAGACGTTGACTTTACCATCAAAAAATAAATAATTCTATTTCGGAATACTTTGTTTTTCTATTTTCTACATATCATTTGATTCATTTCCATATTTTACTTACACAAACACACACACACACACACACATATATATATATATATATATATATATATATATATATATATTAGCATAGGCAAGTAACTGTCAGTAACCAAGTGCCAATTGACTTTATGTCTATGCTATCCTAACTTAGATATATATATATATACTCTATCTACAATATTTTACTTATAAATATAGCACACTGTATTATCTATATATATATATATATATATATATATATATATATATATATAGTATGACTTTTGTATATCGGTCATGCAAGCTGGTCTTATAATAGGGCAATTAAATTCTGTTTTTATGCAAAAGAGTTGACAACACTACTTTCCTCTTTCTCCCTCTCTTATAACTTTCTATATTCCCTTCTCTGTGTCATTTTGTATTCTTTCTTATTTTTCAGTTTTTTTTGTTTCTCTTATTTTTCTTTGTTTCTCTCTTATACTTTTTATGCTTTCTTCTTCTTCTTTGAGTGATTTGAAAGGATATCAGTTGAATGGTTCTCCAGAGTTCAACACAAGGGATGCCACCACCTCAAACCATTACACAAGATGAAGTGCCAATTCATCGCCATTACTCTCAGGTTCACTCTCACCCAGAGTAGTAGTGTCTGTTAGGGTTAAATAGAAAAAAACTGAGTTTGAAATAAAAATTGAGTTTTTAAAAAATGTTGACTACCATCAAGAATGAATAAACAAAATGACTTCTGAATAAAATACCCAACCAAGGTTGATATGCCGTAAAACTCAACCAAACTCCTTTCTATCATTCTGTTCCACACTACTGCTTTCACCAGTTACCAATGTATGATTCTACTATCTTTTTTTTTTCTTTTTTCATTTGGAGAAGTTTATCCAAATTCCTTATCTCTCCTAAAAAGAGATGGTAATTCACAGAAACTGCCATTATAACTCTCTCGATTTCTCTCATTTTCCCCATCATGATTGTCAGAGTAAAATCTTTTCCTGAGTCCGGGAAATTCCAAATTTCATCTTTGCTGTCCTAACAAAGTGGGATTCTTGAATAATTTATAGTTTTTTTTTCTTTTTTTTTTTGTTGTTTTCTTTGATCTTTTTTCTTGTATGTATTTTAAGCAACTTTTTTTCTTTTTCATTTATAATTTTGTTTCTTATACAGTGTAAAATTGGTGTTGTGAACAAAAATTTCATTGTGACTTGGTTCTTACAATTTTATATATATATATATATTTATATATATATGCACACACATGTTGAACAAGAGAGACATTTCATGTCTTACAAGCTCTTTCTTGGATTAGATGGGCAGTTGGAAAGGCCCCCGCCAATCAATTGGTTGGTCATGTCAAGCCCGAGTTCAATCCTGAGTAGAGGCAGTTAGAAAAATAATTAACACAACTCCTACCCCAGCTATGGTTAGCGGAATGAGAACAGGATACCCCTGTGGAATAAATAAAGGGTTAGGTTCAAAGTTCTGTGATGGCTCCCGATTACGACAAGAAGGATTCCTCGAGTTCGAAAAGAAGGTTCCCGAGTCCGACAAGAAATACCTGAAGAAGGCCGAAGGGCATATCAGCTGAAATGTACAAATAACAATGAAGATGGGGACAATAGTCCGAATAACGCAGATAATGCAAACAGCTTTGTCCAGGATTTTAACGCTGGTTGACAAGTCCATTTCCTACAATTGTAAACATTAAACATAAGTGTCTTGTCGTGGTGTAATGGTTAGCTACCTAGTCTCAAATCTGTTACTACTGAAAAGGAAGTTTGATACTAGCTAGATTCCCCATACTTGTGACCTTCTGTCAAATCCTACCTATAGGGTAATATTTTTTTTCCAAATATATTTTTTAGGTATTGTTATTACTCAATCCAAATGTTTCATATGAACAGGTAGTTTCTTTCTTTATTTTGGAAGTCCGTTGCAGACGACGATGATGTCACTCCATATCTTCAATTGTGGACCCTATGGTGGCTCATTAGTCCAATTCTGGACTTGTAGATGCGGTCACACACATTGCAGGGGAAATTCCCATCTATATTTGGTTGTTCATGACGACAAGACATCGCCACTCTGCAGTCCTGTTTATCTCATTATTGAGCTGCTTAGCTCCTGTGCGGCAGGCATCTCGCCAACCCTGTCTGTTGGAAGCCAGATCTTCCACACTTGAAGGTGTGATGATACATTTCTTCAGTGTTGTCTTAATATGGTCTTTGAACTGCTTTTGGAGGGCTCCTGTCCTCAGTGTGTCATCTGTGAGTTCCTGTAAAGTATTTTACGCAGGAGTCTGTCTGCAGGCAAGTGGATGGTGTGACCCAACCATCACAGTTGGTGTGCGATAGGATGGTCTCAATTGGTGATCTAGTGGGAACCGATGACTTAACTGTAAGCATACTACCTGTTCAGTTCGCATTGACCCAATTGAACAGGTAGTATGCTTACAGTTAAGTCATTGGTTCCCACTAGATCACCAAAGTTAAGCAATGATGGGCTTCTTTAATACTTAGATGGGTGACCATTTAAGTAACAACAGGTACTGTAAGCAACCTGATATCTGAATTAAAGATTTGACATTAAATGACCTTATTGAAGTCAGTAAGTCTACTGTTGGTTTGAATAACAGCAGCTAACTAAGTACAGCTTGAGCAGTGTCCAATACAGTTGGTATATATAGAAATCAAGAATGACCCATTCATGAATTTGGGTGATTTGGGTCATTCCATTCCTTGAGTTCTGATTGGCTGCTTGACTGCTTGATTTGAATGACATTGTGGAGTCTTATATATATTGTCATTCTGCAGTAGACTTTGTGACTATTCAGGTTTGTATTTAAGTTACAACCGTTTGTTGCCTTGTCTTCCCAGTTCGACGGTAATTGGAACTTTAATTATTCTTCAAACCTGAAAAGGGTTGATATAAAAGGGTAAAACAAAAACAAACAGGTAGTATACTCCAAATTGTAGGGGAAACCTTCCATCTTTTTTCTTAGATTTTTTTTTTTCTCCCAGAATTTTAGAAATCCTTCTATTTGTATTGCACAGATCTTGTCAATCTTGTAATCTAATTCATTCCAGACTCTTTGTAGAGTGCCATCATTGAGTTGATAATCGGCCACCCAGAAGAAGTGGCGGCAGTGAGATTGTCTTGCGCTAACTTTCCACCCTGTGAAAAAGGCATGCCTTGAACACCAACATTTGAAATCCTGGCTTTTATCATGGCTTTGTGAACACCAGCCACGAACACTGGTGAGAATATGCTACTGCTTCAGCCACCAAGCACTTATATAAAAAAATCAACTATTCAAAAACAGAAATAGAAGTGTCTACAAGAAAAAAAAAAAAATTGAAATCAATACTTCAAATAAACAAACAAAAGCAGAATGAATAAATAAATAAATAAAAAAACTTTAAGAATTAACCTGTTTCTTACAAAATGTTCCTCTGTCCCAGGATAATTACATTTAGTGTTTAGTGTATGAGATTTATATGAAAATATAGTAACTACCATGTTTCCATGAAAATAAGACCTAACTTCAAAATAAGACCTAGCGTGATTTTTCAGGATGATTTTAATATAAGCCCTCCCTTTAGAATAAGCCCTAGTTGAGAGCAGCAGACAGAAATAAATAAGCATTCTTCACAATCACATCATGCGACGCAAACACTCGATGTCCCCTTAAAATAAGACCTACCTTCAAAATAAGACCTAACGTGATTTTTCAGGATTATATTAATATAAGCCCTCTCCTTGAAATAAGCCCGAGTTGAGAAAGTCAGGCAGACGAAAGAAATAAGCATTCTTCACAATCACATCATGGTAATGTAAACACTCAACATCCCCTTAAAATAAGACCTACCTTCAAAATAAGACCTAGCGTGATTTTTCAGGATGATTTTAATATAAGCCCTCTTCTTGAAATAAGCCCTAGTTGAGAGTGACAGACAGAAGAAAGAAATAAGCATTCTTCTCCATCACATCATTCGATGCAAACACTTGACATCCCCTGAAAGTAAGCCCTAGTATTATATTTCTCTGTATATAATTAGTTTATTGATTATTATACATTGAGCTCTCTTAGGGATTTGTAATGTGTGTGTGTGAGGGCCATTCAATAAATAAGGTAAAATTTGCCTAAGTAAGTTGCAATATGAAGCACTATTTATAGTAGAACCCTTTTCCAGGAAATTGTTGTGGAGTTGACAGACTACCCCTACAAGATGGACTAGTCTTAAAACACCTTATCTATAGTTGAGACATTCTTCTCCATCACATCATTCGATGCAAACACTTGACATCCCTGAAAGTAAGCCCTAGTATTATATTTCTCTGTATATAATTAGTTTATTGATTTTATACATTGAGCTCTCTTAGGGATTTGTAATGTGGTGTGTGGGGCCATTCAATAAATAAGGTAAAATTTGCCTAAGTAAGTTGCAATATGAAGCACTATTTATAGTAGAACCCTTTTCCAGGAAATTGTTGTGGAGTTGACAGACTACCCCTACAAGATAGACTAGTCTTAAAACACCTTATCTATGTCCTTTAATAAAAATGACTATATAATTTTTGGCTAAATGAAGAAAAGTTTTTTTTATTTTAATACAAAGAATGTAATGTAATTCTGGATCAAATAAATGTAGAAAGTGTTTAAAAGATACTGGGTTTTGAATGTATCTCCAGCCATTTTCAGACTTTTTTCAGAGATGCTGATGGGTACACGTCCTGTGTCACTGGGGCATAAAAATCTAAAAGGACGCAGAAAAATCATATCCATGTGTCCCAGTATTTCTTTTTCTTCCCTCACCATTTTCACCTAACTGTAAATACATTTCAATATTTTCTTGGAAATGGTGTACAAGGTAGGAGTTAGACAGCTTTAGTTGTTCATAGATAAAACTCTACAATTCATTAAGAAACTTTTGTTGGGACCCATCAAATTTCCTGGGGACTTATTCAAATCAACTACATGCATTCCAGGATGCACTGAATTAAAAAGCTATCAGCATCACTGCTTTTTGAAAATGGCTGGAGATACAGTAAAAACAATCAAAATCCAGAATCCTTTAAACCACTTTCTGCATTCTTTGTCTGAATTTTTTTAGACGAGGCTTGATGGTATAAAGTACATAAGACTTGTAAGTTGTTCGAACATCGGTCGACTGATTGCCAATGGCCGTCTCTTGGCTCTTTATTTATGCCCATTCTTCCGAGGCAGACCAGTCCATTCAGACAACACACAGGGGTATATCACTACTTATACAGATGTGAATAATTTTGATATCTTGGACTGTTGTCCTCATCTTTATTGTGGTATGTATAAACACAATGTCTTCTTTCGATAAATCTGGTGGTATTTATGCTGCTTGGAGTACCTTGAACTAATAGTAACAATATTTTAGCTTCAGATCAACATGAAAATAAATCCCAAGGAAAACATAAAAATATGAAAAGATAAAACATTTAGAGGATGTATTTTTTATCTATTAATAATGGAGATTTGGTCTCCATTTGTCTGTAACCGAAACTATGTCACTGCCCCCACTCCCCGTCACAATACTGAAAATCGCCAATACATAGAATTAAGAATAACCCGTAATCAGTTTTTAAAATTATTTTTTACTCTTGCCCCTTTTTTCAGTAATAAGAGGTTAACTAAAAAGTTTACAAATAAATAAATACCTACGATTTTGTGTAAAATTTATGTGTAAAATATTCAAAATAATTAATTTAATTAATAGATGCACGCAACATTTTATTTGAGGTGGACAGAACTAAATTTCCATTTTAAGATTTTTTTTTTACTCCTTGAATAAATTTGCTGATTTTACCTACTTAAGATACAAACCCTCTAACTTTGAATTTTTAACTCCACCCCCTAAGGCAATATCTTTCAAAAATTAACTTTTACACTGCCCAGAGGAAATTTTTTTTTTTTTTTTTTTTTTTCGCTAGTATATGATAATATGCCAATGTTTTATTTATTTATTTGTATATATTTTTTTTTTGTTCAACCATCTTCAGAGCAATGTTAGAATGCCATGTTGAAATTCTTCATCTCCAAAATATCTTTATATTTTACATATATATAATGAACTAATAAGAATGTTCAAAATCAGTTGTTCTAAACCTTTTTATTTTTTTAACCTATGGATCCCTTTGATACCTACTTTATTCTGATGGATCCCCCATAGCCATTCAGTGTATATAAATCCTATTGTGTTTTTATAATTACATATATTTTGCTTGCCTGGACCATAAAAAATGTATGGTCCTGGGGGGTTCATATGGACCCTGGTTGAGAACCACTGTTCTAATTCATACCATTCCTTATGAGAAATGCCAATATGAAACCAATTTCAATATCATAGTTTTCTTCTGCTGTTTCAACTTCTGTATGTAATGTTTTGATAATGACTTAAAAATGATCAAAACTATTAAATTAAATTCATGGGTAATTTCTCCATACATCAATGTACACATCAACCATGTGTACATTCTGTTATAAAAAAAGAAAGAAAAAGAAAGAGAAATTTAATAGAAAAATTAACAAAGTTTTCTTTGAAAATTATATTTGACAATATTTTTCCAAAAAGATTACTGTCCAAATACACTATATATATATATATATATATATATATATATATTATATATATCTTATACATATATATATCTATAAAATTACCTTACATTATATATCTTAAAAAATTTTTAAAAGCTTTTTAAGTTTTGGTTGAAATAAATTTATTACAGAATGATGGTTTATTGAGTTTTTCCTTTCTTTCAAGAAAGGAAAAACTCAATAAACCATCATTCTGTAATAAATTTATTTCAACCAAAACTTAAAAAGCTTTTAAAAATTTTTTAAGATATATAATGTAAGGTAATTTTTAAGATAGATATATATAATGTAAGGTAATTTTTAAGATATATATATATATAATGTAAGGTAATTTTTAAGATATATATATAAAAAATGTTGTTCTGGTTCCAATGGGAGAAAATGTAATATTTTATAAGAAAAGAAGAAGGTCCGCAAAATGTATCGTTCTCAGAAAAAATGTTTTATTCTTTTTATTTCACATACGCAACACGTGTTTCAGATATTCTGGTATCTTCTTCAGGCTTTGATCAATACATATATTGATATACATATATATATATATACAAGGTTGTGCGTGTTTCTGTAATTTTTCTATATATATATATAATGTAAGGTAATTTTTAAGATATATAATGTAAGGTAATTTTTAAGATATATATATATATATATATATATATATGTAAGGTAATCCAAATGACTTAAGTAAGGGATGGTTCTATTTGGGATAACCG
>CM042153.1:68991461-69070408 GCA_023376005.1 Doryteuthis pealeii
CTAAAAAGAACTCAGTGTATAATAATCAATAAGTTAAATTATATACAGAGGAATATTTAACTTTCAAAGAAAGAAAAACTTAACGAACCATCATCCCATTACAATTATTTTTTATTTTGAGTTTTATTTTTAATTTATATTGAATTTCCGGTTGAAATAAAAATTATAATGGGATTGTTAAGTTTTTCTTTCTTTGAAAGTTATATATATATATATTAGTTAGCTATATTCATAAGTAAAGAGTGCTCAATATTATTGATAGAGCATGTATATTTAAGTTATTGTTGTGGAGACATGAAGTCAATGGCACTAGGCAACTGACAGTTTCTCGCATATATGATTTTTAATCCAAGTTGCATGTGAATGTGTGTGCAGGGTTATATGACTTTTATGTGGATGCTGTGCAGAGGACCTCCCAAGGGCGATAAATGATAGAGTAGGTTGGTGAGAGATTGTCATGGATATCTGTGTTCTTATTGTGACATGATGATGAGATTGATATGAACTTGAGGAAGATCAAATAAGTCATCAAAACAACAAAAATGAAGATACTCATCTGAATATATTATGTATTCTATCCTGGGGTTACCAGATTCACTATGCACCTAAAGAAGATCAGAGAAGGCATTGGCTGAAATATAATAATAAAAACAACAAAGATGAAGACACTTGTCTAGATGCTACATGGTATAAAATAAAGTATTCAAAGATTATCAAATACAGCATAATATAAATCTGAAGAAGGCCTGAGAATGCACTGCTGAAATATAGTAATCAAAACAACAAAGATGAGGATGCTTATATGAATACATCATGGTAAAGGGTTCTATTCAAGTTACCAAATTCAACATACACCTGAGGAAGGCCAGAGAATACATTGGATGAAATGTAGGGATCAAAACAACAAAGATGATGATACTAGTCTGAATTTATTCATAGAATAATAATACAGTGGTACCTTGATTTACGAATGTTTCAACTTATGATTTTTTTTAGTTATGAGCTGTCACTCGGTTGATTTTTTTATTTTTATTTTTGCTTTATATTATGAGCTAAAATTTGAGGCATGAGCGACATTCAGATACACTTATGTTAATAAGTTAACTAAAAAGTTTCCAAATTTATCATGCTGTAAGAAAGGTTCAAAGTTATATATATTGGATACATGACTCCGACGAAGGTTGACAGACAAAACATTTAATATAGTACAGCACATGGATATGACGAGATACAAAGTACATAAGTAAAAAGATAAATACACATTCATGAATGGTACAAGATAACATATAAAAGCCACAGACATGAGACTTAGGGATAGTCCATGCTGTGTTAATTCACTTACAGTAATGTAAGGGGGGCGAAGCCCCAACGAGAAGGGTTAGACCAAAATCTACCCCATGTGTCTCGTGGTTACTGGAACAGGAAAAGAGGCAGAAGGGTTTGAACCCGGCGCTTAAGTACTATAGCCCCCTAGCGGGCACCAGCAAACTAAATCGGGCAGACAACTCTCCCAGGCAAATACGAAACTAACGCTACAATGCCAAAGAAAAATATTATTTATATAAAGATAAACATTAAAATTTATTACAGCACATAATTCATTACTTTCTATTTTATTACGTTTTTATACAATACAGTGCCATTTTTCTTATTTGAAAAAATGTAACCAAAAAATTAGGGTGTTTTTTTTGGGGGGGGGGTGTAACAGAATAAAGGAATTTCAGTTTATTTCAATGGGTCAAATTTATTTGATACATGAAGAAATTTTTGTAGTTTTTATATTATTGTTATTTTATTTCATTTTGTATTTAGAATAATAATAGATAGAATACATGAATACATGGATAAACTTCTACCCGAAACATGTGTCAGTAAAATAAAATAAAGTAAAATAAATCCTATTTTATTCATTCAACATTTTCTTTCCTTTATTTTTCATTTTCAACACACACACACACACACACACACACACACACACACACACACACACATATATATATATATAGCACTCAAATTGCTCCTAAACATTATTGTCTGTCAATTGAATTTATTTGACATAAACGGTTTCTACTTTTGAGACAACTGTTTAAATATTTTAAAATTATGGACACTAAATAAAAACTTCAAATAAAAGTCTCTGTCAATTTAACATTCTGACTAAAAAGATGACCAAAATCTTTGCCTTTGCGAAATCAAACAAGTAGATTATATAAATAATTCTTCAGATAAATTATATGAATTTTTACACTTCTCTTCTTGGTAATACAACCATTTGCATTGGGATGGTGGTATGCTTTCTTTGAAACAACTCTGTTTGATTTGATTTTTCAAAGAGTCTTTTTTCTTTCACACATTTGCCGGTTTCGTTGGTTGGTTTTTACAGTATATCAACCATGCCGAATTCGTTTGTTTTAATCATTCCTGTCAGGTATGGGACTCTAGACTCTAGTGGAAGGAATTAAACTTCTAAATCAAAGTGTCGTACTTCATTTCAGATCTTCAAAAATTACAGAGAAGGCAAAGAAAAACAAAAACTGATTGTTATATTTGTATTTATGAGATGGGGCTTGATATGAATAATTTTGATATTTTGGACTGTTGTCTTCATCTATATTGTGGTATGTATAAACACAATGGTGGCATTTAGGCTGCTTGGAACACCTTGAACTAGTGGTAACAATTTAAGTTCTGAAACCATGTTTGAATTCAAAGTTATTTTCTGATGACTTATTTTAAGGTAATTAAAAAATACGCCTAAACAAAGCCCGAGGTTACGGTGGCTTGAATATTGTGTTTATACATACCTCAATAGAGATAAGGACAACAGTCCAAAATATCAAAATTACTCAAAAACTAATTGATTCAAATTAATTAAAGGAACAAAGAGTATTATTCAGATGACAAAATAATGATATACATAATCTTAGATGACATTGAGAAAGGCTCAAAAACTCGTTGATCATAATAATGAAATCAAAACGGCAAAAATGAGCATACTAGCCAAAATCGTCCATGGAATGATGATAATATTTGATAAGTTTAAAATAATACTCAAGAGTACTGGAAAATCCACTTGCTGGAAGATAGTGCTTCAAACAACAAAGATAGGGATACTAGTTGGAATAATGACAATACTTAATCTTAGAGCCTTAGCCAACATGAATATATCAGCCAAAAACGTAGTGATCAAAGAAAAACTATGAAGATACTTGTCTGATTATTTAATTGCATAATGACAAGTATTCTCAGAACTTCTGACAATGCCCAAAAGGCCAGAGGTCACACTGGCCAAAATGGAGTGATTAAGGCAAATAGAGATGAGGGTATGAATCTGAATAATTCATGGAATAATGGTAATACTTAATCTCAGAATTGCAGGCGGCATTCTGGAATTTTGGAAGACTACATGAGCGATTAACTTTTTTTTCCTACCACTGTTCCTTATATGGAACTGTAGTGAACGCAGTCTCCCCCCACCCAACAAAAGTGACATAAGCTTTGCACAGTGCAAAACTGAGATTTTCGTGCGCCATAATTTGCTTGAGAACTTTAAGAATTGAAATAAAACGGAGGCTGGATTTTTCGGGGGAGGGGCAGTTGAAAAAACTAGTGTTCAACTAAGCTAGTGGAAGACGTTCAATAAAATAGAAAATTAGGATTACTTTTCAGGGTAGGCGTTTGCTAACAAAGTAGATATTGTTATCCTTCAGGATTTTCTGAGGCTGTAAACCTTTTCATTCATAGCTATATCTCTAATCAACTATTTACTTGAAACTTGAAGATTAAATTGTTAAAAAATGGAGTGTATTCAGTCAGTCAGTCAGTCAGTCAATCAACTGTTGGTTTGAACAACAGTAACTGGCTAGGCACAACACAAGCAGTGTCCAAGACAGTTGGTATTTATGAATAAGATTGCAATAATAGAAGGACTTTATTAGAATGAGTTCTGAGGTGAATAGTTATTTACTAAGCTTAGCTTCTTTTTTTATTTTTTATTTTATTTTATCCCCCCCCCCCAAATGGGAACCACCTGTGGGTGGTGACCTGTGATGCTTGGGGATGGAATTTCGGTGGCTGAACAGTTCATGACATTCAACACTCCATTTTGGCCCTTACTTAAGGTAGACAGGTGGTTGGAGAGGCCAAATCTGATCAATCTGCTAGTCCTGTCAAGCCTTAGTACCTATATGATTGTCCTGACCTTATTGCCTTTATGGCAAGCCCCCAAGCTTTTTATCATATAGCATAGGGTCCTATCTATGGGTTAAATATTAAAAAAATTAGTTTAAAAAAATTGAGTTTAAAAAATTTTGAATACCCATCAAGAATGAAATAAAATGTCTTTGGCATAAAATAACCCAACAAGACTTGACATGCCATAAAATCTATCTAACCGACAGCAGCTAATGTGCCATAAAATCCAACAAACAAACAAACAAACAAACAACACTGTCACCACACTTGATAGCGTATAAAACCCAGTTTTTGCTTCAAAACATTTCATAAATTTGTAATAAATGTGAAGAGAAAAGTTTAATTATTGCGCATAAATATTTTTCCTCATTAATTTTATGACTAACTTATTTGATATTAGACTCACTTTTTTCTAAAATATTAGAATTTCATAAATTTGTAATAAATGCACAAAAACTAATTTATTTTGAATTGGGATAAATAGAGAAAATGGATGAAGTTCCAGTAACATTCATCAACTTTCTACTTAATATTCCCTTTTTAAATTTTGGTTTTTATGTTATGTACTCATATACCCTCCCGCTCCGTTGGCTGGGGCGTTAGAATGCACCGACTGCACATCTGCATAGGGGTAAGACTCCCCCAAATGGGGCCACCTGTTGGCCGTGGGTGGTGACCCATAATACTTAAAGACAGAGTCTTGGTGGATGAGCAGTCCATGACCTGCAACACTCCTCTTAGACCCTTACTTAGGGTAGATGGGTGATTGGAGAGACCCCCTCACGTCAAGCCCTAGCACCTATAGGATTTCCCCAACCCTATTGCCCTTATGGTAACCCCCAACCCTTTTTATTATATGGGTGCTAGAAGGCAGTGGTTGAGGGTCTACATGTCCTGGGAATGACGTTAAATTCTATCTGATAGTGAGGTTCCAGTTTTGGAGGTTTGGGGAAAGACTGTCACTCAAGAATTGGCCTGCTGAGTCACTTGTGCAGATGCAGATAATTTTTTTTTATTTTTTATTTTTTCTGGACACTATACCATCGTCCTTAGTAGATGGAAAGGAACCACACATATATATATATATACATATATGCTCATTGGTCAAATAATGTTTCACAAGCCACCTATACCAACTAATGTAGAATCAACATATCATACTGATGATTAGGGAGGGTTTTGAAAACTCTGCCTGTTATTGTGGGTAGTGTTTCTGCTAGTATAAAGATTATCTCTATTGGTTAGTGCAGCACTGTTTTTCTGCCTCTTTTTTTTTCTTTGTCTGGTAACTGGACGCTAGTTTCAGCCTTCCTGTGAAGGTGAGTATGATATGTTGATTCTACAGTTAACAGCAAGAGGGATTCCTTGTGGCATAATGGCTAACGTGCTGGAACTGTTACATTGTAGTAAGTGAGTTTGAACTGCAGTTGCTCTATTACATACATTTTCAGAATAATACCCTTGTTGGTTGGTTGGTTGGTTGGTTGGTTGGTTGGCTGGTTTTTATGGCTTGTCAACCCTTGGGTTATTTTATGCTGAAAATGCTTTTGTTTTGTTCATTCTTGTTGGGTATTATAATTTTTTTAAAACCATTTTTTGATCTATTTAGTTCATAGATGGACCCTAACTGTTGGAATTTTTCTAGGATATAAGGCATGTGCCAGATGTTCACCTTTACTTATAGACTCACCTATAAGCACATGACCTGGGAAGGCAGCCTGTTGTCCAATCACTGGCCGTGCTCTGCTGCTGCTGTTGTTATTTATACTAGCTGATTCTAATCTTAGCTCACTACTACTTGGATCTTCTTGGATGACGGACCTAAAGGATTCTCTACCACAGGACTTATTCACTTACCAAAGGATTCTCTACCACAGGACTTATTCACTTACCAAAGGATTCTCTACCACAGGACTTATTCACTTACCAAAGGATTCTCTATCACGGGACTTATTCACTTACCAAAGGATTCTATAGCTCGAGACTTACTTACTTACTTATTTACTTTGAGTTCTTTCCAACTGGCCAAGGATGGCGGCCAGATACTTAACAACTACCACTCGAGGTCAGAGTGGACCTGGGAATAATGGTTATGAAGGGGTACTCCACACTCCCCATAGCTTCAGAATTGGAACTTCACCATTAGATGCAGTTTAACATCATACCCAGACACTAAGACCCTCAGCCACCACTTTCTATCATATATATGATAAAAAGGGTTGAGGGCTTGCAATAAGGGCAATAGGGTCAGAATAATCATCATATCCATGACACTATCTTGGGGCAGGGTTAGCTCAGACGGTAAAGCGTTCGGTTAGAAACCACAAGGTTCCTAGTTCGATACGGGCCTTCACCAACTCAATGTATGAGTAGCACAGGGATCTGTGCGGTAAAGTAAGGAGCTGATGGTAGGTGTGGTGTTCCACCTCAGATGCTAAAATAATCTCCTTGGTCTGACACTAGTGAAAAGGGGATAAACTCCCTCACTTATTGGCTGATACCGACATATATACAGGGCTGGGCTGCTCAGTCACGTATCATCGCATATGTGAGGAAGATGGGGAAGGGATTCACGTGTGATAGGGTACATAAAAACAAATCTGGATCCTTGGACCATCTGCTTGCGCACAACCAAACTACTTGTAGAAATGGCCTTATTCATGAAGAAGTGGCTATCACCATATATATATATATATATATATATATATTATATTTATTTTTTATACCTATTTTTGTTTATTTTGCATTTATTTTATTTTATCTATTTGTTAAAAAAATTATCAAAACCAAATTTTGGTAATTTTTGTTTATTGATAATTGGTTTATTTTTTACTTAGAAAATAGAATTTAGAACATTATATTTTTTTTTTGATTTTGATGGTCTTATTTTTTTTTTCTGTTCTTTTCTTCTTTTTTCTTTTTTAATTACTGGTTAATTTTTTGAACTAGCAAAGTAAAAAGACACCCTCCGGGCGATGTAAAAATAATTTTTTGAAAGATATTGCCTGAGGGGATGGGAGCTGAAAATTCAATGTCATAGAGTGTGTACCATAAGTATGTAAAATCGTCAAATTTATTAAAGGAGTAAAAAAGAAAAGACAATTGGAAATGGAAAGAGTTCCGATAACTTTAAATATTATATTAGAATAAAACAATCTATATATAAATATATAACGCCGGTCATCTATTTATTGAAACAATGAGGATTGTCTAACGTTGTATGCTCACATTTTGAGTATATTTATTCTATGTTATGACGTTGAATTATGTGTTGGGTAATATGACGTAAGCAGTGATGTAATTTTTGTTACAGACAAAAAACGGAAGCGAATCTCCATTATTAGTAGATTAGCATATATTCCTTGAAATCCATTCCTGTAATTGTTTTCTGTCAGTTAACTTCAATCAATCAATCAATTACTGTCCATCATATCCAATGATGACACCACGCAAATCATTTTCCTCCAATTCATTTGGTCTCTGGTTGCGTCTTGCCAACTGCCTATGGGGATGTTGAAGTCCTTCAGGTTTCTCTTGATGTTGTCTTTGTACCAGAGCTTTGGTCTACCAATTCCACGTGATCCCTCTCTCAGTTGAGAGTACAGAATCTGCTCTGGTAGTCTGTCATCTCCAAGTCTGTTTAAGTGGCCAGCCCATCTCAGGTTAACTTAGATACTTCTTTAATATGCACTGTAGTGCTTAGATGTTTAAAGAGTTCCCTCAATAAAATGTTTTGAAATTGGGGCTAATCATTATAATAAATGTATGAAATGAGAAGATACAGTGCTTCTGTCTTATCAACAGAGGTTGGTACTTTGTTTTCATACCTGTTGTCTATGTTTGGGTCTTAGAAGTCAGTAACCAATAGTTTTGATGACAAAAGATAATTATTTTCAACAGTTTAATATCAATATCCTGAATTTTAGACTATCATTTTTCCTTGCAAATCCTTACCTTGTGTATATTTCATCCACAATGTTTAGCAAGATTTAAAAAGAAAAAAGATAGTTTTTTATTTGGTGAAATTATGTCAGTTTTTTTCTTCTCATTTTTCATCTTTATTAATCTGTTTTTGCCATGTGATAGATAAAAACAATAACAACAACAACAACAACAACAGGGTGTTTTATGGACCTGAAGGTGTTTTATTATCACAACTTTCATAGACAGAAAAATAAAAGGAGTAAATAGAAAATAACTTTTGTCTTGAAGTGAGGAGACAATGAACAAGGTTGTTTTAAGATGATAGTTAAGATTTTCTTGTTTTTTTTTCCTCTTTCTTTTTCTTTTTTTTTCTTCTATTTTTATAAATAGACAGTTAATCTTTTGCCTGACTGCATTGTGATCTTTTTTTTGTTTGTTTTTATTTTTTGTTGTTGTTGATCATTCTATTATCATCTTTATCAAATTTTTTTCTCTCTCTTATTTTTTTTCACCCTTCTCTCGTTTTTTTTATCTATTCCTCTACTCTTTTTTTTTTCTCTTTTCACACTTTTTTCTTCTTTCACTCTCTCTTTTCTTTTTTTAGCCTTTTTTTTTCTTTTTTTTTTACTCCTCCTCCTCTTTTTCTCTTTCCCTCTTTTTTTACTCCTCTCTTTTTAATACTCCTTCTCTCTTTTTTAATACCTTCTCTCTTTTTTTAATACTCCTTCTCTCTTTTTTTTATACTCCTTCTCTCTTTTTTTTATACTCCTTCTCTCTTTTTTTTTATACTCCTTCTCTCTTTTTTTTTATACTCCTCTCATTTTTTCTCTTTCACACTTTTTTTTTCTCTTTCACTCTCTTTTTTTTTTTACTCTTTCACTTTTTTATTTTTTACTCTTTCACTCTTTCTCTCTTTTTTACTCTTTCACTCTTTTTACTCTTTCACTTTCTCTCTTTTTTCCCCACTACTTTCACTGTCTCTTTTTCCCCTTTTTTTACTTTTCTTTTTCTCCCTCTTTCACTTTCTCTTTTCACTTCTCTCTTTTTTCTCTTTCACTTTCTCTCTCTTTTTTCTCTTTCTCTTTTTTTTTTCTCTTTCTTTTTCTCTTTTTTTCTCTTTTCTCTTTTCTCTTTTTTTCTCTTTCTCTTTCTCTCTTTTTTTCTCTTTCACTTTCTCTCTTTTTTTTCTTTCACTTACTCTTTCTCTTTCATTATCTATTCCTCTCTTTCATTCCTCTCTGAGTTCTTCTTTTTAATGTTTTTTTCTTTTCTCAAAGTGAATTTGAGTTTAATGTTAACTTATTATCAATTGACAAAAAAAAAATCCTACCTCAAATTAAAATGAAATGTCCTTCACAACCCCCCCCCCCCTATCTGTGATGCTTTGTTCCTTCATGTACAGATTTGTGCTATCTTAGTTATCAAATATGTATATCATTTTCTATTAACATCTGTTTTATATAAAGTATAAGTGACAAATTATTTCCATTGCCTTGAATAGATATAAAAATTAAATCTAAAGACTAAAGAAAGATTCAGTCTAATTCTAATGGACATATCACGGAAAAAGAAAAAACTAATCTTTTACTTCAAAAATTTTAAATTAAGAACTGTAGATCTTTTCCATTTTGGCTAAAATTTCTATATTTAGGCAAGTCTCAATTAAGTACATTTTCCAGAAAATTATTATTTATTTACTCGAAGCTGCTACTCAGAATTGACTGGGTAGAGGGGGGACAAAAAAAAAAAAAAAGAACTGGTGTATTGATTTGTTTACTTTTGAGATTTACTGGACATTTTTAAGTAGAATTTCAATGCTATTTCTATGTATATTTTGATTTTTAAATATCTTCAATTATAAATCAAATCTTTAAAATTTTTGCACAAAAAGCAAGAACTGGTGATATTTATTGTGTATATATATTTACTTTGTCGTTAATTGTTTTATTTTTGAAGTTTCATCAGGATATACATATCAACTGCCTTTTATTTATATATATATATATATATATATATATATATATATATATATAAAAGAATCCTTAAGTTCTTCATTTTAAATATTTTGTTAAAAAAGAATATATATATATATATTTATTTGTTGAATTTTAAAAATATAATTGTTTTCCATAGGCAACTACCCAGGTTTCAAGCTATATTGCTATCATCAGGTCGCTAATAATTCTTCTGAAGACATTTCTTGCTGTTATGTTTTTGGACCGCAAATTACGTTGGTTGATTATTGTGGATGCCCTTTATGCTTTAGATTTTGTTTTTGAATTTAAAAAATTCAACAAACAAATAAATAAAGCTCCTACAAATTTGTGGTTAAGCACTGTGATTTCTTTGTTTCATCTCAAAAATTGTTATATATATAATATATATATATATATATATATATATATATATATATATATATATTCTTTTTTAACAAAATATTTAAAAATGAAGAACTTAAGGATTCTTTTCTTTGTCCATTTTCCAGAGGGTATCATAGGTTTAGCCAACATTTCTATGTAGATATAGGATCAAGCATGAAAATGAAGCAACAGTACATTAATTCAAGATAGTTTTTTTTTCTTTTTTAAAATTATTTTATTCCAATATCATCAATTATTCCAAGGGGACTGGTTTTACTCCATCATTAGAGTAGTAACTTAGGACCCACAAGATTCCAGATTTGATACCGGGTCTCACCAACTCAGTGCATTAGTGGCACAGCTTGTATCTGGAGGGCTGATGGTAGGTCTGGCAATCCACCTCTAATGCAAAAACAATCTCCTTGGTCTAGCGCTTATGAAAAGGAGATAGACTCCTTTGCTGTCCAATATATCTTTGTAATATAAAAAAAATGTCAATTTAGTTCACCTGAATTCTAAAATTCATATTTTTAAATATCCGTGAAAAATTCGATTTTTTGACGCAGAAAAAAAGAAATATTTATTTCACACAGAAAATAAAAATATTTAAACACACAAAAGATTGAAAATCTCTTAAAAATCAATTTAAAAAAAAAATTTTTTTTTTTGACAATTTAATAGAATATAGTACATACCAATTATAAAAGCAAAAAAAAGTTTTCAAATATTAATATTATGACATTTTTTTTTTTTTTTTTTTTTTTTTTTTTTTTTTTTTTTTGGCACTTTTTATTTCCGATTTCATTAATTTTTCCTAAAAAAAAAAAAACACCTCGTACATTCATACAATTTCATTGATATAGTTATTCAGACTCTAATCTTTTTAGAAAAAAATGATTTTCTAAAATGAGTGGGAACCATGCAAATCAGTTTCATAAGAGAAAGATTTTTGTCATCTTAATTTCTGTATTATCTTCATAAAATGATAAAATAGGTTGAAATTCTTTAGATTTACACACAATAATAGACAGAAATATAAATCTTGAATACATTTGTTGATTTTGGAAGAACTGATTAAGTCTAGTATATTTTTCTATGTAACAATATCTGGTGCTGAATGGATCCATTGCTGTTATGACCAAACTCTCATCTTCTAGCCAGAAATATTATTACTATTCAATAAATATCCATCCGTGAATACAACTAAAGCACCAACATTTCTTTGTCTGATTTCAACCAAACTTTCAAGATTGGTTAGCCATCTCTGGGAATTATATTCATATATTATATATACATATATATATAATGTATTAATATATATATATATATATATATATATATATATATATATATATAAATCTAATGAGTCAGACGAACCTACTAAAAGTTTCGCTTAATGCTCTTCAGTCAGATCTTAGCCCTGAAGAGCATTAAGCGAAACTTTTAGTAGGTTCGTCTGACTCATTAGATTTATCTTTATTATTTGCTCTACTTAGGTATTGAGCACTTTTTACTTATTAGCTTTAGTCTCCTTGTATGTATATATATATATATATATATATCTTATATATATATATATCTTATATATATATATGCATATAAATTGTTTTTTCTTTTGGCCAAAATATTGTACTAATAGATTTTTTTTGTTGGTACGATTATCTTGGCCTTTTCTTTTTTATAAAATTTTTTTTCTTCCCAGTTGATGTTTGATTGTAAAAATATACTACCAAACTATTTGCTGTTTTTTTTCTCACTGCGAGGATTTACCAACAAGTTTGGTATATTAAATTATATATATATATATTCAAGATTATATATGATAAATATTATTGTATTATATCATTGTTATATTATATATGATATATGTTATTACATATTATATTCAGAGATCCTGCTGAAAATGCTTTTTAGGTGGTATTTCTAAATATAATACCGTTTTATGTGGGATCTGTTCCCATAACCGATTTCTATGTCTTACAGTCCTCCTCAATGTAAAAGGGTCTCTCCCACATATTTCTATTCTTTTTAGTTAAGTGGTGTGTGGGGTCTGCAACATAAGCGTGTTCAAACTCACCTCCACTCTATTATGTTCGCTTTTGAACTAATACTCTTGGGAAATGTATGAACCCCATCATCCCTCCAGCTATGGATTAAATTTTACCACTGCTGTTATTCTTTAAGGATGGCTTAAGTATTAAATCACCCATGGTGGTTGATATGCCATTAGCACTTTGCCTACTATAAGCTGCCCACAGCAGTGCTGCCACCTGGAACTGTTTCTCGGCATACCACACCCAAACAAAGTACAAAAACTGAAGATTAGTTCATCATAATTGAGCAGAATGGCTTGCATTATAATAATAATAGGAATTCATTTGAATAGAATGAGTCCTTAGGTGAATAGATACTGAACTTTGAAATATCCCATCAAACAGGTAAAAGATACTTAGAAAATTTGCTATTGAGGAAATTTGGTAGGCAAAGAGTTAACTTAACATCCGGTTGAGAATTTTCTAAGTCCAGAGCACCATTCCTATAAAGATATATATAAATGGCTAAAAATGGCCTTTTCATTTAAAGTTACCTGTTATTTTCCCATAAATCAAAGACTGCTAAATATGTTTAATATTACATTTAAACAAAGGCGATCATTTGGGGTAGATTAGGAAAACAAATGTGACTTCTGGCCAGGTGGAATGAGGTGGTATAGGATGTTAAGAGAAGAAAGAGACCAAACGAAACCATTTCCCTTTGACATGGAACTGAGAACTTTTTAGCACTCTTTAGCATAATCTTTGATCTACAGAGTTATTGTAAAGTAACTACCTTCCCTATTTTAAAAAAATTTATAATTTATTTCTGAATCCTTATTTTTACAAAAAAATGAATATACGAAGAATGCATATAACATGGAGTTTTATTTAAAATTCTATATGGGCACCAGCATTCGCATCCGCCCTCTCAAGCTGCTTGGAAATTGCATCAACTGATCTTCCCAGGAACTCTTGTGGAATGGCAGAAATAAATTCTCATATTCAGCCTTCAAGTTCTTCCAAAGTCATTGGTTTTGTAGAGTAGATTTGCTCCTTCAACTAACCCTCCCCCAAAGTCTCAGGGGGTTAAATCAGGGCTTCTGGCCAGCCACTCATGTGGACCACCTCTACCCATCCATCTCCCAGAAAAATCCAATCAACCAACAAACTATAGTGTAAAGTCTTAAAAGGTAAATGTTATATGGAAATCAAACTTCACCCAATCAAAGAATTCAGAACAGTTTATTTCTGAGACTAAACCGTAACTCTTTGCCTACTTTAAACCGCTCACAGCAGCTCTCCCACCACTGTAATCCTACCGTAAAAACGCTGGCAGTGGCTCTCGCACATGTCACCTGTTTACACTGAAAAATCTTTACATGAACACTCCTACCATCTTTTGTTTTTTCTGTGAGTTCTGAGTTGAATAGATAGTGAACTTTGAAATTTGTGGGGAAATTTTGGTAGGCAAAGCGTTAATGAAAGACCAAACCAAGCCTTTTCAGTAAGAAACTGTTTCGCCTTGACATGAAACAGAAACAGTTTCCAGTGTTATATACTGGCATCAAATTCACGGCCCTACTTTGTGTATCTGCATACATAGCGAGTATCATCACTAACCCTAGATGACATATATAGTAGTCGCTTAATGAAATCTACAACACATGGGTATAGTAGGAGTTTTGACTTTATTACTTTTCCTCGGCTGGTGGGTGGTGAGCGCTGACAATGACTACTACTACTGCTGGGATGGTGAGATAAAGGGGGTGGCTGGTGGCATCTCACCGCCCTTGGCTGCGACTGACCGTGTCAATGGTCGCTCCTTGTGCTCTGTTCACTGTCCGCTGTCTGACTCTCTAACTGACCAGGGATCCCTGATTTCCTTTTATATATATCAAACGCTTACGTGTTATCTTTATCAGCGGACAAATCTATTTCTGAACTTATTATTACCCATTCTTCTTTGTTCACTTTACCCGGAAAAAAGTCCTTTGTTACTCTTTTCGTCTTCTCCCTGCCTCGATCCAACCAGAAGACCCTATTTCCGTTTTCACCTTCTTTTAAATATCTTCAATATACAACACCAGTTCAAATCCATTTTGGAATGACTGCAAATAAAAACGTAGGGACAAAACTGTGTCCCAGATTGGTGTTGGCAACTCTATATAGTCATACGCAGAGTTGGAAATCCTGAGAGGATTTTGAATCCTTGCCAAAAGGTCAAACAAGGAGAAGATCTTCTTAAACAATGTTGTCTATCTAGGGATTCTCTGTGATGAAAATGTTTGTGATATCAGATTTTGAAGTTGATGTGCACGTTAGGTATCAATAAATGAAAGAAT
Organism: Doryteuthis pealeii; assembly: GCA_023376005.1. Lineage (NCBI taxonomy): Eukaryota > Metazoa > Mollusca > Cephalopoda > Myopsida > Loliginidae > Doryteuthis > Doryteuthis pealeii. The sequence goes on from CM042153.1 coordinate 69,006,318, forward strand.
TTTGCATCATCATCATCATCATCATCAAGGTGTGCTGACAGCACGAATTCCCTTGACTCTCCTTTGACATCCGTCCCTATGAGCCATCACTCTTGAATTAAGTAATGGACCTAAGTAAATGACAAACATTAAGAGACCTAATGCTTCTTTTTAATGATACACGCACATACCCACAAACACAAACACACACCCACATGTACATATGTGTTGTAAGGGAAGAAACAGACTAATTTGCTCATGTAGTAAGATCCGTATTTGGTACCCACGAATGTACTGGACATCATATTCTTTATTGGTTATATAATGCAAAAATCAGTATTATTTTTTTTATATGGTTTCAAGTAAAGAATAGTTAATTGAAGCTATAAAAAGTATAGTAAAGTCGTCGGGTGGCCTAAAGTCGGTATCAGCCAATCAGCGAGGGAGTCTATCCCCTTTTCACTAGCGCTAGACCAAGGAGATTGTTTTAGCATCTGAGGTGGAGCGCCACACCTACCATCAGCTCCTTACTTTACCGCACAGATCCCTGTGCTACTCATACGCTGAGTTGGCGAGGACCGGTATCGAACTAGGAACCTTGTGATTTCTAGTCGAGCGCTCTACCGACGGATGATTTAATCTGTTTTTTTTTTTCCGGTGGGGTGGGGGGTGGGTTGTAATATGGATTTCTATGGATTTGAAAGACCTTTTTCTTGAATTCTTAAATGGCCGTTTCCATGATATGCCATGATCCAAGTATTGACTGGCACAGATTTATTTTCGGGTGGTCAGAGAGTCCACCTCCGATCAAGCAGCTGGACACATCAAGCTCTAGCACCTATATGATTGTACCAGCCCTTTTTTATCATATATGTGCTAGAAGGCAGTGGCGGAGGGTCTTAATGTCTTGGGTATGATGTTAAACTCTATCTGATGGTAAAGTTCTAGCTCTGGAGAATGTGGAGTACTCCTCCATCACCATTACTCCCAGGTCCACTATGGTAGTACCTGTTAATTAATGTTCTGGGTATGATGTTAAACTCTATCTGATGGTAAAGTTCCAGCTCTGGAGAATGTGGAGTACTCCTCCATCACCATTACTCCCAGGTCCACTATGGTAGTACCTGTTAATTAGTGTCCTGGAACTCTCTCTGATGGTAAAGTTCCAGCTCTGGATAATGTGGAGTACTCCTCCGTCACCATTACTCCCAGGTTCACTATGTAGTACCTGTTAATTAGTGTCCTGGAACTCTCTCTGATGGTAAAGTTCCAGCTCTGGATAATGTGGAACTCCTCCTCACCATTACTCCCAGGTTCACTATGGTAGTACCTGTTAATTAGTGTCCTGGGTATGATGTTAAACTCTATCTGATGGTAAAGTTCCAGCTCTGGATAATGTGGAGTACTCCTCCGTCACCATTACTCCCAGGTCCACTATGGTAGTACCTGTTAGGGTCTCATCTATGGGTTAAAACGAAAAAATTGAGTTTAAAAAATATTTGAATACCCATTAACAATAAATCAAACAAAACATCTTTGGTATGAAATAGCCCAACAAGGGTTGACATGCCATAAAAACTAACCAACCAACCAATAGGATTACTTTGATCTTGGTGAAAAATGCCAAAGAAACTGAAATGAAAATAACTGATAATTATTTTTTTTCTTTTTCTAATTTTTGTTTCTTGTATTATTTGGATTATTCGGACTATTGTCCTCATCTTTATTGTTATCTGTACAATGTTTCGGCTGATGTGTGCTCTGGCCATCTTCAGGTATTTCTTGTCTGACTCAGGAGCCTTCTTTTCGAAACCGGGAACCTTCTCCTTGTAATTAGGAGCCGTCACGGAACTTTGAACCCAACATTTATTCAATCCACGGGGCTGTCCTGTTCTCAACCTGCTAACCATAGCTGGGTACAAGTGTTAAGCTGTGTTAATTATTATTCTATGTTACTGTCACCCTTGACCAGGATAGAACCTGCAGCCTATAGATAACTGTTACTTAGAACTGTCTTAACCCAATACCTCTATCCACTATGCTGTGTGTCCAATTTGTTTATTTTCAGGATTTTTTTTTCCTCTTTTGAAGAAATTGTCTGGAATATTTATTAAAACTTAAAATTAAAATCCAAGCAAATAAAGATTTTTTTTTCAAATAATGAAATTATTGTATATTAAACCTATCAATAAATGTGATTATTTTTGAATTTTATTTCTTTGTTGTTTTTGTTTAAAGTACATGTGCTTGTAGATATATACTAAGTTTGGATGTCTGGCACAAGGCCACTACAATGGTGCATTATTGTGGATGAAGCTTACTACATATGTAATGGGCTGATCATATGCAACTCTTCTTTCTTTCTTTCTTTTTCTCTTTTTTTTCTACTTTCCTCTTTCTCTTCTATTTTTTCACTCCTTTCTTTTTTACTTTACACTCCTATTTTCTCCTCCTACTTTCTCTCTTACTTTAATCTCCTACTTTCTCTCTTACTTTAATCTCCTACTTTCTCTCTTACTTTAATCTCCTACTTTCTTTCTTACTTAGTCTCCTACTTCTCTCTTACTTTAGTCTCCTACTTTCTCTCTTACTTTAGTCTCCTACTTTCTCTCTTACTTTAGTCTCCTACTTTCTCTCTTACTTCTCTCTACTTTCTCTCTTACTTTCTCTACTTTCTCTTTCTCTCTTATCTTCTTCTACTCTTCTCTTTCTCTTTCAAATTGCTATCTATCTATGTCATATAAACACTTCCCTCTCTTATTCTACTTCGTTTTCAAATTTACACATCATTTTTTTCTAAGAGAAAATACATTATCACTAATCTTTCTATGAATGGCAGATAGTAAGTCACAAACCAGATGAGTAATAAATATAAGTAAATTGAAAACATACTTTTATATTTTTTAAGTTATTCATTTGGATTTACAGGCATAAAGTCCAGTGTGGATTGAACTCATGAACAATAGACTCTGATGTGTGATTCACCTTGTGAGAATTAAATTCACTACTCCAGAGTACTTATTGAGATATATTTGTTAACCTTCCTGATATTACAGGTAACTAAATGCATGCATTTGAATATAAGCAATTTGAAATTGGGCCTATTTATACTTATTTTGCATTAATTCCTTTTGGAAATCCTGAATCCACTTCTTTCCACACCGTGTCCTTATATATATATATATATATATATATATATATATATATATATATATAGTTAATTTTTTGTTATTAATATTGGAGAAATGATTATAAAGTGCTCAATTATTTCTTTAAGAGCTGTATTTATTTATTTATTTATAGTCACCAATACAAAGTTCGTCTTACCAATGGTTTCGGATGTTTATCCGTCATCAGAGACGTTGACTTTTGAAAAAGTCAACGTCTCTGATAATGGATAAACATCCGAAACCATTGGTAAGACAAACTTTGTATTGGTGACTATAAATAAATAAATAAATGAATATATATATATATATATATATATATATCTTGCCAAAATTGTCTTGTTTTTAGTATGCCACAATGGTTTAGAAAGAGGGGTGGGCAAGTAAGCTATAGAGCAACCCACTTACCAAAATATACTTTTCAATATAGTAAAGTAAGTAAAGTCGTTGGGGCGGCCTAATGTCAGTATCAGCCAGACAACAAGGGAGTCTATCGCCTTTTCACTAGCGAGATTATTTTAGCATCTGCGGTGGAGTGCCACACCTACCATCAGCTCTGCACTTTACTGCACAGATCCCTGTGCTACTCATATGCTGAGTTGGCGAGGGCCGGTATCGAACCAGGAATCTCATGATTCCTAGCCATACGCTATAAAAAAAAAACAAAAAAAAAAAAAAACATATGCCCTTATTCATCTATCTATCAAATTTACTTTTTCTATTGGTTTGTTTGTTCATCTGTAATTTCTGCTAGGATCAGTGTAGTATCTGTACCTGTGGAAATCTAATTAAATACATTACAAATATCATGGCCCATCAGTGTGACTAGACAAGGCAAGCCGGGATCGAAACTTGACCGATTTGTTGTCAGTCTTACCACTGCACAATCTACATACCCACTTTTTAGAATATATATATATATATATGTTGGAAGTGTGTGGTGCGATGGTTAAAGCCATGGGAAATGGACTCATCGCCCCGAGTTCAAATCCTGGATGTGATAATTGCATTTCACTTTGCGCTAATACCCTTGGGAAAGGTACGAATCCTACTCTCCCTCCAGCTATGGATAAATAGTAGGGCAGACTGAGCTCTTTAACCTTGGTTAGGCAACCAGTCTAGGAGAAGGAAAACTCTGAATTCAAACCTGTTGAACTCCGCTTAAGAAATTGACCTTGTGTCACATCCTGCTCGTGCGGAGGGGTTGGTAAATATATACACACAAACAGTAAAGAATAATGATGATGATAATCTATTGTTTTACTGTGTGTAGTATAAGGCAAATATAAGAATCTAATGGTTTGTATGAAAACTACTTCCTACAAATGTATTAGTGCTTGTCTGATAAATTGATATTTACCAGAATTATTGGAAAATGGTGGTTCATTCATTCATTCTTTTTTTCTTTTTTTTCTTTTTCCTTTTCAAATTTATTCTGCATTTTTCTCTTCTTTACTTGTTATGAAAATTTATAATTCCCAATAAAATAAATAAAGCTATTTAATTTCAAAATAAATGGGTCTATTGAATTTTGAGAGGATCTGATTTGGGATTATTGAAAACTATAATTTGGACTGAATTGGAATTTGATAACTTGTAAACACAAATGTTTTTCTGCACATTATCATGAGAATATTATGTATTGGAAATGTTATTTGATGTGTGTATCTCTCTGTCTCATATATATATATATATATATATATATACACAAATGGTTTTGAATTTTGTTTGTAAGTATAAAAATGTACAAATTGTGGTAAACTAAGTGTATTGATTTGATAAAAAGAATCTTCCATTTTATTTCATTTTTCTCAGGTTGAGATATATATATATATATATATATATATACACACACAGTTATGATATTAGTTTAAATAAGTGTGCATGATAGAATGTGTATTTTTGTTGTATCAGAAGCATTTAACTTTTATATAGCAATATATATTAAAACACATTTATATAACACATATTGTGATGTTACATATAGTTTACTTGTAGGCTTCTATAAGAAGATGCTGAAGTGTTCTTGGCCCAACCAAGTGAAACATAAAGAGACATATACTGTATTTCATATTCAGAAAGAGATGATCCTTCTTGGTTCAACTGAAAACTTTTCAGTACTCCATCCCCCATATAAAAATTTTGGTGAAGACATAAATGCCTTTATGTATGTAATTATCCAACAACCTATTTCACGGGTAGGCTGCCTTGTCTGGAGCAAAAGAATACACCGACTTCAACTTTGCAGAGGTGTAAAATCCCCCTGTTGAACATGGATGGTGACCAGTGACGCTTAAGAACAGATTCTTGATGGCTGAGCAGTTCAAGACATGCTTGGAGAGGCCCCTTCAATCAGTCAGCTGGTCATATCAAGCCCTAGCACCTATATGATTTTCTCAATCCCTTTGCCCCTTGTGCCAACTCCCAACCCTTTTTATCATATGTGCTAGAAGGTGGTGGTTGAGGGTCTTAGTGTCCTGGGTATGATGTTAAACTGCATCTAATGCTGAAATTCCAATTTTAGAGCTCTGGGGAGTGTGGAGTATCCCTTCATTTTCATTACTGCCAGCTCCACTCTGACCTGAAGTGGTAGTACCTGTTAGAAAAAGGATTTTAAAAAATGTGATTAAAAAAAGTATTTTAAAAAATTGAGTTTGAAATAAATATTGAATACCCATCAAGAATGAATTAAAAAAAAACGTCTTTGGCATAAAATAACCCAACAAAGATTGACATGACATTTTTAAGAGGAATAAAACTGGTTTTGAATTAGGGCCACATTAGCTCAATTGGCTAGAAACCACATGGTTCCTAGTTCGATACTGGAACTCGCCAACTCAGCATATGAGGAGCACAGGGATCTGTACGGTAAAGTAAGGGGCTGATGGTAGGTGTGGCGCTCCACCTCAGACGCTAAAATAATCAGGTGTCTTACCTTTGTGAGGTTCTGTTGAGAAATGATTCAAAGTTTTTTTTATTGTATCTAATGTTGTCTGTTCTACTTCCGGTATAAATTGCAACAATGTATACTTATATATATATATATATATATATATATATAAAAAAGGGTAAATCGCCAGGTTAGTTGGTGTTAGATTGATTCTAAGGTGAACCTTTTATAACAACGGAATGCTAAAGTTGGTCTGATCCAAGTTGATGATTTGAGACAGAGCCATGTATTTGATAACGAAAAAGATTTTCCAATAATCACCTTGGTCTAGCGCTAGGGAAAAGGGGATAGACTCCCTTGTTGATTGGCTGATACCAACTTTAGGCCACGTCGACAACTTATTTCTCCTAGACTGGTTGCCTAACGAAGGCTAAAGAATCCAGTCTGCCCTACTATTTATCCATAGCCGGGGGAAGAAGAGATGGATTCATGCCTTTCCCCAAAGGTCTTAGTGTGAAGTGAAAAGCAAGCAGCCTAGTCCAGGATTTGAACTAGGGTTTCTGATTCCATTTCTTCTAACAGTAACCATTACACTAAGTGTGCCTCCTGTATTTATGTAGCTGTATCAATAAGTCTGTAGCCTATTGATGGAAAAATATAAATCATTTTACACAACAAATATTTATTTTCCAATATTAAAAAAAGAAAGAATACACATCAATCCTAAAAATTTTTGTTTTCATTTTCAAAGAGATAAGATATTTATTATTCTATCAGAAAATTTGAAAATGACTGGAGGGTAGATCCCTGAGAAATAACCTACTGGCAAATTGCATTATCCAATTATGTATTTTGTTTTATCCCTTTAAAAAAAAAATCAAGATTTAAACAACAATTTATATATTTATACCTCTGGTGTTTAGGATCAACTCTGACCCGGAGTGGTACCTGTTAAGGTGCCATCTGTGGGTTGAATAATAAAAAAAATATGCTTAAAAAAATTGAGTTTAAAAAATTTAAATACCCAACAAGAGTGAATAAGATGAGGTGCCTTTGGCATAAAATAACCCAACAAAAGTTGACCTGCTGTAAAATCCAACCAATCAAAATCTTTTTTTTATTATTTTGTATTTATTTTTGAGGAAGTATTGGATTTTATACTCTTCTAAATAACCATTTTTATCAGCATATTTTATATCATGGAGTTTTTAAAATGAATGCAGGATTTTCCTTGCTTAGTTTTGTTTTAGTGTGGATACTTTTATCCATATATACCATGTGGTGTAATGGTTAAAATCATAGGAAATGGGCTCGTCGCCCCGAGTTCAAATCCTGGATGTGCTAATTGCATTTCACTTAGCTCTAATACCCTTGGGAAAGGTATGAATTCTAATCTCCCTCCGCCTATGGGTAAATAGTAGGGTAGACTGTGCTCTTTAACCTTGGTTAGGCTACCAGTCTAGTAGAAGGAAAACTCTGAATTCAAACCTGTTAAACTCTGCTTGAGAAATTGACCTTGTGTCACAAGGGGTTGGTAAATATATATATACCCAGCACTTGACTGTCTTCTGGTAGTTAGTACAGAGCCTATATTCGGTCTCTTTTTTTTGTCTGGTGACTGGATGCTTGTCACCACTTTCCTCTGAAAGGTGGACATGAAGTTGATTCTACAAGTATGAAAGTGTAACTTACCTGTAGAAATAAAAAAGATCACTTTTATTAATGATACTTTCCCATATACATTCTCATCTTAGGCAGAATTGCTGTTTTCTTTTATACATAAATAAACTAGTTGGTTAGCAAGCTACTCTTGCTGGTCCATTACTACTGAATAGTGAGTTTGATCCTCACTGGATGCTCCATATTTGTGTCACATCCTACACATAGAGAAAGGGTTGGGAAAATGACTATGTAAATAATCTGGTCCTTTTTGACAGATACTAATAACTACTAGATTTTTCTTAATTTCTTGAGCCAATATTTGAAAAAGAAATTCTATGTAATCCAAAATGCTAAATTTTCTGAAAATATTAAATTTTTTTTTTTTTTTTTGTTGTTGTTGTTGTGATGATAATAAGCAGAAAAAATATTGTTTTCTCTCTTACTCTAACCAGTAAAATCTTTATTCTTTATATATAATATATATAATATAATATATATATATATATTGTCATGGTATCATTAAATCATTGTATCTATTTATTGATTTCTTAAACTTGCCTTCCTTGGCCTAGAAAAAAAAAACAATAGAATTTTTCATAATTGTATTTTAAGAAAACTCGTAATTGTCCTTTTGAAAAATTGATACATAACTCCTGGTGTAATAGATTTTTTTTCTTCCATATTTTTTACTGCAAACCAATTCTTCTCTGTAGCAGCATTTTTAGTGTGTGCTGTTTAATATAAAAGTTTGGGTTAACCTAATTGTTACAGGTACAAAAATTGGAATCAGAAGTTTTGGTTATGTCTGTTTGGTTATTCTATTCACATTCTATTTGCATTGATGCCCATTGTAAAGGCATGGTATCTGATGGTGAGGCTCTAGTTCTGGAGATCTGGGAAGTGTGGAGTGCTTCATTGCCATTACTCTCGGGTCACAATAAAAAGTTATACACAGGAAACACCTGAAGAAGGCTGGATGATACAGTGGCCGAAATGTTGTATTTATAAATACCGCAATAACAATGAGGACATTTTGAAAAAATTATGCATAGCCATCGGGATTCTTCTCATGTCACATGTCGGAATGATAGGCATGCAAAAAACAATGACTTCATTATTTGAATAAGATCTGCAAAAGTCTTTGACACTTGTTTGATCAACTGTCAAACTATTAAAAGTTATTTCTCAGGTAGGGTCATTATTATGTTTGGATAGACAGGAAACACCTGAAGAAGGCCGGAGATACAGTGGCCGAAACGTTGTGTTTATACATACCACAATAACGGCGAGGACAACATTTTGAAACAAAATTATGTATACCCATTGTGATTAAATGGTTTAGTTATACAGTCAATTGTTTGGCCATGAAGATATTGGTTTTGGTTTGGTTTGGTTTGTTTTACAGCATATCAACCTCAGTGGGTCATTTAATGCCAATAAAGTTTTGAAATAAATTCATTCTTAACGGATAATCAATTTTGTTTATAAACTCAGGTTTTCTATTTAACCCATAGATGGGACCCTAACAGGTACTACCACTCCGGATCAGAGTGGACCAGGGAGCAATGGTGATGGGGTGCTCCACATTCCCCAAACCTCCAAAACTGGAACCTCACCATCAGATAGAGTCTAACAATATTCCCAAGACACAAAGACCCTCAGCCACCACCTTCTAGCACTCATACTAGATAAAAAGGGTTGGGGCTTGCCATAAGAGCAATAGGGCTGGGCAATCATATAGGTGCTAGGGCTTGATGTGACCAGCCGATTGATCAGAGGGGTCTTCTCTGACCGACCGACCATCTAGTCCAAGTCAGGACCAAAGTGGAATATTGCATGTCATGGACTGCTTAACCACCTGGGTTCCATTCTTAAGCATCACGGGTCGCCACTGGAGGATACAGTGGCTGAAACGCTGTGTTTATACATACCACAATAACAACGAGGACAATATTTTGAAACAAAATTATGCATAGCCATTGTGATTAAATGGTTTAGTTATAGAGTCAATTGTTTGGTTTGGTTTGGTTTGTTTTTATGGCATATCAACCTCAGTGGGTCATTTAATGCCAATAAAGTTTTGAAATAAATTCATTCAATTGTTTAGCTATGAAGATAATTTAATTTGACAACTGTTTAATTAGCAATTGAATGTCTTGACTAAGTTTAAGTGCATAGAATTTGTTTTAAACCTTAAAATAATAAAAACCATTCCACAAAGTTATTTATTTTATTAATCAGCAAAGAACAGAAAATAGCTTTTCTGAACGAACTTTTAATTAAGCCATATATAAATGAAACTTGAGAATCCTAACACAAATCAAACTTGATATATATATATACTAGCAGCAGCTACCCGTCTTCGCCCGGGTAGAGAGGGATTTTAAAAAAATGTATTTTTTAAAAAAATTTTTTAAATGTATTTAAAAAAAAAAGATTGAGTAACTATCAAGAATGAATAAACAAAATGTCTTTGGCATGAAATAACCCAACAAGGGTTGACATGCTGTAAAATCCGACCAACCTATACTTAAAAGTTGATCTGTGTAATAAGCTTGTTAACTTTGGAATCATAAGTATCTTTTTTTTTTCTTTTCTTTCTAACTTTAGAAGTTATTTTGTAAGTTTAGATTAGTCTAGGCCAAAGATGAAATTAAACTATACTTAAAAGATGGTGAGGTTCCATTTCTGGAGCTCTGGGGAATGTGGAGTACCCCTTTATTACCATTACTCCCAGGTCCACTCTGACTCAGAGTGGTAGTACATGTTAGGGTCCCATCTATGGGTTAAATAGAAGAAAGTGAGTTAAAAAATATATGTTTAAAAAAAAGTTGAGTACCTTCAAGAATGAATAAACGTCTTCAGCATAAAATAAGCCAACAAGGGTTGACATGCCATATAATCCAACCATATAACGTGATAAGTTATTTAGTAAGTTTAGATTAGTCTAGGTGAAAGGTGAGGATGAAACTCTACTTAAAAGTGGTTCTGTTTGATAAGCTTGTTACATTGCAAAATGATTTGAAAGTTAACTTTTTGTTTTGTTTTTGTTTTCTTACTTGGTAAGTATACGGAACTATAACATTTCTCTAATCATTTGTGTTTCACATTGTAATGTTTTAACCTCGAACCACATTGCATTAGAAACGATTGTGATTGCATGTAAGTACCCAGGAAGTGACCAGCGGGGTGTTCTTTTCTTATTCCCTGCATTTGGATATCGTCTTTATTTGTGACAAAGTAACTTTTCACTTGTTACCTCTTAGGCTTACTTTCTTTGACCATCGTAATATGTAAGTCTCTTTTGACTGACTTAGGGAGAGGGAGCGAGAGAGAGAGAGGGGGGGAGAGAGATGTGTGGATGAAAATGTAGCTTTGATTTGTTATGCATTGAAATATCCTGTCTGCATTTAAAATCAGGAAATGAATCTTGGGCAAAATGTTGTTTCCAAAATGTTATAAAACTTTGTGCAGTTGCCCTTCAAGACTATTGGTCAGATGGCGCTTCAGGCTATCTTGATTATGTCCATCAGACTAAGTCTGGATAAGTTGGAACTATTTCAACTTTGGTGGTTTCTCTTGAAAGACTTTATATTTGCAAACGTTAACTTGCAGGTTATTTTTATTCTTTAAGTTAACTTGTTTTGGAAAAATTCTTGTTTTAAATTCTTGTGACTTGATGCTGAGATTCATTATTTAAAACAAAAGAAATAAACAAGCAGACTTTTAAATGAAAGATTTTCAACTATAATAATTTGAATAATTTTGATATTTTGGACTTTTGTCCTCATTTTTTATTGTGGTATTATATAAATACAACATTTCGGCTGCTGTATCCTCTAGCCTTCCCTGTGTATCTGAACATAGTAATGACCCTACCTGAGAAATCATTTTTATAGTCTCACAATAATCTGGCCTTGTGCCACATCTAAGCTAAGCTTAGTAAATAACTATATATATATATACATTCAATATCACCAGAGCTTGCTTTTTGTGCAAAAATATTGAAGACTGTTGTCCTCATTTTTTATTGTGGTATGTAAAAACACAACATTTTGGCCTTCCTGTGTATTATAACCTTCCTCATCTTTATTGTGGTATGTATAAACACAACATTTCGGCTGCTGTATCCTCTAGCCTTTCTCTGATGTTCTCTGTGTATCCGAACATAATAATGACCCTACCTGAGAAATCATTTTTAGATTCTCACAATAATCTGGCCTTGTGCCACATCTAAGCTAAGCTTAGTAAATAACTATATATATACATTCAATATCACCAGAGCTTGCTTTTTGTGCAAAAATATTGAAGATTTTATATATATATTTGAGAAAAAAAATCCTGACGTCCCTCCTAGTCTTTTTTACATGGGGATTTTTATGGGGTATTCATCGAGGATCCAACTCCTGATTCAGTAATAATGGATCCGCAAGACTAATGTCCCCCCCTCTACCCAGTCGATGCTGGGTAGCTGCTTCTAGTTGTATATACAGGAAGGGAATAAACAAGTTGGAGGCCGTGGTGTGATGGTTAGTCGTAGGAAATGGACTGGTCGACCTGAGTTCAAATCCTGGCGAAGCTACAGTTCACATAGCACTAATACCCTTGGGAAAGGTATGAACCAACTACTCTCTGCTATGGTAAATTAACAGACTGGGTTCTTTAACCTTGGTTAGGCAACCAGTCTAGGAGAAGGAAAACTCTAAATTCAAAACTTTTAAACTCTGCTTGGGGTGGTCACTACTAGAATAGGATCAGTCCTAATTAGTGATCTATTTCACTAATTCATAAGAATATTGTCCAGTTAATTATTTAAAATATTTTTTAGTCAAAAATATTTGGTTATGTGTGCTGTAACAATATGACGCCATGCGTGTAGGAGAGGCTGCTTTTTATTGTATCTTATTTTATATGGTTTAGATTATAAATGTAAAAATGTTTTGGACTTGGGAACTTTCCAATTTGACACATATCCTAGTGGATAAGGTAGTTTGGTTAAGATGGTTCTAAGTGACAGTTATCTCTGGATTCCAGGTTCAGTCCTGAGCAGCGGCATTAAAATAGAAAAATAATTAACACAACTCCTACCCCAGCTATGGTTAGCGGAATGAGAACAGGATACCCGCGTGGACTGCTTCCTTCATGCTCTGGATAATGATGATGATACAAGGAGAATGTTTGAAATACAAAATTACAAAGCCTTATGGGATCATTGGGAAATCAATCAATGGCAATGGATTGATTTTGCAAAGGCTGATCCACAAAGAAATAGGTCACAGTGAAGCTATCCAAAATCCGAGTGTTTTTATGGGACCTCCTGATGATCGAACATCCATTGCTATACGATAAAGAATCAGTTGGTTAGCAGATCAAAACGAATTTCTTTTCTTTCAAACAAATTTACAAATTTCTCTGAATGTTTGAGATGAGGCTTGAAGATTAGTATTATCTGCATTATTCGGACTATTGTCCCCATCTTCATTGTTATTTGTACAACGTTTCGGCCGATATGCCCTCCGGCCTTCTTCAGGTATTTCTTGTCGGACTCGGGAACCTTCTCAGACTCGGGATACCCCCGTGGAATAAATAAAGGGTTAGGTTCAAAGTTCCGTGATGGCTCCCGATTACGACAAGAAGATTCACGAATTCGAAAAGAATGTTCCCGAATCCAACAAAAAATACCTGAAGAAGGCCGAAACGTTGTACAGATAACAATGAAGATGAGGATAATAGTCCAAATAACGCAGATAATACTAATCATCAAGCCTCATCTCAAACATTCAGAGAAATAAAAATGTTTTATATGTACATATTTACCAACACTTCTGCACAAACAGGATGTGACACAAGGTCAAATCTTTTGCAGAATTTAACAGGTTTGAATTCAAAGTTTTACTTGTCCTAGACTGGTTGCCTAACCAAGATTAAAGAGCCCAGTCTGTCCTACTATTTACCCATAGCTGGAGGGAGAGCAGGTGGATGCATACCTTTCCCAAGGGTATTAGCATTATGTGAAATGTAAGGTCGATGAGTCCATTTCCTATGATTCTAACCATAACAACATGCGTCTCCATGTTTTATGTTTTATATGTAAACTAGCAGCGGCTACCCAGCATTGCCTGGGTAGAGGGAGATTTTTTAAGTTAGTCCCGCAGATCCATTATTACTGAATTGACTTGAATCCTCATGGGATGCCCCATTTAAATCCCTATGTAAAAAAAATAGACCTTGCATTCAGCTACTCTGAAAAGAAATGTTAATGTCTACTATCTAAAATATTAAATAAAAAAAACAAAAACATGCTGTTATCATTTAAATTTTATTTCTTAATTATCTTATCAAATCTAAATCAAATCTCTATTATTTTTGCTCAAAAACCAAGCCCTGGTGATATTGAATGCGTATACATATTTACTTTGTCGTTAATTGTTTTATTTTTGAAGTTTCCTCTGGAAATACATATATGCACAACTGCCCTTTATATATGTATAGACTAGAAGCAGCCACCCGGCATTGCCAGGAGAGAGGGGGGATTTTTTAAAAAGTTAGTCCCGCGGATCAATTATTACTCAATCCTAAGTTGGATCCTCATGGGATGCCCCATTTAAATCCCCATGTAAAAAAAAAAGACCTTGCATTGATCCAGCCACTCTGAATTATAAACGTTAATGTCTACTATTCAAAATATTAAATGCAAAAAAATATTCCATTCTGTTATCATTAAAATTTTATTTTTAATCCTTTTCGAAAATATAAATAAAAGCTTTATTATTTTTGCTCAAAAACCAAGCCCTAGTGATATTCAATGTGTATATATATATTTACTTTGTTGTTAATTGTTTTATTTTCTAAGTTTCCTCCGGACATACAGATACACACAACTGCCCTTTATATATGCATATGTGAATGAAATCAAATTGGTTGGTTTTCAACATATACACACAACTGCCCTTTATATATGCATATGTGAATGAAATCAAATTGGTTGGTTTTCAACATATACACACAACTGCCCTTTATATATGCATATGTGAATGAAATCAAATTGGTTGGTTTTCAACATTCAAAATAGTTAACAATTTATTTTTAGACCTTTTGAATGAAAAAAAAAAGCAGAAATCTTGTTTTAAGTTTATGACGGTGATTAAAACCAGAAAAATATATACAAGTTTTTAATGAGTCTACAGAAATGAAAGATAAACCTCAAAAGTCTGCATACTAAAATAAAAAAGAACTATTAGGTTACAAATATGTTTGTGTTTACATAAGTCTTCATAAAAATGGATCTGTGCATATGTGTGTCCATTTATTTGACGCATGCTTGTGTATATGCCCATGTATGTAAATATTGTGTGTATCTATTTATCTAACCCCTCTGCTACTGGCAGAATGCTACAATTTTCAAGTGGAGTAAAGCTGGTTTGATTCAGAGTTTTTCCTTCTTCTAGACTGGTTGCCTAACCAAGGCTAAAGAACTCAGTCTGCCCTACTATTTACCCATAGCTGGAGAGAAAACTCCACTTAAAAACTGATCTTGTGTCACAACCCTCTCATGAGGAGGGGTCGGTAAATACATACCACACCAGTTTTGAGTGTATATATATATATATATATATATATATATATATTATGAACATCTCTACATTTAAGCAGAGTTTAACAGCTTTGAATTCAGAGTTTTCCTTCTCCTAGACTTGTTACCTAGCCAAGGTTAAAGAGTCCAGTCTGTTGTACTATTTATCCATAGCTGGAGGGGGAATAGTTGGATGCATACCTTTCCCAAGGGTATTAGCACTATGTTATATGCAAACAGCCTCGTCCAGGATTTGAACTCTAGTGGAGTATATAGACTGATAAAACGATATGAAGGTTAGCTGACCATTGTTAGTGAGTTTGATTTTTATTGGGTGCCCATTACTTCAGACCTTGTACCAAACTAGGCTATGGTTAATAAGTAACTAAACTCTAGCACTGTTCCTTATAAGAAGTTTTAAAAAATTTTTATTTATAATTTTTCATTCTGAATCTGTCCAAGCTAGACTTATGTAAAACATGTGTGCCAGTTTTGGAAGAGGAGGGATCTGTTTGTAACTTTAGAGCATTGAAAATTAATCCCCCACTTCTATAAACAAAATTTTCATTTCCTTTTCATGCTACTTTGCATTCTACTTTACATATTTAGGAAATTGTGTGTGTGTTTGTGTGTGTGCGTGCGTGCGTATTTTGATATTTACCCTAATGTAATAAATTCATACAAAGATTTTTATTAAGTACATATAAATGGATCAACATATAAGGATATCACTATAGTTAAAAATATACTTTTAACAGGATGTTTTTAGTTATAATAGTACTATATGCTCTGAACCTCAAATTGTACTCTCATGCCTCAGTTGATTGGCTTTCCATTAATAATCCCCCCCCCCTTTCTATTGAAGGCAATGTTACATTTTCATACTTTGATTTTGGTAGAGATACAAACAGGCCAAATGTTCACCTTCAGAGAGAATTTGGGTTCTGTTTTTTTTTTCTTTTTTCTTTTTTTTTTTTTGGTCACTCTGTGTGTGTGTGTGTGTGTGTATGTGTGTGTATATATATATATATATATATTATTCGGGCCAAATGTTCACCTTCAGAGAGAAACCAAGAAAATCTTGTATGAACTATGGACCTATTTGTCTCAACATCTAAGGGGTTTGACTTTGGCGCTTCCACTTTTATATTGCTACTTGCTATGCCACCTAGTGGCTACTGGTAGACACAGGGGGTCATTACCCCTCGTGTCCCCTAATAGTTAAGATGTAATGCCAAAATATCTTTTCTTACTCCTTCAAAATAAGGCAATAAACTGAGCCTTATGGAGCAGCCAAAGAGGAGTGAGTTAACTATTTATTTTAGGATATATATCTTTATATACCCCTCACCCCCTCAAAAAAAAAAAAAGAATTTGGGTTCTTTTTTTTTGTGCTGGTAGTCTGCATCAGTAATAGTATATATACAGGGTGATCCCGCAAAAAACAGAATTTGGGTTCTGTTTTTTTTTTTTTTTTTTTTTTTTTGTCACACTGTGTGTATGTGTGTGTGTGTGTATATATATATATATATATATATATATTATATATATAGTTAGTGGCTGAGGGTTTTAGTTTTCTGAGTATGATGTTAAACTATATCTGATGTTGAAATTCTAATTCTAGAGCTCTGGAGAATGTGGAGTACCCCTTCATCACCATTGCTCCTAGGTCCCCTCTTACCCGGAGTGATAGTACTTAGTAGGGTCCATAGAGTTAAATAGAAAAAAATGAGTTTAAAAAGAAAAAATAATTTATTACCATCAAGAATAAATGCAACAAAATGTTTTCGGCATGAAATAACCCAACAAGGGTTGACATACTGTAAAATCCAACCAGCCAATCTATACTTCTGTCTCGGCAAAACTGGATTAGTTAGCCCCATGCATCAACACTAAGCTGGACAGCACTTAAAGTACAGAATTGCTATTGAGTTTTTTAGGTTTTTTTAAATAATTTTTAATGATGTTGAAAAACCAATACTTGTGTGTCCCAACCCTTTGCCCCTATGGTACGTCCCAATGCTTTTTATCATATATGTGCTAGAAACTGGTGGCTGAGGGTCTTAATGTCCTTGGTCTGATGGTAACATGCTAATTCCGTAGCTCTGGGGAATGTGGAGTACCCCTTCATCACCATTACTCCCAGTCCTCTCTGACCAGGAGTGGTAGTACTTAGTAGAGTCCTATCTATGGGTTAAATAGAAAAAATGAGTTATTAAAAAAAAATGTGCTTAAAAAAAAAAAAAAAGAATTGATTACCATCAAGTATGTTGTTGTTGTTATCCTTCCGTCTACTAAATACAATGGCGTAGTGTCCACTTTTATTTATTTAAAAAAAAAAAAATCTGCAACTGCGTGAGTGGCTGAACAGACCAATTTTTGAATAACAATCTCTGTGCAGTGACTGCAAACAAACAGTGATGCTTGCTGGAGTTGCTGTTGTCTCTCCTTCCTTCTGGCTCTCTTTTCTGTGGTGGCTTCTTTCCTCTCTTTTTCACTCTTTTTCGTTCCTTGTTTGACGAGGAGGTGCCAGGTTGCATGGTCTTCTGCCTCCCGTGTGTTGGTGTTGATGTGGCATATCTTCATGTCCCTCTTGCAGACATCTTTAAAGTGCAGGCATGGTTCCCCTACCGGTTGAGTGCCTTCTACTAACTCGCAATACAATAGGTCTTTGGAGATGCGGCCTTTGTCCATTCTCGTGACGTGACCAAGCCAACGCAGGTGTCTCTTGCAGTTGATGTCGAGCATGCTGTTCATGTTTGCTTGTTCCAGCACTTCTGTGTTGGGCACCATCAAGAATACAACAAATGAAATTACAACAACACTAGCTGGACAGCACTTGAAGTACAAAATTACTGTTAAGTTTTTGGGATGCTATTTGGAGAATTGTGTCCCGGCCTCCTGCCTTAAAAAAATGCTAGGTGGTGATAGCTGAAAAAAAACAACCCCACCTACGAATGAAGTTAATGCGATATCTTTTTTCGAAAAGTAAATGTAAATATTTTAACCCTCCCCCTTTAAAATATTTTAAGGGTGGGGGTGCTAAATATTTACATTTACTTGTCGATAAAAATATGGCTTACTTTTAATGCCTTCAAACTACTAAAAGAAAAAATAATAATTTGTTGATAAAGATGCCTTCAATCTGCTAAAAAAAATATTTTAATTTTTTTTTGGTATTTTCATTTTATTCTAATTTTTCTTTTTGACTATCAATTACAAATAAAAAATTAACTTCTCGGGAGAAATGCCTTAAGTGCTGGTTGTTTATTTTCAACAGGTGCCGCTTCAGCTAGGGACTTCATTCGTTGGTGGGGTTGTTCTTTCATCTATCATCCACTAGTGTTTTTTGAGGCAGTAGGCTGGGACGCAATTCTACGATTAGCACTGTTTTTTGTTTTATTTTATAATTTGTAATGACGGTAATAAATCTATACTTTCGTTGGTGGTCTGAAGCATCACTTATATATCCTATTTTCAAATACAGGACAGCTCTCTGTCAGCTGAGGCTTTAGAATACACCGACTGCACCTCTACAGAGGGGTAATACTCCCCTCCCCAATGGCACCAGTTGTTGGCTGTGGGTGGTGACCCATGATGCTTAAGCATAAAACCCTGGTGTCTGAGCAGTCCATGACATGCAACACTACACTTTGAGCCTTACTTAGGCTAAATGGGCACTTGTAAAGGCCCCATCTGATCAATTGGCTGATCACATCAAGCCTTAGCACCTATATGATTGTCCCAATCTCTTTTTTCTTAATTATTTGGCCTTGTTGCAGAATAAATCCAGCTATTATACCAATGTAATGGTTTCTTTTGTCATCTTACAAATATTGCTGTAGATAAGACTCGTACAATAAACAAAATTAGAAAAGTTAGGATTAATGTTAAAAATTGTCTTCTATGCAATTTCAATAATATATATAATAGAGTTTCATAATTTGCTTGAAGCATTGTGTATGTATTGGTTAGGAGGTTGATTTAGAAGGCTATCACAATGCAGTTTGGAATAAATAAAAAATAATAATACGGTAACAATGGTGTTGTGTGTTGACCTGTATTTTTTATTATTTCTTGAATTTTCGAGGTAATACCTCTTCATCAAAAGAATTGAACTGATAAATTGAATTAGATATAAATAAGTAAATAAACAAATAAATATGATAATATTAATAATAATAATAATATTAATAATATTAAATGATTAAATTGATGTAAAATCCAACAGGAAACGTCACAAAACACAAATACACTTTTTCATTCGCACATACCCACGTACAAAATCCCGCGCTAGGATACAGTCTTAACGTCACAACCAACATGCATTTTCAATGTCACGCGCATTACAACATACGCACACGTACAAAAAAAAAATAAATAAACGCATTCACGCTCACACGGGAATACAGTTATTTCAAAAATAACGTCATTTTCAAAAAAAAAAAAATTAATTTAGGAAGAAATGCCATAGCTGTACTGCTTCAGTTCAATTCTTTTGATAAAGAGGTATTACCTCGAAAATTCAAGAAATAATAAAAAATACAGGTCAACACACAAAACCATTGTTACCGTATTATTATTTTTTATTTATTCCAAGCTGCATTGTGATAGCCTTCTAAATCAACCTCCTAACCAATATATATATATATATATATATATATATATATATATACGGAAGCATCATTCTGTAATTGGTCATTTTAGAGATATGGGTTGAGTGGAAATTCTTCATGTTTATCACATGGGTCTTGTCTGGAAATTCTAAAGCTTTTTCTACAAATATTCTAATTTAGAAATCATCTCAAAGAAGAAAAAAAGACATTTTGTTATTAACAGATGCAATGATAAAACCAGAAAATAAGAAGTGAGACAAAAAAAAAAAAAATTCTATAAATAAAAAAAATAAATGTTTTTTGATGCATCCAACTTAGTCAAACGTTTTTGAACGACTTTCAATGATTCAAACATTAGTTAACTGCTATTGTTTGAAATTCTTTCTTCTTTTGTTTTTTGTTTTTACTTTGCCTCTCTTCTCTTCACTCCTCCCTCTCTCTTCTCTTCACTCCTCCCTCTCTCTTCTCTTCACTCCTCCCTCTCTCTTCACTGCAAATCCTGAGAATGTATCCAACAAGTGATATCTCTTTTCATATCTTTGTTAATTCTTAAGCTTTTTTTTTTTTGTTTAAAAAAAATAAGGTACAAAGAAAAAAAAAATAGGTTAAAAAAACAAACAATCAAAAACAAACACTCCTTAAATGATTTCTATAAAAATTGTTTCAGTGTTTTTCAAAGTAATAGAGTGGATAGAATGCAAATATCCTGGTTCCAAGGCACCCCCCCCAAAAAAAAATCAGCCCCGCCCTGTTGACTGGAACTGTAGAATACAAAGACTGCACATTTGCAGAGGTGTGAAATCTCCCCAATAGGGTCATCTGTTGACCGTGGATGGTGACTCGCAATGCTTAAGGGCGGATTCCTGGTGGCTGAGCAATCCATGACATGCAACACTCCACTTTGGGCCTTACTTAGAATAGATCTCAAAAGAGAAAAAATAAACTAGGAAGATAAGAAAACAATAAAAATGAAGGGTTTTTGATGGCAGCCATGTTTGTTTGTTTTGTTATATTTTATTTATTTATTTATTTATTTTCTTCTTCTGCTTTTCATCATAAAAGTTGCAAGTGAGTTTGGAAAAAGAAAAAGAGAAAAGTCTTTTGAAAGCATATTTCTGAAAACTCTGACATTAGCCATTGTCTCTGTCATTGTTATTGTCAAATTGAGTTCTGGCAGTGGTCTTTACAATTTTCCATTTTTCATTGCCTCTTGGGAATTATTGCAAAGAACCGCAAACATGATGACATATCAGACAACAATTCTTTGTCTGCATTTTTTGGCAATATTTCTCTCTCTCACTCACTTCCTCTCATATTTTTTCATTTATTTTTATTTATTTTTTTTGCAAACACTCCTTTGGAGTGTTATTTATTGTTGTTGTTGTTGTCTCCAGTATTTCTGTGCCCTCAAATGGATGTTTGCTGGGTCATGGGGAATATAGAAAAATCCTCATCCTCTCTCTCTCTCTCTCTTTCTCAAATTTTCCTACTTTTTTGTATTACTCCCCGCAAACAAAATTCATCTCCTTCATTTTTTTTTCATAATTCAAAGGTAGGATTTCTCTAAGAAATTAAATACAGGGTCTAGTAGAATAATCTCTCTGGTTTAAAACATAAATAAAAATGACAACAGAGATTATTTGGTTAAGAAAAGTTACATCTATTCTCTTTATAACTAATGTATGACCAATCAAACATTTACCACTGTTGTGAGGTCAATCTTTATTGCGTGTCCTACACAACTATGTGCTAGACTAAGCTGTTAAGCTTATGACACGGACAAACACACACATACACACTCCCATTTATTTTTGTTGTCTCCAGTATTTCTGTAACCTTCAAAGGATGTTTGATGGGCCATGTTGAATATTTAAAAAAAAAGAAGCCCTCTTTTTCTCTTTTCCTTTAATTTTTTCCTCTTTTTTTATTACTCTCCCACTCCAAACAAAATTCATTTCCTTTATTCTTTTATAATTCAAAAATAAGATTTCTCTGTTAAAGATTTAAATACAGGGTCTAGCAGAATGGTATGTCAGGTTTGGAACATAAATAAAAATGATGACATAGATCCTATTCAAGATTTGATTTTACTCCAAGAAAGGACAATGTTTAAAATTGCAATCATAAGCAGATTCATCCTTAACAAGAATTCTTTGTTTTAATCTCTCATCTGAGGATTACCACAGGAGGAAGAACTACAATAGAGAAAACAAGAAAGTCATAATGAGGGAAGGGAAAGAAAAAAAAATTATTATACCAATGAAGATGAGTGTTGGTCGACTTATATACATAAACGGCCCCAATATCTGTAACACCTTAAGGGGCTTTGACTGCGGGTCAGTCCTTGAAATGACGTAGACAAATAAACACGTATATTTATACACACGTGTTTTGGAGTTATTCCTGCTGAACAATGAGTATCATATCTTGATTCTTTTAATATTACTATATGAGTTTCAGCTGAAAAAGTTCATAGGCAAGATACTTTCATGGAATGTGACCAAATGATGTTTATTTTTCAACATAGTCCCCCTTGTGGTCTACTCATTTCTTCTATCAGTGTTGCAGTGCTTGGATACCATTGGTTAAAAAAAAGGTCATCAACGGCAGATATGAAAATAATCATATGAACTTTTCTTTCCAACCTCATACAATCAGGATCACTGCAGTGCTTGGATCTCATTGGATATGACATTGTATTAACTTTTCAGTCTATGAACTTTAGTTCACCAAATGTTTTATGCATCCATGTATCTGTCCGCCATCCTTGGCCAGTTGGAAAGAACTTAAAGTAAATAAATAAGTGAATAAGTCCTGTGATATAGAATCCTTTGGTAAGTGAATAAGTCCTGTGATATAGAATCCTTTGGTAAGTGAATAAGTCCTGTGATATAGAATCCTTTGGTAAGTGAATAAGTCCTGTGATATAGAATCCTTTGGTAAGTGAATAAGTCCTGTGATATAGAATCCTTTGTAAGTGAATAAGTCCTGTGATATAGAATCTTTTGGTAAGTGAATAAGTCCTTGATATAGAATCTTTTGGTAAGTAATAAGTCCTGTGATATAGAATCTTTTGGTAAGTGAATAAGTCCTGTGATATAGAATCCTTTGGTAAGTGAATAAGTCCTGTGATATAGAATCCTTTAGGTCCATCGTCCAAGAAGATCCAAGTAGTAGTGAGCTAAGATTAGAATCAGCCAGTATAAATAATAACAGCAGCAGAGCATTGCCAGTGATTGGACAATAGGTTGGTCACATATTTATCGGCGAGTCTACAAGTAAAAGTAGCCATCTGGCACACGCCTTTTATCAAAAATTCCAACAATCCATGTGTCTTTCATCACGTTATAAGAATACTACGTATTAATTTATAACCAACACCAGATCCTTATAATGCTTTAGTCAATCCATGAATAAACTAACACTGAACATTTGGTGAGGAAGACAAACAACTAACTTGCATAAACAATACACATATCAATGTTTCATAGATATGCATACAGCATCAAAATAACATGTGTCCCTAACTAAATTGGGGTACCCAATGAGGATAAATATATCTAAAGTAATATTTTGAGTTACAAAAAGCTTCTCTACATTAAATGGCAAGCCTCTGAAATTAGTAGAAATTCCTCGGTAGCAATATCTCATCTACTGAAAACGATGTAAACATAGGCATAGGAAAAACATAACGACAGAAACCCAGGGTTCCCAATGAGGATAGAACTCTTTAAAGTAATATTTTACATTAAAAATTCTTCTCAACATTAAATGACAAGCCTTTAAAATTAGTAGGAATACCTCGGCAGCAATATCTCATCTACTGAAAACGATGAAAAACATAGGCATAAGTAAAACATAATGACAGAAAATTGGGGTACCCAATGAGGATAGAACTCTCTAAAGTAACATTTTATGTTAAAAATTCTTCTCAATATTAAATGACAAGCCTTTAAAATTAGTAGGAATACCTCAGCAGCAATATCTCATCTACTGAAAATGATGTAAACATAGGCATAGGAAAAACATAACGACATAAACTTGGGGTACCCAATGAGGATAGAACTCTCTAAAGTAATATTTTGCATTGAAAATGTTTCTCAACATTAAATGACAAGCCTTTAAAATCAATAGGAATACCTCGGCAGCAATATCTCATCTACTGAAAACGATGTAAACATAGGCATAGGAAAAACATAAAGACAGAAAATCGGGGTACCCAATGAGGATAGAACTCTCTAAAGTAACATTTTATGTTAAAAATTCTCCTCAACATCAAAGACATCTATATGTCCTTTATTAATTTTTTTCTGTTTATAAATGGGACCCTTGTGTACATTTTTAGCTTATTAGTTTTCAAAAATGTGAAAGAAAGAAAGAGAACAAGGGAAAGATAGAGGGGAGGCGCATGCGGAAGTTATAATACTAATCTGTTTGAATTGAACATAATGAAAGGATGAAAAAAAAAAAACAGAGCTGGAGAGAGTTAGATCAAGATTATTATAATTTTTTATTTATATTGAAGTATTTTTGCAATAGCTCTTAAGTAAACATATCAAATGTTGTAATAATTAAATTATTATACTGTAGTACATCTATTAGAAATACTAATCTGTTTGAATTGAACATAAGGAAAGGATTAAAAAAAAAACAGATTGGGAGAGAGTTAGATCAAGATTATTATAGTTTTTTTAATTATATTGAAGTATTTTGCAATAGCTTTTAAGTAAACATATCAAACGTTGTAATAATTAAATTATCATAATGTGGCACATCTACAAGTCCTGCTAGTTCATATTATTATCTTAGGAAAACTGAGGGATACAAATCAGTAATTAGCAGTTAATAAACCCAGAGTCATCTCCCTTGTTTTTTTTTTTGTTTTTTGTTGTTTTTTGTTGTTGTTTTTTCAAATTTATATTTAATCAATTGAAAATTATTTTGAAAATGGTTGCTTGATTATACTTGAAATTGCTTTCTTCTCCAAGTCAAAACATTTTAATGATATTGGACAAACAGATTGTGCTATTTTTGCTGCGTTATGGTAACAAGCCTGAAAACATACAGAAATTAGATGATTATAATGTAAATTATAGACTAAGGTGGTAACATATTATTAATATAATATATTGTTAAAATATTATTAATGTAATATGAATTATAGATTTGGGTGATAAAATATATTTAAAATCAATGAAGACTTTCACTTCAAAGCGCAGAAAGCAATATTGGAAATTACTCTGAGCAGATAAAATGCTCGCCATGATAATTCAATGTTTTTATTTTGATTTTAATGATTTTCTTTTTTGGTTAATCAGGAAAGGTAAACACAGCCTCAGTCCATGTTGCATTGCTTTTTAGTTTGATTGTAAATGGACAAAAATTTCTTTTGGTTTGTGTCTGCACAAGTCAAATCTTAATTTATATATCCAACCTCTGGCTATCATTTCATACTCAACACTTCAGTATTGTTTGATATCAAAATTAAATCTATATCTTTGCAATCATGAAGAAACTCAACTAGAAGAGCAGCTGGTACAAGGCTTCTCTTTGGTCAAAAATGTGATGGGAGTTCAAATCTCACTGAGAGCTTATCCTAATGTATTGGTATTTCTGATTTGCACTGTTTGAGTATGTATTTACCCAACCCCTCTGTTTCGGACAGGATGTGACATAAGGTCAGTTTTTAAGCCTAATGGATAAAGGAGTTAGGTTAAGACAGTTCTAAGTGACAGTTATCTCTAGACAGCAGGTTCAATCCTGGTCAAGGGCGGCAGTAACATAGAATAAAAATTAACACAGCTTAACGTCTCTACCCCAGCTATGGTTAGTGGAATGAGAACAGGATACCCCCATGGACTGAATAAAGGGTTAGGTTCAAAGTTCCATGATGGCTCCCGATTACAACAAGAAGGTTCCCAAGTCCGACAAGAAATACCTGAAGAAGGCCGAAGGGCACATCGGTCGAAACGCTGTACAGATAACAATGAAAATGAGGACAATAGTCCGAATAACACAGATAATATTAATCATCAAGCCTCATCTCAAACATTCAGAGAAATAGTAAAAATTATTGTATTTAAAAAAAAATTAGTTTAAAAAAGAAATTTGAATACCCATCAAGAATGAATAAAACAAAATGTCTTCAGCATAAAATAACCCAACAAGAGTGGACATGCCATAAAATCCAACCAACCCACTAACCAGCCAGGCTTCCTTTAGACAAAAACTGGGATGTGTGTTCAAATCTCACTGAGAACGTATCCTGTATCATTATTTCTGATTTGCACTGTTTCTGTGCGTATTTAAACAACACCTTTATCTTGGGGCAGGATGTAACACAAGGTCAATCTTTAAGTTGAGTAAAGCTAGTTAGAATTCGGTTTTTCTTCACCAAAGCTAAATAACTCTATCTATTTTACTATTTTCGCATAGCTGGGGGGTGGGGGGAAGAACAGATAGATTCATGCCTTTCCCTTGAGCCTTAGTGTAATGTGTAATGCAAACAGCTTTGTTGAAGATTTGAACTCTGGTCACTGATTCTATTTCCTATGATGATAAACGTTACACTTAGTGTGCCTCCGTTGATCTGTCCCTGGATTATAATGACCCATGTGTGTTGTGATTCAAAATAAAATTAATAGTAAATAAAAATTAAAAGATGAGAGAAAATACCTGTCAAAATTAATAATTGTTAATCATGCTTTATCAAAAAGTTGAATAAAAGGCTGTATTTACCTGTCTCTTCTGCGCAAGCAGGATGTGACACAAGGTCAATTTCTTAAGCAGAGTTTGATAGGTTTGAATTCAGAATTTTCCTTTTCTTAAACTGGTTATCATACCAATTTTTGTTCTCTCCCACCCATTTGCTTCGGCTTGTGGGTGGGCCCACGTTAAAACAGAGCCTTGTGCCCAGTCCATACAGGTGGGGTATGAGACAAATAAATCATACCAAGGCTAATGATCCCATAGCTGGATGGAAAAAAGCTGTTTTCATACCTTTCCCAATGGCATTAACAGTCTCATCCAGGATTTGAACTTGGGTTGTTTCCTATGATGATAACCATTGCACCATGAGCGCCTAGTAATAAAAGGTTCTATTAATATTACTTATAAAAACCAGATAACAGCTAATAAGACACTGAGTGAGATCTATACAAAATAAGGGATGAGGCTCAAAAGAGAGATATTGTCCCTTCATAGCAAAGGGTATTTGCCTCATACCCCACTTGTATGGGCTGGGCACAAGGCCTTGTTTTAATGTGAGCCCACCCACAAGCCGAAGCTCATGGGTGGGAAAACACAATTGCGTTGATGCCTTCAGCATTCCCCCTCAAGGGGGGCGCCTCAGGCACTGGGCAATAAACCCAGCCCTGCCCAGGTATTGCCTGGGGGGAAAGCCCCCTAGGATCGACGTTATTATTTGTACTTTAACCTGATCCAGTGGCCGAAGCATACTGGACCCCCAGCCGAGGCCGGGTATGCAAGGTCAAGAGACCCTACACAAGTTTAAAGGGGCTGAATTATTATGTGACCAATGGTAGCCCTACCCACAATCCTAGGGAAGACAATTGTTTCCTATGATGATAACCATTGCACCATGAGTGCCTAGTAATAAAAGGTTCTATTAATATTACTTATAAAAACCAGATAACAGCTAATAAGACACTGAGTGAAATCTATACAAAATAAGGGATGAGGCTCAAAAGAGATAGATATTGTCCCTTCATAGCAAGGGGACAAAAAAAAAGAAGTTTCAAGGGGCTGAATTATGTGACCAATGGTAGGCCTACCCACAATCCAAGGGAAGACAATTATCTTTGTCTCCCTACTTGTGTACAATTGGACCTTTCCTATTCTTTGTTCTTTCCAATGTTTATTTCATTAAATACTTTCTTCTCTTTCTATTTATATACAAGATTGTAATCAGGTCTGTAAAATAAACAATATGACTTTTATTGCCTTAGAAGTAAATCTTAAGGATTGGCTATCTGATCTGGCTAGGCTAGGTAGGTCAGTCTACTAACTCCCTCTGGGGAAATGGGGTTGTGTATTTTTAGAAGACCCCCTGCTCCTGTCCAACTGACCACTGTCATGATGGTAGTGCTCAGCTGGTGGTATGCCAGGTGACCTCTGCTGACCCACCTTCACATTTAGACTAATCCATTGAAGAAAGTGTTTATCATTGAAAGCAGAGATTTAAAAAGGTTGAACAGATGAACTGGGGCAAGTGCCAGGAAGCTCTTGTATTATTAAACAAGGGGGATTTTTGCAGATTCAGATTTTGAATTTTAAAATTAAGAATAATTAAAAAAACACCTTGCATATATATATATTTACCAACCCCTCCGCACAAGCAGGATGTGACACAAGGTCAATTTCTTAAGCGGAGTTTAACAGGTTTGAATTCAGAGTTTTTCCTTCTCCTAGACCGGTTGCCTAACCAAGGTTAAAGAGCCCAGTCTGCCCTACTATTTACCCATAGCTGGAGGGAGAGTAGGATTCATACCTTCCCTAAGGGTATTAACGCTAAATGAAATGCAATTAGCACATCCAGGATTTGAACTCGGGGCGACGAGTCCATTTCCATGACTTTAACCATTACACCACGCGCTTCCACCACAAAGTTCCTAGTTTGATACCGGCCCTCGCCAAACACCTTGCATATACGGTAATCTCAACAATAGCTATAAATGAGAGTAACCTCCGTCTGTTTCTTTCACTTTGAGGAAGCCGTGTGTTTTTTTTTGTAAAAATACGGATTTTGACAAATTGGGTATACCTATACTTTTCTAATATACAGGTACTCTCATAGAAATATTAACGTCTTTTTTTTTTTTTAAATCACCTGTGGGAGATTTTAAGCATATGTTGACAGGGATAGTGAACATGTGAAGATTGTTTGAAAAATTTCAATTAAAGATATTCCTTTAAGGATGTTAACAATTTTAAATCGATTTAAAAAAAAAAGATGTTAATATTTCTATGCGAGTACCTGTATATTAGAAAAGTAGGGGCCGGGTTAGCTCAGTCGGTAGAGCGTTCGGCTAGAAACCACAAGGTTCCTAGTTCAATACCGGTCCTCGCCAACTCAGCGTATGAGTAGCACAGGGATCTGTGTGGTAAAGTAAGGAGCTGATGGTAGGTGTGGCGCTCCACCTCAGATGCTAAAAACAATCTCCTTGGTCTAGCGCTAGTGAAAAGGAGATAGACTCCCTCGCTGACTGGCTGATACCGACTTTAGGCCGCCCCAACGACTTTTACTATAGGTATACGCAATCTGTCAAAAAATCTGTGTTTTTACAAAACAAAACACACAGCTTCCTCAAAGTGAAAGAAACAAGGGGAGGTTACTCTCATTTATGTAGCTAGTGTTCAGATTACCACATATGCTATCAAATATGAGAGTGATATTGTTTGTTTATTATTTACTAATACCACTTACATATCAAATGTTTATTTTTATTTCCTTTTATTCAAAATACAATTAAGCAGGTGTTTATATATAATTAAACCTAGCAAGAATATGTGGCCCCCAGGTGTAATTATTTAAGTTTTAATGTAATCAAATGTATTAAATTAGAAAGGCTAACAGAATTAAATAAGAACACATATAAAAAGATTACATTTATCTTAATCCTATTTTAATTGGTTTCTATATAAAATCATTCATAGGATCGATTTTGATACATTGGTGAATGAAACAATAATATTAGAGATCAATGACAGTAAGTAATTATTTGATAAACCTGGTTTTGTTAAAACCAGTAGGTAAATAAACCATGCCATATATTATGTAAACCTTATTTCTTAGTGATATATAAGACACATTGCAGGATTTTAATCACACTAATAACATGGGCTGTTTTGAGGTAAATCTAACTCATCTGAGTTATATTTACTTCAAAACAGCCCATGTTATTAAGATTATATAATGACTATTTGATAATCATTGAAAATATACCTAAGGGAAGTGGTGACATAGTTTCGGTTACAGACAGTTATGTAATCTCCATTATAATAATGTTGATTAAAGAAAAAGTAACTATCTATCTATCTCATATATATGTATGTGTGTGTGAATAGGTATGTATTATTGTCTGAGAGTAGTCTAAAGATATACATGCTTTCTTCACCCTTAACTGTAGACATCAGGATATATATATATATATATATATATGTGTGTGTGTGATAGAGGGATGAGGAAAAATTACTGCTTGTAATATCATTGCATGTACACTATCGAAGTTATCTGTATGGCCACTTACCTTACTTTACATATCTTGAGAACGAAAGTAAGGTGAGCAAAACATTGAATACAACTGGAAAAGTAAAGACGGATTCATAAGAAACGTTTTTCATATAGATGAACACACCAGTGTTGGCCTGATGTCTACAGTTAAGTTAGTGTCTCTGATCTTAGAGGATGTTTAGAATCGGCTGAGGGTTGAGAGAGAGAGAGAGAGAGAGAGAGAGTCTTTACATTTACATGCTTGTTTTAATGAAGTTCCCACCATAGATGTTTAGTCATTGTTGATTAGTTTCAGTCTTTACTTGCATCAAGTTTATGTATATTATATTGTATATTAGTATATTCCAGGTGGAATCATCCCTTGCTATCAGTCATTTGGATACCTTACACACACACACACACACACACACACACACACATATATATATATATATATATATATATATATATATATATATATATATATATATATCTATATTATTTCAAATATATCCAATCACCCCTAAATTTGGGCATAACTTAGGTCAATTTTTGGAATTGCAGCTCAAATTTTGGGGGATTGTTTAACTTTAACATAATCTGCACTTCCACAAAATTTCTGAAAAATTGAAGTGGGTGGGTAACATGACCTGGATGATTTGACATGTAATTACCCACCCATAATTGAACACCTTATTTGAGCACTAAATAACTACAATATATATATATATATATATATATATATATATATATATATATATTTACTTACAATATGGAAAAATCCAACAAACCGTCTGTTGGTTAGTATAAATTCATTTTCACTGGTAACTCCCACCATAGAAAGATGTTTAGTCATTGTTGATTAGTTTCATTCTTTACTTGCATCAAGTTTATGTTGATCTTTGTAATTACCTTCCGAAAAACAACAACAACAACCAAAAAAAAAAAAAAAAAAAGAAGGGATCAAGATTATATCTAAGTTTGATCTGAAAGATGATTTACTTCAAGGGAGGATCAAGAGATAAGTGTTTGTTTTGGTGACTTGATCTAGACAAACTTTAATACAGAATCTATTGAAAAACATAGTAACATTTTAAAATGCAGATTAAACAGAAATATCAAATATTGGAAACCACTATTAGAACAAACAAATTATTACTTTGAATGTATATCTATATATATATGTATATATTAATATTCATGTTCTTTAATTGTATGACTGTTATCTTCTTGCAACACCCTCTGATTAAATAATAGATGATTCCATTTTTATTATAAAGAAAGAAAGGGAAGAAAAGGATATGCTACACAGAAAAAATTAGAATGAAAGAAAGATGATAGAGGAAAGATGGGCAGACGAGGTGAGCGCATTGAAGTGATAACACTAATCTGCTTCAATCGAACATAATGAAAAGATGAAAAGAAGGAAAGAAAGAAAGAAAAAGAGTGAGAGAGAGTTCAATATGTAAAAAGTATAGTAATCTTGATTTAACTATTTGCTAAAGCTTTTAAGTACACATATCAAACGTTCAAATCATTATACTGTGGTATATCCACAGGTCCTACTAGAAAGAAAAAGGATATGCTACACAGACAAAATATAATAAGCAAGCAAGCAAGAAAGAAAAGTATGGGAAATATTGAAAGGGGTGGTGCGCGGAAGTGATAATGCAAGTCTGTTTCAATCAAACATAATGAAAAGATGAAAAGAAGGAAAGAAAGAAAGAAAAGAGTGAGAGAGAGTTAAATCAAGATTATTATACTTTTTACATATTGAACTTTTCCCCGCTGAATTCTTATTTCCAGGAGTGTCATCACCTCAGCAAAATAATGGACCATTCCGTTTCTATTATAATGAAAGAAAGAGAAGAAAAAGGACATGCTACACAGAAAAAATATGATAAGAAAGAAAGAATGTGAGTAGGAGAAAGATGGAGTGAGGGTGTGAGTATGTGGAAGTGATAAAGCTAATCTGTTTCAATCGAACATAATGAAAAGAAGGAAAGAAAGAAAATGTTGCTTTTATTCCTTCACATTTTTCATTCTCCCTTCTTTTTATGTGTTCCTTAAGAGTACGACCGTTATCATCTTGCAACACCCCCTGGTTAAATATGAGACCTTCTAAATCATCCAAGGTGAAATGCAAAAATGTAAATCCTGATTATCTGGTGTTGCTTATCTGCAGAATTCTTATTTCTTATGAGTGTCATCACCTCAGCTAAATAATGGACCATTCCATTTTTATTATAAGAAAGAAAGGGAAGAAAAAGGACATACTACACAGAAAAAAAAATAGAATAAGAAAGAATGTGAGTAGGTGAAAGATGAAGTGAGGATGCAGAAGCGATAATGCTAATCTGTTTCAATCAAACCTGATGAAAAGAAAAGAAAAAAAGAGTGAGAAAGAGTTAAATCAAGATTATTATACGTTTTACATATTGAACTACATGATAATAGTAAACATATCAAATATAATAAATGAAGTATCATACTGTGGTATATCCACAGCTCCTGCTAGTTTGTTTATATAGCTTCAAGTAACTATTCTAGATAAAGAAATAGTTTTTAAACCATTCGAATTGGTCCAAGATAAAATGCAAAAATGTAAATTCTGATTATCTGATGTTGCTTATCCACTGAATTCTTATTTATTATGAGTGTTGTCACCTCAGCAAAATAATGGACCATTCCGTTTTTTTTATAAAGAAATGAAGGGAAGAAAAAGGATATGCTGCACAGAAAAAATATTTAAAGAATATAAGAAAGAAAGATAGTAGGGGAAAGATAGAGAAAGGGGGTGAGTGCAAGGAAGTTATTGAAGTAAGTCAGTTAGACAGTCAACAATTGGTTTTAGCAATGTGACTGGCCAAGCCTAACCATGAAGTTACTAGTTCTCCAATGAACCCACAATGACAGCTTAAATAATTAGTGCCACTCCTACCAGGAAGAGTCCATTAAGCTGAGGAGGTGTTTGACTGTTCACTGTCCAATAGTTAACAATCTGTAACAGTCATTTCCAGACTGCAGGTTCAATCCTGGCTAAGGGTGAAAGTAACACAGAATAACAATTATCAGTATTCTACAGAAGTGATAATGCTAATCTGTTTCAATCAAACATAATGAAAAGATGAAAAGAAGGAAAGAAAGAAAAAAGAGTGAGAAAGAGTTAAATCAAGATTATTATACTTTTTACATATTGAACTACATGGCAATAGTAAACATATCAAATATAATAAATGAAGTATCATACTGTGGTATATCCACAGCTCCTGCTAGTTTGTTTACATAGCTTCAAGTAACTATTCGGAAAGAAAGAAAATATTGCTTTTATTCCTTCTGTCTTATACTCATTTTTTTTTTTTTTTGCATTTTGTAATATCTTAAGGTTTTTTTTTTTTTTTTTTTTTTTTTTTTTTTCTTACAAAAAAGAAAATAAATACAATTTGAATTTATTGATTAGAAACTCGTAAAAAGGTAACACTTTGAAAATGCAATGATTTGTTTGATCTTCTCATTGCTTGATTTAATCGAAATTTTGAGGATTTGAATACCCTTTTTTTTTTTTTTTTTTTTTTTTTATGAGGGGGGTAGGAACTTGTGAGGTTAATGGCTATAAGTTGTTTTTATTTCTTATTTTTATTACTGCTTCCCCTTAAAGTCAGAGCTGTAGGTTTTTGTTGTTCATGTATATGAATAAATTAAATTGTATGTTTAGAGAAAGAAAGAGAGATAATGTTTTATAATCTAGAGATTCCTTGAACAATCCCAACCAAATTAAATTTTGTCCTATTTGTTATCATCCCTCCTGAAAACAGAAAAAAATTGCATTATATATATATATATATATATATATTTTCAAAGAATGAAAAAATTTAACAAACCGTCATTCCAACAGAATGAAGGTTTAAGTTTTTCTTTTTTTTTTCAAATTAAATATTGCTCTGTATTTAATCTAATTTATTGATTATTATACATTGAACTCTCTTTCGGGATTTATAAAAGATTCTTGTATGAATATATGTTTGCACCTACAGGAGCATACAGTATGATTATACAGTGAGATTTTGAGGATCCCAGGTGGAATCATCCCTTACTATGAGTCATTTGGATACCTTACAAACACACACATATATATATATAATTTCTATATTATTTAAAATATATCCAACCACCCCTAAATTTGGAGAGCTAAAAATTGGGCATAAAATAAGGTCAATTTTTGGAAATACAGCTCAAATTTTAGGGGATTGTTTAACTTTAACATAGTCCACACCTCCACAAAATTTCAGAAAAATTGAAGTGGGTGGGTAACATGACCTGGATGATTTGACATGTAATTACCCACCCATAATTGGACACTTTATTTGAGCACTAAATAACTACAATATATATATGTATTCCCGCCTAATTCATTATTAATTAATTAATTTTCAAAATTAGGTCCGACTCCAATTAAGCACTTATTCTCCCAAAAATTATCGGCAAAAAAGCCATTCTAAACAAACCTTGTTTACATATATATATATATATATATATATATATATATATATATACTTACAATACGAAAGAAAAAATCCAACAAACCGTCTGTTGGTTAGTATAAATTCATTTCACTGGTAACTCATAAATGAGCCCAATCTTGTCAGATAGCCATCACAAAGTGGAGAATAAAATGTACTAAAAGGATAAAAAAAAAGAAAACCCCTTTTTTCCTTTTATCCAGTAGACTCTTATATATATAATATAGAATGAATGAGAAAAGTATTGGCATATGAAGGTGCTCAAAGCTAAAATAGCAGAGCAGGTTTACAATCAAATATTATATATTATGGATTTAATATCCCGTAACTAAAGTTTCATGCTTACTGCAATCATCAAACGAGATGGTCAAAATGTTAAGATTAAACAAGCCACTGTTTTTTTAAATCTTGACATTTTGACCGTCTCGTTTGATGATTGCAGTAAGCATGAAACTTTAGTTATGGGACATTAAATCCATAATATATAATATTTGATTGTGTATATATATGTATGTATGTATATGTGTGTATATATATGTATGTATGTATGTATATGTATATGTATGTATATATATGTATGTATGTATGTGTATGTATTTATATGTATGTATGTGTATGCATATGTATGTATATATATGTATTTATATGTATGTATGTGTATGCATATGTATATATATATGTGTATGTATGTATGTATGTGTATGTATTTATATGCATATGTATATATATGTGTATGTATGTATGTGTATGCATATGTATATATATATGTGTATGTATGTATGTGTATGCATATGTATATATATATGTGTGTATGTATGTGTATGCATATGTATATATATATTGTGTATGTATGTATATGTGTATGCATATGTATATATATATGTGTATGTATTTATATGTATGTATGTGTATGCATATGTATATATATATGTGTATGTATGTATGTATGTGTATGCATATGTATATATATATGTATGTATGTATGTATGTGTATGCATATGTATATATATGTGTATGTATTTATATGTATGTATGTGTATGTATTATATGTATGTATGTGTATGCATATATGTGTATGTATGTGTATGTATTTATATGTATGTATGTGTATGCATATATGTGTATGCATATATGTATGTATGTATATATGTGTATGTATGTATGTGTATGTATATATGTGTATGTATGTGTATGTATATATATGTATGTATATATGTGTATTTATGTATGTGTATTTGTATGTATATATATGTATGTATGTATATATGTGTATGTGTGTATATATATGTATGTGTATGTATGTATGTATGTATGTATGTGTGTATATGTATATATAGTTACTTTGTATCATTCTAAATGTGTACAAGAAGGATTTCAGTACAAACAACCAAGTTCTCAAGACAGCCAGTTCTATAAGCATTGGATGTCTACTGCAAAAAAAAACCATCTGTGCCAGGCATGTGTCAATGATAGAATTCTGTCATCTACTAAAGACCTTTTTATTTCTATTCAACAAATTGGCTGCTGGTGAAACAGAAGTGTCATTGCAGAGAGACAAAGACTCTTTAAAGGAAGACACTTATCTCTTTGTGACATCAGCTACGGCCTGTGAGCAACAGAAACTGCTGACAGGGATAAAAGATCTTCCAGGTGAACTCTTGTTTTGGAGTAACTCACAGAAACCAGAGTTGGAAATAAGACTTGGTTGACTGTTCTGCAGTTGCAGTAGAACCCCCCCCCCCCCCCTCCAACAAACTTCTCCATTCCTGTAAATCGCATTAGCTATTAGGACACATGCAACAGACATGGAATTCTTTCCCAAGTCTTTGTTCATGAAGCCAAGCTATTATACCTGCATTCAGTAACTATAGGTGATACATATTGTTAATCTGCCCTGTCAGCTGGGGCTGTAGAATACACCGACTGCACCCCAGCTTAAGGGCGGAATCACGGTGAGCTGAGCAGTCTCTAACATGCAACACTCAACTTTGGCCCTTACTTAAGCTAGACAGGTGGTTGGAGAGGTCCCCTCCAATCAATCAGCTGGTCACATGAAGTTCTAGCACCTCTATGATTGTCTTGACTCTATTGCACTTATGGCAAACCCCAACACTTTTTATGATATAGGGGATAAAAGGCGGTGGCTGAGGGCCTTAATGTCCTGGGTATAATGTTAAATTCTATCTGATGGTGAAGTTCCAATTCTGGAGATCTGTAGAATGTGGAGTACCCCTTCATCACCATTACTCACAGGTCTACTCTGACCTGGAGTGGTAATGCTTGTTAGGGTCCCATCTCTGGGTTAAAAAGAAAAAAATCAGGTCTAAAAAATATGTAAAAAAAAAAAAGTTTAAAAAAAAGTTGAGTACCCATCAAGAATGAATAAAATGTCTCCAGCATGAAATAACCCAATGGGTTGACATGCCATAAAACCCAACCAACCAACTGTACTCTGTTTGTAGTGCTTACTCTTCAGCCAGAGAAATTGTTGCTTTCTCCAGAATAAATTCACAATCTGTGTTTCTGGAAAAACTTCTTTAGCCAATCTGTTCATCATTATCTAATCATTTATGGGCTGGCTTAGCTCAGTCGGTAGAGCGTTCATCTAGGAACCACAAGGTCTGGTGTTCGATACCGGCCATCGCCAACTCAGCATATGAGTAGCACAGGGATCTGTGCGGTAAAGTATGGAGCTGATGGTAGTAACTTAATTTTTTCCCTTAAGAACAGAACTTAAATTCACATTAGAAAAATGTTTTGATACATTTTTCTTGATTATATCAATAAAATAAATTAGTATTATCTGCATTATTCGGACTATTGTCCTCATCTTCATTGTTATCTCTACAACGTTTGGCCGATGTGCCCTTCGGCCTTCTTCAGGTATTTCTTGTCAGACTCGGGAACCTTCTTGTCATAATCAGGAGTCATCACGGGACTTTGAACCTAACCGTTTATTCAGTCTATGGGGGTATCCTGTTCTCATTCCACTAACCATAGTTGGGGTAGAAGCGTTCCCAAGCTGGTTCCCAAGTTCAAAAAGAAGGTTCCCGAGTTCGTGAAGAAATACCTGAAGAAGGACGGAGGGCACATCGGCCGAAATGTTGTACAGATAACAATGAAGATGAGGACAATAGTCCGAATAATGCAGATAATACTTATCATCAAGCCTCATCTCAAAAATTCAGAGAAATGAAATAAATCATGTGAAAAAGAGCACATCGATGGGGCTAAGTGGTATTATGTTATTAGTCTTTGGTTTGACATATGGCAACATAAACAATCTCCCTGGTCTAGCGCTAGCAAAAAGGGTATAGACTCCTTCGCTGTTTGGCTGATACTGACAATAAGCCACTCCATCAACTACTTAAGGATATTGCTGGTTATTGTTGCTAATTTCTTTCCTTAAACCCCATTATATGTGGTTCTTCCTTTTGTTGGTCATTAAGCTGTAAAGGAATTAAGAAAGAGAAAAAAAAGAGACAAAAACAAAAGATACTTTTAAGGTTCAGACTTTATTTCTAGGTTCATAGCTATTTCTTAGAGTAAATTTTCTTTTGAACCAGTAAAGGTCTGCATTGGAATGGTTGAGGGTTTGGACCAAGTATCCAATAGGCACCCCAAATCATCAACTTAATGAAAGGTTCATATTTTAACTCATCACCAGTAACTTCGACTTTCAAATATTTGAAAATAAACGAACAGATGATTTTTTGAACTTATATTGTATCTGACAAAAACAAATTTTAGAGATTTTGTGATACTATTTCTGAACAGAATCCTTTTAGCTAAATAAACATAAAAAATATTTTGCAAATAAAAACTGTATTTTTATTTAAATAAACATAATTGCATTTCTCTTCTGCTTAAGTAAAAACTATTTTAGTATAAAAACATCTTTCGTCTTTTTTAATTTATCGTAAGTGTTGAAAAATACTCATAAACTTCTGATTAAAAAGTATTTATTTAAAAAAGATTTTGCTATTTAATTTTAATTTGATTACGTGTACCAACCATCTATTTATTTAATTTATCTCCATAAACTTCTGATTAAAATCATTTGTTTACAAAAATTTGGAAGTGGAAGTTACCGGTGACGAGTTAAAATGTGAACATTTCATTAAGTTGATGATTTGGGGTACCTATTGGATACTTGGTCCGAGGGTTCTTTTTGGCACCAGGAAGTGGCCTTTTCTCTGTGCATGCCCAGAGAGTTTTTCTTGTCTGTAGGCTCCTGGAAGATTATTTTTTTTTTTTTTTATTTAATTTTACACATATTTAAGGGAGAAAAAAAACCCCCTAAAAATGTGCCATTTTGTCATAGATTTTAATTTATAAAATTCTCCTGTTTTAAAGACTGTAAAACAAATAATTTTTTTACATGTGATTTTTTAAAAATGGTTCCTCTTCATAATACACCAAAAATTACATTAAATTTCATTAGTTTTTTTGTTGAATTTTACTTCATGGGGATGAGGGGTTAAAAACAAGAATATTTAATATTGGTATATTTAATAATGTGTAAATTTATGTGTTTTGTACTGGAAAGTGTTAATGAGAAACAAAATAAAAAAAATGCTGATATTTACTGAAAATTTGACCCCTTTAAACCTTTTTTTAAAACATTTTTTCCTGTTTATTTTCTGTTTTAATAGACTTCGCTAGTGCTACATTTACAAAGCAAACCATGATTGAAAAGTTGTCCGTAAAAAAAAAAGAAAAACAGAAAAACAGAAAATTATATAGATTCTGTCAGTAGATTTACCAGTTAACATATATATGATAATAGGCTGCAAAAACCTTTTCCTACACATATCGACCAACCACCATCGCCTCGTCCATATATAATTTTTCTTTTTTTTTTTTCTGTTTTCTATCTCTGAATAACATTGGCCTTTTTAAATGACTGGGAAGTGAATTGGATAATTTGTCTTCAATAAATGTTTTTTTTTTATATATATATATGTATATATATATTTATGTATATATTTCTTTGTTTTCGTTTTTTTTTTATCTATTAGGTTATTTTTTTATTTTTTTATTTTTCTGAAAGCTGGGTGAGGAGATTTACTGAAATCTATTCCAAAGACTTAAGTGGAATTGGTACAGGAATAAATATGTTGTTGGTGCTGTTATCATTATTGTCCAAATCTACCCACCCACACCACTTAAGCTCTTTAACAAAAAAAAACAAAACAAAAAATTAACAATCAAACAAAAACAAACGGTTCAAGTATGTCTCTTTGCCTCATTGTGCCTTGTAAAAATGGCAGAGATATTGGCTTTTTCTATTGTGTACAACTTTGTATTATTTTTCCTGATTTCCCCCTAGTGACAAGATCAAATAGTTTCAGGCCCAGTGCTACCCTCTCTTTGGGGACAGGTATTTTCAAAGAACATCATTTTTGCCTACAAAAATGAGACCCACAACACAATGTTTTTATTCATTCATACACTTTTTCTTTTCTATAGTGTTATGATTATTTTAACATTTGTGTCTTGACCATTACACTGATAACACTACTGATTTTATGGACATTGGTGCAATATGTATGCAAACACACATACAAGTATTGTGTATATATATATATATATATATATATATATATATATAGTTTAATTGTATGCCTGTCTCTTCTCTATATAAACATGTACATGTATGTATATATCTTTTAAAAATTGGCTTTCCTATTTCACACACAGATTTATTTATAATATGTGTATATGGTCATTAATATTTTTCTTCTATAAACTAAGTATTGTATACATTTACTATTTCTGTATATATATATATATATATATATATATATATATATATATATATATATATAATATAATAAAGATCACTTGTATGTTTATTTTTCTATATAAACACATTATGAATATACCTTTTAAAAATTGTTTGTGTTTTTCCTATTTCACACCCATACACATATATTTATAATATGGGTTTATAGTTATGTTCATTAATATTTTTCTTCTATACCCTAAGCATACATTTGTGTGTGTATATATATATATATTATATATATAATATATATATATATATAGTTAAGATCATTTGTATGTTTATCTTTTCATTCTATAAACACATGTATGTATATATTTTTAAAAATTGTGTGTTTGTCTTTCCTATTTCACACAAACTCACATATATATCTATAATATGTGTGCACGGTTATATTCGCTGATACTTTTTTCTATACCCTGAGTATATATTTATATAGGTTTACTATTTCTGTATTCTTATAGATGGATATAGATATAGTTTAGAATTGCTTATTGCTGATTTGAGTGTATATTTGTGTGTAACCTTTTTTGTGATTTGAGTGTTTCAACCTGTAAAATTATGGGTTATATATATGTTTGTGTAAATATATTTTTTTCAATCTACATATTAATAAGAGCACAGGCACACACTAATATTCCTATGTATCTGTGATACACTATATATATATATATATATATATATATATATATATATATATATATTGGCAGTCATTGTCACTCTTTGCAAATTAATAAAAACACATTATGTACACAAACACACATATACGTAATGTATTTTTATTAATTTGCAAAGAGTGACAATGACTATATATATATATATATATATATATATATATATATATATATAAATGATAGGTTATCCTTCTGAGTGTAACTTTGTTTCATTTATTTTGTACTATTCCCAAATTACCTCCAACCTTTGAAAACAGAATAGAGCTCAGACTGCACTGCAATTTTTGTTTATCTTTTTTTTTTTTATATTCTTTTTTATCTAAAATGTTGGGTCAGCTATTTTTTTTTTTTTTTTTTTTTTTTTTTTCACCCTATATTATTTTCATTCTGCCCATAATATGAACAACATTGTTTGATCATTGCTTTCTCTTTGTATGAGAAAAACTAAAAGTCCACATTAGCTTTGTATTAGTAATTTAAGAATAACTGACCCTAATCCATTTGAACTCTTGTCTTACTGACCAATACCCTAAGAAGCAGAAAAAAAAAGATTGCAAACAAAGGACTTTGCTTACAGTTTGATGTGTATTTATATGTTTTGTAAAAGCAGTACTTAATTTTTGTATGATTAAAAATGATTTATGAGTATTATGTATGTATGTATGTATGTGTGTGTTGTGTGTATATATATATATAATATATATATATATATATATATATATATATAAAAGCCCTTAATACATTCAAAAGTTTATTTTCAATAGAATAAGTTTTTCCTGATAAAATAAAGTACTTTATTTCCCACTAATATATATATAATATATATTGAAAAGCCCTTAATACATTCAAAAGTTTATTTACAATGGAATAAGTTTTTCCTGATAAAATAAAGTACTTTATTTCCCACTATATAAGGAGTACTTTTTGCCATCCCCTTGTTTTTTCTTAAACTTTTCAATATGACTTTTGCACAAATAAATTTTAATTTTTTTTTTTATACCAATGAATTACAAGCCCTACTTTTGAGATTCAACATATTTTTTAAACAAAAAGTAAATTTTGTTAGTCTTTCTAATTTATATTATATAAAAACTTTAATAATTAAGTGGAGGGTGCATATTCTTCTTAGTAGATCTTGGGAAAGATGTATCCAGCTATTCTCTCTATATCTATGGATAAATAGTAGGGCAGACTGGGCTCTTCAACCTTGATATGGCAACCAGTCTCGGAGAAGGAAAACTCTGAATTATACCCTGTTAAGCTCTGCATAACAATTGACTTCATCATTGGGTTACTCTAAAGTTGGTATCAGCCAATCAGCGAGGGAGACTATCCCCTTTTCACTAGTGCTAGACCAAGGAGATTGTTTTTGCACCTGAGGTGGAGCGCCATACCTACCATCACCTCCTTACTTTACCACACAAACCCTGTACTACTTATACATTGAGTTGGCGAGGGCCGGTATCAAACTAGGAATCTTGTGGTTCCTAGACGAACACTCTACCGACTGAGCTAACTCGGCCCCTAGTTTTGTTTAAATTTAAGATCTCAATTTTATTGTTGTTTCTCGAAGAGTTTGATGTGTAGATTACAATGCAACCGAAGAAAGGGACCAAATCAAAGAATTTGTAGAGATATGAGGCTTAAAATATCCCTGACTTAGTGCTTTGATAGTACTTATCTTTGACAAAAACTGACATAACAATTTTATTGTCATTTCTGGTAGAGTTTGATGCCACCAAAGAAAATGGTCAATTCAAAGAATTAGCAGAGTTATGAGGCTTTAAATCATCCCAGATTTGGTGCTTTTCAAAGTAGCAGAGGGGTTGGGTAAATACATACTAATAAAGAGCTAAACAAAAAAGTCACTCTGTCCCTTACTTGTATTGAGGTCAGTCAGTCTACTGTTAGTTTGAACAACAGCAACTGGCTAAGCACAACTGAAGTAGTGTCTAAGACAGTTGGTATTTATGGGAATCAAGATTAGTCTATTCATGTATTTGGGTGATTCCATTCCTTGAGTTCTGATTGGCTGCTTGGTTTCTCTGATGTTGTGGAGTTTCATAAATACCCCATCATTCTGCAGTAGAGCTGCAACAGGACCGGATCGTATTAAGTTACGATTGCTTGTTGCCGTGTCTTACCAATTCAACGGTAATATGATCTTAGCTTGATTATTCTACAACTTGGATCAGGAGTATCAAACTCAAGGAAACAAAAGGTCTATTATGTCCTGATGAAGAGAAGCTGAAAGTGATATAAGTAGAAGGTTCAGTAATTTCCACTAGTTTGCTGAACTGCAGTACAACTAGAAGGAAAACTATTTATTTAAATAAACTAGCAAGAATATGTACCCTCTGGCATAATTATTTAAGTTTTAATGTAATGAAATATATTAAATTAGAAAGACTAATTGTTATATCCCAAGATGTAGGAATAACAAATGATAACAAAAACAGTGAAATATGTTTAACATATAACAATATTTGTTTTATTTATTCTCACCAACAGTAGGATGAGTTTGGATAGAATTCAACTGTGTATCATGTGTGTCTTCATCACATGGAATCAAGTCCTTGTTTGCTTTTTGTGTCTCCCTGCTTGTCAGTGAGTATAACGGTGTAGAATCGTTAGGGGAGATAACTCTCCTTAACACAATGAAATTAAATAAGAACACATATAAAAAGATTACACATATTTTAATTATTATATATAATATATATATTATCATATTATATATAGTTTCTATATAAAATCATTTATAGGATTGATTTTAATACACTGGAGAATAAAACAATAATATTAGAGATCAATACTAAGTGTTTATTTATCAAACCCAGTTTTGTTAAAACCAGTATGCAAATTAACCACACCATATATTATGTAAACTTTATTTCTTAGTGATACACATTACAGGATTTTAAATGCACTAATAACATGGGCTGTTTTGAGGCAAATCTAACTCAGATTTTCATAGAGATATTGCTGAGGAATAAAATCTATTCTATGTATTAATGATTTTGAGTATAAATTAAATACTCATTGAAAAACTAATGAAATTCCTGAGGGTATTGTGACATAAGTAGTGACATAGTTTCAGTTACAGACACCAAATCTCTATTATAATAAGAGATGCATGTGACAGTAAATGTCTGAGAGTACGTGGACTAGTACAAACAGTATAATGTGAATAATAATAAAAAATAGAATCGAAAAATGAAGTTTTAATTAGATACTGGTTATGAAAATAGTTCTGCCACAAGTGATAGACAAGTAGTCCTCCAGCTGGTATAGATAGATTTTACAAATAAAACTTTCAAATTTTATTTATTTTCAAATCACCCTCTAGCAAACTGTTGAAATGTATATAACACCAAATCAAATCATTAGATATGGTGTCCTGGGTATGACACTAAACTGCTTCCTATGGTGAGGCTTCTATGGAGCATGAAGATTACAATGATATTAATTGTAGTTTGTATCCTTTGAACTGTCCACAAGGGCCTGGAAAAAAGTTGTCCTCAGTATGTCATTAAACTGCATCTAATGGTGAAGTTCCAATTCTGGAGCTCTGGGGAGTGTGAAGTACATCTTTATTAACATTAATCCCAGTTCCATTCTGACCTGGACTGGTAGTACCTGTTAGGGTTCCATCCATGGGTTCCTGTTAATGTTGGAATTTTTGAGTATATAAGGCATGAGGCAAATGGTCACTTCTACTTATAGACTCGTTGACTACCATGTGACCAGCCTTCTTATCCAATCACTGGCAGTGCTGCTGCTGCTGTTGGTGTATTTATACTGGCCTGA
Organism: Doryteuthis pealeii; assembly: GCA_023376005.1. Lineage (NCBI taxonomy): Eukaryota > Metazoa > Mollusca > Cephalopoda > Myopsida > Loliginidae > Doryteuthis > Doryteuthis pealeii. Next base: position 69,051,228 of record CM042153.1, read on the forward strand.
TTCTAATCTTAGCTCACTGACACTTGGATCTTCTAGGATGTCGGACCTAAAGGACACTATACCACAAGGACTTATTGACTTACTTACTTATTTACTTTAAGTTCTTTTACAACTGGCCAAGGATGGCGGCCAAATACTTAACAGGTACCATGTATGGGTTAAATAGAAAAAAATGAGTTCTAAAGATGTGTTTTTAGAAAAAAAAAAAAAAAAAAAATTGACTACCCAACTAGAATGAATGAGGACCTGCCAGGGGCATGACCAATAGGGACAGTTGGAGAGAGTGAGTCATGGACATTGGTACTGCTTGCATGACCTGATTATGATGATGATGATTATCATGTATTAATAATTAGGACTGGAATTAAACTATTTTATTTGGTGGCTCAGTGAAAATTTAATGTTCATGACTTTATGATCATATTCTTGCAATTTTGTGGGGTTTTTTTTTCATGTTGTTGTTTTTCGTATTTAGTCATCAGACATTTTTACAACTTTCTAATTGTTGTATTTTAATGTCTCTTTTTCTATTTTTAAAAATTCATTCTGAATTATTAAAGTCAATTAGGCAAATCATTTTCAGGTAAAAAAAAAAATGTGCAATTATTTTACAATAATTTCTTTGTTTATTTTATTGTCTAAAAATTAATTAACTGAAAGTGAAAGTGAAAGTTGTTTTTTTTAAATTTAAACAAACAACAATCCATAATGAATGCCTGTTTAGAGTAATATATTACAAGACACTTTGCAAGGCAATGTTCTTGTTTTATACATTAAATTATAATGTTTAAGTAAATGATTTAATAAATGTTATCCCCATTTTACTTATTCATAATTGTATTTGAAATCTGAAATCGGTTTAGCTCAGTCAGTAGAGGTCCGTTAAGTTCGATTTAACCAAAAAAGCTTATAAAGAGTTACATGAAGGTATTGTGTTAGTATAACATTCAATTCTAAGACTAACAACAAGAAGAAAGGAATTAATATTTCCTCTAATTTAAACAATTTATTGGCTAGACATAAAACAACAAATAACAATATAAAGTCCTTCCTGTATATAAAGTTGAGTTTAAGGACTTACTGGCGCGTTGGAGAAGATATCTTAGGGTGGTTTCTTTGAGCCCCTAAATTCGTTGCCTTCTGGTGCTGCTGGTGGAATCTGTCTGGTTTGGCTTTTTGGATATTGCGCCAAAACTCTGGGCTATCACGTGATTGGTATATCCAATCACAGAGCCTCTCCCTCACTCACTCTATATACAGGAATAACCATTTTACCCCAACAAAGGGTTGTCCTAATAGGAATGAAAGAGTCTTTTGTAAGTTGTATAGTCATTAATAGAGATAGATATTCACTCCTCTCACACAGGAGTAGTGTATGACACAAGGCCAGTTTCTTAAGCAGAGTTTAACAGGTTTTAATTGAGTTTTCCTTCTCCTAGACTGGTTACCTAGCCATGGTTAAAGAGCCCAGTCTGTCCGACTATTTATCCACAGCTGGAAGAATAGTTGGATTAATACCTTTTCCAAGGGAATTAGCGCTATGTGAAATGCAAACAACCTCGTCCATCATTTGAACTCGTCTTGTCCATTTCCTATGACTCTAACCAGTTCAGCACGCATCTCCATATACGTCCCTGATATACTTAGTTGATAGAAAATGAAAGTGTTGAATGAAGGTCCTTAGTTGATACCGGCCCTTGCCAACTAAGCATATGAGTAGCACAGGGGTCTTTCCTGCCAGTGAAAGTTAATTTAAGTTACCCTTAGAGAGCTCTACCAGGTTTTGGGATCATATAGTAAGTCATCCACAAACACCATGTTTCGACATTTCACGTCTCTTCCATGTGGCTAGACACCTTTGACCAGGATCGAAACCTGACTGACTTTTCATCCGCCCGATTCGTTAACCCTGTGGCCATTTGACAGCTGCCATAATATATATGCTAATTAGTATCATATTATTAGTATGTAATTAGTATGTGTTACATGCAGTTTAATGATCAAACTGTACACTATAAACAATATGCAATTACATATTGTGTAAGCTAGTTTCATTTCTAATGGGACTGCATGAAGCAATCTCTTTTTGTTTTTTGTTAATTAGTTTAAATGTTGATTATGTCTAACAATAAAGAACAACACATGATCTCTTGAGATTTCCTCTCTTTTTTTTCTTGTATTCTTTTATAGAGAGCCTTTTGCATTTACTTTGCTTTGATGAATAATTCCAAATTGTTTTTTTGGCAGCGTGTTTATTGTGTTCATTAATTTTGATCATTCTGCTTTGATTCACAGGCTTCATTTTATTTGTTAAGCAAGGTTGGTTGGTTGGGTTTTTATAGCATGTCAACTAATTGAGTTATTTTATGCTGAAGACATTTTCGTTTCATTGATGCTTGATAGGTATTCAATTTATTTTTTTAAACTCATTTTTTGACCTGGGAGTAATGGTTATAAAATGATACTCTACATTCCACAGAGCTCTAAGGTTGGAACTTTTTATTTGTTAGGCAAGGTTGGTTGGTTTTTATGGCATGTCAACTAATTGGGTCATTTTAGGGCTGGTTTAGCTCAGTCGGTAGAGCGTTTGGCTAGAAGCCATAAGGTTCCTGATTTGATCCTGACTCTCGCCAACTCGGCGTATGAGTTGCACAGGGATCTGTGTGGTAAAATGAGGAGTTGATGGTAGGTGTGGCGCTCCACCTCAGATGCTAAAATAATATCCTTGGTCTAGTGCTAGAGATTTATTTCAAAACTTTATCGGCATTAAATGACCCACTGAGGTTGATATGCCGTAAAACAAACCAAACCAAAACCAAACCCAACCATTGGGGAGGGGTCTTACCCCTCTACATACCTGTGTGGAATATTGAATTGGTAAACAGATTTTTTTGATATTGCTTGTGTTCACATCCTGCAAATTCTCTTGGTAAATTTACTTTTCCCTGTGATTTATTTCCTTGCCAGATATCTCGGTAAACCATTTTGTCACTGGCATGCCACAATGGATAAAAGAAGAAAGAGTATGTTTTTATAAAAACTTAATTTTCTTATAAACCAAGTATACCAAGATTTTATAATTTCTACTGGAATATTATACAATCGAAACGGATATCATCAGGTATTACTTATCATTAAACTCTGCAGCATTGAAACTTGGTAACCAAAAATAAAGTTTCTATGCATCTGTAACCAAAAATAAAATGGTATAAATATATTTATGCAATTATATATATATATATATATATCCATAGACACCGTGTTTCGATGTTTCCCGTCTCATCAGTGTGGCTAGACACATCAACTAACTTCTACCAGGAGCGAAACCAGATTGACTTTACATCTGCCCAATCCGTTAATCTCTAGGCCATTACCAGCTGCCTTTTAAGGAGAGGCGTTTTAACTGTTTTAAGTACATACATCTGTGTATATACTTTACAATCACCAGAGAGATCAAATCTGTAAACAGATGATCATTGTGTTATGCTAGCGGTGAAAGTTTATTAAAGTCGCTCCTATAGAGCTCTACGGGGTTATGGGGAAAATGGTATGGCGTATATATCTAATTAATGTTAATAACAAAAACAAAGTATTGAAAAAGATGGACTTACAATTAAAGGCATTTGGATATAAAGCATCAGAACAAAAAATGATATGCTATATTTTGCAAGATCCTATCTCCTTCAACTGGCATTAAAATGGAAATTGTCACATTGTCTTCATCAGGAATATATAGGTTGTATTTATTTGTTGACTGCTACATATTGATATTTTTGTTTACAGGGTTTCAGTGGTGTAGAGTTTGGTAATAAATAATACCTAATAGTATCCATTTTGATCATATAATACTAGAAATGATACAATTTTGATACCTTTGTTTTAAAAGAAATTAATTTTTATAAAAGATTAGGTTGGTTGGTTAAAGAGCCCAGTCTGCCTTAATATTTAACATAGCTAGAGGGAGAATAGTTGTATTGAAGTCAGTCAGTCTACTGTTGGTTTGAACAACAGCAACTGGCTAAGCACAACTGAAGCAGTGCCCAAGACAGTTGGTATTTATTGAAATCAAGAATAGTCCATTCATGTATTTGGATGATTCCATTCCTTGAGTCCTGATTGGCTGCTTGGTTTCTATGATGTTGTGGGGCTTCATAAATAATCAAACTAAGTTCCAATTACCGTCGAATTGGTAAGACAAGACAGCAAGTAGTCGTAACTGAATACAAACCTATCTTGATGCAATTCTACTAGTTGGATTCATACCTTTCCCAAAGGTATTAGTGCTATGTAATTTTCAAACAGCCTCATCCAGGATTTGAACTCATCTTATGTCCATTTCCTATTACTCTAACCATAAAAAACCGTGCGCTTCTGTAAAATTAGGATAATATAAGGTAAAATTTTAGACAGAAGAAAGATTAAGAAAGGTGTTATCTATTTATTAACTTTTAGACCCCTTTACTCCCAACACTTGTGAGCCCCTCTGAGATTTTGTTTCTGGTTGAAAAATAGCTGAAAATGCAAAATGCTGTAAAGCTGTTAAATAACATTAGAATATTTTATTAGTAATAACGATGTAAAAATGGGAATTTCCAAGACGGAATTGAGGTGACCTGTACTTCTAGGTAGTGGTATGAATATCGGCTGTTCGGCTGGTTGATTGGTTGGTTGGTGGTTGGTTTTTGTTTTATGCATATTAATCCTTTTCGGGTCATTTCATGCTGATCAAGTCATTTTGATATCAGGTGCTTACAGTATCCATGGTTGCTTAAGTGGTCACCCATCTAAGTATCATCTACATTAATGTACTGTAAGATTGGGAACAATGTAAGTTAGAGATTGTGGGATCATCTACAATTAATGTGGTACTGTAAGATTGGGAACAATGTAAGTTAGAGATTGTGGATCATCTACAATGTAAGATTGGGAACAATGTAAGTTAGAGATTGTGGGATCATCTACAATTAATGTACTGTAAGATTGGGAACAATGTAAGTTAGAGATTGTGGATCATCTACAATTAATGTGGTACTGTAAGATTGGGAACAATGTAAGTTAGAGATTGTGGATCATCTACAATTAATGTGTACTGTAAGATTGGGAACAATGTAAGTTAGAGATTATCAATTAATGTGGTACTGTAAGATTGGGAACAATGTAAGTTAGAGATTGTGGTACTGTAAGATTGGGAACAATAGAGATTGATCATCTACAATTAATGGGGTACTGTAAGATTGGGAACAATGTAAGTTAGAGATTGTGGATCATCTACAATTAATGTGGTACTGTAAGATTGGGAACAATGTAAGTTAGAGATTGTGGGATCATCTACAATTAATGTGGTACTGTAACAATGTAAGTTAGAGATTGTGGGATCATCTACAATTAATGTGGTACTGTAAGATTGGGAACAATAAGTTAGAGATTGTGGATCATCTACAATTAATGTGCTACTGTAAGATTGGGAACAATGTAAGTTAGAGATTGTGGGATCATCTACATTAATGTGGTATTGTAAGATTGGGAACAATGCAAGTTAGAGATTGTGGATCATCTACAATTAATGTGGTACTGTAAGATTGGAAACAATGTAAGTTAGAGATTGTGGATCATCTACAATTAATGTGGTACTGTAAGATTGGGAACAATGTAAATTAGAGATTGTGGGATCATCTACAATTAATGGGGTACTGTAAGATTGGGAACAATGTAAGTTAGAGATTGTGGGATCATCTACAATTAATGTGGTACTGTAAGATTGGGAACAATGTAAGTTAGAGATTGTGGGATCATCTACAATTAATGTGGTACTGTAAGATTGGGAACAATGTAAGTTAGAGATTGTGGATCATCTACAATTAATGTGGTACTGTAAGATTGGGAACAATGTAAATTAGAGATTGTGGGATCATCTACAATTAATGGGGTACTGTAAGATTGGGAACAATGTAAGTTAGAGATTGTGGGATCATCTACAAATTTAATGGATTAAAAGATGTGTTTTCTTTCCGATTAAGGTGCTATCTTGACTGAAGATGGGTAAATGCTATCATTCTGACTCCTCTTGGAATTGGTCAAGACCTGTCACAGGATGAACAAGATTTACCAAGATGATGATTTTATTCTCTGTACTTTTATTCATATTACATTTGTTGCTTTGGTTTTCTTTTTTTTTTTCTCTTTGTCGTCTGTTGCTTGTGACTCTATCTGAATTGAATTTATTTTTGCCCCTCCATTAATGCTATATTGATAGTTTGTGGCATCTATCTATAGTTTTGATATTTTTCCTCTTTCTTTTGATTGTTTCTCTTATTGTTGATGTTATTATTAGAGGGAGCTATTATTATAATAATAATATTGATCTGTATGTCTCATGATGGCAACACTTCATGCCAGAATCTCATTTTTGAAAAGACAACACATGGGAATCTTTGCCACTAAACTGAATCTTTGGATGGTTAAAGTATAAGTAGTAAAATAATAATAATAATAATAATCTTATTATAATAGAGATTAGGTGTCTGTCTGTAACCAAAACTGTCACAGTTTACTTCACATTACCCTCAGGATTTATGTAAGATTATCAATGAGAATTTAATTTATTCTCAAAATAATTAATACATAGAATAAATCTTATTTAATAATGGGGTCTGTGAAAATCTGAGTTAGTTTTGCCTGAAAACAGCCAAGTTAAAATTCTGAAATGTGTCTTATATATCACTAAGAAATAAAGGTTTACATAATATATGGTCTGGTTAATTTGCATACTGGTTTTAACAAAACCGGGTTGAATGAATAATTATTTGGTGTTATTGATCTCTAATATTTTTGTCTTATTCTCCAACATATTAAATCAATCATATGAATGATTTTCTATAGTTTAGTTAAAACTTAATTTTAAAAAGTGTAATCTTTTTATATGTGTTGTTATTTAATTTCATTAGTTTTCCCAATCTAAAATATTAAACACGGTAAGTTAACTAAATTAGAGAAGTTAGATCTCACTAACTGCTGCTTTTTTTTTTTTTTGCTGCATAATGCTAACAGATATATGAAATCGGATAATTATAACATAGATTGCAACAAGCAATAAAATTTCTAAAAAGGAACAAAATAGAGAAATAATGGTATTTGTAACGTAAGCAGGGGTGGGTCTAAGTGGTTTAAAATCACAAAGAGATTTTTATCAGATCAAATTCATGGTCTATAAAAATCTGCTCTATATGATAGTAAAACTTTATATCCTTACTGTACTCATTTTGCACTGGTCATATCTCATGAATATTGAGATGACTCGCTGGTTTTAGTGATGGCATTGTTTGGATAGTTGCAGTTTTTCCTCAATGTTCATTTTATTCAACATTTTTCTACGACTCTTTTGAGTCAGTAATGTTGGTTATAGTTCTCATCCTCATATTCATCAACTTTTGGATTTTATGACATGTCAACCCTTGTTGGGTTATTTTATGCTTAAGATATGCTGTTTTATTCATTTTTGTTGGGTATTCAGTTTTTTAATACATTCTTTTAATACTCAATTTTAAAAATCTATTTAACCCATAGATGGGACCCTAACTGGTACTGCCACTCCCGTTCAGGCGGTACCTGGGAGTAATGGTGATGAAGGGGTACTCCATATTCTCTGTGTTAAGGAACATAAAACTTTGTTAGATCAAAGGTTTTAGTTAACTAACTAAATGGTTAGTTAGAAATAACTGATTAAAATAATCTGTTAAATCACTTTTTATATTCTATGACTGATGATTGACTTGGCTGACATGCAATTAAGGGACACAAGTATATATATATATATATATATATATATATTCTGGTTTAGCTCAGTTGGTGGAGTACCTATCTAGGAATCCCAAGTTTCTAACTTCGATACTGGTTACTGCCAACACGGCACATGAGTAGCACAGTTTGGGTAATCTGTGTGGTAAAGTGGGGAGCTGACTGTAAGTGTGGCACTTCACCACAGCAAAACCAACTTTTGAGGAGTCCTTATGGCATAGTGGGTAACATGCAGGACTGCAACATTGTGGTAAATGAGTTCAACTCCAGTCCCGCAATTAAGCTCAATTTTGGACTAATACACTTGGGGAAAGATATGAACACCATCACCCTATTATTTACCCATAGCTGGGGGGAGAATAGTTGGATTCATACCTTTTTTGCTTTGTACTTGCCAGTAAGAGAAACCTTCCTTACAGACATCTGAAAAAGAAGGCTCCACAATGTTGTGTTGACAATATTTATTCTAACAATACAAGCAATATGCATTAGTATTTATTATTTATATATTTATATTTTATATATTATTATTAATCATTAGTATTTATTTATTCTAAGCATTTATTTATTCTAACAGTACAAGCAATATACATTAGTAAGAGTAAAGTAGGTGGAGTGGCTTATTGTCGGTATTAGCCAGACAGTGATGGAGTCTATCTCCTTTTCACTAGTGCTAGACCAGGGAGATTGTTTTTGCATCATGGGACCCTAACAAGTATTACCACTCTGGGGCAGAGTGGACCTGGGAGTAATGGTGATGAAGGGGTACTCCACACTCCTCAGAGCTCTAGAATTGAAACTTCCATTAGATGCAGTTTAAGATCATACCCATGACAATGCGTCTGAGGTGGAGCGCAACATCTACCACCAGCTCCCCCACTTTACCACACAGATCCAAGCTGTGTTATTCATGGGCTGAGTTGGTGGGGCCCGGTTTCAAATCTTGAACATTGTGGTTCCGAGGTGGGTGCTCTACCGACTGAGCTAAACTGGCATTAGTTTATTTTTCTATACTCTGCAACAGCTTCTTGTTTGTACTTGTGCTATTGGTTTGCATTGTCAGATCCCATTCCTTTGCATCGTTCCCAGTGGATCGTCCTCCTTATTTAGTCATGTTTATTTTTTTCTACTACTTTTGCAATGAATCATCTCTATTATATATTGGCAGTTTTATTTCTGTTTCTATACAAGTGACATTTGCTATTCGGTATTTTGTCTATTTTAGCTTTGATATAATTCATTCTAATAGACTTGTTTTCAGGCTTATTATTATTGTTATTGTTATTATTATCATTAAATAACAAAAGTGTCAGAAAGCAATATATTACAAAGCGTACGTATGATCAAATAAGAATGTTAAAACATTACCAATGAGACAATATATATATAAGACTAGTATTAAAAAAAAAAGACGCAAAAAAAAAATCTGGTAAAAATATTGTGGTGTAAAAAATGCTGAGAATATAACAATAGAAAGAGAAACAAAAGCAAAATCAACCCCAAAAATAAACAAAATTAACCCTCCTCCTCCCAACCCGTTACAGAAAAAAAAATATAGAAAAAAAAGAAACAAATATAAAATCAATATTAACCAAAAATGATCTGTAAAATATTTCCATAAAAACAAAAAAAAAAAAATGTTACCAAAAATTGCTTAAAAGACTAGATGAAACGAAAATAAACGCCCAAGAAAACATTATCATACAATAAGTACCCCCCTTCCCACCACCACACACACACACCATAAAAATACTTATGAAACAACAAAAAAGAGTAGGAAGTGCCAAACAGTTTGGCATATGTCCAGGATATGAGAGAGAGAGAGAGAGAAAAAGGAAAAAAAACAAAAGGAGAGAAAGGACACACCTCCAACTCCACCTTTTTTTTATAAAATTGGTTTTAGTTTCTATGTTGACTTGTTGTGTTTTGGTTATGTTTATCTAAAAGGGCTGAAGGGTGGGTGTTGGGGGTGGGGTGAAGCTGGGAATTGCATCTTGCTTATTAGGGGTTGATAATTGTGTTTTGGTTCAGGTTTATCTTGTCTTCTAAAAAAAAAAGTTGCTTTTTTTTTTTCACCTTTTATATTTTTTTAAAGAGAAAGATTTCTTCACACTTTTTCTTCTCTGTATTTCTTGATACATGCAGATTCTTTCGTTTATATATTAACTTTAAATCATACATAGATGTCTTTGTATATATGCATATATACATATACACACGCACACACACATATATATATGTCTATAACCTTGCCGATGAGACCTAATAGGTCGAAATGTACATTCAGGGATTGACATTTTCTCTATCTGTTTAGTCTTACATTTGAACATATATGCCCGCCTAAATTCATTAATTATTACCTAATTAATTTTAAAATTAGGTATGACTTCAATTAAAGCACATATCCTCCAAAAATTGTCGGCTAAAAGCCATATCAAATAAACACAATGTTTATTTACGTACTTTCATATATATATATATATATAGAGAGAGAAAGAGAGAAGAAAAGATGTATGTATGTGTGTGTGTATATATATATATATCATCATCATCATGTCGTGCAATTAGCATGGATATCCAGGACAATCTCTCGCCAACCTTCCCTATCATTCATTGTCCCAGGGAGGTCCTCTGCGCAGCATCCAGCATCCTCGCATAGTTGGTCAATGTAGGTCCTTGGTGGGCAGCCCACATTAGCATGTCCATGTGTTAGCTTCCACAGGAGAACGTCGCTTATGAGCTCATCCTTGCTTCTTCAGCAGTGTCCAGCATGCCTTGTCTGTTTCACTCGGATGGTTTGTGAAATGGGGAGCAGGTGGCCATACAGCTGCTTTCTTATGGGGTGCTGTTTCCACGATTTGTTCAAGACCGCATGCAGCATTCTTGTGCAGCTCCCATCTAGCTTATTCTCTAGGCGCCTCATTAGGGTCCAAGTGGTGCAGCCATACAGTAGTACCTGAAGAATTGTCGCTTTAACTTGTCAGTGAGATCGGATTTCCATGACTGATAATCTGTTTGGGCTGACCATGCCTTTCCTATTCGTGTATTAACATTGCTTTCCGTGGATATATATATATATATATATATATATATATATATATATCTTGATGAAGACGGCTTTAATAAAAGGTCGAAACAGATTTCTGTCAGCGAATTATAAGATCATTTATTTGTTTTTTCTAAAAATATTTATTTCATATATATATATATCATGCTCTACTTATATAATGTTTCTACACACACACACACACACACACACACACACACACACACACACACACACACTTGCATATATATAAACATTTATAAATAAGTACAACCCTAACAATTTTTTATGTAATATTAATTTTCTGTAGATATAAGGATTTGATTGTTCTTGTATAAAAACTTCATGAAATGAAGATGGATATTATTAGGTATTATTTATTACCAAACTCTACAGGATTAAAACTCTGTAACCAAAAACAATATTGTAACACATCTGTAAAAAATCAAATTGCATAGATATATAAAAGAATTATTATTTTGGGACTGCTATCATTGGCATTTCAGTCTCGGAAGACTATAATGTAGTTTTTGTGCCCCTGAAGTTACAGCACCTCCTGTGACTGTAAAGTCCAATGTTCGAAAAACATTCCCAACCACAGATGTCACATGTGAAGGCTGTCCCTGAAGATGGTGCTTTGTTGTCGCCACTTTCTTCTGGACCTCTTGGCTTCATGGTGTTGCACCAGGGTAGCTTCAGATTTGAGCAGTCCACTACGGAGAGGACTGCTATATATTCATATTTTTCTGTGTATATTGGTATATAAACACAAACACATACACACCAAGGATGGGCAGTTGATACACAAAACCTTTGATGCCAACTCCTCTATTTTTGGTAACTCCAACTCCACTTTATGTAATTAAGTGATTATAGCCTACAAATAAATTAAAAAAATACATGATTTTTTAAATAATCTATTTATAACTTTACAGCTAAACTAGGGCCATATAAAATGTCAATTCAACTGGAGTTAGTCGGTATATTTTTACCAACTCCAGTGACCTATTAATTGCTTCCAACTCCAACTTCTCAGCCCTCACACACACACAGACATATCTCTCTCTCTCTCTCTCTCTCTCTCTCTCTCTCTCTCTATATATATATATATATATATATATATATATATATATATATATATATATATATATATATATATATAGTATCTAATTCGTTTTAACCTTTCCATTGCAGTGGCATTAGTAAATTATCCAAAAGTGCTCAAAATATCAAAAACATTGAGCAATAATAATAATAATAATAGTAGTAGTAGTAGTAGTAGTAATAGTAGAAAAGAGTTAAGAATCTACCATAGTTTCAATCCAAATGATTTCATCAAGACTCTACCCTATACTCAATTAAGTTGATGTAATTCCTTAGATTATCTCAGTTTAGCTAAGGAATTACATCGACTTAGTTAATTATAGGGTAAGGTCCTGATGAAATCATTTGGATTGAAAGCATGGTAAACTCATAATTCTTTTCTTCTACTACAATTACTAATATTATTATATATATATATATTATATATGTATATAAAATCTTGCATATTCATCTTATCACAAAATAGGAATAATTTCTTTAGCATTAAGAGAAATTTAAACTCTAAAACTATTAGACTTTGTTCATCTTGCGCTTCATCTTCTCCCCGTTATTGTCGTTTTGTAGGGGTCAATATTGCAATCTTGAGATTTATGCCAATCAAAACAGCCTTCTTACTTATATATCTAATGTCTTTTTAGCAGTCTCTCCCCTCCACACCCTCTAAATTGAAAGTTGCATCAGTCATCAAATTTTCTTATTTATATTTTATATATTCTTTGAAGCCAGAAAATATCTTGGCAATTCTTCAATGACTTTCTCATAACAATTCACTAATTTTAGCTGCTTTATTTAATCTCTAAACTTTTTTTTTTTATAGCTTTTGTATTATTTAGATTTTTTGACTGTTCTCCTCATCTTTTTTGTTATATACACAATGTTTCAGCTTTGACCTTCTTCAAGTCTTTTTTGTCATACTTGGGAAACGTCTTATCAAATTCAGAGTCCTTTATGTCATAATTGGGAATCTTTGCAGAACTTCAAACCGAACTCTTTATTTAATCCATTGGAGTAGATTGTTCTCATTCCATTAATCCTGACCCCATGCACAAATACAGATGAGGATGGACATAAGTAGTTTCACTTACATATATATAAATATATATATGGACACAGACATCATAATTGCAGTTCCTGTATGTATTCATATAGAATACACACACATATATATATATATATTTGTATGGGTGAATACAGGTACAAATTTTGTGTGTAAAAATAAAAATACTTCATGAATTATTATTTTTAAACAACATTTAAAAAAAATAAAAATTCCAATTACTTTCTGATAATCTGAGCAGACCCAAATCTCAAAGGTATTTTCAAGATTTTCTTCTTGTTTTATGTGAAATGAAATCTGTGCTAAGAAGAAAGTATTTTAATCAGTTTGGAACAAACCTTAAGGCTGGGTCTTTTTTTTTTTTTTTTTTTTTTTTTTTTTTTTAAATAAAATTTTATTTTTTCTGTTAAAAATATTTGTTTCTTTTCAATTTGAAAAAGTAATTTGTGATTATATAACAGGAAAATGAAATGTTCATCTTTCACAAAGTTTTGCAAACTTATTTTTTTTCTTTTTTTTCTTTTTCTTTTTTTTTTTCTTTTTTCTTTTTCTTTTTCTTTTTTCTTTTTTTTTTTTCTTTCTTTTTTCTTTTTTCTTTTCTTTTCTCTTTTTTTTTTTTCTTTTTCTCTTTTTTTTCTCTTCATTTCCTTTATTTCTTTAATTTTTTTTCTTTCTTTCATTTCTTTCTTTTCTTTTCTTGTTTTTTCATTTTTTCTCCTTTTTTCTCTTTTTTTCTTTTTTGTTCTTTTTGTCATTTTTTATTTTTTTCTCTTTTCTCTTTTCGTGTTTTTTTTTTCCTTTTTTCTTCTTTTTCTTACAAAATCAATTCAGCTTTTTCATATCCTGATGTTTTGGTTTTCAATAACCGTTTTTTAAAAAAACAAACTGAGGCAAAATGCTTTGCTCATGTAATTTTGTGTTTATCCCTTTAGAGAATGAAAAATTCATTAAAAATCTCAAGAGATTGTCATTAATAACAGCTTTTTTTTTTTTTTTTTTTTTAGTTAATCCATCTATCCCAAATCCACTCTAAACATAAAGAAAAAAAAAAGTAGAAGACAAAAAGAGAGTCTCACACCTGCATGGATAAGCTTAGATTAATTTGACCCAAAATGAAATCTGGATAGGGGAAGAAAGGGAATGAAAGATTTGGTAAAATCAATCTTCCCAAAAAGGAACATTCTACCTGCCTTGCTTTTCAGCACTTGAAATAATGGTAGTCAATAATATTACTCAACTCCAAAGACTATCCAGAAATTTTAAGAATTGTTGATTCTCATGTGCAATAGCTCAATCGGTAGTGTGTCCGCCTCGGAACCACAAGTATTAGCATGGCTTGGATCTGTGCAGTAGGTATGGCACTCAGATGCAAAAACAATCTCCTTGGTCTAGTACTAGTGAAAAGTGGATAGACTTCCTTGATGTCTGACTGAACCCAACAATAGGCCACTCTGCCAACTTTACTTTTTGTTTTGTTTTATGGCATATCAACCACAGTGGGTCATTTAATGCCAACAATGTTTTGAAAGAGTCATAGCGAGAGTTTGGAAGAAAATGTTTTTAACTTAATTTAAAAACTTTTATGTATAAATTCATTGGAGGTAATGCATTCTGTAAAAAATAATGAATTGCTTTCTTTTGGTTTATTTTTTGTTGTTTTTTTTTTTCTTTTTCGTTGTGTTTTTTTTGTTCTGAATGTCATTTAGATTCACAACGGGTCAATTATCTTATTTGGATATTTGTTTGTGGAAATGCAGGTTACATGATGGAGGTTGATTGTTTTTTTTTTACAGCATATCAACCTTTTTCGGGTCATTTAATGCAGAATCAAGTAATTTTGAAAACAAGGGACTCAGGTTGCTTACTGCACCTGCTATTGCTTAGGTGGTCACCCAATTAAGTATTGAACAGGTTCATTGCTGTTTAACTTTGGTGATTTAGTGGGAACAGTGCTTTCAGCATGACTTGACTGTAATAAGTTTTATATGTAGGTATTAACTTGGTCTTCATAAACTTTGAGGCCTTTGGTGGGTTTGTGGCATATAACCCTTTTCAGGTCCTTTAATACCGAATCAAGTCATTTTGATAAACAAGGGACTCAGGTTACTTACAGTATATATCAATTCTTTTCAGGTCCTTTAATGCCAAATAAAGTAATTTTGACTGTACTCTGTGTTGCTTAAGTAGTCAGCCAATTAGACATTGAAAATGTTAATCGCTGCTTAACTTCGGCGATCTAGCCAGAACCAGTGCTTTCATTGTGTATGTTTAAAAATTAATAAAACATGTCAAAATCAACCTGTTTTTAAATGTATTAGCAGTTATTAAAAACAAACAAAAAACTTGTGTAAAACCACTTGAAACTAATAAAGTAACTTTCCAACTGATGTTTATAGGAAACCTATATAGTTGCACTATACCTGATAAGGATATTTGTCTCATACCCCACTTGTATGGACTAGGCACTGAATAGATATAATATCAGGCTGGAATTGGCTGATGTATTTGCCATAACTTATTTGTTCCCAAGTACTTTCAGCCTCCTCACGGGCCATCATTGGAAGGGGGGGGGGGTGAAAACAATACAACATTGGAATATCCATCTATACTGGTATTCTATTTATACTAGTGTTATGTTTTTTTTAGTTTTTTTTTTTAATATATTATTAATGTTTTTTTAATTAGTGGCAGTGGTTAAATGCATTTGAGTATGTTAGTGCTAGAATCGGTTTATTTTATTAAGGCTTTGGATTAAAAAAAAAAAAAATATCACTTGTGGTTTTACAAAATACAGCAGGGTTCTCACGCGTCCTGGAAAATGAAATGTACATTTTCCAGTACTGGAAAACCTGGAAAAAGGAGTGTTTTTTTTTTTTTTTTTTTTTTTTAAATCCTGGAAAAAAAGCTCATGGGTGGGAAAGAACAAACATTGCGTCGATCCCCTCGGCATTCCCCCTCAAGGGTGACGCCTCAGGTGCTGGGCAATAAACCCAGCCCTGCCCACAAAGGGGCAGGTAATGCCTGGAGGGATAGCCCTCTGGGATCGACGCTAATAATTGTACTTGAAGCTGGTCCAGAGGCCGAAGCTCACTGGATCCCCCGAGGGGAATAGGCAAGTCTCAAAGTATAGTAACTGGAACAGATACTACACTCTGATCCCTGCCTATCTGATAAGTGTTAAGCTTGAAACCTTTGGAAAAATTTGAAAAAATTGTTTATGTTAAAATATGCACGTCCAACGTTACCACTTTTTGCCATGAAAAAATATCATTGCAAATGGTGTTTATAGCAGGCCTAAATAGAGTCACACTATATCTTATTACTGATACAACCACAGCTTGGAAGAACTTGTATCAGTGTTGCTATATGGCTGCACAACTTGGACCCTAACGAAGTGTCTTGAGCATAAGCTAGATGGAAGCTGCACAAGAATGCTGCGTGCAGTCTTGAACAAGTCGTGCAAGCAGTACCCCACGAAGAGGCAGCTGTACGGTCACTTGCCTCCCATCTCACAAACTATTTAAGTGAGATGAACAAGGCATGCAGGACACTGCTGGAGAAGCAGGGACGAGCTCATAAGTGACATTCTCCTGTGGAAGCCAACACATGGACATGCAGGTGTGGGGCGCCTGGCAAGGACCTACATTGACCAGCTATGCAAGGATGCTATTTGCTCAGCAGAGGACCTCCCAGGTGCAATGAGTGATAGGGAGAGTTGGCGAGAGATTATCATGGATATCTGTGCTGCATATCTTATAAGTGCTAAGCTTGAAAATTTTGGGTAAATTTGAAAAAAATCGTGTATGTTAAAATTTAATGGACAATGTCAAAATTGACCTGTTTTCATTATGCTTATTAAAAGAACTCAAAAAACTTGTGTACAAAGACTTTAAACTTGTAAAATAACCTTGCAAGTCTTATATAGATTTTCAGTATATCTGATAAAACTTAAGCTCGAAACGTTTGGGAAATTTTGAAAAAAAAACTTGTTTATGTTAAAATTTAATGAGTGCACATCCAATGCTAACACTTTTTGCTATGTATTAGCAGTTATTAAAAAAAAATAAAATTTGTGTACACTTAAAACTAGTAAAATAAAATTGCAACTGGTGTTTATAGCAAGTCTTATATAGAGACGCTGTATATCTGATAAGTGTTAAGCTTAAAAAAGCTTGGTCATGTTAAAGTCTAAGGAAAATATCAAAATTGACCAGTATTCACTATTTAAAAAAGTCCCAAAAATTTGTGTACTAACACTTTAAACATGTAAAATAACCTTGCAACTGTTGTTTATAGCAAGTCTATATAGAGCCGCTGTATATCTGATAAGTGTTAAGCTTTAAAAAGCTTGGTTAAATTTGAAAAGATTGTGTATGTTAAAGTCTAAGGAAAACATATCAAAATTGACTTATTTTCACTATGGTTACTCTTAACATCCTGTTGAGAATTTTCTATGTTCAGAGCATTCCTCACCCCTTCATCACCATTGCTCCCTTGTCCACTCTGACCTGGAGTGGTAGTACCAGTTAGGGTCCCATCTATGCGTTAAATAGAAAAATGTATTTATAAAAAAATTGTATTATCCATTAAGAATTGATTTATTTCAAAACTTTATCGGCATTAAATGACCCACTGAGGTTGATATGCTGTAAAATAAAACAAACAAACAAACCAGAGCATTCCTATAAGGATATATAAAAAAATGGCTAAAAATGACTTTTGCATCTAAAGTTACATGTTATTTCCCTTAAATCAAAGACTTCTAGATATGTTTAATATTACATTTAAACAAAGGCTATCATTTGGGGTGGATTAGGGAAATGAATGAGAATTCTGGCCGGGTGGAATAAGGTGGTATGGGATTTTAAGATTTAAAAAAAAAAAACAACCAAAACTAGTGTACTAACACTTTAAACTAGTAAATAAGATTGCAACTGGTGTTTATAGCAAAGTCTATATAGAGTTGCTGTATATCTGATTAGTGTTAAGCTTAAAAAAGCTTGGTTATGTTAAAGTCTAAGGAAAAACATAAAAATTGACTGGTTTTCACTATTAACCCCCACCCCCCAAAAAATAAACTTGTGTACTAACACTTTAAAAAAAGTCGACGGGGCGGCCTAAAGTCGGTATCAGCCAGTCAGCAAGGAAGTCTATCCCCTTTTCAATACTGCTAGACCAAGGAGATTGTATTTAGCATCTGAGGTGGAGCGCCACACCTACCATCAGCTCCTTACTTTACCGCACAGATCCCTGTGCTACTCATATGCTGAGTTGGAGAGGACCGGTATCGAACTAAGAACCTTCACGTTTCTAGCCGAACGCTCTACCGACTGAGCTAAAACTTGTAAAATAACCTTGCAACTGGTGTTTATAGCAAGCTTATATATTAAAAACAAATGTTCAGTTGATTAATGCCAATTGGGTGGATCATATGGATCGGTTTGATTGCATCACTATATTTTTGACTTTCTTGATTCAATATTTGTTTGTCTGCAACTTTGAAGAGTCTTTCAGTGCTGTCAAAGATTTTCCAGAAATATAAATGATTAAAAATAAGCACCCGAATAAAGAAGTTAAATAATGAAATAAAAAGATAGTTGCGAGTATGCTATAAAAATTAGAACCTCTTTTTTCAAGATGCTGTTGTACTTTTTTTTTTTTTTTTTTTTGCGTTTTTTTGTTTTCAAAGACTGCCTCTGCTCCCTAAATGAGTTGACCTTGTCTCTTCTCCTGCCATCTCCTGCAGGTTCATGTTTTTTAATCTAAAACAGAGATATTTTATTTTCATTTTTCTTTTTTTTTTTTTCTTTCTATTTCTTTAAAAACAAATGAGCATCTTGTTGACATTTTTCCACCTGTTCAATGCAATACAAGTGTTTTAAGCCTCTCGGATATTTTTCTTTAACTTAAAAACAAAACAAAAAAAACCCCCAAAATGGTGCTTATTGTTAATTTCCCTTGGTGTCGGGAGTAAAATGGGGAAATAAATCCGACAGTATGTTAGAAAAATAGAAAAAAACACGAAGTGTTCCAAAAAGATGAATTATCTATTCTTGATGGTAATGTCGATGCTATAATGTTTTGGTTTATGCAACCTTCATCAATGACAATGCTGGTAAATTCTATGTGAGAGAGGGTAGGGATTCTGGTATATGAGAAGGTGATGGTCGTATATGTGAA
>CM042153.1:69070418-69115418 GCA_023376005.1 Doryteuthis pealeii
TAGGGTCAATTGATATGTTACCTTAGACTTAACATACACCATCTTTCAATTTAACCAAGCTTTTTTAGCGCTACACTTACAGGTTATACAGCGTCTCTATATTTTTAAAGTGTTAGTTACCACCAATTTTGGGGCTTTTTTTAATAGTGAAACTGGTTCATTTTGGTTTTCCTTAATTTAACATGACCAAGCTTTTAAGCTTAACACTTATTCAGATAATCAGCGTCTCTATATGTTAAAGTGTTAGTACACAAATTTTGGGTGGCTTTTTAAATAGTGAAAACTGGTCAATTTGATTTTTCCTAGTAGACTTTAACGTGACCAAGCTTTTTGAGCTTAACACTTATCAGTTAATACAGCGTCTCTATATGTTTAAAGTGTCAGTACACACATTTTTGGGCTTTTTTAATAGTGAAAACTGGTCAATTTTGATGTTTTCCTTAGACTTTAACATGACCAAGCCTTTTAAGCTTAACACTTATCAGGTTATACAGCTGCGTCTCTATAATGTTTAAAGTGATTAGTACACACCATTTTTTGGGCTTTTTTTTAATAGTGAAAACTGGTCAATTTTATGTTTTCCTTAGACTTTAACATGACCAAGCTTTTTAAAGCTTAAACACTTATCAGATATACAGCATCTCTATATGTTTAAAGTGTTAGTACACAAATTTTGGGGCTTTTTAAAATAGTGAAAACTGGTCAATTTTGATGTTTTCCTTAGACTTTAACATGACCAAGCTTTTTAAAGTTTAACACTTATCAGATATACATCAACTCTATATAAGACTTGCAATAAACACCAGTTGCAATTTTATTTTACTAGTTTTAAGTGTACACAAGTTTTGTTTTTTTTTTTTAATAACTGCTAATACATAGCAAAAAGTGTTAGCATTGGATGTGCACTCATTAAATTTTAACATATACAAGTTTTTTCAAAATTTCCCAAACGTTTCGAGCTTAAGTTTATCAGATATACTGAAAATCTATATAAAACTTGCTATAAACATCGGTTGCAGGTTATTTTACAAGTTCAAAGTCTTTGTACACAGGTTTTTTGAGTTCTTTTAATAAGCATAATGAAAACAGGTCATTTTTGACATTGTTTATTAAATTTTGACATACACGATTTTTTTCAAATTTACCCAAAATTTTCAAGCTTAGCACTTATAAGATATGCAGCACAGATATCCATGCCAACCCTCTCTATCACTCATTGCACCTAGGAGGTCCTCTGCTGAGCAAATAGCATCCTCGCATAGCTGGTCAATGTAGGTCCTTGCCGGGCGCCCCACACCTGCATGTCCATGTGTTGGCTTCTGCAGGAGAACGTCGCTTATGAGCTCATCCCTGCTTCTCCAGCAGTGTCCTGCATGCCTTGTCCATCTCACTCAAATAATTTGTGAGATGGGAGGCAAATGACCGTACAGCTGCCTCTTCGTGGGGTGCTGCTTCCACGACTTGTTCAAGACTGCACGCAGCATTCTTGTGCAGCTTCTATCTAGCTTATTCTCAAGACGCTTCGTTAGGGTCAAAGTTGTGCAGACATATAGCAGCACTGATACAAGTTCTTCCAATCTGTGGTTGTATCAGTTATAAGATAACTCTTGTGACTCTATTTAGGCTTGCTATAAACACCATTTGCAATGATATTTTTTCCTGGCAAAAAGTGGTAATGTTGGACGTGCATATTTTAACATACGCAATTTTTTCAAATTTTTCCAAAGGTTTCAAGCTTAACACTTATCAGATAGGCAGGGATCAGAGTGTAGTATCTGTTCCAGTTACTATACTTTGAGACTTGCCTATTCCCCTCGGGGGGTCCAGTGTGCTTCGGCCTCTGGACCAGGTTCAAGTACAATTATTAGCGTCGATCCCAGAGGGCTATCCCTCCAGGCATTACCTGCCCCTTTGTGGGCAGGGCTGGGTTTATTGCCCAGCACCTGAGGTGTCCCCCTTGAGGGGGAATGCCGAGGGATCGACGCAATTTTTGTTCTTTCCCACCCATGAGCTTTTTTTCCAGGATTTAAAAAAAAAAAAAAACAAAAAAAAACACTCCTTTTTCCAGGTTTTCAGTACTGGAAAATGTACATTTCATTTTCCAGGACGCGTGAGAACCCTGCTCTATTTTGTAAAACCACAAGTGATATTTTTTTTTTTTTTTTAATCAAAAAGCCTTAACAAAATAAACCGATTCTAGCACTAACATACTCAAATGCATTTAACCACTGCCACTAATTAAAAAACATTAATAATATATTAAAAAAAAAAACTAAAAAAAACATAACACTAGTATAAATAGAATACCAGTATAGATGGATATTCCAATGTTGTATTGTTTTCACCCCCCCCCCTTCCAATGATGGCCCGTGAAGAGGCTGAAAGTACTTGGGAACAAATAAGTTATGGCAAATACATCAGCCAATTCCAGCCTGATATTATATCTATTCAGTGCCTAGTCCATACAAGTGGGGTATGAGACAAATATCCTTATCAGGTATAGTGCAACTATATAGGTTTCCTATAAACATTAGTTGGAAAGTTACTTTACTAGTTTCAAGTGGTTTTACACAAGTTTTTTGTTTGTTTTTAATAACTGCTAATACATTTAAAAACAGGTTGATTTTGACATGTTTTTATTATATTTTAACATACACAATGAAAGTACTGGTTCTGGCTAGATCGCCGAAGTTAAGCAGCGATTAACATTTTCAATGTCTAATTGGCTGACTACTTAAGCAACAGCAGATACTGTAAGTAACCAGAGTCCTTTACTTATCAAAATTACTTTATTTGGCATTAAAGGACCTGAAAAGAATTGATATATACTGTAAGTAACCTGAGTCCCTTGTTTATCAAAATGACTTGATTCGGTATTAAATGACCTGAAAAGGGTTTATATGCCACCAACCAAAGGCCTCAAAGTTTATGAAGACCAAGTTAATACCTACATATAAAACTTATTACAGTCAAGTCATGCTGAAAGCACTGTTCCCACTAAATCACCAAAGTTAAACAGCAATGAGCATGTTCAATACTTAATTGGGTGACCACCTAAGCAATAGCAGGTGCAGTAAGCAACCTGAGTCCCTTGTTTATCAAAATGACTTGATTCTGCATTAAATGACCCGAAAAAGGTTGATATGCCGTAAAACCAAAAACAATCAACCATCATCATGTAATCTGCATTTCCACAAACAAATATCCAAATAAGATAATTGACCGTTGTGAATCTAAATGACATTCAGGAACAAAACAAAAAAACAAACGAAAAAAAAAAACAACCAAAAAATAAACCAAAAGAAAGCAATTCATTATTTTTTACAGAATGCATTACCTCCAATGAATTTATACATGAAAGTTTTTAAAAATTAAGTTAAAAACATTTTCTTCCAAACTCTCGCTATGACTCTTTCAAAACATTGTTGGCATTAAATGGCCCACTGTGGTTGATATGCCATAAAACAAAACAAAAAGTAAAGTTGGCAGAATGGCCTATTGTTGGGTTCAGTCAGACAGCATGGAAGTCTATCCATTTTTCACTAGTACTAGACCAGGGAGATTGTTTTTGCATCTGAGTGCCATACCTACTGCACAGATCCAAGCCATGCTAATACTTGTGGTTCCGAGGCGGACACACTACCGATTGAGCTATTGCACATGAGAATCAACAATTCTTAAAATTTCTGGATAGTCTTTGGAGTTGAGTAATATTATTGACTACCATTATTTCAAAGTGCTGAAAAGCAAGGCAGGTAGAATGTTCCTTTTTGGGAAGATTGATTTTACCAATCTTTCATTCCCTTTTCTTCCCCATCCAGATTTCATTTTGGGTCAAATTAATCTAAGCTTATCCATGCAGGGTGAGACTCTCTTTTTGTCTTCTACTTTTTTTTCTTTATGTTTAGAGTGGATTTGGGATAGATGGATTAACTAAAAAAAAAAAAAAAGAAAAAGCTGTTATTAATGACAATCTCTTGAGATTTTAATGAATTTTTCATTTCTCTAAAGGGATAAACACAAAATTACATGAGCAAAGCATTTTGCCTCAGTTTGTTTTTTAAAAAAACGGTTATTGAAAACCAAAACATCAGGATATGAAAAAGCTGAATTGATTTTGTAAGAAAAAGAAAAAAAAAGGAAGAAAAAAAACACGAAAGAGAAAAAGAGAAAATAAAAAATGACAAAAAGAACAAAAAAGAAAAGAAGAAAAGAAAAAAAGAAAAAAAGAAAAAGAGAAAACAGAAAAAGACAAACAGAGAATGAAAGAAAAAGAAAAAGAAATTAAAGAAATAAAGGAAATTAAGAGAAAAAGAAGAAAAAAAGAAAAGAAAAAAAAGAAAAAGAAAAACAAAGATAAATGAAGAAAAGAAAAAGAAATTAAAGAAATAAAGGAAATTAAGAGAAAAAAGAAAAAAAGAAAAAGACGAAAGGAAAAAAAGAAAAAGAAAAAAAAAGAAGAAAAAGATATAAGTTTGCAAAACTTTGTGAAAGATGAACATTTCATTTTCCTGTTATATAATCACAAATTACTTTTCAAATTGAATTAAAAGATAAACAAATATTTAACAGAAAAAATAAATTTTATTTAAAAAAAAAAAAAAAAAAAAAAAAAAAGACCCAGCCTTAAGGTTTGTTCCAACTGATTAAAATACTTTCTTCTTAGCACAGATTTCATTTCACATAAAACAAGAAGAAAATCTTGAAAATACCTTTGAGATTTGGGTCTGCTCAGATTATCAGAAAGTAATTGGAATTTTTATTTTTTTTAAATGTTGTTTAAAATAATAATTCATGAAGATTTTTATTTTTACACACAAAATTTGACCTGTTATTCACCCATACAAATATTATATATATATATGTGTGTGTATTCATATGAATACATACAGGAACTGCAATTATGGTGTCTGTCCATATATATATTTATATATATGTAAGTGAAACTACTTATGTCCATCCTCATCTGTATTTGTGCATGGGGTCAGGATTAATGGAATGAGAACAATCTACTCGAATGGATTAAATAAAGAGTTTGGTTTGAAGTTCTGCAAAGATTCCCAATTATGACATAAAAGGACCCTGAATTTGATAAGACGTTTCCCAAGTATGACAAAAAAGACTTGAAGAAGGTCAAAGCTGAAACATTGTGTATATAACAAAAAAGATGAGGAGAACAGTCTAAAAAATCTAAATAAACAACAAAGCTATAAAAAAAAAGTTTAGAGATTAAATAAAGCAGCTAAAATTAGTTGAATTGTTATGAGAAAGTCATTGAAGAATTGCCAAGATATTTTTCTGGCTTCAAAGAATATATAAAATATAAATATATAAATAAGAAAATTTGATGACTGATGCAACTTTCAATTTAGAGGGTGTGGAGGGGAGAGACTGCTAAAAAGACATTAGATATATAAGTAAGAAGGCTGTTTTTGATTGGCATAAATCTCAAGATTGCAATATTTGACCCCTACAAAACGACAATAACGGGGAGAAGATGAAGCGCAAGATGAACAAAGTCTAATAGTTTTAGAGTTTAAATTTCTCTTAATGCTAAAGAATTATTCCTATTTGTGATAAGATGAATTATGCAAGATTTTATATACATATATATATATATATATATATAATATTAGTAATTGTAGTAGAGGAAAAGAATTATGAGTTTACCATGCTTTCAATCCAAATGATTTCATCAGGACCTTACCCTATAATTAACTTAAGTCGATGTAATTCCTTAGCTAACTGAGATAAGCTAAGGAATTACATTGACTTAATTGAGTATATGGTAGAGTCCTGATGAAATCATTTGGATTGAAACCATGGTAAACCCTTAACTCTTTTCCTTTACACTTATTACTTATATTATATAATTATTGCTCTATGTTTTGATATTTTGAGCACTTTGGATAATTACTATGCCACTGCAATGGAAAGGTTAAAACGGCAATTAGATAATATATATATATAATATATATAATTACATACATACATACATACATACATAGATATATATAGATATATAATAGATAGATAGATAGATACATAGATATGTCTGTATGTGAGGCCTGAGAAGTTGAGTTGAAGCAATTAAAGTAGGTCATGGAGTTGGTTAAAATGTCAATTTTCAACTGGAGTTAGTCTGTATATTTTTACCAACTCCAGTGACCATTAATTGCTTCCAAACTCCAACTTCTCAGGCCTCACATACAAGACATACTAGTATCTATCTATCTATCTATATATATATCTATATATATCTATGTATGTATGTATGTATGTATGTATATATATATATATATATATATATTATCTAATTGCCGTTTTAACCTTTCCATTGCAGTGGCATTAGTAAATTATCCAAAAGTGCTCAAAATATCAAAAACATAGAGCAATAATTATATAATATAAGTAATAGTAGTAAAGGAAAAGAGTTAAGGGTTTACATGGTTTCATCCAAATGATTTCATCAGGACTCTACCATATACTCAATTAAGTCAATGTAATTCCTTAGCTTATCTCAGTTTAGCTAAGGATTACATCGACTTAGTTAATTATAGGGTAAGGTTTCCTGATGAAAATCATTTGGATTGAAAGCATGGTAAACTCATAATTCTTTTCCTCTACTACAATTACTAATATATTATATATATATATTATATATGTATATAAAACTTGCATATTCATCTTATCACCAAAATAGAATAATTTCTTTAGCATTAAGAGAAATTTAAACTCTAAAACTATTAGACTTTGTTCATCTTGCGCTTCATCTTCTCCCGTTATTGTCGTTTTGTAGGGGTCAATATTGCAATCTTGAGAGATTTATGCCATCAAAACAGCCTTCTTACTTATATATCTAATGTCTTTAGCAGTCTCTCCCCTCCACACCCTCTAAATTGAAAGTTGCATCAGTCATCAAATTTTCTTATTTATATATTTATATTATATATTCTTTGAAGCCAGAAAATATCTTGGCAATTCTTCAATGACTTTCTCATAACAATTCACTAATTTTAGCTGCTTTATTTAATCTCTAAACTTTTTTTTTTATAGCTTTTTGTATTATTTAGATTTTTTAGACTGTTCTCCTCATCTTTTTTGTTATATACACAATGTTTCAGCTTTGACCTTCTTCAAGTCTTTTTTGTCATACTTGGGAAACGTCTTATCAAATTCAGAGTCCTTTATGTCATAATTGGGAATCTTTGCAGAACTTCAAACCAAACTCTTTATTTAATCCATTGGAGTAGATTGTTCTCATTCCATTAATCCTGACCCCATGCACAAATACAGATGAGGATGGACATAAGTAGTTTCACTTACATATATATAAATATATATATGGACACAGACATCATAATTGCAGTTCCTGTATGTATTCATATAGAATACACACACATATATATATATTATATTTGTATGGGTGATACAGGTACAAATTGTGTGTAAAAATAAAAATACTTCATGAATTATTATTTTTAAACAACATTTAAAAAAAATAAAAATTCCAATTACTTTCTGATAATCTGAGCAGACCCAAATCTCAAAGGTTTTTCAAGATTTTCTTCTTGTTTTATGTGAAATGAAATCTGTGCTAAAAGAAAGTATTTTAATCATTTGGAACAAAACCTTAAGGCTGGGTCTTTTTTTTTTTTTTTTTTTTTTTTTTTTTTTTTAAATAAAATTTATTTTTTCTGTTAAAAATATTTGTTTTCTTTTAATTCAATTTGAAAAAGTAATTTTGTGATTATATAACAGGAAAATGAAATGTTCATCTTTCACAAAGTTTTGCAAACTTAATTTTTTCCTCTTTTTTTCTTTTTCTTTTTTTTTCTGTCTTTTTTTTTTTTCTTTTCTCTTAATTCCTTATTTCTTTATTTCTTTTTTCTTTTCTTTCATTTTTTCTTTTTTTTCTTTTTTTTCTTTTCTTTTCTCTTTTTTTTTCTCTTCAATTCTTTTTTTCTTTTAATTTATTTTTTTCTTTTTCCTCATTCATCTTTCTTTTTTCTTTTCTTGTTTTTTTTTCATTTTTTTCTCCCCTTTTTTCTTTTTTTCTTCTTTTTTGTTTCTTTTTTGTCATTTTTTATTTTTCTCTTTTTCTCTTTTCGTGTTTTTTTTTCTTCCTTTTTCTTTTTTTCTTACAAATCATATTCAGCTTTTTCATATCCTGATGTTTTGGTTTTCATAACCGTTTTTTAAAAAACAAACTGAGGCAAAATGCTTTGCTCATGTAATTTTTGTGTTTATCCCTTTAGAGAAATGAAAAATTCATTAAAAAATCTCAAGAGATTGTCATTAATAACAGCTTTTTTTTTTTTTTTTTTTTTTAGTTAATCCATCTATCCCAAATCCACTCTAAACATAAAGAAAAAAAAAGTAGAAGACAAAAAGAGAGTCTCACACCTGCATGGATAAGCTTAGATTAATTTGACCCAAAATGAAATCTGGATAGGGGAAGAAAGGGAATGAAAGATTTGGTAAAATCAATCTTCCCAAAAAGGAACATTCTACCTGCCTTGCTTTTCAGCACTGAAATAATGGTAGTCAATAATATTACTCAACTCCAAAGACTATCCAGAAATTTTAAGAATTGTTGATTCTCATGTGCAATAGCTCAATCGGTAGGTGTCCGCGCCTCGGAACCACAAGTATTAGCATGGCTTGGATCTGTGCAGTAGGTATGGCACTCAAATGCAAAAACAATTCCCTGGTTAGTACTAGTGAAAAAGTGGATAGACTTCCTTGCTGTCTGACTGAACCCAACAATAGGCCATTCTGCAACTTTACTTTTTGTTTTGTTTTATGGCATATCACCACAGTGGGCCATTTAATGCCAACAATGTTTTTGAAAGAGTCATAGCGAGAGTTTGGAAGAAATGTTTTTAACTTAATTTTTAAAAACTTTTATGTATAAATTCATTGGAGGTATGCATTCTGTAAAAAATAATGAATGCTTTTTTGGTTTAATTTTTTTTTTTTTCGTTTGTTTTTTGATGTTGTAATTCCTGAATTATCTTATTTTGGTATTTTTTAAATGCACAATTTTTTTGCAATATCACACGTGATGAAATGCGAGTCATTGATGGAGTTATTGGTTTTGGTTTTTACAGCATATCAACCGTTTCGGGTCATTTAATGCAGAATCAAGTAATTTTGATAAACAAGGGACTCAGGTTGCTTTACTGCACCTGCTATTGCTTAGGTGTCACCCAATTTAAGTATTGAACAAGGTCATTGCTGTTTAACTTTGGTGATT
The DNA here is from genome assembly GCA_023376005.1 of Doryteuthis pealeii. Taxonomy (NCBI): domain Eukaryota; kingdom Metazoa; phylum Mollusca; class Cephalopoda; order Myopsida; family Loliginidae; genus Doryteuthis; species Doryteuthis pealeii. The sequence continues at coordinate 69,079,678 of CM042153.1, forward strand.
TAGTGGGAACAGTGCTTTCAGCATGACTTGACTGTAATAAGTTTTATATGTAGGTATTAACTTGGTCTTCATAAACTTTGAGGCCTTTGGTTTGGTTGGTGGCATATAAACCCTTTTTCAGGTCCTTTTATAATACCGAATCAAGTCATTTTGATAAACAAGGGACTCAGGTTACTTACAGTATATATAATTTTTTTCAGGTCCTTTAATGCCAAATAAAAGTAATTTTGATAAGTAAAGGACTCTGGTTACTTACAGTATTCGCTGTTGCTTAAGTAGTCAGCCAATTAGACATTGAAAATGTTAATCGGCTGCTTAACTTCGGCGATCTGTAGCCAGAACCAGTGCTTTCATTGTGTATGTTAAAATAAATAAAAAACATGTCAAAATCAACCTGTTTTTAAATGTATTAGCAGTTATTAAAAACAAACAAAAAACTTGTGTAAAACCACTTGAAACTAAATAAAGTAACTTTCAACTAATGTTTATAGGAACCTATATATAGTGCACTATACCTGATAAGGATATTTGTCTCATACCCACTTGTATGGACTAGGCACTGAATAGATATAAATCAGGCTGGAATTGGCTGATGTATTGCCATAACTTATTTGTTCCCAAAGTACTTTCAGCCTCCTCACGGGCCATCATTGGAAGGGGGGGGGGTGAAAACAATACAACATTGGAATATCCATCTATACTGGTATTCTATTTATACTAGTGTTATGTTTTTTTTAGTTTTTTTTTTAATATATTATTAATGTTTTTTAATTAGTGGCAGTGGTTAAATGCATTTGAGTATGTTAGTGCTAGAATCGGTTTATTTATTAAGGCTTTGGATTAAAAAAAAAAAAATATCACTTGTGGTTTTACAAAATACAGCAGGGTTCTCACGCGTCCTGGAAAATGAAATGTACATTTTCCAGTACTGGAAAACCTGGAAAAAGGAGTGTTTTTTTTTTTTTTTTTTTTTTTTTTTAATCCTGGAAAAAAAGCTCATGGGTGGAAAGAACAAAATTGCGTCGATCCCTCGGCATTCCCCCTCAAGGGTGACGCCTCAGGTGCTGGGCAATAAACCCAGCCCTGCCCACAAAGGGCAGGTAATGCCTGGAGGGATAGCCTCTGGGATCGACGCTAATAATTGTACTTGAAGCTGGTCCAGAGGCCGAAGCTCACTGGATCCCCGAGGGGAATAGGCAAGTCTCAAAGTAATGTAACTGGAACAGATACTACACTCTGATCCTGCCTATCTGATAAGTGTTAAGCTTGAAACCTTTGGAAAAATTTGAAAAAAATTGTTTATGTTAAAATATGCACGTCCAACGTTACCACTTTTTGCCATGAAAAAATATCATTGCAAATGGTGTTTATAGCAAGCCTAAATAGAGTCACACACTATATCTTATTACTGATACAACCACAGTTGGAAGAACTTGTATCAGTGTTGCTATATGTCTGCACAACTTGGACCCTAACGAAGTGTCTTGAAGATAAGCTAGATGGAAGCTGCACAAGAATGCTGCGTGCAGTCTTGAACAAGTCGTGCAAGCAGTACCCACGAAGAGGCAGCTGTACGGTCATTGCCTCCCATCTCACAAACTATTTAAGTGAGATGAACAAGGCATGCAGGACACTGCTGGAGAAGCAGGACGAGCTCATAAGTGACATCTCCTGTGGAAGCCAACACATGGACATGCAGGTGTGGGGCGCCTGGCAAGGACCTACATTGACCAGCTTGCGATGCTATTTGCTCAGCAGAGGACCTCCCAGGTGCAATGAGTGATAGGGAGAGTTGGCGAGAGATTATCATGGATATCTGTGCTGCATATCTTATAAGTGCTAAGCTTGAAAATTTTGGGTAAATTTGAAAAAAATCGTGTATGTTAAAATTTAATGGACAATGTCAAAATTGACCTGTTTTTCATTATGCTTATTAAAAGAACTCAAAAAACTGTGTACAAAGACTTTAAACTTGTAAAATAACCTTGCAAGTCTTATATATAGATTTTCAGTATATCTGATAAAACTTAAGCTCGAAACGTTTGGGAAATTTTGAAAAAAAACTTGTTTATGTTAAAATTTTAATGAGTGCACATCCAATGCTAACACTTTTTGCTATGTATTAGCAGTTATTAAAAAAAAATAAAATTTGTGTACACTTAAAACTAGTAAAATAAAATTGCAACTGGTGTTTATAGCAAGTCTTATATAGAGACGCTGTATATCTGATAAGTGTTAAGCTTAAAAAGCTTGGTCATGTTAAAGTCTAAGGAAATATCAAAATTGACCAGTATTCACTATTTAAAAAGTCCCAAAAATTGTGTACTAACACTTTAAACATGTAAAATAACCTTGCAACTGTTGTTTATAGCAAGTCTATATAGAGCCGCTGTATATCTGATAAGTGTTAAGCTTTAAAAAGCTTGGTTAAATTTGAAAAGATTGTGTATGTTAAAGTCTAAGGAAAACATATCAAAATTGACTTATTTTCACTATGGTTACTTTTAACATCCTGTTGAGAATTTTCTATGTTCAGAGCATTCCTCACCCTTCATCACCATTGCTCCCTTGTCCACTCTGACCTGGAGTGGTAGTACCAGTTAGGGTCCCATCTATGCGTTAAATAGAAAAATGTATTTATAAAAAATTGTATTATCCATTAAGAATTGATTTATTTCAAAACTTTATCGCATTAAATGACCCACTGAGGTTGATATGCTGTAAAATAAAAACAAACAAACCAGAGCATTCTATAAGGATATATAAAAAAATGGCTAAAAATGACTTGCATCTAAAGTTACATGTTATTTCCCTTAAATCAAAGACTTCTAGATATGTTTAATATTACTTTAAACAAAGGCTATCATTTGGGGTGGATTAGGGAATGAATGAGAATTCGGCCGGGTGGAATAAGGTGGTATGGGATTTTAAGATTTAAAAAAAAAAAAAACAACCAAAAACTAGTGTACTAACACTTTAAACTAGTAAAATAAGATTGCAACTGGTGTTTATAGCAAGTCTATATAGAGTTGCTGTATATCTGGTAAGTGTTAAGCTTAAAAAAGCTTGGTTATGTTAAAGTCTAAGGACAATATCAAAATTGACTGGTTTTCACTATTAACCCCCACCCCAAAAAATAAACTTGTTACTAACACTTTAAAAAAAGTCGAAAGTCGGTATCAGCCAGTCAGCAAGGAAGTCTATCCCTTTTCATACTGCTGAATTGTATTTAGCATCTGAGGTGGAGCGCCACACCTACCATCAGCTCCTTACTTTAATCCCTGTGCTACTCATATGCTGAGTTGGAGAGGACCGGTATCGAACTAAGAACCCTTCACGTTTCTAGCCGAACGCTCTAACCGACTGAGCTAAAACTGTAAAATAACCTTGCAACTGGTGTGTTTATAGCAAGCTTATATATTAAAAACAAATGTTCAGTTGATTAATGTCCATGGTGGATCATATGGATCGGTTTGATTGCATTACCATATTTTTGACTTTCTTGATTCAATATTTGTTTGTCTGCAACTTTGAAGAGTCTTTCAGTGCTGTCAAAGATTTCCAGAAATATAAAACTGATTAAAAATAAGCACCCGAATAAAGAAGTTAAATAATGAAATAAAAAGATAGTTGCGAGTTATGCTTATAAATTAGAAGCTGTCTAAAATTTTCTTTTCAAGATGGCTGTTGTACTTTTTTTTTTTTTTTTTCGTTTTTTTGTTTTCAAAGACTGGAGAGTGCTAAATGATTGACTTGTCTTTCTATTTCCTGCCATCTCTGCAGGTTTGTGTTAATCTATAAAACAAGAGATATTTTATTTTCATTTTTCTTTTTTTTTTTTTCTTTCTATTTCTTTAAAAAACAAATGAGCATCTTGTTGACATTTTCCACCTGTTCAATGCAATACAAGTGTTTTAAGCCTCTCGGATATTTTTCTTAAATTAAAAACAAAAAAAACCCAAAATGGTGCTTATTGTTAATTTCCCTTGGTGTGGGAGTAAAATGGGGAAATAAATCCGACAGTATGTAGAAAAATAGAAAAACACGAAGTGTTCCAAAAGATGAATTATCTATTCTTGATGGTAATGTCGATGCTATAATGTTTTGGTTTATGCAACCTTCATCAAGACATGTGGTAAAATCTAGTGTGGAGAGGGTAGGAGACTTCTGGTATATGAGAAGTGCTGGTCGTATATGATGAAGCTCGTGGTGTAATGGTTAAAGTCATGGGAAATGGACTCGTCGCCCCGAGTTCAAATCCTGGACGTGGTAATTGAATTTCACTTAGCGCTAATACCCTTAGGAAAGGTATGAATCCTACTCTCCCTCCAGCTATGGGTAAATAGCAGGGCAGACTGGACTCTTTAACCATGGCTAGGTAACCAGTCTAGGAGAAGGAGAACTCTGAATTCAAACCTGTTGAACTCGCTTAAGAAATTGACCTTGTGTCGTATCCTGCTCGTGCGGAGGAGTTGGTAAATATATATATGATGAAGTGGGGTACTAAACTAGTTGACATGGATAACTCCTCCCCTTTACCATGTATGACCAGCACTTCTCATATCCTAAAAGTCTTCCACTATCTCCACACAAGATTTCACCACTTGTCCTGATGAAGGTTGTATAAACTGAAACATTATAATGTCAAAATTACCATCAAGAATAGATAATTCATTTTTGGAACACTTTGTGTTTTTATATTTTTCCCTTGATGTGCATTATCTTGACATGTTTTGAAACTGTTCAGTTTTCTTTATGGGCATTTTAAGCTGAGTTTTTCTTTCTTTTTCATTACCTTTTTTTTTATATCCCTGTCTAGGGCTTTAGAATACACTGACAGAGCACCTTTGTAGAGGGGTAAGCCCCTTCCCCACAATGAAGCCACTTGTTGTCTGTGGATGGCTACCTGTGATGTTTACAGACAGAATCCTGGTGGATGAGCAGTCCATGACATGCAATACTCCACTTAGACCCTTATTTAGGATAGACAGCAGTCGGAGAGGCCTCCTCTGATTAATCGGCTGGTCATGTAAAGCCCTATCACCTATATAATAGTATAAATATTAGTATTAGATAGGAATACTTGAAACCATATAATTATATTAGATAGGAATACTTGAAACCATATATTTGTGTAAAATTAATATTAGATAGGTTGAAACCATATATTGTGTATATTATTAATATTAGATAGGAATACTTGAAACCATATATTTGTGTAATTATTAATATTAGATAGGAATACTTGAAACCATATATATATATTAGATAGGAATTCTTGAAACCATATAATTGTGTAAATTATTAGTATTAGATAGGAATACTTGAAACCATATAAGTAAATTATTAATATTAGATAGGAATACTTGAACCATATAATTGTGTAAAGTATTAGTATTAGATAGATAGAAATAATTTGAAATTAATATTAGATTTTGAACCATATAATTGTGTAAATTATTAGTATTAGATAGAATACTTGAAACCATATAATTGTGTAAATTATTAATATTAGATAGGAATACTTGAAACCATATATTTGTGTAAATCATTTATATTAGATAGGACTACTATAAACCATATAATTGTGTAAATTATTAGTATTAGATATGGATATAAAGGAAATAATAATAGATAGGAATACTTAAAAATTAAACCATGTGTAATTGCCTGAAAAGAAACAAAATTAATTATTAGAAACCATATAATTGTTTGCATATTATTAGAATTAGATTGGAATAACTTAAATTATATAACTATGTGCAAACAAATGGTTATTATTATTAAATGGAAATAGTTACTTGAAACCATATAGTTGCTTGAATTATTAGTATTAGATAGAAGTACTTGAAACTATGTAAGTGAGTCCAAATAAATGATTATAGATAAATAAACTGAAATAAAAAAAAAAATGCAATGGAACATTGAAAGTATAAATAGTTATGGTTGCAATAGAATATTTACAAATGAATCTAATTTTGGTTTGAAATAAGGAATCGATGTACTGTTAACTCTTAACATCCTGTTGAAAATTTTCTAGAGCCCCATTCCTATAAGGATTCATCAATAAATGGCTTAAAATCACCTTTTCAATTAAAGTTACCTGTTATTTCTCTTAAATCAAAGACTTCTAAATATGTTTAATATTACATTTAAACAGAGGCTCTCCTTTGGTGTAGATTAGGAAAATGAATGTGATGGTATAGGACGTTAAGAGTTAAACAAATAAACCATACCATACCAAACCAAACGATATATATACACACACACACACACACAATTTATATATATATATATATATGAAGATAGGATGGATGGGTTTAGAATCCGACAATATGAGGTAGATAAAAGGATAAGTGAGCAAGAAATGAATAACTCAAAACAAATCAAGGGTTGAAATGATTTCGTCCGTGTTACCCGGACATCGATGTCCGGGTAACACGGACAAAATCATTTCAACCCTTGATTTGTTTTGAGTTATTCATTTCTTGCTCACTTATCCTTTTATCTACCTCATACATATATATATGCATGTTGGTGTATGTATGTGCACATGCACACATAAGGCAATCAGTCTTGGAGAAGGAAAACTCTGAATTAAAATCAGCTGTACACTGCTTAGAAAAATTTCCTTTGTGCCGTATCCTGCTTACAGTAAAGGAGTTGGGTAAATATACACACATACATACATGCACATATAAACATATATATACACACACACACACACACACACACATATATATATATATATATATAATATATATATATATATATAATCATATAGGTTTTTATCAGAATTGAATAGATTTTTTATTTACCTCCCTTTTAATCTTTTGAGAGCAAATATTTTTTTCTTTCTTTCTCTTTAGAAATCCCCTAACCAAAATTCTCAAAGTGAAGTATTAAAAAAAAAAAAAATTCTTTTTTGTAAGCTTTTCAACTTTTTACTATTTCTACTAAGTTATTCAATTTTGACCAATGTATTTAGTGAACTATTTCCTTTGTTTATTTTTTGTTTTTATTTGTTTTATTTTAGTATTTGTTTCTTAATACAGTGTCCTTCTATTTCTTATATGTATCAACATAAAATCTTGGATATTTTCTTTTATTAAAAGTTTTAAAAGACAACTTTTATCATGGCTTGGAAGGACATTTATTTACTTATTTATTGAGTTAAGCTAGTTTTATTTATTTACTTATTTTGTTTGTATATAAATCCCCAGACTTTTCAAAGTTAACTATTTTTTATAAACAAAACATTTTTCTCTCATCTTTATTTCATCATCATTTATTTTTGTTTGTCTTTATATCCATAGCCAAAAAAACAAACAAACAAACCAGCATAATTCTTAGGTTATACCAGTGCAACATCTTATTATAATGGAGATCCATGTCTGTCTGTAACCAAAACCATGTCACTGGTTATTTTACAATACCCTCAGGAATTGTATAAGTTTATCAATAAGTATTTAATTCATAGAATAAGTCTTGTTCATTAATGATGTCTCTATGAAAATATGAGATAGATTTGCCTCAAAACAGCTTATGTTATTAGTGTATTTAAAATCCTGCTATGTGTCTTCACTAAGAAATAAAGGTTTATATAATATATGGTATGGTTAATTTGCATACTGGTTTTAACAAAAATTTAATAAATAATTACTAGGTGCTATTGATCTCTAAAATTATTGTTTTATTCTCCACTGTATTGAAATCAATCCTATGAATGATTTTATATAGAAACCATTTAGAATATAATTAAAATAAGTGTAAGCTTTTTATATGCATTCTTATTTAATTTTGTTAGAGACTTTCTAATTTAATATGTTTCATTACATTAAAACTTAAGGAGCCGGGTTAGCTCAGTTGGTAGAGCGTTCGGCTAGAAACCACAAGGTTCCTAGTTCGATACCGGGATCTGTACAGTAAAGTAAGGAGCTGATGGTAGGTATGGCGCTCCACGTCAGATCCTAAAACAATCTCCTTAGTCTAGCGCTATTGAAAAGGGGATAGACTCCCTCGCTGACTGGCTAATACCGACTTTAAGCCGCCCCGTTGACTTTACTTTTTTTTTTACTTATGTAAGAAAGGTTCAAAGTTATATATATTGGATACAAGACTTCGACAAGGGTTGATAGACAAAAACATTTAATATAGCACAGCACAAGGATATGACGGGATACAAAGTACATAGGTAAAACAAAGTTACATGTAGAAAGATAAATACACATTCATGAATGGTACAAGATATACAAAAAGTACAGACATGAGACTAAGAATAGTCCATGCTGTATAATTCACTTACAGTAATGTAAGGGGGGGCGAAGCCCCAACGAGAAGGGGTAGACCAAAATCTACCCCATGTGTCTCGTGGTTACTGGAACAGGAAAAGAGACAGAAGGTTTGAACCCGGCACTTAAATACTCTAGCCCCTCACGGGCACCAGCAAACTAAACGGGCAGACAACTCAACGGGAAGATAATCCCTACACTTACATTAAAACTTAAATACTTACAACCGGAGGGTGCATATTCTTGCTAGTCTTATTATAATGGAGATTGTGTGTTTTTCTGTCTGTAACCGAAACTATATTACTACTCAAGTCACAATTTCCTTAGTTACTTACGTCACATTCTCCATGATTCTATTTCTATTTAAACCTCAATTAATAATAAAACTGTTTGACATTATTAATACTGTTGGCCTTACCTAAATACTAATAACATGCAATTGTATTTATATATACAACAAACTACCAGTTTTCAGTGTAAACGTATAGCTAATTTGCATATTGATATTAAAAAACTGATTTTAATAAAAATGTGCTTGGTATTATTGATTTCTAATTGTTTGGTTTTATCTTAATGAATATGAGTAAAAATCTCTTCAATAAATCCTAAAAGAAATTCATTAACAAGAAGAAATAACTGTAATTTCATTCTTTACTTCCTATTTTAACTAAATAGTTAAATTAGGTAAATTTAGCATTGAAAAACGGAAGTGATGAAAGAGTAAGTTTCAGTTGTTCTATTTTCCGATTATACCCCCTCCGTTTCAAATCTTTTTATCTGAATTCTTAATTAGTTTCATTAGCCTTTCTGATTTAATCTAATATTTTATTACATTTAAACTTAAATACTTGCACCCGGAGGGTGCATATATTTGCTAGTTCATTTAATAAATCTTACCTGCAATATGATGAGATATCAACACAGACAAAGAACGACTTTTGGTGATTACCTTAAAAATGGATGATTGACTTATCAAAATCTTACAAAAAGTAGAACAATGACATAGTGTCATCAAAAAATTATTTAAAGAAATTAGTCAACCAAAATAACAATAAAACCAAATCAAACCATAACTACAGTTGTACCAACAGCTGTGGGTTAAAGTTTAATGGCATCTTCAAGAAACACAATACTCAGACACTGTTGATTAGGTAGGACTTAATAAACTTAATTGACCTAAGAATGTAAATAATGAACTCAAAAGAAAAGCACTCTCTGCCCACTAACAGTGAGTCTTGTACTAAAAAATCCACAATACCCAAGTGGTTTTTAACAGCTGAGACAACAGTTATAAATTGGGCGTACAAAGGGAAGCAATATGGAGAGAAAATAAACCCATCTGGCAGAGTGTCACCTGCTGGGTTGCCTTCACAGAAGGCAATTTGGTGTCATACTGGTCTAGGCCCTGAAACAATATCAAGATTCAAGAAAATGATTATGAGTGTCTAACAGGTTTATTCTTTGTTAGTCTTATGGTTTTTTTTTTTTATAATTATTATTTATTATCATTTGTTTGTGCAAAAATACTGAGGAAAATTATCACAACATACTTGAGACATGGCTCTTCAGATGAATGTATTAAATGTTTGGCCATCAAGAGTTATCTTTCTTTTTTTTTTTTTTTTTTTTTTTTTTTTTGTTTTTGTCTATTTATTACGGGTAATCATAAGATTCATTTTCTCTTTGATTTTCTTAGCGGAGAACCCTTGACTGATTTCTTAATATGTCTTTTGTATTTTCTAAACTTTTCTTAATCATCCTTCACACACACACACAAGAAAAAAACAATAATCACTATTTTATTAATTTTTATTGAATAATTTAAAATTCAAAGATAATAAAAAGAAAACAATGTGCTTTTGAATATTGGCTTATTTTTATAAAATATAAACTAAAATATAAAGAAAGTAAGATTATTTCCTATAAGTCTAACATAAACAAAGGGGAACCACTCTCGACTGATAAATTATTATAGAAACCAAGCAGCCAATCAGGACTCAATGAATGGAATCCCCAAAATACATAAATGGACTATTCTTGAGGTCCATAAATACCAACTGTCTTGCACGGGTTCTGTTGTGCTTAGCTAGTTGCTGTTGTTCAAACCAACAGTACACTAACTCACTTCAACAATATCCATGACATGCAATACTCCATTTTGACCCTTACTTAGGCTAGACAGGCAGTCAGAGCAGCCCCTTTCGATGTGTCAGTTAGTCACGTCAAGCCTACACCTTTCTGATTTTCCCAGCCCTATTGCCCTTATAGCAAGCCCCCAACCCTTTTTATCCTATATATGCTACTCACTTCAACGTATATATTATTTACCTTAGACTAAAGTTATCAATCAGGTGATAACCTTGAGTTCAAACGTGGTTTCGGAGATATAATATCATTACCACTAGTTCAAGGTTCTCCATGCAGCATAAAATGCCACCAGACTTATTGACAGAAATATGATTAATATATTGATTAGATTGAAATTTATAGGAAATTAAAGATACAGACAAATAAAAACAAAAAAAAACACTTATTTTGGTGTACTTTATATCAAATTAAGTTATGTTAAATTTTTCTTGTTGTAGTTCTTCCTCATATATGATAAGCAATAACTCAAGGTCTACTGCCAGAAAAGGTTTCTCAATGTTTAACTGGGGTGATTATTGGTATGCCATTCTTGGTTCCTAGTGATATCTCTAAAGCAAAGAAGTTACTTAATGTCACTTGTCGGAGTCCTTGTGACATAGTGGTTAATGTACCGGACTGCAATGTCAAAGTAAGTGAGTTCAATCTCCAGTCATGCTATGACATTCACTTATGGACTAACACTCTTGGGGAAGGTATCAACCCTCTCATCGCTCCAGCTATGGGTTAAAAATTACCACAACTGTTCTTGTAGAAGGATTGCTTTGGCATTCAATAATCTACAAAGGTCGATATGTCATTAAACAAAGAAACCAAACATTAATGTCACTTACCTCTCGTAAAGGGTTGTATTATTTACCCAACGCGTTCACCATGGGTATTCACAAGTCTTCCAGTACTTGCTTTTCAGTAGTAATGGATCAATAGCTTGTGTACCACAATGGTTATATAAGAGTGAAGAGGCGCATAGTATAATTGTTAGCATTGTGGGAAATGGACTCGTTGACCCGAGTTTAAATCTCAGATGAGGCTGTTTGCATTTCACATAGCGCTAATAATCTTGGGAAAGGTATTAATCCACTATTCTCCCTTTAATTATGGGTAAATAGTAGGGCAACTGGGCTCTTTAATCTTGGCTAGGTAACCAGTCTAGGAGAAGGAAAACAAACCTTTAAAATCTGCTTAAGAAATTGACCTTGTGTCACATCCTGCTTGTGCAAAAGGGTTGGTATATATATATATATATATATATATATATATGATAGTAAAGAAACTCTCTTACCTGTACTCTTCTCTCTCTCAACGATTGTGATATTACAGTGATGAGATCTTTAAGATATCCCATGATCTAGATCATTGGTGTGCCATGCTGAGTTCTTTATGGCATCTCTAGGACAATGTGTGTGTGTGTGTGTGAGGGGGCTCATTTAATTGGCAGTGCCCATCTTCTCTATTAATAATAAGACAGTCACGAGCAGAAAAGAATCACTGACTTGACCAGGCTCTATTAGACAAAGGTTTATATATTAATAGTTGATTTTTGTTTGTTGTCTTTTTTTCATTTTTCTCAGCTTAGTCAAAAGGGAACATTTGCACTAAATTTCCTTGTAAAAAGTGTCTGTACGTTGACATCCCTAAACAAAGAATAATTACTATAATAAAAACCAACATTCCCTCATCTGTAGTTCCTTTTGTGAAAATTGCTATTATTTACAATATTGTTTGGTATTTGTTTGGAGTAGATGGACTTATTTTTGTTGACAATTTAATACCGGTGAAGGGGTTGTTTTTTGTTTGTTTGTTTATTTGCCTTTTTTTTATTTTTTTAAATTTTTATTTAATATCATTTATGAAAGAGCGGATGCTGTCTGGTCTAATTTATAATTAAAAACTAAAACTTAAAATTCAGAAAAGAAAAAAAAACAAAAAGAAAAAAACATTTTCTTAGATTTTTTTTCTCCTTAAATTCTTGTTCATATTTTTGTGCAATTATGTATTTTAAATATATGTATCCGTTGAATTTATATAGAATATTATTTAATTCTTAGTTGACTTGCCAGGCTGACTTGGAGTAATTACTGTAATAAACAAGCTTCATTTTGATTGGATAAGGTGTTTTGTATTGTTTCGATTGGCTGAGAAAAACTGCTTGCTTTTCTGTTTGTTTGCTTTTATTTTCTTTAGCCCTCAAGCAATATATGTTTGCTATTATTTCTTGGTTTCCTTTTTTTGTTTATTTTTATTTATTTTTTTTTTTTTTTTAAGCATCCATTCTTTCTTAAGGTTAACTACCACTTTATTGAGACAATGTTCACTTACCTTTTAGATTACCTGTTTCACGGTCACCTCAAATTGTAATTCCAAATGTTTCTCTCTGATTTTCAAAGGTGTGAGACCTATGACTTCATGATACCCACCTGTATTTTTTATATACTTGATTGTAATTTTGGCTCAATTGTTTTTTCTCAATTTTGTTTGTTTTCACCTTTCCTTTCATTCTTTTAGTGACATTTTCTATTGGTGTTTTACTTATTTTTTAATTTATTTAATACTCTGTAATAATAAATGAACACACATGGTCGAACTTGAGAAAGCTTTATTCTACTTAGAATACAATTGCAGTTTTCCTGGGAGTTTATATACTTTCAGAAAGCTAAAGGTTTACACAAATGGGAGTTAATAATAAAACAGGGGAAGTAACTCTCAATTAATTATTACATACTCATTTGTAAGACTGCTTAAAAAACTGTTTTTAGTAATAGGTCTTTTTTTTCTTCTTTTTTTTTCTCTTTAGTAAGAGGATTTTTTTTTTGGTCACTTTTGTAAGATGATTTAAAAAAAAGTCTTCTTATAAAAGAAACTAAAAAAAGCCCTTTTACTAAAGATTCCCCTGCCTAAAAAAAAAGTAAAGAAAGCTTTAGTAACGGGGCTTTTTTTTTCTCTTTAGTAAGGAGGACTTTTTTATAGACTATATTAATAGGTAATTAAGAAACACCTAAACAAGGCCTGAGGTTACAGTGACCTGAACATTGTATTTATACATACCACAATAAAAATGAGGACAACAGTCCAAAATATCAAAATTATTCAATAATGAGATAATCTTGATAAATTTTATATATACACAGACATATAACTATGAAGTCTGTCTAGAAAATATATAACAGTTTTATATTAATCATCATCATCAGGTCGCGCTATCAGCACGGATATCCATAACAATCTCTCTCCAGCTGTCCCTATCCCTCATTGCTCTCGAGAGGTCCTCTACGCAGCATCCAGTATCCACACAGAGCTGGTCAATGTATGTCTTTGCTGGTCGGCCCACACTGGCGTGCCCAAGTGCTGGCTTCTGCAGGAGGATATCACTTATGACTTCGTCTTGCTTCTCCAGCAGTATCCTGCATGTCTTGTCCATCTTACTTGAATGGTTTGGGTGATATGGGGCAGGTGGCCGTACAGCTGTTTTCTCGTGGGGTGTTGTTTCCACAATCTGTTTAAGACTGCATGCAGCATTCTTGTGCAGCTCCCATCTAGTTTATTCTCTAGGTGCTTGGTTAGGTTCCAAGTTGTGCAGCCGTACAGCAGCACTGACATGACAATGGAGTGAATAGATAACATAAGAAGTATAGCTGACCTATGGCAATTATGCTTTAGACCCTTTCAAAGTACTCCTTTGTTTTATTGCACAGTTCCAAGTTGTGCTACTCATGCACTGAGTTGGCAAGGGCTGGTATCAACAGCAAGGGAGTCTATCCCCTTTCACTAGCACAAGACCAGGGAGAGTGTTTTGTATTGGAGGTAGAATGTCACACCTTTACTAGACAGATCCAAGTTGTGTTATTCATGTGTGTTGGCGATGACCAGTAGCAATCCTGGAAACTTGCATTTCTTAGGTGAATGATCTACCGACTAATCAAAACCGGTTGTAAAAGGTAGTGGAGTAGGATTTTGTTGGTATCAGCCAGACAGTGAGGGAGTCTATCCCCTTTCACTAGCACTAGACCAGGGAGATTGTTTTGTATCTGAGGAAGAATGTCACACCTTTACTAGACAGATCCAAGTTGTGCTACTCGTGTATCAGACACACTTATCCCAGCCTTTCTTTTTGTTTTTCAAAACAGTCTGGAAAGTCCACTTTAGAGATTGCAATCAACTGCTTTGACAATTTAGTCTATGGTATTTCAAAGGCAATTTTAGCTTTGGATGAAATGAGGCACAGGGAGTCAAATCTGGAGATTAGGGTGGAGTGGAGCTGACAGAATAGGGTGATGCGATATATTTTGCCAAAAACCCTGAAGAAACTACTCAATGTGAATGCAATGGTCAGTCAGGATTGAAGATCACTCAATGAAGGAACAATGTAAATAGTAGGGCAGACTAGGTTCTTTAATCTTGGTATGGCAACCAGTCTAGGAGAAGGAAAACTTTGAATTCAAACCTGTTAATGCGACAGTCAGCCAGGATAGAAGATCACTCAATGAGGTCCCACTGCTGATGGAATAATTCCATGAGAGAGTATCTATTTGTCTGAATTTTTGAGATGAGGCTTGATAATTTGGATTATCTGGACTATTCCTAAGTTTGACAGGAAACAGCTGAAGGGTCTGGAGGGCGCATTAGCCAAAAATGTGTATATAACAATAAAGACGAGTACAGTAGTTTGAATAATCCAAATAATATGAGAGAGTATCTGTTTATAGAGTTTGTGGAGGCACGTTGTGTAATGGTTACTGTCATAAGACATGGTCTGAAAAGTTTAAATCCTAGATACTGTTGTTGGAATTTCACATAACACTAATACCTTTGGGAAAGGTATGAATCCAACTATTTCCCCTCTATCTATGAGTAAATAGTAGGGCAGACTAGGTTCTTTAACCTTAGTATAGCAACCAGTCTAAGAGAGGGAAAACTCTGCGTTCAAACCTGTTAAACTCTACTAAGTGAATTGACCTTGTGTCACATCTTGCTTGTGCAGAAGGGTTGGGTAAATATATATCAGTTGGTTTGTGTTAGTTGGTTTCCAGCTATAGGTAAATAGTAGGTTAGAGTGGGCTCTTCAACCTTGGTATGGCAACCAGTCTAGGAGAAGGAAAACTCTGAATTCAAACCTGTTAAACTTGGCTTATGAAATTGACCTTATGTCATATCCTGCTCATGTAGAAGGGTTGGTAAATATACATATAAGTAAATATACATATAAGTAAAAACTAATAAAGATTTTTTTAAAAATCAAGAGGATCACCTTCTTCTTTATTAAATTTCCTTTTTATTCATACTCTGCTTCTTATTTATTTAATAATCTCATGCCTCCTAATGCAACATATTTAAAGGATTTGACCAGGAGAACCAAAGTGAAAGTGAAAGTAGGAATAAAAGCAAAAATGTAGAGAAATCAAGAAAGATAAAATCGTCATCTATTATTGTCCAAAAGACAAAAAAGACAAGAAAAGAAAAATGAATTGAGTGAGTGTGTCAGAGGAAATATAGTCAGTCGTCAAAATGATTAGAACTTCCTTTGAGGAATAGTAATGCAATTTCTTTTGCCAATTCTCTGCCCCTGACACTTTGGCCTCCACTGACTGCTTCCAATGAATAAGACATTTCTTGCGATATTTTCATTCAAACAATGTGCTTAATTTTATTGTCACCATTTTCTACTTTTCTGGACAGGGCTATTCTTTCAGTTTTTCTTCTTTTTTTTTTCTCTTTTCTTTTTGTTTGTTTCTTTTCTTTTTGTTTGTTTTCTTTTTTTTACCCATTTTTTTTCTGTGCTTTTTTTATTTTCTCTTAAAATTATATGCATTAAAAAATTCTACTTCTCCAAACCGTTTTATATGTGTGTCTGTTTCTGTGCATGTATACATATGTCTATTTATCTGTGGTTTATATTTACATTTATATGTCTGTAAGTATGTATATTTATGTATACATATATATATTTATAGATATATGCATGTATACATACATTTATATATATATATATATATATATATATATTTGTGTGTGTGTGTGTGTGTGTATACATATGTGTGTGTGTGTATACATAAATTTGTATGTGTATGTATATATAGATGCATGTATACATATATTTGTATGTGTGTATATATATATATATATAGATGCATGTATACATATATTTGTATGTGTGTGTATATATATACATACATATGTACATATTTGTATACTTCCCCCTAAAGGACCATAGACAGAAAATAAGTTAGTCTAACACAAACCTTTAAAAAAGAAGGACTTGAATTATCAATAAATAAATGAAATTTAGAAGATAATATTCAACTAAGGTCTTCATTTATTCCACTCATTTTTTTATGTTTCTAAATAACTAAAAAATTATTTTCCTATATATATATTATAAAATGGGTATGAGTGATAATCTACTCGAGTTTCACCATGAGGATCTTCAGGGTTAAATCCACTGAATTAATCGAGACACCGATTAATAACAGTCGATTTCACGTGTGTGAATGCAATGACCACACACGTGAAATCGACTGCTATTAATTGGTGTCTCGATTAATTCAGTGGATTTAACCCTGAAGATCCTCATGGTGAAACTCGAGTAGGTTATCTCTTGTACCCATTTTATAATAAATTGCTCTACTTAGTATTGAGCACTTTGTATTTGTTATATCACTGACTTACCCTCTGAATTCTACACTTACTAACCATCGTGACCAAATTCACCGGTAAGTCAACCTTTCCTTTATAAATATATATATAATACACTCATCAGATACAAAATGAAGCATATGTGGACTCAACAACATCCTATTATATATATATATATATATATATATATTTATATATATACACACTCATATCCATATTTACTTGTATATATGAGAATGTAACTATGTTTCTATATCTGTACATATGTTTAGTTATATCTTTCCAAATGTGTGTATATTCATTAGCACACTATGAGGATATATATATATATATATATATATGCATATGAAATATTTGTCTTTAAAAAAAATTATTCATTGAGGGCATTGTTATTTCAAATATGGGCGTGTGTGTATGTAAGTATAGTTCTTTAAAGTAAATGTCAATGGATATTGTAGAAATCATTGGTATATATGTATATATCTGAATGTATTTATGTTTCTATATCCATATATATATATATATATCCATATATATATATATCCATATATATATATATATATATATATATATATATATATAATCTTACATATGTGCATATGATTTTAGAGAATCATTTTTTTTTTTTACTTACATGTATGTACCTACCTAATCAATTTATTGAAATGTTGAATATTCATGATATATTCAAATTCATTTTAGTTAAATGAATTAGGTTTATTAAATGAGATCTGAGAAATCGTGACCCATTGCACCCCCCCACCCACAATATAAGACTTTTTGAAAATTTAATCCCCAATCAGGACATTAGAATAGGTGGAAGTATTTTTAAATGAATCTAGGCAAAATATGCAACTTTGTAAGACTAGAACATGCATGCACACACAACAGACACACATACCTATATATATATATATATTATATATGTGAAGAAAAGGAAGTGAATCCGACGGTATGTAGTATATTAAGAAAAATTGAAAAAACCCAGGTTTAAATGAGTTGAGTGGTAAGTTTATTGGCCGACACTGCAGTGTTTCGATCTATTATTTAGATCATCTTCAGGGCATTTGTTGGTATATGGAAAGATAAAAATTTTTATCACAGAATAACGAGAAAAGCGAGTAATAGTCCTTGTTTATCAATTTGTTTAAAATTTGAAGTCTGAGAAAAAAGAACGTTGAAAAAATGGACGGTTTGAAATATGACATCAAATATTCTTTTTTTGCGGTGTGAGTATTAGTGTGTAAGTGTGTGTATCGAAAAAAGGTATTGTGCATTTTTTATGTGTTTATATATGTGTGGTTGCGCGTGTGTGTATAAATCTTTTGTGATAAACGGAATCGAAACAAACCTTAAGTGTGTGTGTGTGTGTGTGTGAGCATAATTTTCATTGATAAAAATTATATTATATATATAATAATATTAGAGGAAAAGAGTTAAGGGTTTACCATGGTTTCAATCCAAAATGATTTCATCAGGACCCTACCCTATACTTAACTGAGATAAACTTATTTTCCAATAATAATGGTTGAACACTATGTTAGTTAATATTTTTCCAATTACTACGTGGATTGAAACCATAAGTAAAAAGTAAAGTAAAGTCGTCGAGGTGGCCTAGAGTCGGTATCAGCCAGACAGCGAAGGGGTCTATCCCCTTTTTACTAGCGCTAGACCTAGAGATTATTTTAGCATCTGAGGTAGAGCACCACACCTTCCATCAGCTCCTCACTTTACCACACAGATCCCTGTGCTACTTATACACTGAGTTGGCGAGGACCGGTATCGAATCAGGAACATTAATAATAATATTATTACATTATGTTATTAATATATTGAGCCCTTTTGGATAATTTACTAATGCCACTGCAAATGGAAAAATTAAAAGGCCAACTGGATACTATATATATATATATATATATATATATATATATATATATATATGTTGTATTTTAGGTGTTCTCCGTATGCTTCTCTCGGTATATATATATATTTTTTAATTTAAATATATATATATATATATATATATATATATATACACACACACAATATAAGAGAAGTAATCTAAGCTATGGCTTATATTGTACCACTTCTATTCTTTACAATAATGGCTTTGGTATTAAATAACCCATGGAGTTTGGTATGCCATTAAAGAAGAAACCAACTAACCGAGAAAAGGAAGACATTATGAAAAATCAGTTTGACATGTTTCACTATATGGATAGCTTATGCAGAAATAATCTTTTAAAACAAAAACAAAATGTTAATTTGACAAGGATAGAGAAGCTGAAAAATTGTTGCATATATATATATATATATATATATATAGTTAAGAATTAATGTTAAAATGAATTAATGAATGGAATAACAAAAATGAATGAAATGAGTGGAATAAATGAAAAATATCTTTTCCAAAGAACCTCTCTTAAAAGAAAAAAAAAAAAAAAAAATAATAATAATAATTTTTAAGAGAGGTCACTAATGGAAAAGACTTCCTCACTTCCACGGGAGTCTTTATCAAAGCATTGAATTAATATAATTATTCTCTCTCTCTCATATATATATATATATATATATACCAAGCATGTTGGTAAATCCTCGCGTTGAGGAAAAAAACCAGCAAATAGTTTGATTGTAAAAATATACTACCAACATAACCGGGGAGAAAAAAATTTTTGGAAAAAAGAAAAGACCAAGATAGTCGTACCAACAAAAAGTAATCTATTGGTACAGTATTTGGCCAAAAGAAAAAACAATTTATATGTATATATATGTATATAAGATATATATATATTCATATAACCGCTAGGAGAATAAGCTAATAAGTAAAAAGTGCTCAATACCTAAGTAGAGCAAATAATCTTAGAGTCAGATCTTAGCTCTGAAGAGCATTAAGCGAAACTAATAGTAGGTTCGTCTGACTCATTAGATTCATCTTTATATATATATATATATATATAATCTTATTATAATGGAGATTGTGAGTTTTTCTATCTGTAACCGAAACTATATTACTACTCAAGTTACAAATCCCTTAGTTATTTATGTCACATTCTCCATGATTATCATTTTATCTTAAACCTCAATTATTAATAAAATTGTTTTACATCATTAATACTGTTGACCATATCTACATACTGATAACATTCAATTGTATTTATATACAACAAAATCGCGGTTTACAAGGTGAACGGGAAGGCTAATTTGCATATTGATATTAAAATTTTATTTTAATAAATATGTGCTTGGTATTATTGATTTCTAAATGAGAGACAGGAGTGATGGAAGGGTAAGTTTCAAATCTTTTATCTGCATTCTTATGTAGTTTCATTAGCCCTTCCAATTTAATACGATATTTTATTACATTAAAACTTAAATACTTGCACCCGGAGGGTGCATATATTTGCTAGTATATATAAAGTCCTTACTTATATATTTATAAGGTAATATGGCATTCTAAAAGTCAATAACAACAATAGATAAAAGAGATTAATTTGAATAAATAGATAAGGACTACAATTTAACTCATACATCAGAAAGAAATCTGAGAATGCATTGGCTGAAATGCATTATCAAGACAATAAAGATGAAGATAATAATCTCAATAAACCATGGAAGCTGAGACTGAACACTGACTATTAGGCATGGTGTGGCTGTCTTAAGACAAATTTAGTCTTCCGTTTAGTTGTACGTTCCAGGAAAAGGTTTAGATGGGGTGGGGGTCATTTTCAGCCCCACTCCTCTTCCCAATAGTTCTAAGACTATCTGCCCCCCCCATTCTTTTGTTACTTGATTATATCTTGTTTTAGATTTAACAATTGTATAAAAAGAACTATTTTCCACCTTGGTTTGAAAATGGATTTCTCCCTCTCTCTCTCTCTTTCTCTTTCTCTCTTCTCTCTCTTTCTCTCTTCTCTCTCTTTCTCTCTTCTCTCTCTCTTTCTCTTCTCTTTTCTTCTTTCTCTTTCTCTCTTTCTCTCTCTTCTCTCTCTTTCTCTCTCTCTCTTTCTCTTTCTCTCTTTCTCTCTCTCTCCCTCTCTCTCTTTCTTCTCTCTCCCTCTCTCCCTTCTCTCTCTCTGCTATTTTAAATCTGATTCACAGCCATCATTTATTTTGTAAACACCTCTCTCTTTTTCTCTGGCTTTGTCATCCAATCAGAAATTTGAATATCCTCTGCTGTGTTTCTTTACCACCAAAGCTAATATTCAATGCATTTATAGCAGGAGTCATTTTGGGAAAAGAAAAAAAAAAGAAAAATTACCCCATGCGGGGGTGGGGGGCTGAAAAGTTCATATGATGAATATATTTATATATACAGATTTATCAACCCTTCTACATGATTAGGATATGACACGAGGTAAATTTCTTAAGTGGAGTTTGAATTCAGAGTTTTCCTTCTCCCATACTGGTTGCTTAACCAAGGTTAAAAATTCCAATTTGCCCCTACTGTTTACTTATAGCTGGAGGGTGAATAGTTGGATTAATACCTTACGTTTATGCTTGGAGGGTGAGCCAGATCTGGAATTATAATCAGACACTGTTGAACAGGCACACACATAAGCACACACACACAAAAACACACACATACATTATACCTCCCCTCAAACACACACATGCAGAGAGTTTGGAAAACATGACACAAAACCAAATGGACAGCCACTAGTAACAACTTCAGTTTTGGAGATCTTCTGTAGATGAGATTTTTATCTCGAAATATTAAGAATCATTATAAAAAATTACAGGTTAAGTTGTTAAGTTTCTGACCGCCATCCTTGGCCAGTTAAAAATCACTTAAAGTAAGTAAGTCCTGAACTATAGAATCCTTTGGTAAGTGAATAAGTCCTGAACTATAGAATCCTTTGGTAAGTGAATAAGTCCTAAGTTTTGGAATCCTACGTAGTGTCAAAAGGTCCAGTGATATAATCCTATGTTCCGTCGTCCATGAAGATCCAAGTATTTGTGAGTAGCTAAGATTAGAACAGCCAGTATAAATAATAATATCAGCAGCAGAGCACTGCCAGTGATTGGACAATAGGTTGGTCACATGATTATCGCCAAGTCTATAAATAAGAGTAGGCATCTAAGACACACCTTATAACCAGAAAAGTCAACAAACACCATAGTTACCTTATTTTTCTTTACACTTGCATTGTGATAGCCTTCAAAACCAACCACCAAACTAATACCTTACCCATGGGTATTAGTGTTATGTGAAATGCAAACAGCCTTATCTTGGAATTGAACTCTTTTCACCATGTTCATTTCCTAAGATGGTAATCATTACACCATGCATCTCCTATATTTATGTATACTAGAAATATATGCACCCTCTGGGTGCAAGTATTTAAGTTTTGATATAAAAAAAAACATTTTAAATCAGAAAGGCTAATGAAACTAAATAAGAATGCAGATAAAAAGATTTGGAACAGAGGAAGTATGATTGAAAAATAGAACAACTTTGAAACCAACTCTTCCATCATTTTCCGTTACTCCCGTCTTTCATTGTTAAATTTTTCTAATTGAACTATTTAGTTAAAATAGGAAGTAAAGAATAAAAAGACAGTTATTTCTTCTTGTTAATGGATTTCTTTTAAGATTTATCCCTGAGATTTTTGCTTATATTCAATAAGATAAAACCAGACAATTAGAAATCAATAATACTAAGCATATATTTATTAAAATCAAATTTCTAAGATCAATATGCAAATTAGCCTTACATTCACACTGTAAACTGCTATTTTGTTGTATATATAAATACAATTGCATGTTATTAGCATGTAGATATGGTCAACAGTCTTAATGATGTAAAACAATTTTATTAATAATTGAGATTTAAATAAAAATAAAAGCATTGATAATGTGAGGTAAATAACAAATGGATTTGCGACTCTTATAGTAATATAGTTTCGGTTACAGACAGACAAACACACAATCTCCATTATAATAAGATGTGCCTTAGTTCTCTTCAAAGTATTTCTCTTGGGACTCCACACACTTATCTTAGTGTCCTTTCCATTTTCAAATGTGCCTGCTAGAAGGTGATGGCTGAGGGTCTACATATCCTGGGAATGACCTTAAACTATATCTGATGGTGAGGTTCCGGTTTTGGAGGTTTGGAGCTTCAACACCATTGCTCCCTGTCCACTCTGGTCTGGAGTGGTAGTACTTGTTAGGGTCCCATCTATGGGTTAAATAGAAAAACATGGGTTTATAAACAAAATCTGATTATCATTAAGAATGAATTTATTTCAAAACTTTGTCAGCATTAAATGACCCACCAGGGTTGATATGCCGTAAAACTAAACAAACCAACAAATGCACCGGCAAAGTTGTTGTTAGGTATTGCTATCTGTCTCATTAGATTCTCCTTAATCTCATCCATGGGCTTTTAACAAGATAGGAAAAATCTACTCATTCAGTCATTGTGAATACTGCTGCTGATTTTTTTACCTATGAAATTCAAGCAGTGCAATACTGATGGAAAAAGTCTGTGGACCACAAATTGGTACTATGTTGAAAAATAAACATGATTTGGTCAAATTCCATGATAATATCTTGGTCAAGTTTGGCTCAGTCGGTAGAGCACCCAGCCAGGAATCACAAGAATCCTAGTTCGATGCTGGTCCCTGACAACTCAGCGCATGAGTAGCACAGATTGGGTAATCTGATCTGTGTGGTAAAATGGGAAGCTGACATTTGGTGTGTTACTCCACCTCACCAAAAACAATCTTCCTGGTCTAGCACTAGCAAAAAAGGGATAGACTCCCTCATTGTTCAGCTGATACCGACAATATGCCAATCTGCCAACTTTACTTTTTATTTTATCTTTGTCAGCCCATGAAATTTTCAGCCAACCCTTTGAAACTGCTGAGAGTATTTTGTTTGTTCAGAGTGACCAGTGTCCACTGAAGACATGTAAGACTCCTTGTCAGTGTCCAACAAAATGTCCCAAGGATCCAAGCACTGCACCAGAAGAAGTGTATGGACCACTAGGGGACCTATATTGAAAAATAAACCTTGTTTGGTCATACATACATTAGAGTATCTTTGTCAGCCTATGAACTTGTCAGCCAACCCTCTCAAACTGCTGAGAGTATTTTGTTTTGTTCAGAGTGACATGTGTCCAATGAAGACATGTAAACTCCTGGTCAGTGTTCAACAAAATGTCCCAAGAAGGATCCAAACACTGCACCAGATAAGTGTGTGAAGCACTGGGAGAACTATGCTGAAAAATAAATCTCATTTAGTTTCATTACATGAGAGTATCTTTGTCAGCCTATGAACTTTTCAGCCAACCCTCTCAAACTGCTGAGAGTATTTTGTTTGTTCAGAGTGATCAGTGTCCAGTGAAGACATGTAAGAATCCTGGTCAGTGTTCAACATATCTCTTTAATTTCCAAAGTAAATTGCCTCAAGATGTGCCAAGGTCTTGGACAGAACTTCACTCTCTTCTGACCTGACCAATCTGCCCCACTGCCCCAAATTTGTTGGCTTATTTTCTAAATGATTACTTTCATGAGAGACTGAATGTTTGTGTCTATGTGTCTTTGTGTTTATAACTATCTGTAGATATCCATTTATTTATATCTATCTTGTATCTCTCTCTCTCTCTCATTGAACCTCCCCTCTCACACAGATATTTACGTATCTTGATATATATATATATATATATATATATATCTTTGTGTCTATCTTTAAACAATTGTACGTCTAAACAATCAATTGCAAAAATGACCAATGCCAGAATTCTAACCCTACCAAAAATTTGCCAAGTTTCATTTATTATGATGCATTTTACAAAAATGTTTTCAGAATTCTGCTCAGCTAAAGAAAAGCAAACTATGTACAAGGAGTGATCAAAAGTTCTTAGCCTGACAGAAAGAGATTGTTGGGAAACCAATTTAGGAGAAAGAAAACTCTGAATTCAAACCATGTCTAATATCCTTACAAAAATGTTTTCAGAATGGGGCCACCTGTTGGCCGTGGGTGGCGACCCATGATGCTTAAGGATAGAACCCAGATGGCTGAGCAGTCCATGCAATATTCCACTTTAGGCTTTTCTTAGGCTAGATGGGCAGTCGGAGAGGTCCCCTCCGATCAATTGGCTGGCCACGTCAAGCCCTAGCACCTATATGATTGCCCCAAGCCTATTGCCCTTATGGCAACCCCCAATCCTTCTTATCATATGGGTACTAGAAGGCGGTGGCTGAGGGTCTACATGTCCTGGGAATGACATTAAACTCTATTAGTAAAAATCATTTCCAATGCATTTTCATAGTAAAATCATTTCCAGTGCATTTTTATAGTAAAAATCATTTCCAGTGCATTTTTATAGTAAAAATCATTTCCAGTGCATTTTTATAGTAAAAATCATTTCCAGTGCATTTTCATAGTAAAAATTATTTCCAATGCATTTTTATAGTAAAAATCATTTCCAATGCATTTTCATAGTAAAAATCATTTTAATGCATTTTTATAGTAAAAATCATTTCCAATGTATTTTTATAGTAAAAATCATTCTCATTATATTGTTTTTTGCATGCATTATTGATTTTTAAACATGCTAAACAAAGATCAAGGTGTTTGGTATAGAGCAGTGATTCCCAACATGGGGCCAATTCAATAATAATAAGGGGGCAATATGAAAAATATAGTAATATCAACTTTTTTTTATTTTATTTTACCCTATATGGGTAAAAATTATAAATTTATAGGGTAAAATTGTAATTACAACCTAGCTGAGCACAACAGCTTGTGCAATCTAGTCAAGTGTTCACCCACTAATGTTATCGTGCATCTGGCACCAGCTATATGCGTAGCTTCTGACTTGTTTAACTTTGCAGTTCTTCATCTGTTACTCTCCCCCGCAAATTATACACATTATAAAATGGATTTTCTTTGATTAAATTTGAAGTTAAACCTTTAGTTTTATTTGAAAATACAATTTTTTGTGTTATACTTCTTCAAAACTGATATTGTTATATCATACTAAACAATTAATGGTGGGGGACATGAAGAAATTTGTGATAAAAAAAAATGGAGCATGGTGCTAAAATGGTGGGGAAACACTGGTATAGAGTGATGGTTAACAAGCTAGTTTCTATATTAAATAGCCAAGACGCCTTGTCTGCTGGGGCATTAGAATGCACTGACTGCACCTCTGCTGAGGGGTAAGACTCCCCCAATGGGGCCACCTATTGGCCCTGGGTGGTGACCTGTGATGCTTAAGGATAGAACCCAGGTGGTTGAGCAGTCCATGACTCCACTTTGGCCCTTTCTTGGGCTAGACGGGCGGTCGGAAAGTCTCCCTCCAATCAATCAGCTAGTCACATCAAGCCCTAGCACCTATATGATTGCCTCAAACCTATTGCCCTTATGAGAAGCCCCAACCCTTTTTATCATATGGATACTAGAAGGTGGTGGCTGAGGGTCTACATATCCTGGGAATGATGTTAAACTCTATCTGATGGTGAAGTTCCAGTTTTGGAGGTTTGGGGAATGTGGAGCACCCCTTCATCACCATTGCTCCCTGGTCCACTCTGACCTCGGAGTGGTAGTACCTGTTAGGGTCCCATCTATGGGTTAAATAGAAAAAACATGAGTTTATAAACAAAATCTGATTATCCAGTAAGAATGAATTTATTTCAAAACTTTGTCGGCATTAAATGACCCACCGAGGTTGATATGCTGTAAAATAAAGAAAAAAAAGAAAAGAAATAGCCAAGAATGATGGTAGCACCTTCTAATTTCAAAAGGAACGACTGCTTTGCTTTTACAATGGTCAGGTAGCCAACTTCTTCTTCTTCTTCTCTCCCTCACCTGCTTTTTCTGTCTTATATTCAATATTGCACGAACAGCAGTCGGCAGCCATTTGATTTATTGATGAGGATGTATTTGGCACAATGGTCAAATTTATGTTGGAAGTAGCCATGTTATTTTGTCAAGTAGAAAAGAAAAGCATTGTTGTATTCAAATTGAGTTTTAAATAAGGTGAGGTAAAAATAAGCATACACACAATATGTTCAATGGAGCTGTATGCTATTGGGCCTTTGTGAGTCGGTGCTGCAAAAACTGAATTGCTATTCTGTGGTGTACTTACTTGAATAGTCTTAACATAATAGGCCAGTGAATTTCTCCAGACAAAATTTTGGCCATTTTTGTTTATTAATAAATTTACTTATTCTTGGCTACAACATCAGGCAGAGAAGATAAGTTTATCTTTCTTTTTCTCTCTCTTTCTTGTTGTCCCCCCAACTATGGGTTATCTATATGGACATGAAGTCAGTGGCACTTAGTAACTGACAGTTTCTCACCGATGCAATTCTCAAACCAAGTGCACTGCAGGTTCAATCCTGGTCAGGGGCAGCAGTAACATAGAATAATAATTAACACAGCTTAACACCTGTACCCCAGCTATGGTTATCGGAATGAGAACAGGATACCCCCGTGAACTGAATAAAGGGTTAGGTTCAAAGTTCTGTGATGGCTCCCGATTATGACAAGGAGATTCCTGATTACGACAAGAAGGTTCCTGAGTCTGACAAGAAATACCTGAAGAAAGCCAGAGAGCACATCAGTTGAAATGTTGTACAAATAACAATGAAGATGAGGACAATAGTCCGAATAATACAAATAATACCAAGTACATTTAGTTTGAAAATTACATAGGTGAGAAACTGTCTGTTACAAATTGGTGCTGACTTCATGTCCACACTATACTTACTTAGATATACATTCCTCTCTTTTTCTTGTTATCCGAAAACTATGGGTTAGATAATACCACTACCATTCTTCTACAAGGATGGCTTTGGCATTAAGTAACCCATGAAGGTTGATATGCCTTTAAACAAAGAAATCAAATCTTGTATTAGCCAAACAAATATTGTATACAAATTCACTTACTCCTTAAATAAGCAGTAGAATACGAGAAGAGAGTCCCTTTGGTTTGAATTCAAAGTTTTCCTTCTCCTAGACTGGTTGCCATACCATGTTTGAAGAGCCTAGTCTGTCCTACTATTTACCCAGAGTTGGAATGAGAATAGTTGGATTTGTACCTTTCCCAAGAGCATTGACATGAAATAAAACACAGACTGGTTCTTCCAAGATTTGAACCTGGATCACCAACTCCATTTCCTACAATGTTAACCACTGCACTAAGCATGCCTGCTGTAAAGAATTATGTTATACAAACATGTCTTGACTAAGAACATTGGCATAAAATGAAACAAAGACAGCCTCTTCCAAGATTTGAACTTGGATCACAGATTCCATTTCCTACAAGATAATTATTATGCTAAGTACCTCATTAGCTCGGTCGGTAGAGCGTTTGGCTAGAAACCATAAGGTTCCTAGTTCGATACCGTCCCTCACTAACTCAGCGTATGAATAGCACAGGGATCTGTACGGTAAATTAAGGAACTGATGGTAGGTGTGGCGCTCCACAGATGCAAAAACAATCTCTTTGGTCTAGCGCTAGTGAAAAGGGGTAGACTCCTCGCTGCATGGCTGATACCGACTTTAGGCTACCCCGACGACTTTACTTACTTACTTACCTCATTTTGGTGCTGTTTACTATGACTATAATTATATTTATCTAATTAAATCATTATTAAATTGTTAATTAAATTGACTAAGATTGAAGGATTTGACTCCTCAGTTCATTAACTGATACTAGTACAAAATTTAAAAAAAACCCTCCGGGCGATGTAAAAAATAAATTTTTGAAACATATTGCCTGAGGGTGGGAGAAAAAATTCAATGTCAGTGAGTTTGTACCCTAAGTAAGTAAAATCATCAAATTCATTAAAGGATTAAAAAATAAAACAATTTGAAATGTAAACTTTAAATATGTATTAAAATAAAACAAACTATATATAGATATATAATACCAGTCATGTATTTATTAAAACTTGTTTTAAAAAACAGTGAGGACTGTCTAATGTTGCATGTTCAAATTTTGAGTGTATTTATTGAATAAATACACTCAAAATTTGAACATGACAAAAATCGTAGAATAAATTTTATTCTATGTTATAACGATTTTGGGTAATGTGATGTAATCAGTGACGTAATTTTTGTTACAGACAAAAACTGGAAGCGAATCTCCATTATTAATATATATAAGGTTTTGTTTTATTTTTATTTCAAAGTTCATAATGTCCTGTCGGACTTAGAATATACTGGCTCTATTCTCTGATGAGGATAAGAAACCCTCCCCACAAAAAAGGATTGTCCTGGATATAACACTAAACTCCATTTGATGGTGATGCAATTCCCTCACATCTAGGCATAAAATAATCCTAGACCAATAGACATACCATTAAACTCAATCAATCAATCAAAGTTCATGGTTTGTTTTCTATTTGAATCCTGAGTTTTATAGCCAAAAAGTTTTTGGGGATTTTAAATGAACTTTTTAATTAATTCTAATTAGTTTCATATTATCATTATTATTATTATTATTATTATTATTTTGACCTAATTTTAATTTTAATTTCTTTCATTCTAAGAACAAAATTCATTTTGACATAAGACCCCATTCCCCAATCACTTTTTTTCCTTCTTTGAATTCAAAATTTCAATTTCCCTAACTAAATATATTTATCAAATATCTTTTCTTTTTGATCAAAATATGAGATTATTTTTTTATAAATTTTTTTATTTTCATTTCTATTATTCTGAATTTAAGTTGATTTCTAGCCTAAATGGAGTGTTCCTTCTAAATTTGATGATTCTTCCTGATAAGAATTTCACCTTTGAGAAGGTGGGGGCTAGGGAAAGATAACTCTGGGGGGTTATTCTTTTATCTTGAGATATTCTTTTTTTCTTTTCTTCTCCTTCTTTTCACCCTGGCCAATATTTCCCCCGGAAAAGCAACTATTTTTTTTTTTTTAATGGTTCACTCAATATAAATGTAAATTCATGGATCTTTATATCTTGAAATTAAGATTTCTTAATTAGCTCATGGGAACTGTTTTTTTTTTTGTTTTTTTTTCACTTTTGAAATGAATTATATTTACTAGAAACAAAAAACACCCTCCGGACAGTGTAAATACTAATTTCTGAAAAATATTGCCTAAGGTGGGTGGGAGTTAAAAAAAATTCAATGTCAGGGGGATTGTATCATAAGTAAGCAAAATCATCAAATTTAGTAAAGGAGTAAAAAAAAACAAAAAAACAATTTGAAATGAAAACTTAGTTCTGTCTCCCTCAAGTAAAATGTTGCGTTATTAATTAAATAATTGTTTTGAATATTTTGGACATAAATTTTACACAAAATCATAGGCATTTGTTTATTTGTAAACTTTTTAGTTAACCTCTTGTCACTGGAAAAAGGGTGAGAGTAAAAAATAATTCTTAAAACTGATTACAGGGCTGTTTTTTATTCTATGTACTGACGATTTTTAGTATTGTAATGTAAGCAGTGACATAGTTTTGGTTATAGACAAATGGAGACCAAATCTCCATTTTATATATGTATATATATATATATATATATATATTATTTCCTCATTGTTTGAACTATTTTTTCCATCTTTGTTGTTTTCTGACATTGTGTTTGGATTCTTTGTTTGATGGCATACCAACCTTCATGGGTTATCTAATTCCAAAGCCATCCTTGCAGAATAACAGTTGTGGTACTATTTAATCCGTAGCTATATATATCCTTGACAGAGCAAGTATATCTAGGGTAACATGGACCGGAAGTCAATGGCGCTTGGTAACTGACAGTTTCTTGCTTATGCAATTCTCAAACCAAGTGCACTTGGTTTGAAAATTGCATAGGTGAGAAACTGTCTGTTACCAAGTGGTGTTGATTTCATGTATTCACTATCCTAAGTTAGATATATATTCATCAACCCCTCCACATGAGCAGGATGTGACACAAGGTTAATTTCTTAATTGGAACTTAACAGGTTTGAATTCAGAATTGTCCTTCTTTATAGACTGGTTACCTAGCCAAGGTTAAAGAGCCCAGTCTGCCCTTCTATTTACCTATAGCTGGTAGTTGGATGCAGGCCTTTCCCAAGGGTATTAGTGTTATGTGAAATGCAAACAGCCTCATCCAGGATTTGAATTCGGGTCAATGAGTCCATTTCCTATGACTCTAACCATTACGCCACATGCCTTGATTATATATATATAATGTGTGTTTGTGTGTGTGTGTGTGAATATATATATATATATTATACTCACACACACTTGTGCACATATATATTAGCCACTTGGACAAACAGGAAGATGACAGAAGGATCTTGAGCTCATTATTGCATATAATTTAAATTATACCAAATTAAATTTTTAAAATCCCCTCCTCACCAAAAAAACAAATCCTTGCTTTTAATGTAACAGGTGAATTTACAGGCCAATCTTATTGAAAGTGCTGTTGCATAGTCTTTATATTTCTATTTCTGGCAATTTCTGCAAGGTTGTAAATAAGTCATGGGGGGTTGTTATTTTTCAGTTTGGGTAATTATTTTCGGCTTAATTTGGTGGGTCAGCTCTGTAAGTGCAAGTGTCGATCTGCAGGCAACATCCTAAAACACTTGAACCAAATTTTTTGAGAGAAAAAAAAAATCAATTTAAAAAAAAAAATTTTTTTTATAGTTTATTTCTTTTTGTAATGTCCAGTCTGTAATGGGAAGAACTGTGTTTAGTAGAGACTGACAACCAATATATTCGATTGAGTCTTTCATTTTTTATTTTTTTTTTTTTTTAGCATTTATCTTTTTTTGTTTTAAATATATATATTTTGTTAAGTTACTAGGAAAAAAAATGTTGTTAATACTAAAATAATCATCTTGGAACTCAGAATTGAAATTAAATTGCGTTGTTATAGGTTGTTATTGATTTAAGAAATAAAAGAAGAGGAAAAACACTTTTACCATGAAATTAGGTTGTTGTTGAGTGAATTTACATGTGACAGATGCATAAATCTTACACACACACACACACACATATGTGTGTGTATATGTATATATGTGTGTGTGTGTGTGTGTGTATATATGTGTATATATATATATATATGTGTGTGTGTGTGTGTATATATATATGTGTGTGTATATGTATATATATATGTGTGTATGTGTATATGTGTGTGTGTATATGTGTATATGTGTATATGTATATATATGTGTGTATGTGTATATGTCTGTGTGTATATGTATATATATGTGTGTGTGTATATGTATATGTGTGTATATATGTATATATATATGTGTATGTATATATATATATATGTGTGTATATATATATATATATATATGTGTGTGTATATATGTGTATATGTATATTATATATTATATATATGTGTGTATATATATATGTATATATATATATATATATATATGTATATATATTTATTTCTAAGGTGGAAGCGCATGGTGTAATTAACATCATATGAAATGGACACGGCAACATGAGTTCAAATCCTGGACAAGGCTGTTTGCATTTCACATAGCATTAATACATTTGGGAAAGATATGAATTCAACTCTTTCCCTAGCTGTGGATGAATAGTAAGGCAGACTGGGCTCTGTTTGCTATTCCAAGGTTAAAGTCTAGAAGAAGGAAAACTTAACTTTTTCAAATTTTTCAAATTTCCTCTTTGTATGTATGAATATCTATGCATGTGTATATACTGCTGGAGTAAACAAGTAGGATATGACACATGGTCAATTTCTTAAGTGGAGTTTAACAAGTTTGAATTCAGAGTTTTCCTTCTCCTAGACTGTTTGCCTAATGAAGGTTTAAGAGCCCAGTCTGCCTTACTATTTACCCATAGCTGGAGGGAGAATAGTTGGATTCATACGTGTACCCAAGGGTATTAGCACTACGTGATGTTCTCCTGTGGACACTTACACATGGACACACCAGTGTAGGCTAACTAGCAAAAACCTATACGAATCTGCTCTGTATGGATTGTGGATGCCATATAGAAGACCTGTGATGGGAATGGTTGACCAGAGAGAGAGAGAGAGAGAGAGAGTCATGGGTATCCGTGCTGTCAGCTTCTCATGATGACAACAATGATGATATATATATATAATATATATATGAATAAAATTGATGCTCTACTGACTGAGCTAAACAGGCCCATATATATATATATATATATATATATATATATATATATATTCAAATAAATTTTTTTGGAGTTTTAATTCTATTTTCCTAACAATTCTTTTAATGTCATCATCTAAAAAACTGCCTGAAAGAATTTTCGTTTGCAGTCCAAATACTTTCGGTTCTCTTCTGAACCATTATCGGGTCTGTTTTAAGTATGTTATTATTTGTGTAAATCATTATTTTGTTTTTGTTGCTAAGGTAATACTAAATAACACTCGTGGATTATTTTCTAAAAAACATTGTTTGAATTAAAAGATGCTGCCCAAATATATATATATATATATATATAAAGTAAAATTCAATGGAGTGGCCTATTGTCAGTATCGGCCAGACACCGAGGGAGTCTTTCCCCCTTTCACTAGACCAGGGAGATTGTTTTTGTATCTAAGGTAGAGCACCACACCAACCCTCAGCTCCCTACTTTACTGCACAGATCCTGTGCTACTCATGTTCTTAGTTGGCAAGGGCTGGTCTTGAACCCAGACCTTGTGGTTCCGAGCCGGATGCTCTACTGACTGAGCTAAACCATCCCTCTCACTTGTGCATGTGTGTGTGTGTGTGTGTGTGTTATATATATATATATATATATATATATATATATATATGGTCATTCACAGACACGTGTTTCGACTTATTGAGTCTCTTCAGTGTGGCTAGACATTTTGTAAGCTACCTACAGCCTTAACCATTAGGATGTCTTCACTTACAGATTTACAGGGAAGGGGATTTTAACTGTTTTTAATACACACATCGCTTTGTGTGTAAAGACCGTCATAGAGTGTTCCATTCCTTATATAGAAGAACGTTGTGTTATATATATATATATATATATATATATATATAATGTTAGTGTCACAAAGTGCCAAAGATTGTAGTTCTCATATGATATGATACTGGCATTTGATTTCATATGTGTAATTTTTAATATTGTATTTGTTATGAAAAACTCAGTTTCTAATTTGGGGCATTGAGTACTTTTTAGAAAATTGTTAGATTTACCTAAAAGATTCTCATTATAATGTAAATTCATTTGTAAATATATGTATAAATCACCCATACAAGTATGTGTATGTATAATTTGCCTGAGACTTTACATGAATAAAAAAATTTAAAGATTGAATTATAATATACCTTAAATTAATATTAAATTGTAGTGAAAGAGAATTCTAACAAGGAAATTGAAAGAGAAAGAGACAATTCATAAAAGTTAGTTAAGAAAAAATTAGTTGCAGTTTCTTTTCTTTTTTTTTTTTTTTTTTTTTTCAGTTGGTAAAAAAAAAATTTAGAAGAAAATGGGGGAAAATAGATTACCATTTACTAAAAATTGGAATATGAATAGGCTTTCACACCATTTCCGAGAATTATTTTTTGAAAAATAGGCTTAAGAAAAAAAAATTTTTTTAAATAAAAAAAAAAAAGAATTAACAATTTTTTTTTTTTAAATGTTTTTTTTTAATGGAGCAAAAATGAAATTGTGAAATAAATTAATGAAAGTTTGGAATGAAATAAATCTTCTCCAAGATAAATAAATTAAAAAAAAAACAATTTCATTGATTTTTTTTTTTGTATTTGAAGGATGGCATAAGATAAAATGATAGGGAAAAAACCCCAAAACATTTGACAAATTTCAGAATACTTAAAAACTAAATAGAAAGTTTTTTTCTTTTTTCAATGGAAGAAAAGTAAAGAGAATTGAATAGAAGTAAATTAATGAAAATTTTAGTTAAAAAAAGATTATTAAAAAAAAATAAATAAAAAAAAATAACAGAGGTTAAAATGAAAAAGTTTTGCAAAGATTTTATTGGTAAGAAATAATTTTTCTTGCGCAATTTTTTATACTAAAAATAATTCAAACAGTAAATGTACATTTGTCATTTTGTTGATTGTTACATGTATTTCAATTGCAAATTTTTAACTCAGTTGACCCAGGGTGATTTGTGACCCTGGTTGAAAGGAATTATCCCCTGCCTCTTAATTGTGTTGATTTATATAGTCAGAATGGAGAGGTAGCAGTTGTGAACCATCAAGTATAACTTGAAACCATCTTTGCCCAGTTTAAGCTACCATCACGTAATACTCCTGTATTGTTTCCTCTAAAGCCATTTTTATTTTCAATACCTAGAGTT
This sequence comes from Doryteuthis pealeii, assembly GCA_023376005.1. Classification (NCBI taxonomy): domain Eukaryota; kingdom Metazoa; phylum Mollusca; class Cephalopoda; order Myopsida; family Loliginidae; genus Doryteuthis; species Doryteuthis pealeii. The sequence goes on from CM042153.1 coordinate 69,114,994, forward strand.
GTTTGAGATTTGTACGATATTTAACAGTTATATTTTGTTAGCAGTATCATTTTTTCCATGGCCACTCCTTTGCCTGTATCAGTTTTTCATGGCTGTTCTATTGCCTGTATCATTTTTTTACAGTAACTCCTTTGCATGTATCATTTTTTTTCACGGCCCCCTTTTTGATAGTATCAGTCTTCTCATGGGTGTTCCTTTGCCTGTATCAGTTTTTTTCATGGCCCCCTTTTTGATAGTATCAATTTTTTCGTAGATGCTCCTTTGCTTGTATCAGTTTTTTCATGGCCAATTTTTTGCTAGTATCATTTTTCTTACAGCCGTTCCTTTGCCTGTATCATTTTTTTTTCACAACCGCCTCTATTATCAGTATCTTTTTTTTCACAGACACCTCTTTACTAATATCAGTTTTTTCACAGCCATGTATT
>CM042153.1:69120418-69131687 GCA_023376005.1 Doryteuthis pealeii
TTTCACTCCTTGCAAGTTTTTCACACCAATTTTAATTGGTGGTCTTTCACTAGGATCTGAGTGATAGCAAATCTCTTCAGATCTCCAGGACCCTTCCAAGTATTTTAGTTGATTTCAACGGTGCTGTGGTCTGAGTGATCTTGATTCTTCTTCTGGTGTCCAGTTTCCTTAGTTTCTTATCCAGGTTCTTTAGGACTATTCCAAGGTCTCCAACAATGATTGGTATCATTGCCACCTTCATGCCGTTATTCTATTCTTTGTAAGTTTTTCACACCAGTTTTAACTGGTGGTTTTTCACAACCACAATATTCCAGGTTCAATACTGGCCCTCAGTAACTCAGCACATGAGCAGCACAGCTTGGATCTGTGTGGTAAAGTTATATATTTATATTCTACTCTGTGAATATATGTGCACATATATATATGCATTTATATGTATGTATGTAAACTTGATTTATATGTATGTTTGATTTCTCTATTTTGGTTGAATCCTATCATGGAAATATTTTATATTATTCACACACACATATCTATTAATAATAGAGATTGTCTGTATTTCTATCTGTAACAAAAACTACATCATAGCTCTACATCACAGCTTATGTCACAATATTCCTATGCTATATACAGCCAAAATTTGAGTAAGCAATTTTAAAAATTGTTTTTTCACTCTTGTCCCTTTTTTTCACAGTAACAAGAAGTTAACTAAAAAGTTTATAAATAAATAAATACCTACGATTTTGTGTAAAATTGATGTGGAAAATATTCAAAAAATTGTTTGATTATTACATGCATGCAACATTTTATTTGAGTAGGACGGGGCTCAGTTTTCATTTCAAATTGTTTTATTTTATTTTTACCCCTTTAATAAATAATTTATTTACTTATGATACAAACCCTCTGACATGGAATTTTTAACTTCCACCCTCTCAGCAGGCAATGTCTTTCAAAAATTAATTTTTTACGATGCCCGGGGGGTGTTTTCTGTTGCTAGTATATATATATATATATATATATAATATATATATATATATATACACCGATGCAATTGTTTTACAATGTAAAAAATATATAATACTGTTTTTAGTTTTACTTATCAATGTAGTGAAAGCCCATTTAATAAGCATCTGATTGGACAGTTTGAGTATGGATGAGCAAAAATGACAAAAACTTGATATTATCTACAATGCCAAAAGTATATTCCCAACATTGAAACACTGTCATATGATGGGCAATAGTCTAGTTTACTATAATTATCTCTCCTAGTTATTTTGAATTGTTCTGGTTAGGAGACATCATCAACTTTTCATTTCTAAAACTAAATAATTCATAAAAATTGACAGTAATTGCTAAGGACTGAAAGTTCAACCCACCTAATTTACATCTTCCATTGGAATTTTAAATGAATGTTGAAGTGAGTCAGTGTACTGTTGGTTTGAACAACAGCAACTAGCTAAGCACAACTAAACCAGTGCCAAGGACAGTTGGTACTTATTGAAATCAAGAATAGTCCATTCTTGCATTTGGCTGATTCCATTCCCTGTGTCTTGATTGGCTGCTTGGTTTCTATGATGTTATGAGGCTTCATAAATAACCTGGCATTTTGCAGTGGTATTGCAGCAAGATAGGTTCGTATTTAGTTACGATTACTTGCTGCCTTGTCTTACCAATTCGACGGTAATTGGAACTAGTATGATTATTCTACAGTTTAGAATTTTAGAAAAATTGCTCCTTGACAATGGAAATATTCACTCTGGTTTTAAATGTTAAATACTAAATTGGAAAGAAAAAAGAAGGGAAGTGCAATTATTAAAATTCTTTTCTTATTATTTTTTTTTTTTTTCATGTATATTGCATCTGAAGAAGATATCATAAAATCTGAAACATGTGTCGCTAATGTAAAATAAATAACAAAATTTTCTTTTTTTAAAAACCTAATCCATTTTGCGGGCCTTCTTTTTTATAAAATATTTAATTTTCTCTTGTTGGACCCATTAGCACACTTTATATATATATATATATATATATATAATATAATCTTTCCATATTTGTATTGAGTACTTTTCTGAGGTTACAACATCACATAATTGTATATGTTTACACACAGACACAAACTATCAGGGTGTCCTGGGTATGACGTTAAATTACATCTAATCATGATGTTCCAATTTTAGAGTTTTAGGGAGTAATTACAATTACTCAATTACATCACAATTACTCCCAGGTCCACTCTGATCAGTGATAGTACCTGTTAGGATCTCATCTATGAGTTAAATAGTAAAAAATGAGTTTTAAAAAAAAATGTTAACAAAAATTGAGTTTAAAAAGAATTTAAATACCCATCAAGCATGAATAGAATATTATGTCTTCGGCATAAAATAACCCAACAAGGGTTGACATACTGTAAAATCCATCAAACCAAACCAAACCTATCAGGACACATACAAATAGATACATACAGCTTGAAAAGGATTTAAAACATATGAAATACACGTCATGCATACAATATAATAAATTAAAAAATAAAAACAAAATTTAAACCCTAGACGGGCAGTCGGAGAGGCCCCCTCCGATCAATCGGCTGGTCACATCAAGCCCTAGCACCTATATGATTTTCCCAACCCTATTGCCCTTATGGCAAGCCCCAACCCTTTTTATCATATGGGTGCTAGAAGGCGGTGGCTGCGGGTCTACATGTCCTGGGAATGACATTAAACTCTATCTGATGGTGTGGTTCCAGTTTTGGAGGTTTGGGGAATGTGGAGCACTCCATTCATCATCATTGCTCCCTGGTCCACTCTGACCCGGAGTGGTAGTACCTGTTAGGGTCCCATCTATGGGTTAAATAGAAAAATGTATTTATAAAAAAAATTGTATTATCCATTAAGAATTGATCTATTTCAAAACTTTATTGGCATTAAATGACCCACTGAGGTTGATATGCCGTAAAACAAACCAAAATTCAAACCATTTTGCAGACCTTATTATTTTCTATTATAGAATATTCATTTTTCTCTTATTGAACTAGACCTTTGTTTTTTATTGAACAAATGGACTTACCACTTCTAATACATTTCTCTGCCCGGATTTTTGTGGCTTGTCATATTACTTAGAAAAGTTTTCAAACTTTCTAAAAACAGTTTCTTTCACAATAAATTTTCTCCTCACAATGACCTAAGGTCGAAAGTAGTTGAGGACAAGCAAAAAAATAAATAGCATAAAAGAAATATTCCTGTTTGTCATATCACTTTTTGTTCATAATTGGTGTACTAAAACATTCTAAGGGGAGTGGGGCTTTTAGCATTTAAAATCCTGACAAATGGGGAAACCTGAGCATATGTAAATAATATAAACTTTTTGTGAGCAATTATCATGTGTTTTGTTTTGGATCGCATCTTGTGGCTGTGATAACCCACATTCAAATCATCCAGTACACAAACACTAAAAAAGCCAAAGATCTCAAAAAAAGAAAAGCAAAAAAATCATATGTTTTAGGAATATCATTAGTAATTTTCATATTTTGGACTCTAGTCCTCATCTTTATTATGTATAAACACAACAGTTCAGACCACAGTAACATTGGGCACTGTTCAGAGGTTTTTTTTTAAATTACCTTAAAATAAGGCATCTTCAGATAATTTCCCAAGAATTCAAACGTGGTTTCGGAGCTTAAATATTAAGTTCAGTCAGTCAGTCAGTTAGTATACTGTTGGTTTGGACAACAGAAACTGGATAAGCACAACTGAACTAGTGCCCAAGATAGGTGGTACTTATGGGACTCAAGAATAGTTCATTCATGTATTTGGGTGATTCCATTCCTTGAATCCTGATTGGCTGCTTGGTTTCTATGATGTTATGAGGCTTCATAAATACCCTGCCATTCTGCAGTAGGATTGCAGCAAGGTTAGATCTGTATTGAGTTATAGCTACTTGTTGCATTGTCTTACCAATTTGACGGTAATTGGAATTTAGTATGATTATTCTACATCTCCCCTCCCATCTCTATCTCTTTTTGGTCTCTGAAACAACTTCTAATCTATCTATATCTATCGAGTGGAACTTCTCTTTTTGATTTTTAAATTTTTCTCACTGGACACTTTTAATCTTTGAATCTTTATTTCTTTCTTACAACTAGAACTTCTTAGCTTCAATATAGAATCATTCATAGAATTGATTTTAATACATTGTAGAATAAAACAATAATATTAGAGATCAGTAAAAAAAAAAAGAAAAAGAAAAGTAAAGTCGTTGGGGTGGCCTAAAGTCGGTATCAGCCAATCAGCGAGGGAGCCTATCCCCTTTTCACTTGCGCTAGACTAAGGAGATTGTTTTTTTGGGGTTTTTTTTATGTCTGAGGTGGAGCCCCATATCTACCATCAGCTCCTTACTTTACCACACAGATCCATGTGCTACTCATATGCTGAGCTGGCGATGGCTGGTATTAAACTAGGAACCTTGTGGTTTCTAGCTGAACGCTCTATCGACTGAGCTCACCCGACCCCTAAGAGATCAATAACACAAAGTAATTATTTATTAAACCTGGTTAAAAATTAACCACATCATATATCATGTAATAACAAGGGCTATTTTGAGGCAGATCTTACTCAGATTTTCATTGAGACATTGGTCATAAATAAGATTTATATTAATGATTTTGACTATAAATTAAATACTCATTGATAAGCTTACCCAATTCCTGATGGTATTGTGATATAAGCAGTGACATAGTTTCTGTTACAGACAGACAGACAGACATCGAATCTCCATTATTGGACCAAATATAATATAGGTTTATAGGAATTAGATTGTAGACATCATTATTAGTCTAACCCATATATTTATGATCAGATATCTGTTAGAATTAAGTTGGGTGAGAATATACCTACGGGGTGATAACGATTGTCTTGTTTTGATAGATGTAAACAGAAGTGTTTCATTGATTCAAAAAAACAAAAAGAGAAATATATAAAAAGCAAAAAAAAAAAAAGGAAACATTTTTTAGGAAAATATACACAAAAATGAAAAAAAAAAAAAAAAAAATTACAACTAAAACAATAAAAAAAAAAGAACAAACAAAAACAGTTGTTAATCAAACTGTTTTGCTTGAGGTTGTTTTGGTTTTCGGATTTTGTTCTTTTTTGTTTTTGTTTTGTTTTTGTTTTTTTGTTTTTGTTTTGTTTTTGTTTTTGTTTATTGTTGTTAGATAACCAGGTTTTCTTGTTGATTAATGTAAGTTGCTGAGAAGAAAGAAAGAAAATTGGTTTCACTAATAAATGAAATAAATAAAAAAAAGTAGAAATTTGTTGTCATCTTCACAAAATGTCAGAAACTCAGAGGAGAGGAGGGGGGGGGAGGGACATCAAATGAACAAATTGATAAGGATGTAACAGTTGAGAGAGAGAGAGAAAAAGAGTATTTCTCTGAATTTGAGATGAGGCTTGATGATTAGTATTATCTTGCGTTATCGATCGTAGTGTATTCACCTCACTCTATCCTACCATTGCCTATAGCAACCTTGTACAGATGGGGCGAATGTGAAGATCAGATAGTGAGCAAAATCAGGTAATGGCAAGAAATCACTCCCAGAGAGATTAGAGACATAGAGTATTTATTACATTCATGAAGAGAAGTGAGAGTTTAGAATTGCGAATGTTAGAGAGAGAGAGAGGTAGCCAGCAGTGAGCTTCGAAAGGGGTAAGTCGTTGTTATACACGCGGAACCCTCAAACTGAGCCACAGGTGGTCGAGGGAGAGATGTGTATTTGCGATAATGGGAAAATTAATTAGAAAGAAGGATTAACTTCAATCAACTAATCGTGACCAGATAGAGAAGGATAGTGATGTGGATGATACCTAAAAACTACAATGACACAGGCTCTGATTAAGGAGTGATTCCCTAAACAAGAAACCGACCCGGAATCCCGATAGAAGACCAGACCTAGAAGAGGAACCAGACAAGATGTTAGAAGATAAACCCAAAGCCGGCAGAGCGAAGAAGAACCGACCTTTTTTATAGTAAGAAATTAAAGAAGGGCGGAAGGGAGGGAAGGGAAGGGGGAAAAGGTATATAACATTATATAAAGATTGGTACTGTGAAAAAGCCCAGTTATGGGAACAGTGTATTTACAAATTTATCTAAATTTGGTCTTGTGTCTAATTAAGAATATTCATTATAAAAAAGGGACTTAGTATTATAAATCAGACTTGCCTGATTTCATCGTTTATTGTAATATACATTGTCAGCCAATGTTACACTCCAGCCTTCTTAGGGTTCTTGCGCTCAAAGCCTTCTTCAGAATCAGAATCATCACAGAACTTTGAAACCAACCCTTATATTTAATCCATGCTTTTTTCTCTTCCATAACCATGACCAAGTGTAGCAAAAATTAATTAGAATAACATAGCTGAAAACACTGTATCTATCACTATAATTAATGAGAAACAAGCTACCCCAATGATTTAATAAATGGGTTTCAGTTCTAAGTCTATGAAGGCTCCTGAATTTTGACAAGAAGTTCCCTCGAGTTCGACAAGTACGAGGAGGCTGAGCACATTGATGAATTTATGTATATAACAATAAATGAAATACATCCAACAATACAAATATCAACCGTGGTCTCAAAACATCAGAGAAATAACATTAGACCTTGTTTTTTTCTTGTTAAAAATCATAATCATAATAACCTAATGATTATGAATAGTTTCATATCATAAACCTAATATTTATGGCCATAGATGTAGAAACATATAGTTGCAGCGATCCTTGGAAGGAGTACAGCATTTGCACCTACCTCTGACCTTCGTTTGGGATCGATGTGAGATCGGAAGCGATAGAGGCCCCTCCGTTAGTGTAAGCAACCGTTCAGTTAGTTAGAACTTAGAGCGAACTAAGCAAGATGTAAAGGATCCGCGCGATTGTCTGGTTGGGTTAGGAATAATAACAATTTCATCGTTAAATCGATCTTATTGTATACTAAAAGCTAAACAATAGACAGCTTCTAAAAGCTGGATCCCCAACTGAGGGGACCGACCGGAATTCCTTCAATAGAGACCAGAGAGGACCTTAGAAATACTAGATCCGCAAGAGAATAGTGACCAGATAACACTAAGAGTATATACATATAAGATATGAGGCGTAAAAGATGCAACATTTATAGATGTACCGTCAAAAGAAAGGCACTACATAAACAGTTCAACAAATGGCTTATTCACTTTGCAAAACCAGATAAATGCAAGAGAAGAGATGAAATGAAAAGACATAGGTAGATAGATCATGCCTACAAAATCATAATGAACAGGTGACATCAATAATACGCATTTTTACCTTGTCAACTAATTCCATATTTTGTTTATTAGTCAATTACAGAAATTTTAACATTTTAGAATAATAATAACATTTGGATATTCTGACTATTTTCCTACATCTTGTTATCATACACAATTTTTCTCGATGTACCCTCTGGCCTCTTCGGGTTTTGTGTTGGATCAGCAACCTTTTGTGAATCGGAGCCTTCAATGTTTAATCGAAAGATATATTTTTGGTTTAAAAAATCCCCTTTTAACTTAAATTGGGGGGACCCATAAAAATTTTACCCCCACCCATTGGTATTTCACCGCCGAAGAAAAAATAACCCAAAAATCAGAATTAAACGAATTAATGAATATCATGTTGATATATTAATAATAACAATATAATTGCACCATTAGCTTCATTAAAAATCTCTTACATTTAGGTCAGTAATTTAACCACTATTCCTTAGGGCTAACCAGATTCACAAACATGATTCAAAAAGTTATGACCTGAAAAAAATATAAGTTTAAATGAAATACTAGTGCATATATCTTTATCATTTAATGTATCACACTGAATCTTTAATCTCTTATTACTTGATTTTTTTCTTGCAGCCGGTGAAACATTACAATGGTAATTTAGATTGTAAGTAGGATTAAAAACCAATTATTTGAATAGAGAACTTTCAAACCGGAAAATTAGGAATTAATACATTCAACAGAAAGACAATATACATGATTAAGTCAAGTGCTAATGCCACTTCATTGGCTCCCAAACGAAACCATCTAATTCCTGATATAGAAAACAAAAGAATTTATATCTCAAACACCCGGCTAGAACTGATGAAAATCTTAGAAAAGTCACGAAAAGAACATAAATCACACATTGTCATCTCAAAAAAAATCTAAAAAGGACAAAAATGGAGGCGAACACACACAAGTTCATTCAATTTCTACTATATGAAATTAATAATGTTTTTCATACAAATAAAATATATTTAACAATATAAATATAAATGATATAAATAATATATTTTATTAATATTAAGTTGATATAATTGGTATAATAAATATTATAATATTTATTAATATAATAATTAATATATATAAATATATATAATAATATTATTTATAATTTAATAATTTTAATAAATATAATAATATTAATAAAATATTTTATAGAGATATTATTTATAAATATCATAATTAAATATAATATTTATCATATATAATAATTAAATATATAGTTATATAAATATAATATATATTATTATAGAATTATAATATATTTTATACAAATAAATAATATAAATGTAATATAATAAATTAACATATGTACTTGAACTACTAAAACCCACATTGTAATCTTACAATTCATCGATTAAGGTTCATGATTTCATTCAATTTTTTTTTTGGTTTTCTTCAAAATTGAAATGCTATAGAAAATAATAATTGTGCCAGGCCTACCATTGAAATCTTTGATTGAATCAAACACTAAGCATACGTGTGCAAATATACACCCAAAACCTGACCAAGTAAAGCTCAATTTAAGAGGAATCATTCAATACTTTGTATCAAAATATTTAACTTATTCATAAAAATGAATATAACAAAAATGGACTAATAGACTATGTTATATATATATATATACCCCTAGTAAAGTTTGAAAAGAGAAGTCCATTAAAGAGAGAGAGAGAGAGAGAATTCCTTCATAAAAGAAATGCTTTTAACAGAGAGAGAAAGGGGATTTAAGTTTGGAAGAGAAGTTCCATTGAGAGAGAGAGAGAGAGAGATTCCTTCATTCAAAGAGATTGCTTTAACAGAGAGAGAAAGGGGGATTTAAGTTTGGAAAGAGAAGTTCCATTGAGAGAGAGAGAGAGAGAGATTCCTTCATTCAAAGAGATGCTTTAACAGAGAGAGGGGGATTTAAGTTTGAAAGAGAAGTTCCATTGAGGAGAGAGAGAGAGAGAGAGAGAGAGAGAGAGAGAGAGAGAGAGTGAGAGAGATTCCTTCATTCAAATAGATGCTTTAACAGAGAGAGAAAGGGGGTTTGAGTTTGGAAAGAGAAGTTCCATTGAGAGAGAGAGAGAGAGAGAGAGAGAGATTCCTTCATTCAATAGATGCTTTAACAGAGAGAGAAAGGGGGGTTTGAGTTTGGAAAGAGAAGTTCCATTGTGAGAGAGAGAGAGGAGAGAGAGAGAGAGAGAGAGAGATTTCTTCATTCAAAGGATGCTTTAACAGAGAGAGGGGGATTTAAGTTTGGAAAGAGAAGTTCCATTGTGAGAGAGAGAGAGAGAGAGAGAGAGAGATTCCTTCATTCAAAGGATGCTTTAACAGAGAGAGGGGGATTTAAGTTGGAAAGAGAAGTTCCATTGTGAGAGAGAGAGAGAGGAGAGAGAGAGAGAGAGATTCCTTCATTCAAATAGATGCTTTAACAGAGAGAGAAAGGGGTTTAAGTTTGGAAAGAGAAGTTCCATTGAGAGAGAGAGAGATTCATTCATTCAAAGGATGCTTTAACAGAGAGAGGGGGATTAAAGTTTGGAAAGAGAAGTTCCATTGTGTGTGTGAGAGAGAAGAGAAGAGAGAGAGAGAGAGAGAGATTCCTTCATTCAAAGAGATGCTTTAACAGAGAGAGGGGATTTAAGTTTGGAAAGAGAAGTTCCATTGAGAGAGAGAGAGAAGAGAGAGAGAGAGAGAGAGAGAGAGAGAGAGAGAGAGAGAGAGATTCCTTCATTCAAATAGATGCTTTAACAGAGAGAGAAAGGGGGTTTGAGTTTGGAAAGAGAAGTTCCATTGAGAGAGAGAGAGAGAGAGAGAGAGAGAGATTCTTCATTCAAAAGATGCTTTAACAGAGAGAGAAAGGGGGGTTTGAGTTTGGAAAGAGAAGTTCCATTGTGAGAGAGAGAGAGAGAGAGAGAGAGAGAGAGAGAGATTCCTTCATTCAAAGGATGCTTTAACAGAGAGAGGGGGATTTAAGTTTGGAAAGAGAAGTTCCATTGTGAGAGAGAGAGAGAGAGAGAGAGAGAGATTCCTTCATTCAAAGGATGCTTTAACAGAGAGAGGGGATTTAAGTTTGGAGAAGAGAAGTTCCATTGTGAGAGAGAGAGAGAGAGAGAGAGAGAGAGAGAGAGAAGATTCCTTCATTCAAATAATGCTTTAACAGAGAGAGAAAGGGGAGTATTTGGAAAGAGAAGTTCCATTGAGAGAGAGAGAGATTCATTCATTCAAAGGATGCTTTAACAGAGAGAGGGGATTTAAGTTTGGAAAGAGAAGTTCCATTGTGTGTGAGGAGAGGAGAGAGAGAGAGAGAGAGAGAGAGAGAGAGATTCCTTCATTCAAATAGATGCTTTAACAGAGAGAGGGGATTTAAGTTTGGAAAGAGAAGTTCCATTGTGAGAGAGAGAGAGAGAGAGAGAGAGAGAGAGAGAGAGAGATTCCTTCATTCAAATAGATGCTTTAACAGAGAGAGAAAGGGGGTTTAAGTTTGGAAAGAGAAGTTCCATTGTGAGAGAGAGAGAGAGAGAGAGAGAGATTCCTTCATTCAAATAGATGCTTTAACAGAGAGAGAAGGGGGTTTAAGTTTGGAAAGAGAAGTTCTAGTAAGAAAGAAATAAAGATTCAAAGATTAAAAAGAGAAGTTTAAAAAAAATTTAACAAAAAGAGAAGTTCCACTCGATAGATATAGATAGATTAGAAGTTGTTTCAGAGACTAAAAAGAGATAGAGATATATGATTTTTATATATGTATATCAATGAGTCTTGATATTAGTACTAAAATTACTTTGTTCTGAATATGATATCCATATTTCAAACAAATTTTTCTAGGATAACATAAATTGATATTGAATGATCAAATTTGTGAATTATTAGTTTATTATAAGACTAACCGGCCCTGTTTAGCTCATTCGGAAGGGTGTCCAACCAGAAACCACAAGGTTCCTAGTTCAATACCGGCCCTCGCCAACTCAGTTATTGAGTAG
>CM042153.1:69131697-69144197 GCA_023376005.1 Doryteuthis pealeii
TGAGTGCACTGGATGTGCAGTAAAGTAAGGAGCTGATGGTAGGTGTGGCACTCCACCTCTGATGCAAAAACAATCACCTTGGTCTAGCGCTAGTGAAAAGGGGATAAACTCCCTCGCTGTCTAGCTGATACCGACTCTAGACCACCCCGACAACTTTACTTACTTTACTTTATAAGACTAACACTCATTAAAATGGGTTATTACAAATTCATATTTACATTTTTTTTGTAGTTGTTTAAGATTTTTTTGTATATAGTCCTCTTGAATACAAATAATCTTTAAATAGGTCTATTTGACCCATAGATGGGACCCTAACAGGTACTACCACTCCAGTCAAAGTGGACCTGAGAGTAATGGCAATGAAGGAATACTCCACTCTCCTCAGATCTCCAGCACTGGAACCTCACCATCAGATGCAGTTTAATATCATACTCTGAAACAACTTTTTTGGGGGGAGAAGGAGGTCTTACCCTTCTGCAGGGGCTAGATTTTCTATACTATTGACAGGGCGTAATTCTTCTGGAGGGGGTGTAAAATTCACAGATCATACTAACCTTCAAAGGAAAGCTGTAAATAGCGTCCAGTTACCAGCCAAAAAATAAGGAGACTGTTACTGTATACAGACCCTATACCAACTACCAGAACACAGTCATGTGTTGGATATATATGGATTAAAGTATCCAACAGCCAATCAGAATCCTAGGAATGAGCTTGGCCAAAGTACACAGTGAAATATTCCAACCTGCTATATAAACCAACTACTGACTCAGGATTCTCAGAACAGATTAAACTCGCAATACAGCCAAATACTGATCACCTTATATGAATTTCAGCATGGAAGACTGTTGATGCTGAGTGGTGTCAAACATGTATACCCTGTGGGCTTGATCCAGTTTATTTTTAAAAAAATGTCCTTCTCTTTTATTATAAAAATATTCTGTTAAATATATATTCATATTATAAAAGAGCGTATCCTTTAATTATTAACTGTTAAGGGTTAAAGATTCGTAAACTTGCCTCTGAAGCAAAAAGTGAACATTTAGCTGGAGAGTTGTTTACCCCATAAAATGCAATGTGCCCAACAGACATCCCAGTTAATCCTGTTGATTCTTGTCAGCGATAGTTTACTGCTTTTACTAAAGATAATTCTAGTTTTATAAATTATCATATATATATATATATATTATTTTTTTTTTTCATCTATCTAACCCCATTATGTCAATGCAAGAAAAGTTGATGCTGAACGTAGAATAATGAAAAAAAAAAACAAAAAAAAACATAGATTTATATTCTTTTATTGAATTAGATTTGCTTTGTCTGACTCTATAAATAGAATTTTTAGGAATAATTGTTCTACTTTTGGCTCATGAGATCCAGTTTCTGCTTCAGTCCGACCCTCAAATCCGAATGACTTTGACACCCCTGGATTATACCATTCAGGCTCAGCTTTGAAGTTATACTTTTTTGTTTAGTTTTCTTGCAGGGAAGAGATTAAACAATGAAATTTCCGGGTTAGCTCAGTCGGTAGAGCGTTCCGCTAGAAACCACAAGGTTCCTAGTTCGATACCGGCCCTTGCCAACTCAGCATATGAGTAGCACAGGGATCAGTGCGGTGAGTAAAGAGCTGATGTTAGGTGTTGCGCTCCACCTCGGACGCAAAAACAATCTCCTTGGTCTAGCGCTATTGAAAAGGTGATAGACTCTCGCTGACTGGCTGATACTGACTTTAGGCCACCTCGATGACTTATATCTGTTCGCTATGGACATTTGTGTTTTTTGTTTGTAACTTATATATGCTTTTAGTATTTACTCTTGCACTTTTACTATGGACAACCTAATGATAAAAAGAACTTATATGTATATATATATATAAGTTTGCAGAGTGGTCTATTGTTGGTATCAACCGGACGGCGAGGGAGTCTATCCCTTTTTGCTAGCATTAAACTAGGGAGATTGTTTTTGCTGGGTAGTACACCACACCTACCATCAGCTCCCCACTTTAATGCACAGATCAGATTTTCAATCCATGCGACTCATTCACTGAGTTGGTGGGGACTGGTATTGAACTAAGAACCTTGCGATTCTTAGGTGAGTGCTCTACCAATTGAGCTGATATGAAACTTGAGTAAAATATAGTATCCATAACTTTTTATTTTTTCAAGTTTTATACCTGCTCTGGTATTATGTCATTGAGTAGTCTTTCTATGCTTACTTTTCTTATTTGTAGTCCTTCATTTTATACATAAGTATATATGAGAAGTAAACAAACAAACAATGTATTTTGATATGGCTTTTTTAGCCGACAATTTTTGGGAGAATATGTGCTTAATTGAAGTAGTACCCAATTTTTGAAAATTAATTAATAATTAATGAATTACGTGGGCATACCTTTTCAAATGTAAGGCTAAACAAATCGAGAAAAATCAATCTCTGTATGTACATTTCGGCCTATTATCAGCAGAGCTATAGACAGGAAGACCGCTTTGTGTGTGATTTGAACCCTGCAAAGTGGTCTTCCTGTCTATAGCTCTGCTGATGAGGCCTAATAGGCCGAAATATACATACAGAGATTGATTTTTCTCGATTTGTTTAGCCTTACATTTGAATAAGTATGCCTGCCTAATCATTAATTATTAATTAATCAATTTTCAAAAATTAGGTACGACTTCAATTAAGCACATATTCTCCCAAATATATATATATAGTTAAAAATTAATGGTAAAATGAATGAATGGATGAAATAAAGATGAATGAAATGAGGGGAATAAATGAAAAATCCTTTCCAAGGGACCCTTCTCAAAAGTATTAAAACACTTTTTAGTTAACTTCCGGTGAATATTGCTACATTGTAACTATCTTGAATTCAAAATAAAAACGGTCAAATAGAAGAATTTATTTACTTAGCTTTTTTTTTTTTCAGTTGTAAAATAAAATAAAATATATTAAATTAATTAGATAGATCAGTAAATAAATAAAAAGATTATCTTTAATTATATATTAGAAAGATATATATATATATATTATATATATATATAACCTGAAATATTAGATAGTGTCATGGGTTTTTAATATTTCAATTTTAGAGAGAGACACACACACACACACACACACACATTCGGTTTAAAATCAATTAAATATAATCTTTTTTTCTTTCTTTCTTGTGCATGTCATGTGAACAAACATGATGCCATGTGACAAATTCCTCACACCATAAATATGATTGATTAGTCACTTTTTCTCATATTTCCATCTGACAATTGTGTATCCATGTGAAAATTTAAATAACGGACGTTAAGAGTAAATAATTTGGATATTTACGTTTTAGAACTGCTCTGCCATAGTTGCATCAGCCACTTTTTTAGACACTTTTCTTATTTGCATTATATATATATATATATATATATATGTGTGTGTGTGTGTGTGAATGTGAGGAAATAAATTGGAAAAGTGAATAACGAACACAAACAATTCAATGAAAATTTTGTCTCAGTTGACTTTATCAGAATCTTTCTTACACCTGTAATCAAGCACTTTATTTTCCTTCCTCCAAAAAAATACCTATATATATATGTGTGTGTGTGTGTGTGTGTGATTAAAAGTTGAAGAACAAAAGTGGATAAAACACAAACAATTTCAATCAATTAATATTTTGTGTATTTATGTAGCTTCATCAGAAATTTCTGATGAAGCTTCATGAATACACAAATAGGCAACTTATTAATTGATAGAAATTGTTTGTGTTTTATCCACTTTTGTTCCTCAACATTTAAACATATTTTGTCAGATTTTAACCAATCTGTTACTTCCTTATATATATATATATATGCTATTAGCATCTGATGAGTTTGGGAGAGTTAGACACTTTGTCTAAGCTCTCTGAAATAGACTATAAGCTAAATCTCTAAGTCTTTTGTTATTTCTTTACTTATATATTTGCTCTGTGACTCTAACATTAAGAGCACACATTGAGCTCTCAAACTGCGACAGTTTTTTAAATAAAACTATTGTGTCGTAAGGAAGATTTCTTCTCTGGACTTTTGGATTATATATATATATATATATATATATATATATATATATTATTGTTTATCTCATAGTGGCACTACTCATGTAGTGTATCTTGGCCAGGAATAACATGGTGGGCCTATCCCTCTCCAAGTCTAAAACTGGTTCGAACTTAGGTTTTTCCTTCTCCTAGACTGGTTGCCATACCAAGGTTAAAGAGCTGTGTCTGCTCTACTATTTATCCATTACTGGAGGGTGAATAGTTAGATTCATACCTTTCCCATGCGTATTAGTGCTATGCAAACAGCCTTGTTCAGGATTTGAACTTGGGTAGCCAAATCTATTTGCTATGGCAATAACTGTTATGCAATGAGTGCCTCCTTATTCAATGATAGAAAAACATTTATTTTTTTAATGCGATATCTTTCTTTGACAATGCACTTAACACTTCTTCATTAATTGCACTGATTGAATATACAGTACAAATTTCAGATTACAATTCAACTAATTATATCAGATATAATTGATCCACCCTGGTGTGTGTGTAAGATTATTCTTTCTTTTCTTATCTTTGGTCATTAATATCAGCTATTTTTGCTTTTAATCTTGGATATGTAAAGTGTAGATATGCAAATAGCTGGGGTACCTAATTAAAAATCAAGGCTTCTCTTCTCTCTCTCTCTCTCTCTCTCTCTCTCTCTCTCTCTCTCTAATATTCTATCTGCTTGTCTGCTTCTAGTGTCAATTATAGGAAGCAACACGATCACTCGTCAAAATGTGTCTGTCAGAAAAACAAAAAACAAACAAAAAAAAAAAAAAAAGAAAACAATACTTCTTCAATTTTTCTAAGTAAAGCAAAAAAACAAAAACAAACTAACTAACAAAAAATCTATGTCAGATTGCATTTACCGAAATCTTTATATTTTTAAACTTCTTTTTGTCTTCAAGTGGTTTATATTACCCCCCACCTCCTCTCCAGAACATTTTGACTATTTCTCACCAGTTATCTTACTCTCCTTAAGATCCATTAATACTTGAATCAAAGATTGTATGTATTGACACTATATTTTATGGATCAATTTACGTATGGATTGACACTGTATTTTGTTTATCAAAGAGCTCCTCAGATCCATTAATAGTTTTTTTTTTTTTTTTTTAATAGTTTTTATGCATCAAAGATTTACTATTTCTCACCTATTATCTTACCCTCCTTAGATCCATTAATAATTCATGTTCGTCATCTGCATACCAATGTAGGTGCACTTAGTGCAATGGTTATTGTTCGGAAAAATGGAATTGGCAACCTGGGTTAAAATTCTTTATATATATATATATGTGTATATGTGTGTGTCTGTGTGTGTGTGTGTGTGTGTGTGTGTGATTTCTGTTTTTTAAAGGAATGAATATTTGGAAAAATTGAAATAAATTTGTGAGTATGTAAGTATATACAAATATGAAACTCAATGTATTCTGCAATTATTATCACTAACATTGATGATCACATCTTACCTAAGAGATATATAACATCTTTGAACGGTTTGTCTAAAATAATATTTCCGTCATAGCTTCTGACAAAGGTGGATGTGTTTTCATCATGAACTGCATTTCACTCTGCACTGTCCATCTGTTCCAAAAATTGACCTTGTGTCACATCCTGTTCGTGTCAAAAGGGTTGGGTATATACATACACATCATGTCCAAGAATTTCCTGGCCCTGTTAGGTGGGACTTTAAAATTCACCAATTGGGGTCACCTGTCGGCCATGGGTGATGACCTGTGGTGCTTAAGGATGGAACCCTGGTAGCAGTCAGTCCATAATATGAACACCCCATTTTGGCCCTTACTTATGCTAGACGGGCAGTCAGAGAGGCCCCTCCGATCAATCAGCTGGTCATATCAAGCCCTAGCACCTGTATGATTTTCCCAGCCCTATTAGTCTTGAGGCTAACCCTTTTTATCATATATGTGTTAGAAGGTGGTGGCTGAGGGTCTTAATGTCCTGGGTATGAAATTAAACTCTATCTGATGGTGAAGTTTGAATTTTGAAGCTCTGGGGAATGTGGAGTACCCCTTCATCACCATTACTCCAAAGTCTACTACCCAGTGTTAGTACCTGTTAGTTAACATATATAGCCAACTATATAGAGTGAAATTTAAAATCTTAGGATCATTTTTAAGGACTTTTCTATTTTTACCAAAAGGCTGAACATTGAAAGTAGATGTCACACCCACAAAGTTATTCCTAATATTGGTACGAATGGTATTGTTCTAGCAGGGATTATTTGTTATAGCTCTACAAAAAAAACTTAAATTGGGTATTAACTCCATCAAAATGAACTTCTATAAAGCCACAGTCATCTGCAATATAGAATTTTCATTAGAGAATTTGTGTACAAATGTTTTTAGAAAATATTATTTATCAATGAAAATCAGATGAATTGCTATAAAAATGACCAAATCATGTCAATTTACAAGGGGTAAACTTTAGTTATATTATGATCTAATATGTTATATAGTGCAATGTTCAATGAACAATGCAAATTTAAAGCATTTCATTCAATAATTTTTGCCCATTTTTAAATTATGGTGAAATATACAATAGGATGGAGTTTAAAAGGTGTGTTTTAAAAAAAGAGTCTAAAAAGAAAAAAAATTGAATACCATCAAGAATGCATATAACAAAGCCTATTTCACAAAAAATAACCCAATGGGTTTGACATGCTGTAAAATCCAACAAACCAAAAAATCCAAGAATTTCTTGGAAGATCTTTCTTTATCTGTAATGTGGAAATAAATAGAGGAAAGTGTGGATATAACAACACAGACAGCATAAATTCAATTGATATTTCACCTCATTTTGGATGAAACTTCTTCAGAGCTTTATTGACATAAGTACTTTTACATTCTGCTTTTTATAGTGAAAAGGTGAATGGGTGAGGGAATGTCAGTTGGGGTTGGTGTGTAAGGATTTTTATTTTTCTATGGGGTCAGTCGATTGACTTAGAAGAGAAATTTGATATTGGAGTGTGGGTCAAATGCGTTGATGTGTATCAGAGGGAATTTGATTGTCAGGGTGGATCGATTTAAGGGGAAATAGGTCATTTAGTAATGAGTAGGTAATGTATACAAGTCTCACTTTATTTATTTCATTCAATGTATGTCTTATTGTCCTTGATAGATAATTCTTTACTGGAGAGTGTAGAATACCCCTACATTGCCATTACTCCCAGGTCCACTCTGACTTGGAGTGGTAGTACCTGGTGGGTCCACTAGATTGGTTTAACCATGTGCAAAAAAAAAAACTCTTAAGTAACAACTACACAAAAATGCAAATATACAAGTGTTAGCTGAAGGTAAGTTCATAGGCTGACCAAGATACTCTCATAGAATGTGGTTTATTTTTCAACATTGTCCCCCTTGCAGTCCACACACTTCTTCCATCAGTGTTGCAGTGCTTGGATCCCGTCCAAAGTCATCAAGAGCAGATATGATTGCATCATATGAACTTTTCAGTCCACTTTTGTAAACTCAACGTTTCAACCGATGTGCTCTCCGGCCTTCTTCAGGTGTTTCTTGTTGAACTCAGGAACCTTCTCTTTGAACTCAGGAGCCTTCATGGAATTTCAAACCAAACCCTTCATTAAATCCACTGGGGTAGGTAGTTCGTATTCCATTAACCATGACCAGGTACAAGTGTTAAGCTATGTTAAGTATTCTATGTTAGTATCATCCTTGGAGATACTAACATCGAACAGTCCCCTTATGGGAATTCCCAACCCTTTTTATCATATGGGTGCTAGAAGGTGGTGGCTGAGGGTCTTCATGTCCTGGGAATGACTCTATCTGATGGTGAGGTTCCAGTTTTGGAGGTTTGGGGAATGTGGAGCACCCCTTCATCACCATTGCTCCCTGGTCCACTCTGACCTGGAGTGGTAGTACCTGTTAGGGTCCCATCTATGGGTTAAATAGAAAAACATGAGTTTATAAACAAAATTTATTATCCATTAAGAATGTAATTATTTAAAAACTTTGTTGGCATTAAATGACCCACTGAGGTTGATCTACAGTTGTTGTATAGCGGCTTCAAATTCCCGGCCCTACTTCGTGTATCTGCATACGTAGTGGGTATCGTCACTAACCCTAGACGATATATGTAGTTGTCGTTTATTGAAATCTACAACACATGGGTATAGTAGGAGTTGACTTTATTTCTCTTCTTCGGGTGGTGGGTGGCGAGCGTGACAATAGGAATGCCCAAGGGTTGACGATGACTACTACTACTACTGCTGGATGGTGAGGTAAAGAGGTGGCTGGTGGCATCTCACAGCCCTCGGCCGTGACGGACCGTGTCAACGGGCGCTCACTGTTCGCCGTCCGCTATCTGACTCTCTGGCTGACTTCCTTTTATATATCTCCTACGCGTTTTCTTTGTTCGCTTTTACCGGAAAAAAAAGCCCTTTGTCATTTTTGTCGTGCCCTCTCTGTTTAATTTAACCGGAAATTCCTATTTTCGTTTGTACAATATCCAAACGCAGTAAAACAAACCATATCAAACATAGAACAGTCTATTCTGGTGGATTCAAGTTCAATGACATGAAGGTTCCCAAGTTTGAAGAGAAGATTCCTGAGTTTGGCAAAAAAAACACCTGAAGAAGGCCGGACGGTGCATCGGTCAAAATGTTGTGTATATAACAATAAAGCTGAGGACAACAGTTCAAAATATCCAAATAATACAAACTATTGAACCTCATCTAAAAAATTAAGAGAAATAGATGAGATTTTTTGTATTATTTAGATTTTTATTATCTCTACAACGTTTCGGCTGATGTGTCCTCCAGCCTTCTTCAGATATTTCTTGTCAGACTCATTAAGCTTCTCTTTGAACTCGGGGAAACTTCTTGTCATAATTAGGAGCCTTCATAGAATTTGAACCCAACTCTTTATTCAATGAAGAAAGCAGGAGGGCACAGCAGCTGAGATGTTGTACAGATAACAATAAAGATGAGGACAACAGTCTGAAAAATCCAAATGATACAAATTATCAAGCTTCAAAAATTCAAAGAAATAGATGAGATATTTTTTGTTTTTGTTATTTACTGATTATTTATGTAACTAGAAGACTAGGCTTTTACCATTTTGGTCAAGTGACAATCAGATACCAAATGATTTTTGTTAATACTGACAGATTTGAAATTAGAAGAAAAAAACTTAATATTGATTGATTTTTTAAAATAATTTTTAGAAGATGACTATGAGAAATGAAGAAAGAAAAGTTGTACAAATTTCTTTATGATGCATATTAATTACATTGAAATTTTATTAATCTATAAACAAAATATTCAAAATTTATGATATTAGTAATTTATTCATAATATGAAGAAGAAAGAAAAAAAAAAGAACTTAATTTTCCCGTGGACTTTTTGAATTTCAATGATTATTCTCTCTTTTATTCCAACTGATTATATTCGTAATCATGTTTACCATCTTTCACATTGAATAATACAATTTCTGATGTGTACAATTTTGAAATGTACCAAAATTAATTTTTAATTAATAAATCAGTAAAATTTAGATTTTCTAACTTTGTTTGATTGTAATGGTTTTTTTTTTTTTGTTTTTTGTTAAAAAAAACATTTTTTTTGTGATTTTTTTTTTTTTTTTTTTTTTTTTTTTTTTTTTTGTGGAGATTTTTTTTCTTTTTTGCATTCAGCTTAATCAAGAAGCTATCAGCACTTGCCACTTGCAAAATGTCTTTTCTTTTTGTGTAATGTATTAGAGCAGAACAAATTGTTTTATTGCTACACCAGCTTGTCTATCAAAGGTCTAAAAAAAAAAAACAAACAAATTCTGACTGTTGAGCTCATGAGTTAGCTGAAAACTTCATAAGCTGACCAAGTACTTCCAAACAACAATGCTCAAAATATAGGAGTGAAATATTTAATTCAAATTAATAATCTCTCAACATAGGGTTGAATTTGTTAATGGATGCACCATAATTTGTAGTGTCAAAAGTACTTAGGAAAATTACGGTGCATTCATAAATAATTCTACACCAATTTTAAAAGATTGATCCATCAACTCAAAGGGATTGGAAAGAAAATAGTCAGACAGGAGATGTATGTTCTGTTTAATTGTGTCTGTTTGAAAGAAAAATGCTGCATACAAATGCGCGTGCGCGCACACACACACACACACACACACACACATACATATATATTATCAGAAATTTTCTCACCAAAAACTTTTGGTGATCATTGGTCATTTTTGAGGGTATAAACAATCTTTAAAATCCAATAAACTTTTCTTTTTAATAATTGGGATGCTTTTTCCCAACCACATGACTCATCTTTGTTTTACATTCTGTAGGGTGTATAGCCACCCTCCTGACTAGACAAAATCTATGGGGTTATTGGTTTAGTTGCTAATAATCTGGCTATGAAACAGGCAGTACTGGGTTACATAGTACCAGTAGCACATTGAGCGACCTGACAAAAAACAAAACCTGTAAAAGGCGGAGGAAGCTCTTTGTTCAAAGACCATCTAGCTCATTATTTCTAAATTCCACCCCTCCTCATCACAGCAGGGCTGTGTAAACTTGGTAGTATCAGAGCCATACCATTGGGAACTTAAGTTTCTGGTAGGGTCACCCAAGACAAACATGTCTGGTACCCAATGGTATTGGGGCCAAAACTTAGCCAAAGGGGCTCTGGTGAAAATCCAAAGGGCATCTCAATTATTGTCAGGAATCAATGGCTTTTGGCGTACTTGTCACTGAGGACCACTTGTGAATTTCTTATTTCTTTGTTACTCCTTCCATGAATTCATAGCAGGTGAATTCGTTGGACGGAGCTGGCTCAACTGACCCAGGGTGAATAGTCATAAAAACAGAAACAGAGAAGCACATGCCTCACAATATTTGGGGATGGGATGACTGAAAGTAAGTTATATTTATTGTCCAAACTAATGTGTATTGCGCTGTTACAGAAAAATATCCACTTTTATGTATCTTTGTTTATAATTTTGTTTCTCCTAATGTGAGCTTATTTCTTGCCACAAGCTTGTTGTATTTTTGTGTAAACATGTCCTTTTGTTTTCTCTAAATACTGTGCAAATTTTGTTTTTTAAGGCATGATTTAAAATGTATAAATTCTTATTTTTAGTCAGAAACGAACTGATAAAAAGTTGAACATGATGTAATGAATATGCATACACCTGGGTCCCCCCTCACAGTAATATGATTGGCTGGTGTCAGCCATAAATACAGAGCAATGTAGAGGTACAATGCCTACTACCACGATGCGTACCAGTATTACTACTTACCTTCTCGATTGTACTATGCTGTTACTGTGGCCCCACCACTCTGCTATGTCTACTGATATATCCCTTCCCGGGACATATCAGAACAAATGATGAAGTTAAATCTTGCTCTAAGAAATTCTTCTAAGACATAAGATTTATACATGAGATATTTTTCCTAGAATTTTGTAGTCCAAAGTTAGGACTGCCTGTTATAAAAAAATAATTGTGTATATTTGTCTGTATTTATGAGATGAATGAATAATTTTGATATTTCAGACTCTTGTCCTCATCTTTATCATGTATAAACACAATGTTCAGGCGTTTTTTTTTTTTAATTACCTTATAATATTCATCTTTAGACAATTACCCTGAATTCAAACGTGGTTTCGGAGCTGAAATTGTTCTCACTAGTTCAAGGGGGCTTCTTAAACTAGAAGTAATGGTTTCAGTTTTTAAACCATGTTTGAATTCAAACCACTTGTTCAAGGGGGCTCTTTGAACTAGTGCTAATAATTGAACCACTAATTCAGGAATTCAGGGTAATCGTCTGAAGATTACTAATTTTAAGGTAATTAAAAAACACCTAAACAGAGCCTGAGGTTACAGTGGGCTGAAGATTGTGTTTATACACAAATAAAGATGAGGACAACAGTCTGAAATATCAAAATTATTCAAATAATTACATTGGTGTTTATTTCTTATCATTCTATTTATTTAATATATTTTTTCTTTTATTTTTCAGGTAAGTTCTGCTTTCTTCACTATTCTTGTTTTTTTTTCACCAAGAAAAGAAAATACAAAGCTTGATGGTGTCTGCCTTCAAAGGAAATTCTTGATGATGACCTGATATCTAGGAATAAAGCAAGTGTTTCATGAATTTTTTCCCTTATTTTTCAAAATTAAGTCAAAGAAAAAGGATTATTAGGTACTTGCAGGACCTGTGGATATACCACAGTATGATAATTTAATTATAACAATGTTTTCTATGTTTACTTACTGAACTATTTTGCAATAGCTCTTGTGTAAAAAGTATGATAATCTTGATTTAACTCTCTCTCACTCTTTTTTTTCTTTCTTTCCTTCTTTTGATTTTTTCATTACATTTGATTGAAACAGATTAGCGTTATCATTTCCACGCACTCACCCCCTCTCTATCTTTCCCCTACTCTCTTTCTTATAGGAGTGGTAGTACCTGT
>CM042153.1:69151697-69156697 GCA_023376005.1 Doryteuthis pealeii
AGGATAAGATGAAATCAAACTTTCTCAAACATTATTTTTCCGATGCAGGTATCATTGGGGAATGATAAAAGTTTTGGTAAATGGACCAAAGCTAAAAAAAAGTTTGTCTTTTGATTATCCTTACCATGATTTTAGCCTAGACTAAAAAAAATTATAGTTGGCAGAGCAGCCTATTGTCAGTATCACCCAGGGAGTCTATTCACTTTTTGCTAGTGCTAGACCAGGGAGATTATTTTTACTGAGGTGGAGCACTGCACCTACCATCAGCTCCCCACTTTTCTGCACAGATCAAATTACCCAGTATGTGCTACTCATGTGCTGAGTTGGTGAGGACCAGTATCGAACCCAGAGACTTGTGATTCCTAGTGGCTTATTGTTGGCATCAGCCGAACAGTGAGGGAGTCTATCTCCTTTTCACTAGCGCCAGACTAGGGAGAATGTTTTTACATCTGAGGTGGAGCTCTACACCTACCATCAGCTCCCAGAGGCTTTACCGCACAGATCAGATTACGCAAGCTGTACTACTCATAGGGTTGAGTACCACAACTACCATCAGCTCCCAGATGCTTTAAAAATGGGAGATTGTTTTTGCTGAGGTGGAGCACCGCACCTATCATCAGCTCCCCACTTTTCTGCACAGATCAAATTACCCAGTATGTGCTACTCATGTACTGAGTTGGTGAGGACCAGTATCGAACCCAGAGACTTGTGATTCCTAGTGGCTTATTGTTGGTATCAGCCGAACAGTGAGGGAGTCTATCTCCTTTTTACTAGTGCTAGACCAGGGAGATTGTTTTTGCTGAGGTGGAGCACCACACCTACCATCAGCTCCCCACTTTTCTGCACAGATCAAATTACCCAATATGTGCTACTCATGTGCTGAGTTGGTGAGGACCAGTATCGAACCCAGAGACGTGTGATTCCTAGTGGCTTATTGTTGGCATCAGCCGAACAGTGAGTGAGTCTATCTCCTTTTTACTAGTGCTAGAACAGGGATATTGTTTTTGCTGAGGTGAAGTACTGCACTTACCATCAGCTCCCCACTTTTCTGCACAGATCAAATTACCCAATCTCTGCTACTCATGTGCTGAGTTGGCGAGGACTAGTATTGAACCTAGAGCCTAGTGATTCCTAGGCAGGTGCTCTACCAACTGAGCTCTCATTTTATTTGTTTATATTGACTATTTTTTATTTCTTAATATTTTCTACCTTTTCAGTTGGTAGAGCATTCACCTAGGAATCGCAAGATTCTGGGTTCAATTCTGTTCCTCACCAACTCAACGCATGAGTAGGACAGCTTGGGTAACCTGATCAGTGCAATAAAGCATCTGGGAGCTAATGGCAGGTGTGGCTCTCTACCTCTTTGCACTTATTAGTCTCTTTGCTTTTGTCCCTAGTCTGTTTTCAACTTCTTTTTTTTTCCTTTTCTCAGCTTCTATGATCCCCTTACCACCTACCCCCGCCCTCCCAACCAAATTTTGGCAAAATCTGAGAAGCACTCATTGGATTTTCCACCCTCACCTCTTCATCCACAATCCACTTCGGGACCCCTCATCTATTTGATTATCACAATCTTCATATATCATTGATAAATTCATTTTTCTCCTCCCCACCCCACCTCTCCTTCCCTCCTTGGAAATTCCCATCTTTCTATCCGGGAATCTTTTCTGAATCATTTTAGGCATTGCAAGGAATCGGCATTGGCTGATAGTGCCAAAATCTTTGTGCTTTTCTTTTAGAGAATTAAGCAAAAATATCAAATTATGAAAATAGAAAACATGAATGTTTGATAATGGTTCAAAGCCAAGAAAGTGTACAAGCCAGCGGTTAGATTTCAGCTGCTATTTATAGGATGGCGGGGGGGCAGGGTCTTTGTGGCTTAATTGCTAAAGACAGTGATTCCTTAAACACCATTTTGTAATGCCACTTGTGGATAGAAAATTAAACCCTTGTGGGTTATTTACTGCCAAATCTTTATATATATATATATATATATACTAGCAAAAGAACCCGGTCTATGACCAGACAAAAACATTTTTAGGAACAATTTTTAAAAATCACTGAAAATTTATGTATTACAGTGTTTATTTGGGGAATTTTCTTTTAAAACATTGAAAATATTTTTTCTTAATGTAATCCTGTATTTTTGAGTGATTTGAAACAATTTTATGTCATAATATTGACATTTCTTTAGTAGAATTCAGAAATCATGTTTACTAAAAACAAAATCCCGTATAGAAACTTATAAAAATCTGATATAATTATTCAGACTATTATCTTTATAGAAAAAAAAATTAAAAATCGTTTTTCATCTGTTTATTTTTTTTTCAGATTTCATAAAATATGATAATTGTAAAAAATAATTCCCCTAACATATTTTAAGAAAAAAAACTATTTTAAACATATTTTCATTTTTCATAGAATTTGTTAAAAAAAAACCCAGTAGTCAGTTGATTTGATGGTACGAACATGCAAACAACAGTAAACATTGTTTTCGTTTATAATTTTCATTATTTCCGTAAGCTGAATTATCCTATTGCAATATCTCTTTTTGCTTAAACTCAAGATAGTATTTTAAAAACATTGTTTTAAAAAGTTTTCATTAGTTCTCTAAAAAATGAAGACTTTTTTTTTACCTTAAGTATTAATTACAAAACAACTTGTTTTATCATTTTTATTTACATACAACCCTATATTGGTGAAAATTTAACTTTTATTTACATTTAAAATCTTGTTTAAAAAAATGTGACCATAAATAAATTAAAGTGAGTGTACAATTTAAGAATATGTACAAAGATCTGATTTTACGTTAAAAGATTGGACAAAAAAAATTTGATTTTATGTTAAAATTTAGTCATAGTTGTAGCGGATATTTAGCACGCAGCTGATATTCTTTCTTTCTTCTTCTGCTGAAATAAGCAGCAGATAAGTTTCTGCTGATACACCTATCATCAGCAGCAGCTTAGGATACTTTCTTAAAATCGTTTGATTTTTGTATGATTAATTAATTATATCCCTTAATCAGTAAAAATCAATAACCAAATTTGGTATGTTTCTTAGTTAGAAGGATATTAATCTATATGCAAGATTTTGAATCTGAGTGACTCCTCTTTTCTGAGTTATAGATCGACACGTACATACCAAAAACTTTCTCTCTCTCTCTCTTGCTCTCTTGCTCTCTCTCTCTCTCTCTCTCTCTTGCTCTCTCTCTCTCTCTTGCTCTCTCTCTCTCTCTCTCTATATATATATATATATATATATATATATATATATATAAAAAATGAGTCAGATATTACCTAGGTTTCACTTAAAGGATCTTCATGATAATTCTGATTCATTTTAGGTTTTCTATATTTTGCTCTACAGTTAATTTAACAAAGTAGATATATTGAGCACTAGAAATAGTTTTTATGTTGGTTGGCTATTTTGTTTAATGGCATGTCAATCCTTGCAGGCCAAATCCAAATCCTGTCTTTCTGTATACTAGCAAATATATGCACCCTCCGGGTGCAAGTATTTAAGTTTTAATGTAATGAAATATTGTATTAAATTAGAAAGTCTAATAAGAACGCAGATAAAAAGATATGTAACAGAGTGGTGGTATAATAGAAAAATAGAAATGAAACTTACTCTTCCATCACTCCCGTCTTTCATTGCTGAATTTTACTTATTTAACTATTTAGTTAAATTAGGAAATAAAGAATAAAATGACAGTTATTTTTTCTTGTTAATGGATTTCATTTAAGATTCATTGAAGAGATTTTTGCTTATATTCATTAAAATAAAACCAAACAATTAGAAATCAATAATACTAAGCACATATTTAATAAAATCACATTTTTAATATCAATATGCAAATTAGCCTTCCCATTCATACTGCAAACCGCTATTTTTTGTATATATAAATACAATTGCATGTTATTTGTATGTAGATATGGACAACACTAATAAAAAGGTCAAGCAATTTTATTAATAATTGAGGTTTAAATATAAATAAAATCATGGAGAATGTGATGCAATTAACTATGTTAATTGTGACTCGATTAGTAATATAGTTTCGGTTACAGACAGAAAAGCACACAATCTCCATTATAATAAGATATATATATATATATATATATATATATATATATATATATATATATTGAGCACTAGAAATAGTTTTTATGTTGGTTGGCTATTTTGTTTAATAGCATGTCAATCCTTGCAGGCCAAATCCAAATCCTGTCTTTCTGTATATATAATTTGTAAGCAAACAGTTTGTTGGTAACCATTACACCACACATGTGAAAACCATATATAGTTATCCCATCATAGTCTAATGGTTAGCAAGCTAGTCTTGGACATCCATTATTACTGAATTGATAATCTTATCCTTACTGGATGCCCCATATTTATGACCTTGTGCCACATACTACCTGTGGTGAACATATAGAATGAATACCAATTTGAAACAATATGATTAATTTCCCCCTCCTCCCAAAGCAAGAACAGAAAAAAAAAAATGATTTCAGCATTATATAACCCAACAACTGTTGACATGCCATAAAACCAACCAACCATGTACCCTTCATGCCTCTAGAGAATTTCTTTCTTGGTCATGCTTGTAGAAACAATATTTCAATTACTGTCGAATTGGTAAAACAAGGCAACAAGGAAGCCATAACTCAATACGGATCTTACCTTGTTGCAAGCCTACTGCAGCATGCCAGATTATTTATCTGGAACCATAACACCACTGAAACCAAGCAACCATTCAGGACTCAATTAATGGAATCACCCAAATTCATGCATGGAGTATTCCTGAGTTCCATTGATACCAGCTGCTTTGGGCACCAGTTCAGTTGTGCTCATTTAGTTGTTGATGTTGTTCAAACCAACTGTATACTAACTTACCTCAACAAGGCTGACAAATTTTTAGCATACTTTTATTTTTCAATTTCTGTCAAGATCTAGAAAACATTTTATTGAAGTCAGTTAGCCTACTGTTGGTTTGAATA
>CM042153.1:69161697-69169197 GCA_023376005.1 Doryteuthis pealeii
AATACAATGAATGGTATTTTCAAATTCAGCATAAAATGGCAATCATATATCACTTGATAAACCTTTGACTTTTGGAGAAAAAAAATTTGATGCAGGTCAGTGTTATTCTTTCTGTTTGTTAAGTGTTATTATTATGTACATTGTGAAGCACATCTTAAAAACCAGACCTGACTAAACACAATGAATGGTAATTTTGATTTCAGCATAAAATGGCAATCATATATCATTTGATAAACCTTTGACCTTTTGAAAAGAAATTTAACGCAGTGTTATCAGTGATTTAGAATCACTCTATAGCAGGCCCTTGGTGTAATGTTTACTGTCATAGGAAATAGATATGGTGAGACAAGTTCAATTCTAGGATGAGGCTGTTTGCATTTCACATAATGCTAATAACATTGGGAAAGGTATGAATCCAAATATTCTCCCTCCTGCTATGGGTAAATAGTAGGGCAGACTGGGTTCTTTAACTTTGTTATAGCAAACAGTCTAAAAGGAAAAATCTGAATTTAAACCTGTTAAACTCAACTGAAGAAACTGACCTTGTATCACATCCTACTCATGCGGAGGAATTGGTAAATATGTAAATATGTTTATGTATAGCAGACTCTTGAGATGTTTTCTCAGCTTAACTGAATAAATTTCAATAGCTTTTAAGATGAGTTTGCTTATTATTACTCTATACGAGGTACTCCCATTTTTCAAAGTAATACTTAAATTCTTTCTTTCACACAATTTAAAATGCGTGTGAATAAGTTCCAGTTTACCTCAGTTGGTAAAGCATTCACCTGGGAGTACTATATTGGGAGTTGTTTTTAGTTCACACACACACATACTTAGTTTGATAAACACATAGGCGATAAAACTGATGGTTACCAAGTGTTATTGACTTTATGTCTATGCTATACTAACTCAGATATATATTCTCTATCACTGATATTGAACCCACTTTATTTATAAGTATAGCAAACTATATTATTAATATATATATATATATATATATATATATATATATATATAAAAGTAAAGAAATAACAAAAGACTTAGAGATTTAGCATTATAGTCTATTTCCTGGGAGCTTAGACAAAGTGTCTAACTCTCCCGACTCATCAGATCCATTCGCATCTGATGAGTCAGGAGAGTTAGACACTTTGTCTAAGCTCCCTGAAATAGACTATAACGCTAAATCTCTAAGTCTTTTGTTATTTCTTTACTTATATATTTGCTCTGTGACTGTAACATTAAGAGCACACATTGAGCTCTCAAACTGCAACAGGTTTTTTAAATAAAACTCTTGTGTCGTAAGGAAGATTTCTTCTCTGGACTTTTTGATTATATATATATATATATATATATACCAACCGCTCTGCATAACCAGGATGTGACACAAGGTTAATTTCTTAAGTGGAGTTTAACAGGTTTGAATTCAGAGTTTTCCTTTTCTCTAGACTATTTATATATATATATATATATATATATATATATATATAATTTTTCTTTGTCCTATACATGAGTAGGATTGCAATGAAATATTGCATCCATCAACATTCATGGGTATTTAGTAGGGTAGATTGGGATCTTTAACCTTGGTTAGGCAACTAGTATAGGAGAAGGAAAACTCTGAATTCAAACCTGTTAAACTCTGCTTAACACATTGACCTTGTGTTGCATCCTCTTTGTGTGGATGGTTTGGTAGATATATATAAGACCTAGAGATATTTTATTTTTACTGTTTTTTGTAGAACAAAAAAGGAGTGTGTGGGGTGGGGCTCTTATTTACCATAAAATAAGGCAACTAAAAGTTATAGTCATTGTTGGAAAAGTGTTGTTTGTTTGCTTTTCAGAATTACTGAATTATCTCACATACAAACAATTATTTTAGATATAGTTTTTATCCAGAACAATATTTGCTTTTACTTATTGAAGAATGGTGATGGGACTGGGGGAGGGGTTGATAAATAAATAAACATTTTTTTTTCTTTTCTCTCTTCCTTTTTCTCCTATCTTTTATTTTTTTTATTCTATTTTTAAAAAAGTTCTTTGATCTGTATAAATAAATAAACAAACAATTTTTTTCTTCTCCCTCTCTCTATATCTATCTATCTATCTTTCTATCTCTTTTTGTTTATTTATTTTTCTGATTCTTTTGATCTATATAAATAAATAAACACTTTTTTCTTCTCTGTCTGCTTCTATTTCTCTCTCTCTCTCTCTTTCTCTCTCTCTCTCTCTCTCTCTATCTTTTTTTTTCTCTCTCTCTCTCTTTATCTATCTATCTTTTTTCTCTCTATCTATCTCTCTTTTATCTCTCTCTTTTTTTTTTCTCTCTCTCTCTTCTCTATCTATCTATCTATCATTTTTTTTTGTTTATTTACTTTTCATAATCTTTGATCTATATAAATAAATAAACAAACACTTTTTTCTTCTATTTCTTTCTTTCTTTCTCTCTCTCTCTCTCTCTCTCTCTCTCTCTTTTTCTCTCTCTCTCTCTCTCTCTCTAATTTTGCTTTCATTTTCATTTTGTTTGTTTATTTTTTCTTATTCTTTGATCTATATACAATAAAAGGGAAATCCAAAATTACTTAACTTGATTGTCTGGGCTTTATTTTTCACCAGTTATTTTTAGTTATACTTTTCAAAATTTCACTTGCTTATTTGTCGTAGGTTCAACATATTATTCATTTATGAAAAATATTTATATTCCACTTGTTTTCTCTGTCCATTGTTAACTTTCCAATTATAAGAAGAAAAAAAATTAGTGTATTTTGTGTGCATTTTCTTTGTTTCTTTCAGAATCCTGCAATGATTTTAATCAACATTAATCGTTGTTTGGACTATTGATCTCAGATTTATAAAAAATATGTTTTGGCCAATCCATCCTCCAGTCCTCCTTGAGTGTAATTTTTCTTTTTTTAGAAGTGCCCACATACCCCCCCCCCGAAAACAACTTTTCCCTCATCATTTCAATGGTAAGCTTTGTATTTTATATAAACAAAGACAAAAAAATACATGTTAAAATATGATCAAAACAATAAAGATGAGGATATTAGTTTGAATAATCCATGGAATAAGATAATGGATTCTAATCAAAGATGACTAAGAAGAGACAAGATACTCCTGAGGAAGGCCAGAAAATGCATTGGTTGAAATATAATTATCAAAACAGCAAAGATGAAGAAATTGGTCGGGAATTATTTGGTAATTTATGAGGAAGACTGTCCTGGTCTCCTGCCTCAAAACTTGCTACCGGTGATTGCTGAAAAACCAACCCAGCTACGATTGAAGTCCGTAGCCGAGGCAGTGTCACTTGAAAGTAAACAACCAACATAAGGCGTGTTTTTTTTTTTTTTTTTTTTTGTTTTTTTTTTTCGACATTCACTTAAATATAAAAAAATCCAAAACGGTTATTTTTTTTAGGTATTTTCATTTTATTTTAATATATTTATTTCCAACAATCAATTACAAGTAAAAAAAAAAAATCAAAATATTTAGATATTCTTGCTTATTTAAACTAAAAACAAGACATTAAACAAACATGAATAAAAGAAAATCTGAGTATTTAGATATTCTTTTATATTTTAATAAAATAAAATGAGAACTATCTATCTATCTAGTTGTCTTCATATCTATCTATTGCTTCGGCTATGGACTTCAATCATAGCTGGGGTTGGTTTTTCACCAATCACCGTTAGCAAGTTTTGAGGCAGGAGACCGGGACGGTCTTCCTCATAAATTACCAATTATTTCAGTATTCTATTAAAAAGAAAAAAGAAATAAATAGAAAAAATTATACATACATATATATATATATATATAAAATCAGAGATGAAATATTATGGTGTTCATTTTCCGTAACTGCAGTTTCATGCATGTTATGCAATCTTCAGACGGTCAAATATTAAAATATTAATACGGTGGCTTCTTGAGCATTTATATAACATGAAGCATGCTCATGCAATGGAATGTAAGACTTACATTTAAAAACATAAACATGCCTACATCTTAATGCACGTGACATCCAGATGAAAAAACAAAAATAAAAATTATAAATAAATAAAAATAAGATTAAAATGAAAATTAAATAAAAAATAAAGAATAAAAAAAAGAATAAATAAATTTATTATCATTATTATTATTATTATTATTTTTTTTTTTTTTTTTTTTTTTTTTTTTTTTAGATTAATAGAGGGTGAAAAATATATATTAACGCTGAACAAGCCACTGTTTTAGTATTTTAATGTATCCATATTTGACCATCTGAAGATTGCATAATATGCATGAAACTGTTGTTATGGAAAATTAACACAGTAATATTTCATCTCTGATTTTAAACTGCTCTGCTATTTTAGCATTGAGCTCCTTCATATGCTAAAACCTTTCATATTAATTTATTATATATATATATATATATATATATATATTCAAATGAATTTGGTTAAATTTGAGGACCATCTGAAGATTGGTCTAGCGCTAGCAAAAAGGGAATAAACTTCCTCACTGTTCGGCTGATACCAATAATAGGACACTCTGCTGGCTTTACTTACTTTTGTTATATATATATATATATATATATATATATATAAAAAGTACAGTAAAGTAAAGTCGTCGGGGTGGCCTAAAGTCTGTATCAGCCAATCAGCGAGGGAGTCTATCCCCTTTTCAATAGCACTAGACTGAGGAGATTATTTTAGCGTCTGAGGTGGAGCGCCACACCTATCATTAGCTCCTTACTTTACCGCACAGATCCCTGTGCTACTCATAACGCTGAGTTGGCGAGGACTGGTATCGAACTAGGAACCTTGTGGTTTCTAGCCGAACGCTCTACCGACTGAGCTAACCCGGCCTATATATATATATATATATATATATATTTATATTTATATTTATTTAGTGTCATCTTAGTGTTATTATGGGTCCAACGTGAGAAAATTAAATATTTTATAAAAAGAAAGTCCGCAAAATGGATTATGTTTTTTAAAAGTTTTTTTTTTAAATTTTACATTATATATATATATATATATATATATATTATATTCAATTTTGTTGCTAAAATGTTGGTAATATCAATCTGGTCATGCAATATAAAGTCATCTGATTCTATTTCTCTCTTATGTCATACTGCTAATATCTGATTAATCTTAATGCTTTAACCCTCCTACCATTCTAAAAGATCTTGGTCGATGTAATTATTGAAGTATATTTTCAGCTATATAAATATCTTTACAAAGATCTCATTGCAAAGGAAAATGCAAAAGAAAAAAAAATATCTTAAACAAACCAAAAAGACAAAACAAAAAAAAGTATTATTTTCAGCAAAGAAATATTGATTGATTAGAACTAAATAATGATAAATTACTTTAAGTTGGAAATATTTGCATGTGAACAATTAAAGATCAAATCATGGTAGGCTAAAAATATGGCAGTGACCTCCCCTCATTCTCCAGCCTGGTCTTTTATGACTCAGTCTACAGGAATACACAACAACAATTGCTTACCAAGAATAAACATGTGTGGCAATATATATTTCTACAAATGAATTGGAAGAACAAAAAAAAAAAAAAAGCTTGTTTTAATTCGTAAAACCTTTACAAATACCATTTTTGATTGGAAGGTTCTTTTGACAAAAGTAATAACTACGGATTTAATTTAAAAAATCTTTTTTTTTAGAAAATATGGTAAGTCTATGTTTCAATGTTAATTCACTGTATTTGTTAAGCAGAACATCCTATGTAAAGTGTTATAGCTTGATGTCTAGTTGGATTTTAAGGACCTTTTGAGTATTATTTTTTTTCACATTTCGAAATTTGGGAATATATTTTAATCAGATAAATAGTTAAACTGTATAAATTAATTTTTCTTATATATGTATATTTTTATTTTAATTTTTGACTTTAGGTCGATTTTTAGAAAAATCTATACAATCTATTAATTTAATAGATATAGATTTTTCTAAAAATCGACCTAAAGTCAAAAATTGATATAAAAATATACATATATAAGAAATTTATTTGTACAGTTTAACTATTTATTAACTCAACTGATTTAAATTAGTATTATCTGCATTATTCGGACTATTGTCCTCATTTTCATTGTTATCTGTACAACTTTTCGGACGATGTGCCTTCCGGTCTTCTTCAGGTATTTCTTGTTGGACTCGGAAACCTTCTTTTCGGATTTGGGAACCTTCTTGTCGTAATTGGGAGCCATCACGGAACTTTGAACCTAACCATTTATTCAATCCACGGGGGTATCCTATTCTCATTCTGCTAACCATTGCTGGGGTAGAGGCATTAAGCAGTGTTAATTATTATTCTATGTTACTGCTGCCCTTGGTCAGGATTGAACCTGCAGTCCAGAGTTAATTGCCACTTAGAACTGTCTTAACCTAACACTTTTATCCACTAGGCCATGTGTCCAATTGGAAATACCTGAAGAAGACCGGAGGACACATTGGCCGAAACGTTATTCAGATAACAATGAAGATGAGGACAATAGTCTGAATAATGCAGATAATACTAATCATCAAGCCTCATCTCAAACATTCAGAGAAATATGATTTAAATTCATAGGGATCTATCTCAACAGGAATCTAGATTATGTGTTAAAAAGACCATATATTTTTTTTTTTTTAGATATTTTTTTTTGGGTGTATCAACAAAAATAGAATATACTTCTAATAATATTTATCACACAAAACCTATTTTTAAAAAATAATATATTTATAATTACAAATAAGTTGTGAAAATTCAATTAAAATTGGACACTTACCTAATTTTAGGTAGATTTTTATTTAAGTGTTCTTTCCACTTTAGAGGGAAGTCTTTCTTCTTGGATAACTGTTTTTAGCTTTGATCTCAAGGTGCTTTTCCTGCCAATAACTGCATTTACTGTCTACTGTGTTAATTAAGATTGTCTATCATCTACAGAATTTGGCCTTGTATGTATTCTAGTTGTTATTTTTGTAAGTTTTAGTTATCGTATTTGACTGTATATAAGACGCATGGGCATATAAGACCATTTCAGCAGGTCAGATTCAGGAAAAAAAGTTTTTCGTGTATTTAAGCAAGTATTGTTGAAAACAGTCTAGCTGTGCATTACACAAGCAGAAACATAGCTGTATAAAAGCAATTTGGCAGTACAGGCAAGCAATAAGCATACACAAGACATCTCAATAGCAGGAAATCTATTAATAATGGAGATTCGCCTCTGGTTTTTGTCTGTAACAAAAACTGCGTCACTGCTTATGTCGCATTACCCAATACATAATCCAACGTCATAACATAGAATAAATATACTCAAAATGTGAGCATGCAACATTAGACAATCTTCATTGTTTCAATAATTAGATGCTCAGCGTTATATATTTATATATAGATTGTTTTATTCTAATATAATATTTAAAGTTATCGGAACTGTTTCCATTTCAAATTGTCTTTCTTTCTTTTTTTTTTTTTACTCCTTTAATAAATTTGATGATTTTACATACTTATGGTACACACT
>CM042153.1:69179197-69254197 GCA_023376005.1 Doryteuthis pealeii
ATAAAAGAAAACAATCAAACTTTCTTCCTCATTTTCAATACAGTTTTAACATATATTTTTTTTGGCTTTTGTCTTCAAAAATCTGTACTTAAAAAAATAAAGAAAGCTACAGATTTATTCTTTTTGTAGAAAAGAAAAAAAAAAAGTGAATATTAATTTACAATGACATAGAGTAACACATAACATTAGACAGTGTATTCTAAAACATATTATAGTATAAGATTTTGATGGAAGTAGATTGTTTGACTTGATTCGGCATTAAATAACCCAAAAAGGGTTGATATGCCATAAAAGAAAATAACCATTTTTCTTCCTCATTTTCAATACAGTTTTGACTTATATTTTTTTGTCTTTTGTCTTAAAAAAAAAGAAAGAAAGCTACATATTCATTCGTTTTGTGGAAAATAAAAATTATATATTAATTCACTATGACATAGAGTAACACATAACATTAGACAGTGTATTCTAAAAATATATTCTTTTGAGTTGGAATTCTGATTGGTTAGTTGATTGTTTTGGTTTCTTCCTCATTTTCTATATATTCCTATCAATATATTGTGTTCAGATCAGATGATGTATACTGCCCCTAAACCTGGTGAAACAATTAGTCCCTTGAATAAGTACTGGGGTGGGGGGCAGTCCCAGTGATCAGACATGGATGGTTAATCAAAAGGGAAGTAAATCATGAGGCTGTAAACTGAAAAAAAAAAAGTCAGTTAGAACCAGTAACATGAAGAAAAGGACTTAAAATTATTCACTTTCAATAAACCCTTTTTATCATATAGGAACTAAAAGACAGCGGCTTAGAGTTTTAATGTCCTGGGTATGACATTAAACTCTATCTAATGGTAAAGTTCCAATTTTGGAGCTCTGGAGAATGTGGAATGCCTGTTCATCACCATTACTCCCAGGTCTATATGTGTACTAGAAGGCAGTGGCTGAGGGTCTTGATGTCCTGGGTATGACATTAAACTCTATCTAATGGTAAAGTTCCAATTTTGGAGCTCTGGAGAATGTGGAATGCCTGTTCATCACCATTACTCCAGGTCCATATGTGTACTAGAAGGCGTGGCTGTTCAGGTCTGTTGTACTAGAAGGCAGTGGCTGAGGGTCTTGATGTCCTGGGTATGACATTAAACTCTATCTAATGGTAAAGTTCCAATTTTGGAGCTCTGGAGAATGTGGAATGCCTGTTCATCACCTTTACTCCCAGGTCCATATGTGTACTAGAAGGCAGTGGCTGAGGGTCTTGATGTCCTGGTATGACATTAAACTCTATCTAATGGTAAAGTTCCAATTTGGAGCTCTGGAGAATGTGGAATGCCTGTTCATCACCATTACTCCCAGGTCCATATGTGTATTAGAAGGCAGTGACTGAGGGTCTTGTTGTCCTGGGTATGACATTAAACTCTATCTAATGGTAAAGTTCCAATTTTGGAGCAAAGGGGAATGTGGAGTACCCCTTCATCACCATTACTCTCAGGTCCACTTTGACCGGGAGTGATAGTACCTGATAGGTATCCATTCATGGGTTAAATAGA
The DNA here is from genome assembly GCA_023376005.1 of Doryteuthis pealeii. NCBI lineage: Eukaryota > Metazoa > Mollusca > Cephalopoda > Myopsida > Loliginidae > Doryteuthis > Doryteuthis pealeii. The sequence goes on from CM042153.1 coordinate 69,180,739, forward strand.
AAAAAATGAATTTGAAAAAATTTGTTATGAAATAAGTTGAACAAAAAAAAATTTAAAAAAAAGAAGAAATTATGTACCCATCAAGAATGAATACAACAAAACATCTTCGGCATAAGATAATCCAAAAAGGGTTGACATGCCGTAAAATCCAACCAACTTTCATCAAACAGTCTATCTGATCAAAAATTCTTTAAATTCCTGAAGAAGCTCAAGTCAGCCGAAACATTTATAGCAAAATCAAAAGTAATAAAAATATGAATTTTTATAAGTTTTCAAACTTTTTCCTTTTACATCTATAAACAAATGTTTCAGTAATACCTACCATTATGGGGGGGGGGTAGGGGGTAGGTGGATGTTTTTGCACTCAACCCAATAACTGGTCAGCAATAGTTCCGTTAGTCAAGTTCTCTTTGACTGTCTCTTCAGCCCAACCCTGTACAAAACAAATATTACCCCCCCACACACACACACATACACCGGACCCCATTCTTCTCCTTTGTAACCTCAGTCTTCTTTCTACTTACTTGTATACAAACACACACACACACACACACACACACACACACTCTCTCTCTCTCTCTCTCTCTCTCACACACACCTTATTTTTTGTTATTTTCTTCTGTCACTGCCACTGTCTGTTCAGTTCAGTTTTCGGGTGGCGGGGTGGGGTGGGAAAGGTGGAATTCTACTGACAAAAAGAATTTGTCAGTTTTGACATGGATTTTTCACCCTCAACTCGAATCTCCTCTCTCCCCCATGCACACTGAGATCTTCACCCACATTTTTCCTTCCATTCTTGTTGCAATGACCAGAATAATTTCTGCTTAAAATCTGTCTGTACTACAGCAGATTTCAGACTGGACTTAATCTGCTAAAGTATTTTTTTTTTTTCTTTGTTTTTTTTTTTTGTTTTTTTTCAAAATATGGCAAGTTTCATGATGCGAAGTAAGTGGCAGCAAAAAGACCAAAATCAAAATTGATAGAAAAATTAAACTTTAAAAATGCTCATATACAACAGATGCATATTATATTCCTCTCTTACCGTATAAAAAAAAAAAAGTAAAGTCGTCGGGGTGGCCTATCAACCAGACAGCGGGGGAGTCTATTCCCTTTTCTCTTGCGAGATTGTTTTGACGACTGAGGTGGGTGCCACACCTACCATCATTCCTCATATTACATACAGATCCCTGTGCTATGCATGCCCTGAGTTGACCAGGGCTGGTATCGGACCTGGAACCTTGTGGTTCCTAATGGTGAAGTTCTAATTCCAGAGCTCTGGGGAGTGTGGAGTACCCCTTCATCGCCATTACTCACAAGTCCACCCTGATCCAGATTGGTAGTACTTGCTAGGGTCCCATCACAGCTCCCCACTTTACAACACAGATCAGATTACCTGATATGTGTTGTTCATGCGCTGAGTTGGTGGGGACTGGTATTGAACCCTGAGCCTTGTGTTCCAGCTGAGCTAACAAAGCTTTAATTTGCTGACATTTATTTCTCAATAAATTAAAATCAATTTCATAATCAAATTAAATCGATTTAAAATAAATTGCATTCTTTTTTGTTTATTTGATTACACACTGCTACATTCCTGTAAATAAATGTAAGTAAATTATATTGTTATATGTTATATCTAGCTGTATGTTTCCGGCTTTGTGCAACTTATATAATATCAAGCTAAATTTAAGTATACACTATTTAAATCTTATATTGCTCACCATTGGATAGCAGTACCTATCACTTGATGTGCTTATTGGGAAAATTTGTGTATGTTAACCCTCATTTACCAATAACACAATTCTACAAAAATAAAATACGCTATGGGTAAGATTTGATACAAGATCACATATATGGGGCATCCAGTGAGGATCAAACTCGTTCACTCTGAATGATAACTGCATGTATACCTACTATCTATATATACTAGCTGTATGTTCCCAGTCTTGCCTGGGTAATATAGTATCCTATTAGATTCAATTATATACTTTTTAAATCTCATATTGCTCACCATTGGATAGCAGTACCTATCGCTTGATGTACTTATTGTGAAAATGTTACAATGGAAATTTATGCATGTTAACCCTTGTTGATTTTTTTTATATATAAGGTGTGTGCTATATCCACGCCCATACTTATAGACTAGGCGAGATCATGTGATCTGTTCCTTGGCCAATCACTGGCAGTACTCTGAGGCTGATACAATACTTAACCCACCCTACTGGTCATAATTACTGCAGCGTTCTTTGACGATGGACATAGGATTAAATCATTGGACCTTTACCAATACACAGGATAGGACTTATACGATTACCAAAGGATCACATAACATAGGATTTTTCAAGGATGGCCCTTAAAAACTTTACAATATCATTTACCAATAATACAATACTACTAGTTTTTGAAAGGGAGTGAGACACAATATCAACAATGTTATCATTACTGCAAGTGGTCCTAATGAACAGAATGCTCGATATGGAAATTTAATCTTGGTACAACACTATGTTTGCAGTCGCATCCCCACATAGACAGAGACACTACAAATATAGTATAAGATTTTGATGGAAGTAGATTGTTTGACTTGATTCAGCATTAAATAACCCGAAAAGGGTTGATATGCCATAAAAGAAAATAACCATTTTTCTTCCTCATTTTCAATACAGTTTTGACTTATACTTTTTTTGTCTTTTGTCTTTAAAAAAAAAAAAGAAAGCTACATATTCATTCGTTTTGTGGAAAATAAAAATTATATATTAATTCACTATGACATAGAGTAACACATAACATTAGACAGTGTATTCTAAAAATATATTCTTTTGCAATGGAATTCTGATTGGTTAGTTGATTGTTTTGGTTTCTTCCTCATTTTCTATATATTCCTATCAATATATTGTGTTCAGATCAGATGATGTATACTGCCCCTAAATCTGGCAAAATAATTAGTCCCTTGAATAAGTCCTGAGGGCCACAGTCCCAATGATCAGACATGGATGGTCAATCAAAAGGGAAGTAAATCATGAGGCTGTAAACAGAAGAAAAAAAGTCAGTTAGAACCAGTAACATGAAGAAAAGGACTTAAAATTATTCACTTTCAATAAACCCTTTTTATCATATAGGAACTAGAAGGCAGTGGTTGAGGGTTTTCATGTCCTTAGTATATGATGTTATAAAAATATATCCTTTTGCGATGCAGTTCTGATTAATTAGTTGAGGGTTTTATTTTATGGCATATCAACCCTTTTCAGGCCATTTGATATCGAATCAAGTCACTTTTGATAAACAAACTACCAGAGTGCTAGTACCTGTTAGGGTCCTATCTATCGATCAAGTTGATTTGTTTGAAAATCATTTGTATTCAATAGGACTGTGTAAAAAAACAAAAAACAAAAAAAAAAAAACAACCTAAGAAACATTTACACAAAAATGTAAATATGAACATAGAATGACTGCAGCTCCTTAAATCTCTAGGCATGAAATAACCCTAGACAAGTTGATATATGCTACTAAAATCTATCAATGAATCTTTTTTTTTTTTTTTTTTTTTTTTTAAATGAAAACCTGAATAAGCAGTTGAAAATTTTTTTTTTGTTTTCGAAATTTCCAAACTACCAAAGTGGTAGTACCTGTTAGGGTCCCATCTATGGATCAAGTTGATTTGTTTAAAAATCATTTGTATTCAATAGGACTGTGTGTAAAAAAACAAAACAACCTAAGAAACATCTACACAAAAATGTAGGATTGTGTGTAAAAAAACGAAAAAAACAAACAAAAAAAACCCAACTTTTACAACATTTACACAAAAATGTAAATATGAACATAGAATGACTGCAGCTCCATAAATCTCTAGGCATGAAATAACCCTAGACAAGTTGATATGCTACTAAAATCTATCAATGAATCTTTCTTTTTTTTTTTCTTTTTTTTTTTTTTTTTTAAAAATAAAACCTGAATAAGCAGTTGAAAATTTTTCTTTGTTTTCGAAATTTCCAAACTATTAGAGAGGAAGTACCTGTTAGGGGGTCCCATCTATGGGTCAAGCAGATTTGTTTTAAAATTATTTGACCCATCAGTCGGTAGAGCGTTCAGCATATGAGTAGCACAGGATCTGTGTAAAGTAAGGAGCTGATAGTAGGTGTGGCACTCCACCTCAGATGCAAAAAAACAATCTCCTTGGTCTAGCACTAATGAAAAGGGGATACACTCCCTCGCTGTATGGCTCATACCGACATTAGGCCGCTACAATGACTTTACTTACTTTTTTAATAAAAATAGCAACTTATGGAACAACTACACAAAAAACGTAAAATATGAACATAGAGAGTGTTTACAGTACCTGCTGTTGCTTAAGTGGTCACCTAATTAAGTACCAAACCAGCTCATTGCTGGTTAACGTAAGTGATCTAGCAAGAAATGGTGCTTTCAACCTGACTTTAATAATAAGTTCTGGGTCGATTGGCTTTGAATTGAATTTTTACACTTAACATTACCTTATTGTGAATTTTATGTAGATGTCAATACTCACTGTTTTGGTAAATATCAGACTATGATATACCTCAAGTTTCCCTTAACTTTTTTTTGCGCAGAAAGCAACTAGGACTCGGAAGGCTCCCGATTACGATATGAAGACTGCTGAGTTCGACAAGAAACACCCGAAAAAAGCCGGTGGGCATATTGGCCAAAACCTTGTATAGATAACAATAAAGATGGGGACAACAGTCCGAATAATCCAAATAATACATATTTCTAATCTGTGTGGAACTAAAGAGGGTGTTTTGTTTTACGACACCTTTTCGGGCTATTTAATGGTGAATGAAGTCAGTTTTGATAAACAAAGGAGTCTGGTTGCTTACAGTACCTGCTGTTGCTTAAGTTATCCCCCAGTTACCTAAATGTACTTAATATGTGAGAACGAGATGCAACATTACTTAAAAAAATGTAAATATGAATACAATGACTACAGCTACTTAAATTTATAGGCATAAAATAATGGTTGAAAACTTTTTTTTTTCTCTGAATTTTTGAGATGAGGCTTGATAATTAGTATCATTCGTCCGCATCCTTATTGTTATCTCTACAATTGGACAGATAGCATAGTGGATAAAGGTGTTGGGTTAAGACAGTTCTAAGTAACAATTATCTCTTGGCAGCAGGTTCAATCCTGGTCAAGGGCGACAGTAACATAGAATAATAATTAACACAGCTTAACAGGTATGATTAGCGGAATGAGAACAGGATACCCCATGGATTGAATAAAGGGTTGGGTTCAAAGTTCTGTGATGGCTCTCGATTATGACAAGAAGGTTCCCAATTATGACAAGGCTAACGAGTCTGACAGGAAATATCTGAAGAAGGCTGGAGGGCACATTGGCTGAAACGTTGTACAGATAACAATAAAGATGAGGACAGTAGTCCGAATAATCCAAATAATACTTTTTTTTTTCTTTGTTTTCCAAAATCTGTATCCACATGTTCTCAAGAATATTTATTAAAGTACAAGAATAAAATTTTCTGATAAGATCTGATCCCACTGCCGTTCTTGGAGAATTAATTGAAGAATCCTTAAAATTCACCGATGCAATTCAATAAGCAAGGTCTTATTAAATAATCAGTTTGAACGTAAGAATCTGAGCATTGACCAACTGGCAGATGTTCAAGAGTCCGAGCCAACTTTGTAGCTAATCACTAATGCTGGTTAATTATTATCACTATCTTTCCAGGCTACACTTGTGAAAATGATGTATCGATTATCCATTATTACTGGTGTCGACCTTGGAGAAGGAGGAGGATCTGGTGTGAAGGAGGAGGAGATTGATAGGGCCAGTAACTCTGGCTCTCTACACCAACCTGGACTCGCCACAATCTGGCCTATCATATTCTATGGCTTTCCACAATAGAAGCTGTTGAACTCTTTGTTGTAACATAAGTTATACGTGATCATTATTATGACTTTTTTTATATTTTTTTTACAAAGATATTTCATCTCATCAGAAAGAGTGTGAACTTTGTATTACACGCAGAGCCCTCTAGCCACCCCACAATAAAGACAGATCCTGGGTATACCACTAAACCCTATCTGATGGTCAGGATCCAGTTCTAGAGATTTGCACAGTGTGGAATACCCAACATTGACATTACTCCCAGGTCCACCCTGACCTGTCTTAGCAATTTGTTGTAGAGGAGTTAACACCCCTACAAGATGGACTGGCTCAGAGCCTTATAAGAGTCGACATAGCAGTGATAAAGTCGGGACGGACAAAATCACTGCATTTGACTACAGACATTTGACCCTCCTCATTCTTGTACGCTTTTCTTGTAAATTGTACTATTTTCTTCTTTTATATTATAAGTATCTGTTAGCACCAGATACAAGTGCAGAATAAAATATATATCAAGCACACTATTTCTCTGTGTATCTTTTACCACCTCAATGATACAACACAATTATTACCACTTTTCTTTACCTCCTCCATGTTGGTAATTAAATACTTAGTTGAGATTACAATTTATTTCATTCCTATGTTAAAAGTGGATCTGGAAAAGTGAAAAGCTGAATATGAAAGTCTTTTATTGAAGTTGGGTTGTTTGTTTTTACAGCATAGCAACCCTTTTTATTGCCAAATCAATTCATTTTGATATATATATATTTACCAACCCCTCTGCATGAGCAGGATGCGACACAAGGTCAATTTCTTAAGCGGAGTTCAGCAGGTTTGAATTCAGAGTTTTCCTTCTCCTAGACCGGTTGCCTTACCAAGGTTAAAGAGCTCAGTCTGCCCTACTATTTACCCATAGCTGGAGGGAGAGTAGGATTCATACCTTTCCCAAGGATATTAGTGCTAAATGAAATGCAATTACCACGTCCAGGATTTGAACTCGGGGCGACAAGTCCATTTCCCATGACTTTAACCATTACACCACGCGCTTCCTAATTCATTTTGATATAAGGTTGCTTACAGTACCTGCTGTTGCTTAAACAGTCACCTGTTTAAGTACTGAACAGGCTCATCACTGCTTAAATTTGGTGATCTAGCGGAAACTGGTGCTTTCAACATGAATTGAATGTAACTTGAAATTTTGTAAGGTTGTTGTTATTTACTTTTATTTTGTCTTGTACACAAGTCTAAGATTGCTTACAGTAACTGTTGTTCCTTGATGATATTTGGTAGAGTTGAATAATAGATGTATCTAAATGTAGAATTTGAAGAAAAGGGAATTAGGAATCAGTCAGCAACATTAGATCAAATGGGTGTGATTAATAGGTGATGACCCCAAGATCAATTTGGAGCTGGGATTGGATAATTTCAGTCATGTGGCCAAAAAGTTCTAGAAGTTGGAAAAAATAGTTTTAAATTCAATCAGTTGGTTTGAAGAAGTTAAGGTGCACATATGTGCAAGAGATAGAGTGCACATATTATTCTAACCATGTACCTTACATGGCATCAACTCACTGAATGTTGTTGGGTTATATGTAAAGAAAATATGTCTTATTTCTCTGAATTTTTTAGATGAGCCTCAATAATTTGTATTATTAGGATTATTGTCTTCATCTTTATTGTTATCTACACAATGTTTCAGGCAATGTGCCCTCTTTCTTGTCAAAATCAGGAACCCCCTCCTTGAACTTGGGAACATTCTCTTTGGACTCAGGAACCTTCTTGGAACTTCAAACCTACCCCTTTATTCAATTCACAGAGGTAGACTGACTGTTCTCATTCTGTTAACCATGACTGGGTACAACTGTTAACTGTGTAATTATTCTTTGTTACTGTTGCCTTTGACCAGGATTGAACCAGCAGTCTAGAGATAACTATCACTTAGGACTGTATTAATTATACACCTATACCCACTATGCCATGTGTTCAATTGGACAAAGAAGGTTCCCAAGTCCAACAAGAAATACCTGAAGAAGGTATTGGCCGAAACATTGTAAAGATGTATTATTAATAAATTAATAAAAGTGTGGACACAAAAGTGTCTTAGAGCTTATTTTTCCCAACTAAAGATATATCCAAATTAAGTGCCAGCTCATTGCTGCTTAACTTTGGATGATCAAGCAGGAACCAGTGGTTTAAGTGTGACTTGAGCATAAATCAAATTTTGTTAGGTTGTTAATAATTTTGTTAATAGAAAATAGAAATAAAATTTGGAATCTGTGATTTATTCAAAAAATTCCCAGCTAAATAAGATTTATTTCCATTACTTTTCATATGTCTTGTCTATTTTGAACTATTGATTATTGATAAAAGAAAGGGAAAAAAGATTTAACATTCCCCACCCCACTGATCTTTAATATGACATAGACAACTCTGGGGTGGGGAGAGGAAATAAATAAAGATATTTCCCATGAACCAACTGTAAAAAAAAAAAAAAAAAAATCATAACTGGTTCAAAATTAAAATAGTCAATATTTTTGTCTGACTACCTCTCTTTTCACTCACACATCACACACACTTGTCTATACCAACAAATATAAATGTATATTTACTTGTCTGTATTCATGAGATGGGGCTTGATATGAACAATTATATTTCGGGCTGTTGTCCTCGTCTTTATTGTTTATAAACACAATGTAATCGTCTGAAGATGACTCATTTTAAGGTAATTAAAAAAAACACCTAAACAGAACATGGGTTACAGTGGGCTGTACATTGTGTTTATACACAATAAAGATGAGGACAACAGTCTGAAAAATCAAAATTATTCATAAATGTATATACATATGTATGTGAAGAAAAATTTAGAAACAAACACAGGATGTTATAATGGATGGAAATTTATTGTTGATACTTGAGTATTTCGGTTTTACTGTGAAACTGACAGTCACACAGTGTCGTTGATTCTGTCTACACTAACTCAGATTTATCTGATTTATTGCATATCAACCACAGTGGGTCATTTAATGCTGATAAAGTTTTGAAAAATTCATTTTTGATGGATACTCAATTTTTTTTATAAATACATTTTTCTATTTAAACCATAGATGGGACCCTAACAGGTTGAAAATGAGAAGAAAAACAAGGATTTATGTGGATAGATTTTTTCCTTCTCATTTTCAACAGTCCTGAAGAAGATTTCCACTGTAAAACCGAAATACTTGAGTATCGACAATAAATTTTCCATCCATCATAACATCCTGTGTTTGTTTCTAAATTTTCTCCACATACTGTCGGATTAATTTCCTCATCTTACTTCCATACATATGTATATATTTATCCAACTTCTCTGCCACGAGTAGAATGTGATAGAAGGTAATTTTTTAAGCAAAGTACGGTTTGTTTGTATTCAGTTTTATTTTTCCTTGACTCATTGTCTTACCAAGACTAAAGGGCACATTATGCGTTACTATTTGTCCATAGCTAGAAGGAGGGAAGATGGATTCATGCCTTTCCCAAGTGCATTAACATGAAGGGAGACACAAACTTGGAGTACCGATTCCATTTCCTACAAAAATAAATGTTACCCCATGTGTGTCTGTATATACATCTAAGTTCATATTTGATCTTCACTAGGTGTCTTGGTATTATATATATATATATATATATATATATATATATATAAGTTAAAAGAAAGGAAATGAATCCGACAGTATGAGTATGAAAAGGTGGAATGAAAACATCACACAATGCTGTTAAAGAGAAAACAATTTATTTTATCAGCTATGATTATATTATAAATTGTTTTCTCTTTAACAGCATTGTGTGATGTTTTCATTCCACCTTTTCATAAATATATATATATATATATATATATATATATATATATGAGCCTATTCTATACTTAATTGGGTGACCACTTATGCAACAACAGGTACTGTAATCAACCTGAATCCTTTGTTTATCAAAATGACTTGATTCGGCATTAAATGACCCAAAAAGTGTTGATATGCTGTAAAACAAAATGACCAACAACCAACCAAGATGATAAAATTATGTCTGTCATAACAAGGGGTGGAATACTAGGATGAATCTCAACAGAATCAGTAGAGAAGTTGACTACATCGATTGACGCAGGCCACATCCCCAAAGCCATACTGTATGACGAATTAGTAGAATGCCCCCGACCAGTAGGTAAATCAATTTACGCTTCAAAGACGTTTGCAACAAAGACATGCATGCCACATTAACTCCGTATGAGAGGTCGGTGAAGAAAAGCAAGTGGCCTGGCACCTCAATGTCAAACAAGGCATGAAAAGGAGGGAAACAGAGAGGAGAGTAGTCTCCATAGCAAAGAGAGACAGAAAGAAGGAAGGACAACAGCAGCTCCAGCAAGCATCATTGTTTGTATGCAATCAGTGGACCAGAAGACTTTCAACATGATCTTCTTTACTGACTGCTGTGCCTGGAACCTTTTTTTTTTTTTTTTGGAGAGTCGGTGTGTTTTCACTCCATCAAGTGTCTTTGCTCATGTTTAGCCAATTTATAAATATATATTCTTTTTTTTACCATATGACCTTTAGGCACCCCTTTTTGATCTCGATTAAGAAAGGATATGTTTTTCATTTACACTGTCAATATCCTGTTGTTTGTTAGGGGTTAGGGGTTAGTTTTATAATTTAAAAATATCAAACTAGGTATGAAAAGGAGTGAAACAGAGAGGAAAGTAGCCTCCACAGCAAAGAGAGACAGAAGAAACGAGGGACAACAGTGGCTCCAGAAAGCATCTCTGTTTGTGTGTAGTCAGTGAATCAGAGTCTGCCATTCAAAAATTGGCCTGCTCAGCTACTCGAGCAGATAATTTTTTTTTTGCACATTACGCAATCGTCTTCAGTAAATGGAAGCATGCCAACATTTGTAAATTTGTATTATCTGCGTTATACGGACTATTGTCCCCATCTTCATTGTTATTTGTACAACATTTCGGCCGATATACCCTCGGCCTTCTTCAGATATTTCTTGTCAGACTCGGGAACCTTCTCGGACTCAGGAACCTTCTTTTCGAACTCGGGAACTTTCTTGTCGTAATCGGGAGCCATCACGGAACTTTGAACCTAACCCTTTACTTAGTCCACAGGGGTATCCCGAGTTCGAGAAGGTTTCCGAGTCCGACAATAAATACCTGAAGAAGGCCGGAGGGCATATCAGCCGAAACGTTGTACAAATAACAATGAAGATGGGGACAATAGTCCGAATAATGCAGATAATACTAATCTTCAAGCCTCATCTCAAACATTCAGAGAAATTTGTAAATTTGTTTGAAAGAAAAGAAATACGTTTTGATCTGCTAACCAACTGATTCTTTATCGTATAGCAATGGATGTTCGATCATCAGGAGGTCCCATAAAAACACTCGGATTTTGGATAGTTTCACTGTGACCTATTTTTTTGTGGATCAGCCTTTGCAAAATCAATCCATTGCCACTGATTGATTTCCCAATGATCTCATAAGGCTTTGGAATTTTGTATTTCAAATATTCTCCTTGTATCATCATCATCATCATCATCATCCAGAGCATGAAGAAGCTTTTTTCAGTCATCTGCTAAATCTCCTTTATAAGTTTGTTTTCTTCTTTCTTTTAGTAAGTATTGCCGTATGTGTTTATCCTATGGAACCCTAACATATACTACCACTTCGGCTCAGAATAGATCTGGGAGTAATGGCAATGAAAATGCACTCCAGACTCAGCTGAGCTTCAGTGTGCTAAGCCACGGAAGGCAAAGGTTTACAAGGCTGGGGAGGGGTTTGTAATCAGGAAGCTTTTCTTAGCTATAAAATCTTTTTTTTTTTTTTTTACCTCCTCCATTTCTGTAATCATGGCAACATCTTTTCTTTGTTATCTGTAGAATAAACATCATACTCACTGTAGAAGAATTCCAATTACCGAATTGGCAGACATGGCAACAAGGAAGCTGTAACCCAATACGGATCTTACCTTGTTGCAAGCCTACTGCAAAATGACAGGTTATTTATAAAACACCATAACACCACAGAAACCAGGCAGCCAAATAGAACTCAAAGAATGGAATCACCCAAATGTATGAATGGAGTATTCCTGAGTTCCATAAGTACCAGTTGTTTTGGGCACTGGTTCACTTGTGCTTAGCCAGTTACTGTTGTCCAAACCAACAGACTGACTTCAATATTATCCTTACTACAACATTTCACTTTTCTTTACATCTTCTGTCTTGATAACTATTAATACAACATCTTGATTTTCTTGATTCCAGTCTTGGTAATTGTTTACAAAATCTCTCTTTTCTCTTTGTCTGTCATATTTTATAAAACCTTCTTCAATATATATATATATATATATATATATATATATATATATATATATATATACCTTTAGAAAATAAATGTATTTCAACATTATAGTCTCATCAGTCCTATTTTTGTTGATTTTTGTCATCACACCAGTTAGACTGACAGTGAAATATTAAATTTCACCGTCAGTCTAACTGGTGTGATTTTCCCATTTCCAGTGAAATATTAAAGACAAAATCAACAAAAATAGAACTATGAAGCTATAATGCCGAAATAAATTTATTTTCAAAAAGTATATATCCTTCTATTTATTTAATTATAATACTCCGCATATGTAAAAATATATGCACAAATCTTTATATGTACTAGCAAATATATGCACCCTCCGGGTGCAAGTATTTAAGTTTTAATATAATAAAATATATTAAATTAGAAAGGCTAATGAAACTGAATAAGTATGCAGATAAAAAGATTTGAAACAGAGGGGGTATGATTGAAAAATAGAACAGCTTTGAAACTAACTCTTCCATCATTTTCCATTACTCCCGTCTTTCATTGGTAAATTTTCCTAATTAAACTGTTTAGTTAAAATAGGAAGTAAAGAATAATATTACAGTTATTTCTTCTTGTTAAGGGATTTCTTTTAAGATTTATTGAAGAGATTGTTGCTCATATTCAATAAGATAAAACCAAACAATCAGAAATCAATAATACTAAGCATATATTTATTAAAATCAATTTTTTAAGATCAATATGCAAATTAGCCTTCCCATTCACACTGTAAACCTCTAGGACCATTGCTATAATTAACAGCGTCGATCCCAGGGGCCATCCCCCCAGGCAACACCTGCCCCCTTGATTTAAAGGGGCAGGGCTGGGTTTATTGCCCAGCGCCTGAGGCGCCCCCCTTGAGGGGGAATGCCAACGGGATCGACGCAATTTTTCACCCGCCACCCCATGAGCTTCGGCTTGTAGGTGGTCCCACATAAATAGGGCTTTGTGCCTAACCCGTACAAGTGGGGTACGTGGAAAATATCATGTAGATATTGTCAACAGTGTAAGTAATGTAAAATAATTTTATTAATAATTGATGTTTAAATAAAAATAAAATCATGGAGAATATGATATAAATAACTAAAGGAATTGTGACTTGTATAGTAATATAGTTTCGGTTACAGACAGAAAAACACACAATCTCCATTATAATAAGATGTCTCAGTTCTCAGTTCTGCATCTTTGTAATTGTTGGTAGAACATCTCAATTTTTTTATTTTCCTTTTGCTCCAAGTGTAAATGAGCCACTATTTTGTTTGTGTGTCTTCGATGATCCTTTAGTTGCATCACAATGTTGTCATTTGTTTCTTCTCTTGCCTTTCATTATTTGCCTGTGCTCATATTCTGAGGATCAGAAGTGATCATTTTTTTTTTAATACGTTGAGCATCATAATTTTTTTTTTCATTTTCTCCACCACTTGCATGTTATTAGTATGTAGATATGGTCAACAGTGGCTTCGGCCTCTGGACCATTGCTATAATTAACGCGTCAATCCCAGGGGGCCATCCCCCAGGCAACATCTGCCCCCTTGATTTAAAGGGGCAGGGCTGGGTTTATTGCCCAGCGCCTGAGGCGCCCCCTTGAGTCCTACAGTTAAGTGGAAGTTTTAGCGCTGTTTTTTTTTTTTTTTTATATAGCGTACCAGTTTGCTAGTTATTCAGGGAAGACCCATCCATTTTCTAATATATTTATTTACCCACCCCTCCGCACGAGCAGGATGTGACACAAGGTAAATTTCTTAAGCTGAGTTCAACAGGTTTGAATTCAGAGATTTCCCTCTCCTAGACCGGTTGCCTAAGCAAAGTTAAAGAGCCCAGTCTGCCCTACTATTTACCCATAGCTAACGGGAGAGTAGGATTCATACCTTTCCCAAGGGTATTAGCATTAAAATGCAATTACCACGTCCAGGATTTGAACTCAGGGCGATGAGTCCATATCCCCTGACTTTAACCATTACACCGCATGCTTCCATTTTTTAATATAGGTGTTCATGATTTGCTCAATCTTTTCCATTCTATTTCATTACCACTTAATATTGATTGTTTTTAGTAATTTCGATCTTGGATACAAAGCAAATTGAAGTATCGAAACCCTGATTATGCCACTCAATTTCGTTCTGTTGATGGAGGTAAAATCTTCCATCATTGTCAAAATCTCAATTCTTGTCGTTAAGGCCTCCTCCATATTTCCTCCATCGACTTTTTATTTAATGATTCTTATATGGCTGCTGTCATTTTGTTACTGGTGATCATATATCTAGTGTTAGTCTGCTTTCTTTTCTTTTTTATACCCCTCGATTACTTTGCATTTGAATTCCATTCTGCCCACATATTAATTCATCCAATTGTGCTAGAACTGTACTCAATACTGTTTTAGTTTGGGCAAGGAGTATGACTTCATCTATATAGATATTTTGGGGGAGATCTCTGTCCCTTAGCAACTGTATAACATCTCATGTCGCTGAGTATCAGCTTCAGTGATAGGAGGAACCATATAATTGAGATTGTGTTGCCCCAAGACATTCTGATCTGAAGAGTGTGATGAGCTTGTACCTAAGCCTTGGGCATTGCTTATAAACTTTATAGGGTAAGAATGTCTTGACCAGCTGCACTCTTTGATCTGACTTTTTTAATGACTTTTATCTTCAGGTTATCCGTGTCCGATTTGATACCTGGTAATTTTGGTTTCATTACGCTGTTCATTGGCGGAAGATACCTGTCTCTGTAGTGATCACTAACACTGGGCAACACTGTTTTCGTTGAGTTGGATCTGACACTTGTTTTTGACTATTTAAAAAATTTTTTAACTCTGAATCAAAAAATGACCCCAGTTTTTCTATATCACCTCAACTTTTTGAGCTACAGGATACCCGGGATTTTTCTCAAAAACCATAAATTGCAGCATTCTGTATCGTTTCCCATTGGCCAATTTTTACTGGAAGTGCCTGCTGCTGATGTTTGGAAAGTTCATAAATATGATATTGGGAATTTGGCGTATCTCTTATACCCAGGTATTTCAACACTTTTAGAACAAAATATCTTAGTGAAACACGGGAATATGCAAGTGCAACATTCCTCATACAAACTACCAGAAGATATTGTCTGTTGTGTGTTTAGTAAGAATTGTTAGACACAAAATCTACATAAATGGATGCACATTGCAATTTTGTATATATAGGATTTTTACCTATATTTTCATTTTTTTCTTCCTTTTTTTTAAAATCATTTCATTTTGTAAAATTTTCTTGTCTTTTTCTTCATCATCATCATCATCATCAGCACCACCAATAAACTTTTTCTTGTTTCCTAAATTTAATAGTTATCTCAAGGGTAAGATTTGAAGATGTGGAGGACATTTATAAAAAAAAAAAAAAGAATATGGGGGCTCAGCTTCATGCCACATCAAAAGAGATTTCAGAGGTGTTTCGACCAATGGAAAACTCACTGGAATAATAAGTGTGTTGAATGTTAAGAGGATTATTTTTTAAGAAAAAAAACAAACAAACTGGTTCTTCAGTTTTTGAAAACCGTGTAGTTTATATGTGGATGCCTCAGTAATCTTGTTTATCTTTTTTTTTTATTTTTAAATTATAATTTTGTATATATAGGATTTTACCTACAATTATTTTTAGCATCAACACTTGCTTCTTTTATATTTTCATTTTTTTCTTCCTTTTTTTAAAAATCATTTCATTTTGTAAAATTTTCTTGTCTTTTTCTTCATCACCACCACCGCCAACAACAACAAACTTGTTTCCTAAATTGAATACTTATCTCAAGGGTAAGATTTGAGAATGTGGAGGACATTAAAAAAATATGGGGGCTCAGCTTCATGCCACATCAAAAAAGATTTCATAGGTGTTTCAACCAATGGAAAACTCACTGGAATAATAAGTGTGTTGAATGTTAAGATGATTATTTTTAAGAAAAAACAAAAAACAAACTGGTTCTTCAGTTTTTGAAAACCGTGTAGTCTATATGTGGATGCCTAAGTAATCTTGTATATCTTTTTTTAAATTTTTAAATTATAATTTTGTATATATAGGATTTTACCTACAATCATTTTAGCATCAACATTTGCTTCTTTTAAATTTTCATTTTTTTCTTCCTTTTTTTAAAAAATCATTTCATTTTGTAAAATTTTCTTGTCTTTTTATTCTTCTTCATCGACATCATCACCACCACCAACATAATTTTTCTTGTTTCCTAAATTTTATACTTATCTCAAGGGTAAAATTTGAAGATGTTGAGGACATAAAAAAAATATGGGGGCTCACCTTTATGCCACATCAAAAGAGATTTCAGAGGTGTTTCGACCAATGGAAAACTCACTGGAATAATATGTGTGTTGAATGTTAAGAGGATTATTTTTAAGAAAAGAAAAAAGCTGGTTCTTCAGTTTTTGAAAATCATGTAGTCTATATGTGGATGCCTCAGTAATCTTGTATATCTTTGAAATGAATTGTCACACATCTTAAATTATCTGATTCCAATTCCTTGTTTTAATGGTCGAAAAGCATTTCAACTGAGATCAGGGTAATAAAAATACAATAAGAAACAATAAGATGAAAGAAAAAAAACAGAACAGTGTCAGCGTTTTTAAACTTGTCTGTTTGGCTTCTTGATAAAATTAGTCATAATGCAGAAACCAACAAATTGAGGAATAGGAAAATAAAACGATATTGTTAGCATTGATGACGTGAAAAAAAAAAGATCTTTATCGCATTGAAGAAGAAGGCTTAAGCTGAATGGCCCAGATTCTAAAGAATTTATATTTTGATCTTTAACAAATGTGACACAAAAATAACTTTGTGTTTTAAGATTAAGTATACACACACACACACACACACACACACACACATATATATAATATATATATATATATATATATATATATAATATATTGTCAATAATAAGGGTGTTATATTTGTAAGTAGACAGTGCTCAATATCATTGATAGAGCATTTATTTTAAAGTTAAGGTAATATGGACATGGAGTCAACACCTGGATACTGACAGTTTCTCCCACACACACACACTATCAGTCGTTAGAGCGTTCGGCTAGAAACCACAAGGTTCCAAGTTCGATTCCGGTCCTCGCCAACTCAGCGTTATGAGTAGCACAGGGATCTGTGCGGTAAAGTAAGGAGTTGATGGTAGGTGTCGCACTCCACCTCAGATGCAAAAACAATCTCCTTGGTCTAGCGCTAGTGAAAAGGGGATAGACTCCCTCACTGATACCGACATTAGGCCGCCTTGACGACTTTACCTTTTTATATATATATATTTTGTTGATAATATGGGCGCTATATTTGTAAGGAGACTGCTCAATATCATTGATAGAGCGTTTATATTTAACTTAAGGCAGCATGGACATAGACAACACCTGGTTACTGACATTTTTTAACCTATGTGATCTTTAGAACAAATCAGTTGCTGATTAAAAAATCCCCAATCTCTCTCTTTACACTCACAGCGAAACTAATAAATATAAGGAGTTTAATCAAGATATATATAGAGAGGGGGAAAGTAACAGGTAGAATGTGATGTAAGAGATGGGTCAGTTTTTTTTACTTAATTGCAAATTACTACTAATTAGAACCAATTAATATGGATTTTTTTTTTCAAACATAGCTCAATCCCAGAACTAAGGATTTTTGAAGCATGTATTTTGAGTCATTAAACTAAACAGAAAAAAGACCTTTAGAAAACAATCATTGATTCACTCACCTTTAGTATAATATATATATATATATATATATAATCCAACAAACAATACAAATAGATACATCATTCTCCCCAACAACTCAGCTACAACCATTATTGAAAAAAACCTTAATAATTTAGGAATAAAAATGGTATCAAATTCTTCTAAAACCATAAAAAGTATTATTAATAACCAAAAAAAACAACACTCACACAAAGTCCAATGCAGGTGTGTACACCATTCAATGTTTGGATTGCGACAAACAATACATAGGAGAGACGTCCAGACATATTGACCAACGAATCCGAGAACACAAGAGAGATATCAGAAATGGTCAAATGAACAACGCACTCACAAAACATATATATATATATATATAATCATCATGACGCGCAGGCAGCACAGATATCCATGACAATCTCTCGCCAACCTTCCCTATCATTCATTGCGTTAGGGAGGTCTTCAGCATCCTCGCATAGTTGATCAATATAGGTCCTTGCTGGGCGGCCCACACTAGCATGCCCATAATTTGGTTTCCACAGGAGGACATCGCTTATGAGATCATCCTTGCTTCTCTAGCAGTGTCCTGCATGTCTGGTCCGTCTTACTCAGATGGTTTGTGAGAAGAGGTGCATGTGACCATACAGCTGCCTTCTTGTGGAGTGCTGTTTCCACGATTTGTTCAAGACTGCGTGCAGCATTCTTGTGCAGCTCCCATCTAGCTTATTCCCAAGGCGCTCGTTAAGGTCCAAGTGGTGCAGCGACACAGCTGTACTATATAACCACAGCCTGGAAGAATTGTCGCTTTAGCTTGTCAGTGAGATCTGATTTACATATTACTGATAATTTGTTTGTGGCTAGCCATGCCTTTCCTATTCATGTATTAATATTGTTTTCTGTGGATGAGATATTACTACCTAGGTATGTGAATTGTTCTACTGGCTTAAGAGGCTTACCGTCAAGTGTGGAGATGTCTCCTTTCTTTTTGAAGTGTGTATCTAGTAAATTGATTCACAGAACAAAAGGCATTCTGTAATAAGTTTTTGTCTCTCCATATTAATGAAATTTTCAATATCTTTATTCGGAATCTTCAGTTCAACTTTAAACTTGAAGGAAGTTTTATACAAATTTTTATCAATTTTGTCTTTTCATTTTTCCCCTTCTCCTCCCACTCTTTTACATGCTTACCTTATACTATTCTCTCTCTCTCTCTCTCTCTCTCTCTCTCTCCACCTTTTTTTGTCTTCATCTTTCTTTTTTTTTCTCTCCCTTTCTTTGTTAGATACTGTTTTTATACCTTCTCACTTTTTTATAATATTTTTCTTTTTCCCCTTCTCTGTCTTTCTATTCATTTTCTTTTTACCCCACCCCCTCTCTGTTTTTTCTACCTCCTTTTCTTTTTTATCACCCCCCCCCAATTATTCATCTTTGATCAATTTTCTTTTTCTTTCTTTACTGTTTCTGCTTTCTGTCTCTCTTTTTACCCACTCTCTCTATATTTTTCTACCTTTTCCTTTTCCTTTTATCATAGTTTTCTTTTTCTTTCTCTTTCTATTTTACCCTCTCTCTCTCCTTTTTAAAAAATGATTTTCCCCCTAATAATTCACCTTGCTCATTTTTTTTTCTCCACTCTTTACTGTTATTTCTGTCACTCTTTTTTGCCCCCTCTCTCTATATTTTTTCTACCTCCTCCTTCTTTCTGCTTTCTGTCGCTCTTTTTTTTTTCAACTTTAAAAAGAAATAATACCTTTTTTTCTTTTTCAGTTTCTTTTTCTTTCTTTTCTTTTTGTTACTTATGTAAGTCTTTCTTTCTTTCTTCCATTTTATCTCTTTCTGTTACTGTCTCTAATTTTCTTTTTCATCTTCTTCCTCTCTTTAGACTCTTCTTTCATCTATGGTGTTTCTCAATTATTGATTTTCTTAACTCTCTTTTCTCTCCTTATACATTTTACATAAAGGAAGTTTTTTTTTCGCCCCCCCCCCTGTTTCCTCCCACTCTTTTAGATGCTTACTTATACTATTCTCTCCTTCTCACTGCATTTTTTAAAAAAATCTTTTTTTTTTGTCACCATCTTTCTTTCCCTTTTCAGCCTCTAAAAATTGAACCTTTCTTATCAACGTTTCTTTAGTTTAAAACTTTTAAAAAAAGCTCCTTTTTTCTAATTACATATCATATCTTTGTTTTTGTTTTTTTGGTTTCTCTTCCAAAATTACATTCTCTCTCTCTCTCTCTCTCTTCTTCTTCTTCTTCTTCTTCTTCTTCTTCTTCTTCTTCTTCTATTATTATTATTATTTATTATTATTATTATTATTATTATTATTATTATTTAAAGTTTTAATGATTTTAAAGTTCGCAAATGGTGAAAAAGTATTATTATTATTATTCTTCCTCCAAAGTTATATTCTCTCTCTCTCTCTCTCTCTCTCTCTCTCTCTCTCTCTCTCTCTCTCACTTCGCATTTTTATTAATGCAAAACTTTTTTTTTTTTTTTTTTAGACTACTTACTCTTTTGTTTGTATTTTTGAGATGAGGCTTGATGTGAATAATTTTGATTTTTCAGACTGTTGTCCTCATCTTTATTGTTGTAGTTAATAATACTAAAAAAAAGTCTGAAAAACCCAAATTATTTACTTACTGTTTCTTTGATTATGTCTTCCTCACACTCCCTTTGTTTCTACCATCCCCCTTTCTTTCTGCTTTTTGTCTTTCTTTTTCCAACATTTTAAAACATTTTTTCTACTCACTTTTTCTTTGCTTTTCTTTCTCTCTTTGCTCTATTTTTTTTCTCTCTCAACCATTAATTATTTTTCAATTTTCACAATTTTACTTTTTTGTTCCTAGTCTCTCTCTCTCTCTCTCTCTCTCTCTCTCTCTACTTTATGCCTTTACTTTTTTCTTTCTCTTCTTCACTCCAGAATTTTTATTATTTCACTCTCTCTCTCTCTTCTCCTTTTCATTTCTCCATTCAAATTTACATATATCCTTTCTGGCTCCCTCTACTTTTCTCATTCCTCTTCCCTCTCTCTCTACTATTCTTATTTCTACTTTCTCTCCTCCACTCTTTACTGTTCTGCTTTGTCTCTTTTTTTCCAAACTTTTCTGTTGATATCTCTTCTCTCTCTTTCTTTCTTGTTCTCTTTCTTTTTCTTTCTCTCTTTCTCTTTTTTTTTCTTTTTTTGTTCTCTCTTTAACTTTCTTCTTCTCCTATCTTCTTTCTCTTCTTTCTTGTTCTCTTTTTCTCTTTCTTTCTTCTTTTTCTCTTTCTTTCTTCTTTCTTGTTCTCTCTTTCTTTCTCTTTTTCTCTTTCTTTCTCTTGTTTTCTTTCTCTTCTTTTTTCTCTTGTTTCTTTCTCTTTCTTTCTCTTGTTTTCTTTCTCTCTTTCTTTCTCTGTTTTCTTGTTCTCTCTTTCTGTTTTCTCTTTTCTCTTGTTTTCTTGTTCTCTCTTTCTTTCTCTTGTTTTCTTGTTCTCTCTTTATTTCTCTTTCTTTCTTGTTCTCTCTTTCTTTCTCTTTCTTTCTTGTTCTCTTTTCTTTCTCTTTTTTCTTGTTCTCTCTTCTTTCTCTTGTTTTCTTGTTCTCTCTTTCTTTCTCTTGTTTCTTGTTCTCTCTTCTTCTCTTTTTTCTTCTCTTCTTCTCTCTTTCTCTTTCTCTTTCTTCTTCTTTTTTCTCTTTCTTCTCTCCTATCTTGTTCTCTCTTTTTTTCTCTCTTTTCTCTCTTTCTTCTTTCTCTCTTCTTTCTCTCTTCTTCTCTCTTTCTTGTTTCTCTTTCTTCTTCTCCTATCTTGTTCTCTAATACTTTTTGTTCTCTCTTTCTTCTCTTTCTTTCTTGTTCTCTCTTTCTTTCTCTTGTTTCTTCTTCTCTCTTTCTTGTTTTCTCTTTCTTCTTCTCCTATCTTGTTCTCTAATACATTTTTTTCTCTCTTTCTTTCTCTTTCTTCTTGTTCTCTCTTTCTTTCTCTTGTTTTCTTCTTCTCTCTTTCTGTTTTCTCTTCTCTTCTTCTCCTATCTTGTTCTCTAATACATTTTTGTTCTCTCTTTCTTCTCTTTCTTCTCTCTCTCTTACTCTCTCTTTCTCTCTATTCTCTCTTTCATTCTTTCTTATATTTCCTCTTGTATTCCTACTACAACTTGATATCACCTCTCTGAGACTTGACCATTTTCAAAAAAAAAAAGTGACTCCTAAGGCCTGAACCACTGCAAGATTACTTTGTTCTTTCTCAGCTTCCAATGTGTTGATTTCTCTTCTTTTTCATTCATCCTCAGCCTCCAATGATAGACTTGTTGAATTTACCCATCCACTTTGCACTCTATCTTCATCTATAATAAGTAATTTATATGCCCATACAAATTATACATTATTGGAAAGTTACTATCATCATCTCCTTTTTTTTTCAATACACTTATGGCAAAACAATTGAGTTTCAATAGGCAATTCACACAGTTGAAAAAAAAAAAAAGGTTTCCTTTTGACTTTCATTTCTTTACATTATGAGGCCCTTTAGGGTCCGGTTTAGTTCAGTCAGTAGAGCATCTGTCTAGGAACCACGAGGCTATGGGTTTGATATCAGCCCTTACCAACTTAGTGCAAGAGTAACGGTCAAGTCGCGCTGAAAGCACCGGTTCCTGCTAGGTGACCAAAGTTAAGCAGCGATGAGCCTGTTCAGCGCTTAATTGGGTGACCATTTAAGCAACAGGCACTGTAAGCAACCTGAGTCCTTTGTTTATCAAAATGACTTGATTCAGCATTAAATTACCCGAAAAGTGTTGATATGCCTTTAAAAAAACCAGCCAAGCCGGTGCATGTGTACCACAGCTTTAATTTGTGCAGTAAAATGGGGAGCTGATGGTAGGTGTGGGAACTCCACTCCAGATGCAAAAAAAATCTCCCTGGTCTAGTGATAGGGAAAAGGGAATGGACTCTCTCCCAGTCTGGCTAGTATTGACAATAGGCTACTCTGGCGACTTTAATATTTTTATTATAAGGTGAACGTGAATGTGGTGAAAACGTTTTCTTTTTCTTAAAAAAATTTATTTTGATTATTATTGATTATACACTGAAGAATCTGATTAAGAAAAAATTTGGGGCGAGGCCTTATGAGTGAGGATTCAATTTGGCATGCAGATGTCTGGTAAAATGCATCTTGACTGGTGCTTATCGAACATCCCAACTCATTTCTGGACTGTTGTGAACACTGCCTATTTTGATACTGGTACAGAGATGCTGATAGGTATGCGTCCTGTGTCCTTGATGCACAAAATCTAAAGGTTGCATTAAAATCATATCCATGCATCCCAGTGTTTTTCTTTTTTCTTCCCTCACCATTTCAAGCTAACTGTAAATACATTTGAATAGTTTCTTAGAAATGAATTACACAGGATAGGTTACAAGGTAGGAGTTAGACGGCTTTAGTTGGGACTCATAAATTTTCCTGAGGACTCATTCAAAGCAAATATGTGCATCCCAGGACGTACTAAATCAAAAATCTAAGAAGAGTAGTTAGATGCATACCTTTCTCAAGCATATTAGCACTATATGAAATGCAAACAGCCTCATCCATGAGTTGAACTCGGATCGATGAGTTCATCTCCTATAACTCTAAGCACTACACCATGCACCTCCAAAGAATAATAGTCAGGGATTCCTAATGTTTCTCTTTATTCAATAAATTATTCAAATTAACATTCAAAACTTTGGACAAAGGTAGGAATGCTCATCTGAATAATTCATTAAATAATTGTGAATATCTTTCTTAGAATTTAGTTTATTTAGTCTTTCTAATTCTATTACATTAAAACTTAAATACTTGCACCAGACGTTGCATACTATTGCTTGTACTAATAATATTTTTTTTTATTTTTAAATGTATGTCCTCAAAAGATTCCAGACTAATTTTTATACATTATTTCATGACTGACAAAAAAATTATGCATTTCTTTTTCAAATAGTCATATACTATTCTGTTTTTCTTTTACAAAATAAGTATATACCTTTAATTAATTTGCTAATGATAAAGATAATTCCTTGGAAAAATAAATTCACTTTATTAATTACTTATTTTGTTGAGAGAAAAAAACCCACACAAAAGTTCATACTGACAATTTAAATAAATATCTTTTCTCTGATTCAACTGACATAAAAATTTAATTGTTAGTTTTAAATGTTTGAAATGATTGTTCTGAGATTTGGTAATTGTTTTAAAATTTAAAAATTAATTTTTTTTTATTACATCCCTTTAATTAATTTGGACATACCTTGTATAAGAAGAAAGTATGGTTATTCTAATTGTTTTGTGTGAATTTCTCTGAGATATATTTTTTGAAGAAAACAAGTTGAGAGTAAAGTTTGCCCAACTATTATTATCAAAATAGAGAATATTGTGTAACTGGGATAGGATACCTAGGATATTTGGAAACTTCCCATACACTTGGATTTTTGGGATCTATCCATTATAGAAATAGGATATGTGTGATCTTTGCTGGCTCTCTGTAACTGGAACACCTGGGATTTTCTATATCTGTGGTGGGACAATTTTGGAAATAGTTACCTGTAAACTGGGGTGAGAATTCTAGTTGCCATTTTAGGCATTTAGTTCTCTTGTTGGTAAATCCAATGGTATAAAAGTCTCAGTAGCAGAAAGTCTGTTGTATTCCTTGAAATCTTTGCTTCTTGACCATTTTGTGATGAAAGAGAATGAAGACATCTTTTATACAAAGCTCTGTTGGTATGAAAACACTATGGTGTTGACCTCTAGCGATCATTGTCAGAATTCCAAGGGAGGTAACTCAACGGTATCGAAAAGAGTGGGTCCTTGCTTCAAGTCCATTATGTGATGAAAGAGACTGAAGTTGTTGCACCTTTTCTTTTATACAAGGCTCGGTTGCTAAGGCATCGCCATCTAGTGGTCATTGTCAGAATTCCAAGGGAGGTAACCCAACAGTATCGAAAACCGTATTTGAACATTCCTTATAGATTGAAAATAGAGACCAGTAAACAGGACATAATATGAAATGTAACTATATTTGTACACGGAATGGTGCTAATAATTCAATTATGGTTGTCCATGGAGCTAAGAACTCGCCTCTAATCGTATACGGCACGGCATTGGGAAATTGATTCTTGTTTTAAAAGTGAAAGTGAAAGGATTAATTGTTGACAATAGTAAAGAAAAGTTTTTAAACTCTGACAATAAAAACATACAATCCTATTATGTGTCAACAATACAAAATGATAAGATTGTGAATAGGTAGTGAATTTTACAATAGAAAGGGATTTATTTTACATTATGTACTATATATATATATATATATATATATATAGAGAGAGAGAGAGAGAGAGACTCACATATACACATGTATATATACACATACACACACATATATATAGAGAGAGAAAGAGAGAGAGATGAAGCAAGAGATTAGTTTATCTCCTAATGTATTTGACTTTTCAGTAAATTGAATAAAGTTCTTTGTTCTATTGTATAAACAATCCTTATAAGATAAAAGGAAATAATTTGGTTCCTATAAAGTAAGAAATCAGTATCAGCTTTTATTTACCGAACCACTCCCCGATGGAAAGGATATGACACAAGGTCAATTTTTAAGCAGGGCACAGAATTTTCCTTTTTCTAGACTGGTTTCTGTACCAAGGGTAAAGAGCACAGTTTGCCCTATTATTCCACCCATAAGAGTAGAAAATATGGATTCATGCCTTCTTCAGGGAAAGTTGAACACACTGTTTAAAATTAGCCTTGTGTCAGACCCTGCCTGTTGAGGAGGGTTTGGGTAAATACATCCGTCAGTAATTCTCTCTATCTTTCTATACTCACATAGACATTTTGATCTTGCAAGAAAGTGATCTTTCAAACCTAAGAAATTTTTTGAACCCTCCTAAACCTCTTGTAACATAGTCACCGATGACAGCTATGTTGGTGATGACTGATCATCTGATGAGGAAGGGAAAATACTCTCTTCAATTGTTAGGACCTTCTGTTGAAACACACCTTTTTAGATGCAAAAATTTCATCCAGGATTTGAACACAGTTTGTCAAGTCAATTTTCTATGAAAATAACCCCACACTGTCTGCTGGGGCGTTAGAATGCACCGACTGCACCTCTGCAGAGGGTAAGACTCCCTCAAATGGGGCCATTGGCTGTGGGTAGCGACCTGTGATGCTTAAGGAGTCTTGGTGGATGAGCAGTCCATGACTCGCAACACTCCACTTAGACCCTTACTTAGGCTAGACGGGCGGTCGGAGAGACCCCCTCCGATCAATCTGCTGGTCATGTCAAGGCCTAGCACCTATATAATTGCCCTAACCCTATTGCCCTTATGGAAAGCCCCCTTTTTATCATATGGGTGCTAGAAGGTGGTGGCTGATGGTCTACATGTCCTGGGAATGACATTAAACTCTATCTGATGGTGAGGTTCCAGTTTTGGAGGTCTGTGAAATGTGGAGCACGCCTTCATCATTGTTCCCTAGTCCACTCTGACCTGGGGTGGTAGTACCTGTTAGGATTCCATCTGTGGGTTAAATAGAAAAATGTATTTATAAAAAAAGAAAGAGTATCCATTAAGAATGAGTTTTTTTCTAAATTTGATTGGCATTAAATGACCCACTGAGGTTGATATGCCGTAAAACAAAACAAACCAAACTATGGAAAGCCTCTGCACAAATTTGTTGATGTATTTTGTTGAGTTGATTAGCGTGTGGTGAACTCTACACAATTGATTATATCCTCATCCCATTGAATGCAAATAAACTGAAAATGCTGAAGAAAAAATACCTTACTTCAAAAAAAACAAATATCAACATCATAAACCTCCTAAATAAACATATACAAAAGATTATAGAACTCAAATTACAATAAACAACAATGAGAAAAATCTTAGAAAATATCTTATTATAATATCGATTTGATGTCTGTCTGTCGGTAACCGAAACTACGTCACATATTACATCACAATACCCTTAGAAATTGTGTAAGTTTATCAATGAGTATTTAATTCATAGTCAAAATCATAGAATAAATCTTATTTATTAATGATGTCTCATTGTTGCATTTGGATCTTATTTCTTGTTCCTATTTTTGTATTTTTTTTCTTTAATTTAAATCTCAAGTAATTTTCACCTTATGGTTATTTACTTTTTCCATTCTCCCAATTGACAGTTAGTCAGAGAGGCCTCCTCTGATCAATCGGCTGGTAACATCAAACCCTAGTACCTATATGATTGTCCCAACCCTATTAGCAAAAACCCAATCCCTTTTTATCATATATGTGCAAGAAAGCAGAAGCTGAGGCCTGGGTATGACATTAAACTTTATCTGATGGTGAAGTTCCAATTCTGGAGCTCTGGGGAAAGTACACCTTCATCACTATTACTCCCAGGTCCACTCTTACCTGGAATGGTAGTACCTGTTAGGGTTGCATCTATGGGTTAAATAGAAAAACATGAGGTATAAAAAATGTTTTTAAAAAATTGAATACCCATCAAGAATGAATAAAACAAAATGTCTTTGGCAAAAAAAAAAACAATGGGTTGACATGCCATAAAAATTAACCAACCAACAACCTGAGGCTGTCGTCTCTCTGTTTCTCCCTGTTTGATAGGGAAAAGAGAGCTTGCAAAGTGAATTAAATTTTTTTAATAAATTAAAAAGATCATTAAAATCATTTTGTAAGATTTTAAGAAAGGGAAAGTTTGACCTAATTCAAATTTATTAAGAGCCAAGATGTTGGCCAGGCTGACAGTTTATGAAACTTAACACAAATCTGTTTCAAACTCTCAATTCTCTCTCTGAGAAATTAATATATGTATATATATATATATATATATATATATATATATATATATATATGAAGAGGTAATCAAGATATACATAGAGAGAGAGAAAGTGACAGGCAGAATATGCTTAAGAGATGGGTCAATTTTTGACTCAATTACAAATTATGACTAATTAAACCAATTAAAATGGAATTTTTTTTTTCAAACATAACTCAATCCTAAAAGTAATGAATAATTTAGTATAACTTTTGTGTCATTAAAGCCTTTAAGGAGACACATTGATTTGCTCAGCTTTAGTATGATAATAGATATACATATATATTCTTGCTTGCCATTTCTGACAAAGCAAATTACTGGACAATGCTTTGCCTTTCTTCTCACCTCATGCTTGAACTTTCCACCCCTTTTATTTTTTTTTTGACACTGATAATAACTTTTCAAATGGTTACATTTGTACTTGTTGCATTTGGCCCGACAATGTAAGAACAAGGATCTTTTTCCATTCTTTCTATTTTTTTTGTTTCTTTTTGTATTTTTTTTGTTTTCAATTTAGATTTGCACCTTATGGTTTTATACTTTTTTCAGTGTTTAAATAGACTGTTGGTCAGAGAGTCCTCCTATGATCAATTGGCTGGTCACATCAAGCCCTACCATCTATATGATTGCCCTTATGGTGATTGCCTAGCTTGCTTCTGGAACAGCTTAGTAAAATTAACAGCGTTGATCCTAGGGGGCTATCCCCCAAGCAATACCTGCCCCCTTGATTTAAAGGGGCAGGGCTGGTTTTATTGCCCAGTGCCCGAGGCACTCCCCTTCAGGGGGTTTTGTCAATGGGATCAACACATTTTTTGTGCCTACCCCCCATGAGCTTCAGCTTGTGGGTGGGCCCACATAAAAATGTCCTTGTGTCACACCCTCATAAGTGGGATGAGAGGCAAATACCTTGCCCTTATAGACAAACCCCCAATCCCAATGCCGTAAAACCCAATCAACCAACAATCTGAGAATGTTGTTTCTCAATTTCTCCTTTGATATTTACTCCCCTATATCACCTTGCCTTCCCAACATGCAAAGTACAACTTACAACCAAGCATATCCTCCTAAATTGTAACAGACTTAAACATATCCGCGCAAATTACTATCAAGCAAGAAACCTGAAAAACATCTTTAAGAATACAAACCCTGAAAACATTTTAAATTTTATAAAAAAAAAAAAAGCAACCTTTTCAACAAAATATAACAGAACATAACCAATTATCTCCATAGAACCACTACTTTAAAGACTGAAATCCAAAATAACCTTTTTGGCATTAAATGACCCACAGAGGTTGATATGCCGTTAAACAAAACTCAAACTCACCTTGCCTTGCTTCTCTTCTTACCTCACCCTTCAACTCTCCTGAGGCCTAAGAGGCGTTGACTCTCCACTTTTTTTTTTTTAAATTTTTTATTTTTGACATGGATAATAACTTTTCAAGACTAAACTTGCAAATTGGTCGGAAAATTAAAACGGTGACCCAGAAAAAACAGAATCCAAATTATTTATTTTCCCATTAAACTAACCCCAACCCTAACCCTAACCCCCCTAGTTAAAATTAACAGTTTTATTACAAAATTTGTGGGTTCCATTTTTTCTGGGTCACCCTAATTTCCCAACCGATTTGCAAGTTTAGACCTTTTCAAATGGTTACATTTATACTTGTTGCATTTGGCACAATGACATAAGAACAAGGATCTATTTTTTCTTGTCTCTATTTTTGTATTTTTTTTTCAATTCAAATCACAAGTAATTTGCACCTTCTGGTCTTTGTCCATTTCCAGTGTCGCAGCTCTGAAGTTTTCATTTGTATTAACAATTTGCTACTGCCAAAAAGAAATTGGCCCAGTCAATATCAATCACCTTTATTTGAAAATTGAATCTGCCCGAGTTACATTATTATAAGTCTTCATTTACTACAGTTGGTGTTCCCAATGATGTTGTTGCTTCTGAATGGGACCTGGTGGGTGGTGCTGGGGGGGTCGGGTGTTGATTCAAAATTGTTCCGATTTCTTCTTAATAATTACTTTAATCTCATTAGGAGATGCTTAAATGGACGCCTAATGAGAATTGTGTTGGTGAGTATTTGATTCAAATACCTACAGACATGCCCAATATTCATTAACATGTACAACTCAGATGAGGAAGACACGGTCACCCCCCCCCCCGCCCCACAGCATTTTACGCAATAGACTAATGTCAGGTATGGTGGTGGGGGTGCAGTGCAACTGTAAAATGCTTTTGTAGAATTTAGTTTGTTAAAGACACCAATTTTACCTTATGTCTGCATTAAACTTTATATGGTGGTGAGGTTCCAGTTTTGGTGCTCTGAGGTACTGTGGAGTACCTCTTTATCACCATTACTCCCAGGTCTGCTCTGACCCAGAGTGGTAGTACCTGTTATGGGTTAAATAGAAAAAAAACTGTTTAAAAGAAATTGAGGGTGGCAACCCATGATGCTTAAGGATAGAACCCAGGTGGATGAGCAGTTCAAGACTTGCAATACTCCACTTTGGCCCTATCTTGGGCTAGACAGGCGGTTTTGATTAATCGCTTGGTCACGTCAAGCCCTAGCACCTATATGATTTTCCCAACCCTATTGCCCTTATGGCAATCCCCAACCCTTTTTATCATATGAGTGCTAGAAGGCGGTGGCTGCGGGTCTACATGTCCTGGGAATGACGTTAAACTCTATGTGATGGTGAGGTTCCAGTTTTGGAGGTTTGGGGAATGTGGAGTACCCCATCATCACCATTGCTCCCTGGTCCACTCTGACCCGGAGTGGTAGTACCTGTTAGGGTCCCATCTATGGGTTAAATAAAATGGTTTATAAACAAAATTGTATTATCCATTAAATTCGGCATAAAATGACGGCATAAAATGACCCAAGGGGTTGACATGCCGTAAAACCCAACCAACCAAACCAATTAAAAGAAATTGAGTACTCATCAAGAATGAATCAAACAAAATGTCTTCGGCATAAAATAACCCAACAAGGGTTGACATGGCCAATGTCAAATCCCTTTTGGAAGAATACTAAGACATTATTAAACAAACATACAAACACAAACAAGTACAAAACACAAGAGAATTGATTAATTCAGACTGCAGTGAGCACCTCTATAAGGCTCCAAACTTTTAGAAGTCTTCTGACGAAGGGATTTTCATCCCAAAATATTAACAAATTGAATTACAGGTAAATGAACAATATCCTAGTTATTTCATTTTCCTTTACACTTGCATTGTGATAGCCTTCAAAACTGACCGCCAAACAAAAATAAGATATATATATATATATTTACAAACCCCTCCGTATGAGTAGGATGTGATACAAGGTCAGTTTCTTAAGCAGAGTTTAACAGGTTTGAATTTAGAGTATTCTTTTCCCTTGACTGGTTGGCTAACCAAAGGTCAAAAAGCCCTGTCTGTCCTATTTACCCATAGCTGGAGGGAGAATTGCAAGGGTATTAATGCAAAAAGCCTTGTTCAGTTTTTGAACTCCTCTCACCATGTCCATTTCCTATGATGGTAACCATTACACATGCCTCCAAAAACAAGAATACACTAACTGCACTTCTGCAGAGGGTTAAAACCTCTCCCTCCAATGGGTCCATCTGTTGGCCGTGAGTGAGGACTCGTGATGCTTAAGGATGGAACCTTGGTGGCTGAGCAGTCCATGACATGCAACACTCCACTTTAGCCCTTACTTAGCCTAGATGGGTGGTCGGAGAGACCCCCCCTCTAATCAATTGTCAGGTCATATCAAGCCCTAACACCTATATGATTGTCTTAACTCTATTGCCAATATAGTAACCCCCAACCATTTTTATCATATGTGCTAGAAGGCAGTGGCTGAGGATCTTGGTGTCATGGATATGATGTTAATCTCTATCTGATAGTGAAGTTCTAATTCTAGAGTTCTGAAGAATGTGTAGTACCCCCTCATCACCATACTCCCAGGTCTAATCTGACCCGAAGTGATTGTACCTGTTATAGTTCCATCTATGGGTTAAATAGAAAAACATGATTTTAAAAAAGAAATTGTTTTACAAAAAAAGTTGAGTTTAAAAAAATGTTGAATACCCATCAAGAATGAATAAAACAAAATGTCTTTGGCATAAAATAACCCAACAATGGTTGACATGCCATAAAATCCAACCAACCATCCAAAAACATAATGCATTTTCAAATGAAGTCAAAAATTGAATACCCATCAAGAATGAATAAAACAAAACGTCTTTGGCATAAAATTATCCAACAAGGTTTGACATGCCATAAAATCCAACCAACCATCCAAAAACAATGCATTTTCAAATGAAGGCAAAAAGCACCCAAGCTGGTTCTTGTTACCCAAAGACTTGTAAAATCTGTTCAACATGTGCATTATAAGTTCCTTCAGTTGAATACACCCCCACACCATCCCCACCCTCCTTGATCTTCCACCAATTAATGAGTATTTTCTCCATTTATTAATTTTCTCATCGATCAAAGTATTTGAGCCATTTCCTTGTTGGAATCGTAGCACTGGGTAGGATGGTTTTTGGGTGGGGCAGGGGTAGCAGACCACTCAGTGGGTGGGGTTGGTGGGTAATGAAGTTCATTGTTAATTGTTTCCAGAATTTTCACTTAGAGGCACATCTCAGTTCACCCAATCCCTTGTAGTTCTTCAAAGATTCCTATCTTTTAGTTCTTCCTAGTTTTGAAGAACCTAGAGAATTGTTATTGTTTTTATTTTATTTTATCTATTTTCATATTGTGACATGATGTATTTTTCGGTATTTCATATATTTTTGTGAGTGTTTCCTTTATTTTAGTTTAGTTGTATTTAACATGTTTCATCTGCATCTGATATATAATCCTTTTTTATGGCAAATACATTGACAAGATAATGATAAAGGCAACAGGTAAGGTTAACAGGGCACAAGGCTTTTAGATAGAACAGTTGTATTCAACAACAAAACATCTATGCAATATACAAATATGTAACATGTGATATACAAATGTGTTATCAGCATGCAAAGTGTAGTTATACAAAGTGTTGAGTGTAGGTTGCAAAATAATGTGCTTGCATAACTTATCTTGTTGCTTATATAGAAGAGGTGAGCGTCTCTTGCTTAGTTTGAGTTAAGTTTGACTTTAACGTTGTCACCGGCCTTTGATAAAGGCAACAGGTAAGGTTAACAGGACACAAGGCTTTTAGACAGAACAGTTGTATTCAACAACAAAACATCTATGCAATATACAAATATGCTGTATATAAATATGTAACATGTGATATACAAATGTGTTATCAGCATGCAAAGTGTAGTTATACAAAGTGTAGAGTGTAGGTTGCAAAATAATGTGATTGCATAACTTATCTTGTTGCTTATATAGAAGAGGTGAGCGTCTCTTGCTTAATTTGAGTTAAGTTTGACTTTAACGTTGTCACCAGCCTTTGATAAAGGCAACAGGTAAGGTTAACAGGACACAAGGCTTTTAGACAAAACAGTTGTATTCAACAACAAAACATCTATGCAATATACAAATATGTAACGTGTGATATACAAATGTGTGTGTAGTGTATTAAGAAAGAATGAAAAAACTCAGGTTTAAATGAGTTAAGTGGTGAGTTTATTGGCCAATGCTGCAGTGTTTCGATCTATTAATTAAATCATCTTCCGGGCATTTGTTGGTATATGGAAGTTAATAAGAAATTTTTATCACAGAATAACGAGAAAAGCGAGTGGTAGTCCTTGTTATTCAGTTTGTTTAAAATTTAAGGTTTGAAAAAAGGAGACGGTTTGAAATATGACGTCAAATATTCTCTTTTACATTTTTACAAATGTGTGTCTGTGTGTGGTATACAAATGTGTTATCAGAATGCAAAGTTATACAAAGTGTAGAGTGTAGGTTGCAAAATAATGTGCTTGCATAACTTATCTTGTTGCTTATATAGAAGAGGTGAGCGTCTCTTGCTTAGCTTGAGTTAAGTTTGACTTTAACATTGTCACCAGCTCTTGTTGTAGCTGGCTTCAAAAACACGTCAGATAGTGACAGCTGTAGCAGCAAAAGAGGAAGATCGATTCCTTCAATCTTCGAAATTTGGCAGCCAAGCTAAGCCTAATGATATGTGTTTTATGTGTGTTGATTGGTCGCCGACAATGGCCTTTAACCAATCACACAAGATCTCTTATCAGGCGATGGTTAAGGGGTGGTAACTGTGTAAGGTCATATTATTTCTTTTACTTTGTTAGATTTACTTGTTTCTAATAAACTCATCATGTCAACCCCTAGTACGTATATATATTTACTAACCCCTCTGCACGAGCAGGATGTGACACAAGGTCAATTTCTTAAGCGGAGTTTAACAGGTTTGAATTCAGAGTTTTCCTTCTCCTAGACTGATTACCTAGCCATGGATAAAGAGCCCAGTCTGCCCTGCTATTTGCCCATAACTGGGGGGAGTATTAGATTTATAATTTTCCCAAGGGTATTAGCGCAATGTGAAATTCAAACAGCTTCGGCCAGGAATTGAACTCGGGTCGACGAGTCCATTTCCCACGAGTCTAACCATTAGACCACGCGCCACCTATATGATTGTCTCAACCCTATTGCCCTCATGCCAAGCCAAGACTCTTTTTATCATATATATGCTAGAAGGCGGTGGCTGAGGGTCTTCATGTCCTGGGAATGACATTAAACTGTATCTGATGGTGTGGTTCCTGTTCTGGAGGTCTGGGAAATGTGGAGTACCCATTCATCACCATTACTCCCAGATCCACTCTAACCCGGAGTGGAGGTACCTGTTAGGGTTCCATCTATGGGTTAAATAGAAAAAAGTTGTTTATAAAAAAAGTTGAATGAATTTATTCAAGAATGAATTTATTTAAAAAAATTGTTGGCATTAAATAACCCACCGAGGTTGATATGACGTAAAACAAAACAAAACAAAAAAAAATCTAATAGATTCTTTGGCTCTTGATAAAACTTTGTTTAGCTAAATAATGAAAATTATTCTTCATTGGATTGCTTACAAAATGATGATGCCACTTACAACCTATTGATTATTACTTTGATGTGACTGTAGCACAATATGGTGGTTATTTATTTTTACCTCTCGAAGATATGAAGAGAATATTTTTTATGATCTACAGAAGGGTCGTAAGGAATATTTTGCGGAAGGCTTCTTCCCCACCATTTTTTTTCGTCTAATATCAGTTTCCCCCATTGCATTTGAAAGGGATGAAAAATACCAAAAGAAGTCAAGATTTTTACAATTTAGAAAGAGACAATGAAAAATCCAGGAATGTATTATTTTTTTTAAATATGAAGAATAGAATATTAAAAAAAGAATACAGAGAACATTGGAAAGAAGAGTAAATAAATAAACAAAATGCATAAAGATAACAAAGATGAAGATATTTAGA
Organism: Doryteuthis pealeii; assembly: GCA_023376005.1. Lineage (NCBI taxonomy): Eukaryota > Metazoa > Mollusca > Cephalopoda > Myopsida > Loliginidae > Doryteuthis > Doryteuthis pealeii. Next base: position 69,215,929 of record CM042153.1, read on the forward strand.
TAAGTAATAAAAATTATTCTTCATTGAATTTTTAACAAAATGATGATGCTCCTTAGAGTTTTTAGTTGAATTTTGAAAATCATTCATTATAGATACTATACCAAAATGACAAAGCTTCTAAGAGCCATTTGATCATTACTGAAGCCTCTTAGAAACTATTGATTATTATTATGTATCAAAATAACAAAGATGAAGATATTTAGTTGAATAACAAAAAGTAATCATCATAGAATATATTATGAAAGGAAGTGCCCCTTAGAGCCTATTGGTTGTTATTAGGTATCAAAATAACAAAGATGAAGATATTTAGTTGAATAACAAAAAGTAATCATCATAGAATATCTTACGAAAGGAAGTGCCCCTTAGAGCCTATTGGTTGTTATTAGGTATCAAAATAACAAAGATGAAGATATTTAGTTGAATAACAAAAAGTAATCATCATAGAATATCTTACGAAAAGAAGTGCCCCTTAGAGCCTATTGGTTGTTATTAGGTATCAAAATAACAAAGATGAAGATATCCATAATTTTGATATTTTGAACTGTTGTCCTCATCTTTATTATGGTGTGTATAGACACAATGTTCAGGCTGCTGTAACCTGAGGTCTTGTTTAGGTGTTTCTTATTAACCTTAGAATAAAGTCATCATCAAACAATAACCCGAGTTCAAATGTGGTTTCAGAGCTTAACAGTCTGAAATATCAAAATTATTCACATCAAGCCTCATCTCAAAAATGTAGACAAATAATGAAGATATTTGGTCAAATTTATCAAAGAAAACAATTTTGTTTACAATTGTCTTTGGTAAACTAGAAATTGTTAGTGAACTGATTTCTGTAAGATGTCAGTGTTTCAAATTGTTTTTCCAATTGATCTTATGATCCTTTTTTTATTGTTTGTTGTCTGCAAGGAATTGAGTTTTTTTTTATTCCTTTCTGATTCTTAGTCTCTTGTTGTTACCTGGCTTGAATTTGGCTGGAAATTCTGGATTTAAGACTTAAAGAATATAATCATGAAAGAGCCGCTTAGAGTTTTCTCTAGTTTGTTCGGATTTTGGACGAGAATTGAGGGGTGGAGAAATCTGACAAGGAGTAGGTAGAATGTGAATAGAGGAGTCAGGGTGGAAGTGGACTGTCATCCCTGACCTCAAATGACACAAGTGTCAGATTTGTCAGTCAGAAAGCTCCACTGTATCTAGCAAGTTTCCAGACCCTCCCCTAAACCGTTCTGTCTTGTCACTTTGTTTAGAAACTGTCTGTTGCCAACAAATTAGCAGCTCTACCCCATCCCCAAAAAGAGGCTTTGTCGTCAACATCATCATCATCAATATTTGCCAACAGCATAGATTCCCTAATTTCTCTCACTTTCTATCCCTATTGACCATCACTCACTGGTGTGTTCATGATTAGGATTTCATATGAGAATGTTGCTTATGGTTCATCCCTGCTTCTCCAGCATGTCTTGCTTGGATAGTTTGTGAGATGAGAGGTAAAAAAAAGAACTTTTCTAGATGTGACAATCATCATCATCATCATCATCAAGGTGTTCCATTAATCTCTCTGGCTTTCTATCCCTATCAGCCATCGCTCAGGGTGTGTCTTTGTGTAGTAGTCCATATGAGAATGTTGCTTATGAGTTCATCCTTGCTCCTCCAGTATGTCTTGCTTGGATAGTTTGTAAGATGAAAAGTAAATGGCCCTATAACTGCTATTTTGTAGGGTGTTGCTTCCAGGATTTGTTCAAAATAGCACAGAATGTCCTTGTATGATTGCACTACTTGGACTCCAATGAAATACTTCGAGAAAAAGCTAGAAGGGAAATCCCTTTTAGCTTTTTCTTTAGAGTATTTCATTAGAAACCAAGTGGTACAATCATACAGTAGTTCTGGTGACCATCATGACTTGGTGATACTATTTATTTTATTTTATCTTTTTTAATAGATTGAAAACAATATTTTATTCCATTCATTATTTTGACTATTATTTTCATCTTTATCATTTTTATCCCAATATTTATTTTCTTTAAATTCTTCCCATATAATAATCTGTTTCAATCGAATATAATGAAAAGATGAAAACAAAGAGTGAGTGAGAGAGAGTTAAATCAAGATTATTATACATTTTATATTGAACTATTTTGCAATAGATCTTAAGTAAACATATCAAACATTGTAATAATTATCATAGTGCCATATATCCACAGGTCCTCCTAGGTAATTATTAATTTCATTAATTGTTTCTATTACTTATGACTACTCTTAAAGAATCTTAGAAAACTGTAAAAGGTGTTTTGAGCAAAAAAGATTTGAGTGCACTTTTTGTTTTCTTTTAAAAACCAAATGTTTTGTTTAATTTAATTGCAGAACAACAACAACTGACCTCAAAATGCCAATACATCAAACATCTTTTCTTTTTCTTTTTAAAAAATAATGATAGGTTATTTTTGTGTATTCTGTGTTTGTATTTTCCTTGTGTCATGACTGTTGGCATGTGTGCCTCTTGATACATATAAAATGTAATTGTAAAGGTCCTGTCTTTTGTACCTTGCTTCTTATAAAGCTTGGTTGGACTGTTGTAACACTTTGCTCTTCTTGGAGAAATGTGTTAAACGTTAGTTACTTTTACCTCTCCTAGTCAGAATTGCTGAGATGATGACGTGTCAACTCTTTGTTACATCTAGCACTTATTTCCAACTGGAGAGATGATGTGTCCACATTTCTTAATGTTACAGCTCTTCTTCTAATCGAATGAATGATGTGTGGATAAAGAAATATTCAATATACTTTTATCTCTGGACCAGAGAGGGTGGAATCCTTGCAGCTGTTCAGTTGTTGGCAGTTCTATGATGTTATGGAGTCTGGAACCAGATTGGGGCTGAGGATTATCGTGCCTTGTCCCATTAGGAGTTTTTAGTAATAACACAAGGCTGCTTTTTTTAACTCATGAGTATATTTTATTTTCCCCAGATTACTGAAGATTATTAAAGTTCCAATTACTGTTGAACTGGGAAGACAAGGCAACAAACGATTGTAACTCAAATACAAACTCGAATGCTACAAATTCCACTGCAAAATGACAAAGTATATATAAGACTCCACAATGTCATTCAAATCAAGTAGTCAAGCAGCCAATCAGAAGTCAAGGAATGGAATCACCCAAATTCATGGATGGATCATTCTTGATTCCTATTTATATCAGCTGTCTTGGACACTGCTTGAGTGGTACTTAGTTAGCTGCTGTTATTAAATCCAACAGTAGACTGACTTCAAAAGCAAGAAATTCATGTCTTACTCTGTTCATGTATTCTGCTAGACACAATTTACACTCTGATTTCTCACCCCTCCTTTCTCGCATTCTCCATGTACCATTCGATCGTCCAACAATATCGGCATTATTTTTATAATTAAGTAATGATATACATTAATCTTGATAATAAAACAACTAGTATCTGGTAGCTGTCTCACTGACCCACATGGTCCAAGGAGATTTATATGATCATTAAAAAAATTAAAAAAAGATCTATAGACTTTATATATAGGAGGCACCATAATCTTCTAAATGCTTAGGGTTAATACATAACTTAATCCGGCTCTGCTACTTTGCAGTATCAACTTCAAATTTATACAAGCATGCAGTTCCTCCATTATATTATGATTCTTATACTTCAATGTTAAAGATTTCAAAAAGAGATAAGTGATCTGTAGATGTAAAATAGTCTCAGGAATTTTTTTCTTGGTTTTTAAAATTTTGAACTAAAACCAATCATGTTTATATTACTATTAGTTAAAGAAAAATCTCTTTATTTGATATCCATGGCAACCATTCTATTTTGCATACTGAAAAAAAAATGTCTGATCATCAAATTTGATCTCTTAGTGATTGGGATAAATAAAACTTATTCATGATGTTAATTTTTGAGAATATTTTATATCTTATTGATTGTCTTCTCTGACAATTTTTAGGACTCCGTGTAAATGAGGGAGAGAGAGAAAAAGAGAGATAGATAGAGAGAGAGAGGGGAGTTATACATAAGATTAATATATTTCTCTTTCTGCTTACCTACAATTTATTTGCCTTTCTTTCTTGTATATCTCACCCTCTCTCTCTCTCTCTCTCTCTCTCTCTCTCTCTCTATATATATATATATATATATATATATATATATATATATATATATATGTTATTTGTCTCTTTGTGTTAAATATATGATATACAAATATTTTGTTTATTCAATTCAACAAGTGTCTTTCCATAACATTGTTATTGGTTTGCTGGTTGGTTTTTATGGCATGTCAACACTTGTAGGGTTATTTTATGCCAAAGACATTTTGTTTTATTCATTCTTGATGGGTATTCAATTTTTTATTTTATTTAAACTCATTTTCTTTTTTTTCTTTTTTTTTGACTCATTGTTTTTCTATTTACCCCATAGATAAGACCCTCACAATTACTACCACTCCAGTTCAGAGTGGACCTGGGAGCAATTGCGATAAAGGGTACTCCACACTCCCCAGAGCTCCAAAATTGGAACTTTACCATCAGATGCATTTTAACATCATACCAGAACACCATAACATTATGGTTAGCAAGCAACTCTCAGTGACAATTTGGTCATCTTCCATAGTGTAGGGTATCAGACATTCTCTGTGGGGTCCCGCCCCATGCTATTGGCAAGTTTTAGTTGGAGGTGCATGATGTAATGGTTAGAGTCGTTGGAAATGGATTCGTTGACCCGAGTTCAAATCCTGGACGAAGCTACAGTTCACATACGCTAATACTCTTGGAAAGGTATGAATCCAACTACTCTCCCTCCATCTATGGGTAGATAGTAGGGCAGACTGGGCTCTTTAGCCTTGGTTAGGCAACCGTCTAGGACATGGAAAACTCTGAATTCAAACCTGTTAAACTCCGCTTGGGGTGGTCACTACTAGAATAGGCTCAGTTCTAATTAGTGATCTATTTCACTAACTAATAACAATAATTAGAAAATGACAACAACAATAATATTCTGGCCCACTTTATGCATACATTTCATTGCTTGTGAGTTTTATTCTCACTGGGGGCCCAATACATCTGACCTTGTGCCAAACTAGCTTAGATTAATAAATGATAACTCCAAGTGAGAAATACAATGGGTATGTTTGGTTTTCACTCGGTGACCTAGTGGCTTTTCCCTTTATTTGGCCTTGTGCCAGACTAAGGCTAAGTTCTGGAACTGTCTTATAGCTGAGACAGTTATGTACTTCCAATCAATACCAGAGGTCAGTTGGGTGGTAGTACCTGTTAGGGTCCCATCTATGGGTTAAATAGAAAATATGAGTTTTAAAAAAAAATGTCTTTAAAAAAGTTTGAATTTGAGAAAGAATTTAAATACCATCAAAAATGAAGAAAAAAAAGATCTTTGGCATAAAATAACCCAACAAGGGTTGACATGCTGTAAAATCCAACCAACTAACCAGCCAGTGGTCAGTATTCAAACCTAAATAAAAAGCCAGGATTTAGGATGCCAATTTTAAAGGTATGCAGCACTTTGGTGGTACACAATCTATCTTTATATTCCCTACCCTCAAAACCTACTAGATCACTGAAGTGAAGCAGCAATGAGGCTGTTCAATACCTAGATAGGTGGCAATTTAAGCAACAGCAGGTTCTGTAAGCAACCTGATATAAAATTACTTGATTTGGCATTAAATGACCCAAAAAGGGTTGATATGCCGTAAAACAAAAAAAAGTCAACAACCATGACCAGAATTGCTAGAAATAATTTCAAATTTAAAAAAAGCTTTGTGCAGTAAACAAAAAAAAAAACAAACAAAAAACAAAAAGAGATTAAATAAACTGAATTATATTCAAGATTTTCTCCTCTCTAAATAGAAAACAAAATAAAAGAAATTCACAAGTCAAAGAAAAACCTTGTTTAATATTTTTGACATTGTGTTGTATAAATAGATGCCAAATGTATGCCAGACACATTTTATCCAAAGTTCTTACCTTTTTTTTTGGAATTTATTTTCTTTATCTTTTTTTTTTCTTTTCTTTGTCTTTTTTTTTTTTCCTTTTTTTTTATTATGATTGTTGTTGTTCTTCTTATTAACAATGATGACATTAAAAAAAGGGGGAAAGGGAGGAGGAAATAACACCACCACAATAACAACAACAACAACAAATCACTTGAAAAGACAACAACAAATAACATTTCTATTGATTTTTTTCAATCCTGTTTGTTTGTGTGTTTGATTGGAATTTGTCCAATCAAAGACTTTAGTCCTGATTTAAATACAGACATTCAGATTTATTCCTTGTTTTTTTTTTTTTTTTCTTTGGGGGGGAGGGGTCTTTTTTGTTGTTGTTTTTTTTTCCCTCCATCTTGAATTTTGATCAAGTGACATAAATACATAGTTAAGTATATGGTCGTTTTTAAAAAGAACTTGATTTGATTTCTATGTGTATTTATGTATCAACACAACAAATACTAAATAAATTTGCACTGATGATAACAAAAGACTTTTATTACAGAATAGGACATCCAGCAAAACAGCAACTTTGATAAGCAGAATGATTAATTTCTCTGAATGTTTGAGATGAGGCTTGATGATTAGTATTATCTGTGTTATTTGGACTATTGTCCTCATCTTCATTGTTATTGGACACATGGCCTAGTGGATAAAGGAGTTAGGTTAAGACAGTTCTAAGTGACAGTTATCTCTGGACTGCAGGTTCAGTCCTGGTCATGGGCAGCAGTAGCATGGAATAATAATTAACACAGCTTAAGATTTATCAATTGTCTGAATGACTGAGATGAGACATTATCATCATTCCATGAGTTGTTAAGACTAATATCATCATCCTTAGTTTTATCACTATGTTTTGGCCTTCTTCATTGTGTGGATTACTAAGATGAGACATTATCTTCATTCTATGAGTTGTTAAGACTAATATCCTCATCTTTATTATATTTATCACTATGTTTTGGCTGATACATTCTTTGGCCTTCTTCATTGGGTGGATTACTAAGATGAGACATTATCATCATTCCATGAGTTGTGAAGACTAATATCCTCATCTTTATTATATTTATCACTATGTTTTGGCTACATTCTTTGGCCTTCTTCACTGTGTGGATTACTAAGATGAGACATTATCATCATTCATGAGTTGTGAAGACCTACATTCTTCTGTGTGGATTACTAAGATGAGACATTATCATCATTCCATGAGTTGTGAAGACTAATATCCTCATCTTTATTATATTTATCACTATGTTTTGGCCGATACATTCTTTGGCCTTCTTCACTGTGTGGATTCTAAGATGAGACATTATCATCATTCCATGAGTTGTGAAGACTAATATCCTCATCTTTATTATATTTATCACTATGTTTGGCATACATTCTTTGGCCTTCTTCACTGTGTGGATTACTAAGATGAGACATTATCATCATTCCATGAGTTGTGAAGACTAATATCCTCATCTTTATTATATTTATCACTATGTTTGGCTGATACATTCTTTGGCCTTCTTCACTGTGTGGATTACTAAGATGAGACATTATCATCATTCCATGAGTTGTTAAGACTAATATCCTCATCTTTATTATATTTATCACTATGTTTTGGCCGATACATTCTTTGGCCTTCTTCATTGTGTGGATTACTAAGATGAGACATTATCATCATTCCATGAGTTGTGACTAATATCCTCATCTTTATCATATTTATCACTATGTTTTTGCATTTCTTTGGCCTTCTTCACTGTGTGGATTATAAAATGAGATATTATCATTACATGAGTTGTGAAGACTAAAAATTGAAGCAAATGACTGAAGCATACTCTTACTGCAACCAGGGACACTTGGGTCCCTCCTACCAAATTTTTTGCCACTTATAATATTTTTACAGGGTTTTATTCTAACAAAATACAAGAAAGAAAAAAAAAACTGCCCTACAAAAAAAACAAAAACAAAAAAACATTTATCTCATTTACAACCATATATTGGAATAGTAAATGTATGTTTTACACCGCTATATACATTTTTTTGAGGCACGTGTTCCAATGGTTAAGAGTCGTAGGAAATGGACTCGTCGACCCGTGTTCAATTCCTAGATGAAGCTGTTTGCATTTCACATGGCGCTAATACCTTGGGAAAGGTATGAATCCAATTCTCCCTCCAGCTATGGGTAAATAGCAGGGCAGACTGGGCTCTTTAACCATGGCTAGGTAACCAGTCTAGGAGAAGGAAAACTCTGAATTCAACCTGGTAAACTCTGCTTAAGAAATTGACCTTGTGTCGCATCCTGCTTGTGTAGAGGGGTTGATATATATATATATATTGGGGGGGGGGTATCATTTCTGCAGAATTACATAAATTTTCATGGGTGGGCTATTCTGTACAAGCAACTTTTTAATTCTTTGAAAAATAACGGTTTTTGTTGCTTTGGTTCAAAGACAAGATTCTATGATGTTTGGATTTTATGCTAATTTTCTGATTTTGAAAGTTGGGACTGTTTTGAATATTGGTGTTATTATATTCCTTGAAATTTTGGTATCTTTAACACCTCCAGTCACTTCTTTGTTCTGTTGAAAAGGATTATCAGTGACCAGGAATTCATCTCTTTTCTTCGCTCTTTAGTAAACCCACCACCAGAAGAGTTTGTGACCGAGTCGAGGGGGGTGATGAGGGAAGGGAAAAAGTTTCTAATCAAGTATATATCATACACATGTTGCTTAAAGGTAACTCTTTATGCTGTTGTTCCTATTACTACTACCATGACTGTGTCTCTCCCAATCTGTCTCCTCCTTTGAGTAGTGGACCACCTCCATAACTGTGACCTTCTTGTGTATAGAAGAAGCCTTGTGTAGCCTCCTGGCAGTATGTGTGCTGTCTGGCATGATGAGTTACTTCAAATATTTGTTTGTCTATATAAAGGCAATTCTTTTCTTTTATTCTCAGAAGAGGCATCTGTAAATAAAAGCTGATAATCCTTCCAGTGGATGTCTTTGTTCAAATCTTAACTGGCTCTGCACTTGCCTCCAGTGTTAGCTGATATCTGTTTACGAATAAGTCCTCCAAGACTAAGCCTTGTTTACATTACCTACATCTTCTTATTCTTACAATTCTGCTTTTTCTTCTTTTTCTTTTGGGAATTTCTTCTTTTTTTTTTTTTCTTTCTATATTTGTTATTGTTGTTGTTGGGAGAGTTAAGGAAGAGTGGGGTTAAGGCCAACTACAATAAAAATAAATAGGAATCTTGTGTTGGAAGATTTTATAGAGTCTGTCCATTCAGCCCCTTATTATAAGACTTGTGTTATCACTGAAACTAGTTTGGTATCTTCCAAGTGGGTTAGACAAAGACTTCTTTTTTTTTTTTTTCCTCCTTATTTTCTTTCTTCATTCTAGATTTTCCCTCTTTCCTTGTTAATAAGGCTAGGAAGTAAGGGTCACATTAAAACCCTTTCCTTTGGGATATGTATATATATATATATATATATATTGTCCATTTATTTACTTTTTTTTTTTAGAAGTAGGGGGAAGAAAAAGTATTCATCAGTACGTAGTGCTGTACAACTAATTTAACATCAAATTTTGTCGTTCTTCGTTTCTTGAATTTGTACTTCTTCACTAAACAAGAGAGTATCAATTACATTTACTGTCTTCATTCTATAGAATCTAAAAAGTGTCGCATCTCTTGTTTAAGATTTGAGCATTCATGGCTCTTCATAACTTCTATTATTCATAAACAGTGCATTCATTGGAGAGCTCAATGTATAATAAACTTTTAGATTATATTCAAAGCAATATTTATCTTAGAAAGGAAGGAAAAACTCAAACCGTAATTCCATAATAGAGAGAGAGAGAGAGAGAGAGAGAGATGTACTACGCTTATATGTATACATAATCATATAGAGATGCTCACACTTACATGCATATGCATAATCGGCACTAAATGTGTACACCTAAGAACAGAAGAGCTTGTAGCGTCACACAAGAACATGACTGTTAACTGGTATGTCAATCGCTGGAACTTTTTACAGTGGCTACTTTTTTTTTTTTGCATTTCACCGCTTAAATGTGGTCAAAACTTTACATTGTTTAAAGTTAAAAAAAAATTTAAAAAAAAGATTTTACATAAAGAATTTCCAGTTGGAACACTGACTCTACAATGAATGAAATAGACGTCACGAATAACAATAGGGTATTTTCAATAGACCTATTAGCGACATCAGTTACCTACAAGTGTGACCCACACAGCAGGGATCAACCGTAACCACAGAATAAATTAAAAATTACTTCACCATCCAATTTTCTGACGACTCTCTTGCTTGAATGACATGCAATCCCTTGCCATGAATGAATTGGGAAATAGACTTGTTTTCTTCAGGCAGTCAGGATTATAAGTTTCATTTGAATTAGACAGAAAAGCAATAAATATTAATTAGCTTCTTCCTAAACTTAATAGGTTTTAAGTAACTAATCTTATTATAATGGAGATTCGGTGTCTGTCTGTATGTAACCGAAACTACATCACTGCTTACGTCACAATACCCTCTGGAATTGTGTAAGTGATCAATGAGTATTTAATTTATAGTCAGAATAATTCATACATAGAATTAATCTTATTTATTAACATGGGAGACATATCCAAAGAGGTTTCTTTTTGCCATCACCACTTTTTTGAATTAAGAGTTTTCCTTCTCCTAAACGGGTTGCTTACTGCCAAGACTATAGAGCCCAAACTGTCCTGCTAGACAAGTGATTAAAAATAGAAATATATATAGAGTCCTGGTTGCAATTATTCGCATTCATGCAAATTTATGTACATAATGTATACTATCTCCTGGAAAAAAAACCCAAACAAAAAGCAAATCTAGAAAAATAGCTTTGGTTCGGTTTGGTTTCTTTTGTAAGATCCAAGGTTGATAATTGAATAACAGCTCTGACAAATTGTGAGACAAAACATTTAATATATATATAACAGCACATGGAAACGATAAGATACATAATGTACAGGAGAATGGAACATGTAAATACGTATACAATATTTAGGTATAAACAAGATACCCAAATGTACCTAATATATAAATGTTACAGACATGGAACTAAAGGATAGTCCATGCTGTATAAAGAACTTACAATAATGTAAGTGGGGTAGACTAGATAGCAGTTCTTGAGAAGATCCAGCTAAAAAGAGGAAGACAAGTTGCAATGAACGCGCTTAAATACCAGAGGTCCCCTAGTGGGAACAAACAGCAACGCAGCGAGAAGATAACTCTTCCGGCAAAAGGAAGATAATCCCCTACACTTTGTTTAATGACATATAAACCTTTGTGGGTTATTTAATGCCAAAGCCATCTTTGTAGAAGAACAGTAGTGGGGCTATTTAACTCATGCTTGGGGAAATGAGGGTTTCATAACTTTCCCAAGGGTCTGAAAGTGAACATAATAGTGTGACTGGAGTTTGAATTCAATTGGGTTGGTTTCTTTGTTTAATGACATATTAACCTTTGCGGGTTATTTAATGCCAAAGCCATCCCTGTGGAAGAACAGTAGTGGTACTATTAAATCCATAGATGGGGGGATGAGGGGGTTCATACCTTTCCCAGGGATATTAGTCAGAAAGGGAAAGTAATAGTGTGACTGGAGTTTACTTACTATGATATTGCAATCAAGAACATTTGCCACAGCACTGCAGGGACTCACCCCTGAAACACCTTTGATCTTTTTGGGGGTTATTTTCTTTTTTGTTTATGAAGATGTAGCAAAAAATAAAAGTGTGCCAGTGATGATGACCAGAACTTTATGCTATGACTGGATAATAGGCATAATAAAAAAAAAAAAAATAATAATAATTTCAAATGACTATTTTACAACTAATGAACAGGAGAGAGAGAGGGGGGGGGTTAAAAAAGACCCCCCCCCCGCTCTCTCATTTATTCTGCATGAGGAAATGATATATTCAACCAACTATTGTTCTTCTACATATTCTGTTGGGAAACATTCATGGTGGAGGGCTTGTTCAACATTTCAGCTGTTCTTGGTAAGAAGCTGCTTCTGTGGAACTTGTGTTGAGAATGAATCATAGACACGTTGGAAACTATTCAGCAAATGGTGATGATGATATGGCAATCAGATGTGGTAAATGAATAGGAAGAATAACTGCAGAATTTGTTGGTTGGTTGGTTGGTTTGTATTATGGAATATTACGGGTTGTTACATTATGGCTCTCCATTCTGAGCAATCTGTAGATGTAAAAATATTAATCATCCCCCGTCCTAATCAGTAGCAGTCCAACAGTCGAGAAAATCAGTAGCAGTCCAACAGTCGAAGAAGACAGACCTTGGATATCCCAACCTCTGAACCAAAAATATCAGTCCCAAGTTTCACAACGATAACCACATTTTATCCGCAAAGGAATTCAGGATTGACATGGAAGTAAACACATTAGAAAAAATAGAATGCTAAAAAAACAGTTGTATACATAATACACATACATGGAGTGATGACATGTTGGTAGTGAAAATAATCATTGTATACTTATCTCCTTTCTGTTCTATCACTTTGGCCCTATCTTGGGCTAGATGGGCGTTCGGAGAGGCCCCCTCCGATCAATCGGCTGGTCATGTCAAGCCCTAGCATCTATATGATTTTCCCAACCCTATTGCCCTTATGGCAAGCCCCAACCCCTTTTTTTATCATATGGGTGCTAGAAGGCGGTGGCTGCGGGTCTACATGTCCTGGGAATGACGTTAAACTCTATCTGATGGTGAAGTTCCAGTTCTGGAGGTTTGGAATGTGGAGCACCCCTTCATCATGACATCTTCTGTTCTATGTAGAGAGGTTTGAATCTGGTTGCTGAACAATGCTGAGTTGGCTGACCATTCTTTGCTGTTTGGAGTCTGGAAAGCAACTTGGGGTCCCGGGTGACATCTTGCCTTGTGCAATTTATAGTTTTTAGTAATAACACAAATCCACCTTTTTTTTCTCATGAGATTTTTTTTTTCCCCAAGTCACAACTGCTGAGAGCAAGAGCTCATGTCTCACTCTCTCAAGGCATTGTACCAGAGTCACTCCACTCTCGTACCTTTCACCCTCTCCTCTTTCCTACTTCACCAGTGACACTTCTCGACCAATAGAAAAAATGCCATGTATATATATATATACACACAAATATATCAGAGTAAGAAATTTGAAAAGCGCACAGATGTTGTTAAGTGATGTTGTTTTATTAGCTCTGATGATGATCCAAAACAGATTGAAATATTGCAATATAAGCTAATAAACAACATTACTTAACAACATCTGTGCGGTTTTAAAATTTCTCATGCTGATATAATGTCAGATTCATTTCCTTAGGCCACCTTTTTTTCTCATGAGATTTTTTATTTCCCCCAAGTCACAACTGCTGAGGGCAAGAGCCCATGTCTCACTCTTTCAAGGCATTGTACCAGAGTCACTCCACTCTCGTACCTTTCACCCTCTCCTCTTTCCTACTTCATCAGTGACACTTCTCGACCAATAGAAAAAATGCCATGTGGCATGATGATTCATCCTTAAAACTTTTCCATTCTAATCTACATATAACTCTTATATTCCTCCTAAAACTTTTCTGTGCTAATTTACACATCACTGTTATATTACTGGCTCTCCCCACCTCTATTATGTTACAGGGTCATTTAATGCCAGAGAATTTCACCACTCAACTGCCCCTTAAAGTCCATGTGGCCTTCTTATTCCCATTTTGAGGGACAGATCAAGGTTTAAGGACAAATCTTCTTTTAAAGGTCATGAATACTTCTCAACAAGTAACATTATGGTCAAATCATGCTGAAAACACCAGTTACCGCTAGATCACTGAAATTAAGCAGCAAAGTGCCTGTTCATACTTAATTGGGTGACCACTTAAGCAACAGCAGATACTGTGAGCAACCTGATTCCTTTGTTTATTAAAATTACTTGATTCAGCATTAAATGATCCGAAAGAGTGTTGATGTGCCATAAAACAAAAAGACCAACCAACATCAACACAGTCCTGCACACATAGATATTCACTCAATCCTCTAAAATTGAACAAATGACTATCAACAGAGCAAAACTTATCCTATCAAAGGAGTTTACAGTTTACTAGACATTTCTGCAAATTGAACAAATTATTACAGTTTCATGCATTAAACATATTCACTTCAATTAACATACAAAAATCCATGACAAAGTTAGCTTGTATATGTATGTATTACAAACACACACACATACATATATATATATATATATATATATATATCAGAGTAAGAAATTTGAAAAGCGCACAGATGTTGTTAAGTGATGTTGTTTTATTAGCTCTGATGATGATCCAAAACGGGTTGAAATATTGCAATATAAGCTAATAAAACAACATTACTTAACAACATCTGTGCGTTTTAAAAATTTCTTATGCTGATATACTGTTGGATTCACTTCTTTATTTTAATTGATAGAGAGAGAGAGAGAGATCTTTGGGTTATCTTAGAAGCATAAAAAAGAGTAAAGATCAGAAACAAAATGGCGTTTTTAAAATTTCTTATGCTGATATAATGTCAGATTCATTTCCTTATTTTAATTGATCATATATATATATGGGAGAGAGAGAGAGAGAATCTTTGGGTTATCTTAGAAGCATGAAAAAGAGTAAAGATCAGAATCAAAATGGTGAAAACTGTGTTCTTGATCTTATTTATTTTCCTTATATTTCAAGGTACCTCTCTCTTTTTGAAAGGTTTATTTTTAGACTGTTCTTTCACTTATTTGTGTTCTTTTCTTTGGGTCACGTGGTGTTGCCCTGGTAGTCAGTTGGCTGTTTTTTATGTTATTTTTTTATGTTGTGAAGAATCCAAAGACAGGAGGCAAATTTGATTCTGATCTTTACATGCTTCTAAGTCAACCCAAAAAAATTTTCTCAACAAAGAAAAAAAAAATATATATATATATATGGGAGGAATATATGGAAGTAAATCTGATAGTATGTAGAAAATAGAAAAACAAAACAAAACAAAGTATTCCCAGCAAAGATAAATTCATTATAGATGGTGAAGTCGACATTGAAATGTTTTGGTTTTCATTAAACCTTCATCAGAATATTAGGATGGAAAAAGTGTTGTGTGAACAGTGATGGAAATCTTTTCAAAATAAAATTAAGTGACAGATAAGGGAGTAAATAGATAAGAAATGCTCTTATCCGTTAGCAGTGTTCATTTCTGAAAAAAGGGGATGTGATTGGTGTAACGTAGCGGTAAATATTGTATAGCGGGTCTTGTCAACGTGCCTCCAAATTCAGCACTAAAAGGGTGTTCGACACGTGGCAGTCATCTTGTTGATAAAAAAGTACAATGCGAGAAATATATCGTCACAAGCTGCTAGCTTTTATTTCCAGGTTAGTCTTGTCTCGTGCGTCGTGGGCTGTATTGGAGAGGAGGAAAGGCAGAGAGAAAGAGAGAGAGAGAAGACTGTTAAATTACAGTGATCCCACACAAGGGACCCAGAGGTCTGATCCGTACCCTACGACGTCAGAAAGCAAAAAGAGGCCGTTATTTTTCTTCGTCGTTCCACATGACCACGTGACTTCCGGTTCTGGTCAACACCCAATTCTCCATTTCAGAGGTCACACCTCGGTCAAACTGTTTTGTGTTCATTACTCTTTTTAAAACCTTTACTCTCTCAGTTATTTCTTTCTTTCTCCCCCTTCCATTAGTAGTCCTTGCTAAATTCAATCTTGCTACATTGGTACAAGTGAGGACATTTGAAATATGTGATGTATTTTCTCAATGAGACAAGAATATTTTTTCTCATCAACCAGAGAGAGAGAGAGAGAGAGAGAGAGAGAGAGAGAGAGAGAGAGAGAGAGAGAGAGAGAGAGAGAGAGAGAGAGAGAGAGAGAGAGTCTATTACCTTTTCATTTATGAGACCTCCTATCCTTTGCATGCCATCTGCAAGTTCCTCAGCATAAAATCAATTGAAAGTAGTAAAGTCTTATGAACTTATTGGCATAAAATAACCCAACAAAGGTTGACATGCCATAAAATCCAACCATTCAACCAACCAAATGCTAGTTTGGTGAGTTAATGCAACAACTATGAGATTTTCTTGAAGCCATTAAATACTGAAGATAAAATTTGATTTTCACCTTTCAATCAGCTTTAATATTCCTTTAATTGAATTTTGTTTTTGGATATCTGTTGAGCTATTCATTAAAGCTAAATAGCAAATGACTTGCAGTCTGAGTAGATATGACTATGGTTTTCAATAAAACAAAACAAAAAAGAAACTGTTCAATTGTAACTTTGTAATTGTTTCGTTGTTGGGTTTTGACTTTTTCTGGTCGAGAGATCAAAAGGGCAAAGTTGTTCTTGGACAGAAGATGAAAAATATGTAAATGTCTATTTGCTCTTTTGTGAAGATAAATACTAACATATGCAAATTTGACATTTTGTCAGTCATATAAAACCTTATCACTGGCAATGGAATTAAAAAAAAACAAGGAAAGAAATGCAAGCAAGAAGTGTGTTTAAACCTTAAAGTTCATGTCCATAAGACTTTTCTACTTTCAATTGATTTTAACTTTTGGATTGTAAAACTGCCTTTTTGCTTTGATTACTTTTTTTTTTTCTTTTAAAACAAATTCAATGTTTTTTTTTAAATGTTCATTTTCAGTGTGTACACACACACACATACACACACACACTCTTGTATATTTATTCAAATTAACTTATTCTGTGAAAAGTATAGGCACATATATATATATATACGTACACTTCTCTGTTTCTTAACTATACATATACTATCTCAATCTTTCTTGGTCATATACGTGTAATTGTCTCACTTTAGCTGCACACACACACACACACACACACATATATATATATATATATATATATATATATATATATATATATATATATATGAGAAGTAAATACACAAGCTATGTGTTTCTGATATGGCTTTTTTTAGCCGACAATTTTTGGGAGAATATGTGCTAATATAATTTTTGGGAGAATACGTACCTAATTTTGAAAGTTAATTAATTAATAATTCTTTCAAAATTAGGTATGACTTCAATTAAGCACATATTCTCCCCCCCCCCAAAAAAAAAATATATATATATATATGCACACATTATCACTCTTTTTCTCTGTTGCCTCTCTGTATATTGTTCACCTATACAGATACTATTCTCATGAAAAATGAACAAGTGATAACATTCCTTAAAAAAAAAACAATGCCATAAAACCAGTTGATGAAGTAGGAGTTATCACCATCATAAATACAATGGATTACATAACTGAAATAGAATTCCAAATCCACAAAATGGACCTAGCAACCTGAGTTCAAATCCTGCACGAGGCTGTTTGCATTTCACATAGCACTAATACCCTTGGGGAAGGCATGCATCCAACTATTCTCCCTCCAGCTGTGGGTAAATAGTAGGGCAGACTGGGTTCTTTAACTTTGGTATGACAACTATAAGACCAATTGATGAAGTAGGAATTATCACCATCATAAATACATTGGATTGCATAGCTGAAATAGAATCCAAAATCTACAACAAGGATTTCTATGAAGGATTTTCCCAAGATCCATCTGGACTCTTCAAGTTGGAGTTAGGTGCTCTAATAAAGGGATTTAGATATGAAACACAACCTGAAGTCTGAATCCTAATTCCTAAGCAACCAAGACTATTATGAGCTTTTATTCTTTCTTTCTTTTTATTGTATAAATATTATCCTTCTCTCAGTTCTACTCTGTCTCTCTCAATTCTATCTGCTCTCATTCTTTCTTTCTTTCTCTCTCTTGTCTGTGTGTACTTACATGCCTACATATACAGACAAACACTCTTTTTCTATTCTCATCTATATAGATATATTCTAATTTTCTATCCTTCCTCTCTGTGTATGTATGTGCATACATATACACGCTATCAGCTGAAAATATGCTTATATAGATACAATGTGTGTTCAAAAGTCTAAAATTGTATTTACGAAAATAGAAATGAACAATGAATAAAACATTAATTTTCTTAAAAATAGTTCCTTTGTAATAAGTGTGTACACTTATTCCATTGAGTTTTTTATTGGTTGAAGCACCTAATGAAAACTTATCTTTTGATATGAAGGTGTGCCATTGTATTTCTTTTAATTTCCTTGACATCCTCAAATCTTACTGTGTCCTGGGTATGAAACTAAACTGCATCTGATGTTGAGGTCCCAGTTCTGATGGGACCCTAACACATACTACCACTTTAGGGGTAGAGTAGACATGAAAGTATTATTTTTTATTCCTAATAATTATAAAAGTAATTGGTAATTTGCTTGAAGCATTGTTAAGTATGTTATAAAATAATAAAATTCGAAGGCAATACAATGCGTAAAAAATAAAGACAAAAAGATGTTTTATATGTCTAATCGATTTCAAAGCAAAGCTTTATCATCAGAGTGTATTTTCAGAAATGAGTGCTTATGTTTTTTTTTTATTTAAATAAAAAAAAAAACATAAGCATGTCATTTCTGAAATTACACTCTGATGATAAAGCTTTGCTTTGAAATCGATTAGACATATAAAACATCTTTTTGTCTTTATTTTTTACGCATTGTATTGCCTTCGAATTTTATTATTTTATAACCTAATAATTATATTGTGTAATACTTACCCAGCACAGCTGTTTCATATGAGTGAAAAATTTAACAAGAGGGCTTTCCCCTTTGGCAGGATTTGCCTCCTTGATAAAACGCTTGGTTTATTGTCTGGGGCCTAAGGTGCCCCTAAAGGGTAATGTCAACGAAAGTTAGGCAATTTTTATACTGCCCCACAGGAGTCTTGCTTCCTCCAAGGCACCTCTATATCAAACTGACCTTGTGTCACATTTTTACCTTGTCAGGAGCTGATTAAATGTATACTTAGTGTATCATGATGGATGTTTTGCATTATCTGCCCACAGTGGCCTGCCCTATTGACTGGGGTTGTAGAATATGCTGACTGCACCTCTAAGACCTTCCCCTAATGCAGCCACCTGTCATGCTTAAGGATGGATTCCTGGTGGCTGTGCAGTCCATGACACGCAACTCTACTTTTGCTCTTACTTAAGCTAGACGGTTGGTCAAAGAGGCCTCCTCTGATCAATTGGCTGGTCATGTCAAGCCCTATCACCTATATGATTGTCTCAACGCTATTGCCCTTATGGCAAACACCAACACTTTTTATAATATATGTGCTAGAAGGCATTGGCTAAGGGTTTTAGTGTCCTGGCTGTGATGTTAAACTGCATCTAATGGTGAAATTCTAATTCTGGAGCACTAGGGAGTATGGAGTACCCCTTCATTGCCATTATTCCCAGATCCACTTTAATTCTGAGTGGTAGTACATATTAAAGTCCCATTTATGGGTTAAATAGAAAAAAATGAGTTTGAAAAAGCGAGTTTTTAAAAAATTGAGTTTTAAAATAAATGTCTGAATACCCATCAAGAAGAATGAATAAAACAAAATGTCTCTGGCATAAAATAACCCAACAAGGGTTGACATGCTGTAAAATTGAACCAACCAACCAACCTACCCAAAATGACCCTAAAAATTGGATCCTCTGTTTTGTAGTGTTTGATTCAGTTTTCTTCCCTCTAAGCTATCAACTGCCAGTAACTTTTTTTTTTTATTTTAAGCTTTAAATCCTTTTTCAATGTTTTCAAGGTGGGGTTCTTTACTCTGATCATCCAGCATCTTTTTGGCAGTTTTACAGGCTTGGTTCTCTATATTACCCCCCCCCTTTTTTTGGTTCTTCTTTTCTTTCTTTTTTTTTTTTTTCTTTTCTTTTCTTTTTCTTTTTCTTTCAAAACATTGAAGTTTCTGTCAATTTTGATCTGACCATTTTTTTGCTTTTCATTTTATTTCTTTACTTTTGCACAGTTTCTAACCCAACATCCCTCCACCCCCATCCACATCCTTAATGGTTAGTATTCTGTCATTTTGTCTTTCATTTAGGAAAACTTGTTGGTTTGGTTAGGGAAGATTTGTTAATTGTGATATTTTTTGGTACTCCCCACCCTACCCTACCCTTTTTGATTTTTTTTTCAATTTCTTTTTCCTCTTGAGTTTTTATCTAGTCTATCTTGATTTTTTTATTGTTATTTTAGTATTTTTTTACTCATGTATATGAATTGACTTCCATAACTCTTTGCTGTTTCCTGAAACAAATGATATTATTAATAGGGGCCGGTTTAGCTCAGTCGGTAGAGTGTTCGGCTAGAAACCACAAGGTTCCTAGTTCGATATCGGCCTCCACCAACTCAGCGTATGAGTAGCACAGGAATCTGTGCGGTAAAGTAAGGAGCTGATGGTAGGTGTGGCACTCCACCTCAGATGCTAAAATAATCTCCTTGGTCTAGTGCTATTGAAAAGGGGATAGACTCCCTCACTGATTGGCTGATACCGACATTAGGCCGCCCCGACGACTTTATCTTTTATCTTTATAATGGAGATAGTGGCTGGGTTAACCGTAGTCGGTAGAGTACTCACCCCAGAATCGCATGGTTCCTAGTTCAATACCGGTCCCCACCAATTCGGCACATGAGTAGCTTAGATTGGATAATCTGATCTGTGCGGTAAAGTTGGGAGCTGATGGTAGGTGTGGCACTCACCTTCGGCAAAAAAAATCTCCCTGGTTTAGTGCTAGCAAAAAGGGGATAGACTCCCTTGCTGGCTGGCTGGCTAATAATGACAGTAGGCCACTCTGCCAACTTTACTTCTTTTTTTAATTATTTATATTATATTATCAATGATTATTAAATAATCATCTTATTTATTAACAATGTCTCTATTAAAGGCTAACTGAGTTAGATATGCCTCAAAACAGCCCATGTTATTGATGTGTTTAAAATCCTGTAATTATTTCTGTATCTAATTATAATGGAGATGATGATTTTATTATGTCACCACTAATGTCATAATTCCCTTAGTTATTTATGTTATATTCTCAGTGTTTATTAAATAATCATTATTTTATCCTAACACGCATCTTATTTAATAATGAAGTCTCTATTAAAGTCCTGCTTAGTTAGATTTGCTTCAAAACAACCCTTGTTATTTATGCAATCAAATCCTTCAATGTGTGTTATATATTACCAAGAAATAAAGGTTTGCATAGTGTATATATATATATATATATATATATATATATTATTTAGATTTTTTTCTGTTTTGTCTTCATCTTTATTGCTATATATACAGTGTTTTGGCTGATGTGCCCTCCTGCCTTCTTCAGGTTTTTATTGTCAACAGTTAGGGTAGATTGTTCTCATTCCATTAACCATGACTAGGTAACAATTTTAAAGATTTTGTTTATTTGAGCTCAGTTGGTAGAGCATCTGACTAGGAACCACAAGGCTCCAGGTTTGATACCAGCCCTCACCAACTGTAAACTAAAGTGTAAGTGTAGCACAGTGTGGTAAAGTGAGGAGATGATGGTAGGTGTAGCACTCCACCTCAGTTGCGAAAATAATCTCCTTGGTCTAGGGCTAGTGAAAAGGGGATAGACTCCCTCGCTGTCTGGCTGATACTGACTTTAGGTCACCCCGATGAGCTTATTTACTTTTTAAAAATATTTATAGATGGATTTATAGTGTATGTGTAACACAGGGATTTGTGTGGTAAAGTGAGGAGCTGATGGTAGGCGTAGCACTCCACCTCAGTTGCGAAAATAATCTCCTTGGTTTAGGGCTAGTGAAACGGGGATAGACTCCCTCGCTGTATTGCTGATACTGACTTTAGGTCACCCTGATGAGCTTACTTACTTTTTAAAAATATTTATAGATGGATTTATAGTGTATGTGTAACACAGGGATTTGTGTGGTAAAGTGAGGAGCTGATGGTAGGTGTGGCACTCCACCTCAGTTGCGAAAATAATCTCCTTGGTCTAGGGCTAGTGAAAAGGGGATAGACTCCCTCGCTGTCTGGCTGAATTTTTTTTTTTTTGCATAATAGATTGTTTTTTTTTCAGGATTTGAACTCGGGTAGCCTCTAAAAACAATAAGTAAAGTCGTCGGGGTGCCCTAATGTTGATATGAGCCATACAGCGAGGAAGTCTATTCCCTGTTCACTAGTGCCAGACCAAGGAGATTGTTTTTTTTTGCATCTGAGGTGGAGCATCACACCTACCATCAATGCCTTACTTTATGGCACAGATCCCTGTGTTACTCATACGCTGAGTTGGCGAGGGCCAGTATCAAACTAGGAACCTTGTGGTTTCTAACTGAACACTCTACCGACTGAGCTAACCAACAACAATAAAATGTGTATAAATAATTGTTTACAAGTATTTTTTAAATTTTTATATTATTGAAATTTCATATTAAAATTTTATATTATTTCTTTAATTTAATTTTTATTTTCTATTTTTCAAATTTAATTTTTAAAAATTAAAAAAAAATTTATATTAAAATTTTATATTTTTAAAATTTTATATTTTTAAAATTTTTATATTATTTTTATTTCTTAAATTTAATTTTTTTTAAATTTTTTAATTTTTATATTAAAATGTATATTATTAAAATTTTTATATTATTAAAATGACAGAACTGAAAATTATGTTGTGACTATTTATATTGTGTAAGATTCTAAAAAGGGTTGTTGTTATTGGGGGTGGGTGGGATAGATTGATGTCTGTAATATTTCAGGGTTTCATTAGTGAATACATTTTCATGGGTATTTATTCTTGTTTTAAAAAAACAAAACAAAACAAAAAAGGGTAAAAAAAAAAAAGGCAGACCAGCCAAACATTTTGCCCTGCAAATCTTGTAAATATTTTCTGACCTTTGCACTTTCTCAAATGATTATCAGTTGTCATAACACAATGTCTGACAACAATGCTTTTGCCAGTAGAGAGAACCATTCCTCAAAGAATTCCCACGGGTCTCCCTGAACTCATTGGCTGTGTGCAAACAAGGGCTTGATCCCTGCAAGCATAATTGGAATTTTTCAGAAACCTTCATTACTCAGTGATTTACAGAGTACCTGAAAAATACTTCTCTCCCATTGATTATTCTTTGATAAGTTAGTCTCTTGTTATTTTTTACATTTTTTATAGCATATCAACCATTTTAGGGTAGTGTTGGGACTAGTAATCACAAGGTTACGGGTTTGATACTGGTCTTATATATATATATATATATAGTCATCCACAGACATGTGTTTCAACTTATCAAGTCTCTTCAGTATGGCTAGACATTTGTAAGCTACCTACAACCAGTATTGAATTTTACACTTTTAGCTGGCGGTCATCAGCAAAAATCCCCCCCCCCCGAGTGCTCAACCCTAAGGGAATGGGGAGCATATATATATATATATATACATTTTTTATGGCATATCAACCATTTTAGGGTAGAGTTGGACTAGTAACCACAAGGTTTCGGGTTTGATACTGGTCTTATATATATATATATATTTTTATAAAAAAGAAGTTCTTGCAAAAAGGATTATGTTTTTTAAAATAAGATTAAAAATTCTTTGAGATCTTTTTTTAGTTCCTCTAGATTGGATTTTGGAGTAGGGCAACATTTTAGACCTAATTTATTAAATTAATTTGATTCTCGTTTAGTTTGTATGCTGAGAGATTGATTATTTTGGGTTTTATTTCGTTTAGTGTGTTGCTTATATTGGTCGTTTGGTTCGGCCTATATTTTCTAAAAAAGGTTTTTTTGTTATTGTGTGGTTGTAATTACTAGGGTGGTTTTTGTAATTTTGTTCGTTTCTATTTCTCGATGTATCATAGATATACTTATTCTATATGGGATTGTGTGTTTGGAGATATATATATATATATATATATATATATGTCATCCACAGACACGTGTTTCGACTTATCAAGTCTCTTCAGTGTGGCTAAACATTTGTAAGCTACCTACAGCCGGAATTGAAATCCGATCGGTTCAGTGTCAGTCCGTCATCTTAACCATTAGACTGTCATCACCTACAGAATGTTTTAATACACACATCGCTTTGTATGTAAAGTCCGTCATAGAGTGCTCCATCCCTTATATAGGAGAGCGTTGTGTTTACACTTTTAGTTGGCGGTCATTAGCAAAAACCCCCCCTGAGTGCTCAACCCTAAGGGGATGGGGAGCATATATATATATTTATATGCATACACACACACACACATGTTAGGGTAACATGGACATGAACTCAACAGTGGTGGGTTATAAACAGTTTCTTACCTATGCAATTCTCAAACCTCTTGGTTTAAAAGTAGCATAGGCGAGAAACTGTCAGTAACTAAGTGTCATTGTCTTTATGTTCCCTATACCAGAGAACTTTTAATATTCAGTATTTCTGGAAATGGATGGAAACTACAGGGTGTCCACAAAGTCTTGAAACAGTTTTAAAATTGAATATTAATAACTCACATTGTACAAATGATAAAATCTTTTCACAAAAAAACATTAAAGTTCAACTCTTAAAGTTTAATATTAATGTATTTTTTTATTATTGCTCTTCAACATGACCGCCATATTTGTTGATACTTTATGGACACCCTGTATAAACTAAACTTTTTCTGCAACATTTGTACTTTTGCTGTAATGGGTTTTATTCAATTATTCAGTGAAATGAGTAATTGCTCTTTTGTTTTCATTTGAAAATGTATTTGGATTT
Organism: Doryteuthis pealeii; assembly: GCA_023376005.1. NCBI lineage: Eukaryota > Metazoa > Mollusca > Cephalopoda > Myopsida > Loliginidae > Doryteuthis > Doryteuthis pealeii. Next base: position 69,240,586 of record CM042153.1, read on the forward strand.
GAGTTATTTAGCTTTTCAATAGATTGCTATTTAATAGTGTGACCCTCTCAGTGGTGTCTAGAATACAACTACTACATCCTCTACAGGAATGTTACATAATTCGTGGGTAGCCTATGAATTATGTATGTAAGAGTAGTAAAAATTCAAATAACAGAAAATGGAAAATTACCATAAACTGTTGAAAAAAAAGTTATTGACTGAATGCTGATTGGCTAAAGGAAGATGTGAGAACGGAAATTAGTTAGTCATATGCTGGCCATTAGCTGAGGGAAGCAGACGTAGGGATCCTTTACTCCCAAGATGCCAGCTTCTCACCACACGGTTAGAAACTTTTTGAGCTTGGGTTTTTTGTAAGTCGTCGGGGTGTCCTAAAGTTGGTATCTGCCAATCAGCGACGGAGTCTATCCCCTTTTCACTAGCGCTAGACTAAGGAGATTGTTTTTTTACATCTGAGGTGGAGCGCCACATCTACCATCAGCTCTTACTTTACTGCACAGATCCCTTTGCTACTCATATGCTGAGTTGGCGAGGGTAGGTTTCGAATTAAGAAGGTTGTGGTTTCTAGCCGAATGCTCTACCGACTGAGCTGACCCAGCCCTTTTTAATAAAGAATAACATTTAAAAAACAACAAAGTCTTGCTTATTTATTACAAACAAGAAATGAGCACGGACAACCCAGCTCAGAAGAAGGAGGAGGAATTGGCTCAGAAGAGGATGACAGTGACAAGCAGAAAAGTAAGTGTCCATCTCCTCCTCCTTCCCTCACTTTCAATTATATACCCGATATGAAGTGGGTATATAACAGAAAGGCAAACCCACATCCATCCAAAAAGGGGTGTCCTCAGTAGGGCACTAAACTACATCCAGTTCTAGAGCTCTGGGTAGTGTAGGCGTGGCGCTCCACCTCAGACACCAAAAACAATCTCCTTGGTCTAGCGCTATTGAAAAGGGGATATACTCCCTCACTGTCTGGCTGATACCGACATTAGGCCACCCCAATGACTTATATTAATTTTTACTCCGAAATATAACACTAGGGCTTATTTTCAGGTGATGTCTTATTCTTTATATATCGAAAAACGAGGTGAATGTGAATGTGAAGTATACTCGTTGATGGCTGATACCGACTTTAGGCTGCCCCGACGACTTTACTTTTTATAATTGTTTACTAAGGATTATTATCACTTGAAAACATACAACTGTATGCAAATTATTTGCATGTCAATAATTAATCTGTCTCCTTCACTCACTATGTTACATTATAAAGAATAAGGAAAATACATTATGTCAGGTTTTGAGACAATGCTGAAGAATATATCTGCTGAGATGTTGTGATAAAAACAATAAAGGTGAGGATGTTCGTTTGAATAATGTATCAAATATATTATCCCTCCAGGTATTGGTTAAATAATGACTACTGTTTTTTTACAAAGATGTATTTGACATTAAATAACCCATGAAGGTGGATATGCCATTAAACAAAGATCAAACATTTAGAGTGTCCTGGGTATGAAATTAAACTGCATCTTATGGTGAAGTTCCAATTGTAGAATTTTGGTGAATGTGGAGTACCTCTTTATTGCCATTACTCCTAAGTCCACCCTGATCCAAAGTAGTAGTACCTGTTAGGATCCTATCTATGAGTTAAATAGATAAAAAACTGAGTTTGGAAAAATGTGTTTAAAAAAAACTGAGTTTATAAAAAAGAATACCCAACAGGAATTAATAAAAGAAAAATGACTTCAGCATAAAATAACCCAACTAGGATTGACATGCCATAAAATCCAACCAACCAACCAATCAAACTTTTAGCCTAATATAAGGGGGTTGCATGATATGTGAGATTCGATGAAACTTGAATATATATGGTACTAGAAGTGGCTACCCGGCATCGCCTGGGTAGAGGGGGGATTTTTAAAAGTTAGTCTCGCGGATCTATCATTACTTATCACGAGTGAGATCCTCGCTGGTTGCCCCATAAAAATCCCCACGGAAATATATAACAATATAGTAAGAAATTTACATTCAATGATTTACATTAAAAAAATTAAAAAAAGATATAAATGATGCAATTAATTCAATCAATCAATATCATATTTCAAAGCAAAAAAAAAAAAGACACATAAAAAAAGATAAACAAAATAACATGCAAATGACTTTCGCTTCTGTTACTTTTCAAATTTGAATTTTTAAATATCTTCCCAAATATAAATAAAATCTTCATTATTTTTTGCTCAAAAACCAAGCCCTGGTGATATTTAATGTGTATATATATATTTACTTTGTCGTTAATTGTTTTATTTTCAAAGTTTCCTTTGGACATACATATACACACAACTGCCTTTTATATATATATACTAGCAATAGTACCCAATCCATGACCGGACTATATATAAAGATTGGACCATAAATAGGCGAAAGAATCCGAGCTAAAATTAAATGAAACTGCTGGTATAGCTATAATAGAATACAGGCAGCGCAAATCGGTTGATTTTGGTTTATTTAATTAATTATATCCCTTAATTAGTAAAAAAAATCAATATCCAAATTTGGCGTGTGTATTAGTTAGAAGGGTTTAAAGGTGTATACAAGATTTCGAATCTGAGTGACCTCCTTTTCCAGAGTTATACGTCGACACATACATACCAAACTTCCTTTTATATATATAGATGTATAGAAGAAAGATAGATAGATTGACACAAACAAAGAGCAAACCTCTAATATTAGGCTAAAATTCAGGTCTCAAGAAGTTGCATGATACATGAGAGTATGTACAGTGTTATTCTTTATATCTAAACCATGCGCATCATTGTTGTTTTGTTATTTTCTTTGGTTGATTTCTGTGTACATTTTATCAAAGCCTACTTTGTATTATTATTTATTATGATTTGTGTGTAGAGCAAGTCAGCCTAATAAAAACAAAATATGGATGTCTTTGAGCTTACTAGTTGAAAATAGAAACTTTGTTGACAGGTTATGTAGCATTTGCTTCTTGGACTCTCAAACAAATCATGTTGGTACCAAATGTGCTTTAACAATGTTACCAATAGACTCCATTGATCATCTGTCAAATGGTATATAAACTGACTGTAATTATTAATATACCTTAACTATATATATATATATATAGAGAGAGAGAGAGAGAGAAGTGAATTGGTAACAGAAGTTAGCTACCCAAGTTTTACCGAAAAGAATCTCCAGGAGAACTATATATATATCTTGCAGTATACTTGTTAACTTAGCGATGGATCAAGTTTTTTGTGGTATTACTATTAGTATTAGAGTGCTCAATATCAGTCATAGTCATTATATATATATATATATATATTTAATTCTCACCAACTTGTCACCCCCCACCTCCTACAAAAATCTCTACTGCTAATGTTCATTTGAACCACTACCAATTCCTACTACCTCCCACTACCAATTCTTACTACTTCCCACTACCAATTCCTACGCTACTACTCGTTTTAAAAATGAGACACCTGACACACTCCATCAGTTTCCCACCTGAAGATGGCAGATAGACATTTGGTGGATTGGTACACCAGTTCCACCCTGACATTCAAAAGATGGCCAGACAGTTAGAAAGAATCGAACAAAAACTCGTCCGACAAGAATCGTCAGTAGAGTTTAACACATTAAAAAAAAATGCTGCCTAACTACATTTATTATATATATATATATATATATATATATATATATATATATATATATATATATATAAATGTTGAAAGGATAAATAAATAAAGTAATGAGAATATTGAATGAATAAATTGATTTAATTTGAGTTACCAACATGTGTTTTGGCCAGGAGTTTGTTCATGTACACATGTATTCTATTTATTATTTTGAATATAAAATAAAATAGTAATAATAGAAAATTATAAAATATTTAAGTATACAAAGAGAAAAGGCCTTCATCAGGGTAAAATGTTTGATATCTATATTAGGAAATGTGCTACCTTGGTAAGTTTTTAAGTTAGTATTAAATATTTGCAGCTCTATTTTTACATGTTATGCTTACTTTACTGTTTATTTTATGGTTAATAGTTTTTCACATAAACGTTTATGCAGAATACATTAATTACATAATTGGTTGCAACAAAACAACTGCAAGGTGGACTGGGGTATATAATGAGGGGGTCTATGATAGGTCAATCAAATTTTTGTTGGGGTCTACAGATTTAAAAGTTTAACAAACCCTGGTTATGTTACCGTTGTCATGCTCATGTAATATATGTATATGTGTGTGTATATATATATATATATATATTTGCTAGGGATGTTATTGTTGAGGTGGGGATCACCTGAAGGTATTTACCAAAATTTTTTTTTTTTTTTTCCTTCATCTTGCCCTACCATTTGCTTGATTGAATCTCTCTTTACCCAATTTGATTTACAATGTGACTTTTAAACGATCTACTGGTCATTACTTTTGACAAAGCACCGGTCGAAAGGGCCCTTAAGTTTCTTTTTTTTCTTTTTCTTTCTCTTTCGAAAATAAAAGAAATTTGCTGATCAATAAAATGTCGTTATTTTTTCAAAATCTTATACAAGTTTAGCTGTACAAAAAATTTGTTTATATATATATATATATATATATAGTGTGTGTGTGTCATCTTTTATAAGCTGAGGTTAGTTTGGCACAAGACCACAAGTTGAAAGTCACTATTTATAATTTACAAGACCAGCTTATTAACCATGATAGGGACAAGCCAGATTCACATCTCTATCTGATGGTGAGGTTCCAGTTTTGGAGGTTTGGGGAATGTGGAGCACCCCTTCATCATCATTGCTCCCTGGTCCACTCTGACCCGGAATGGTAGTACCTGTTAGGGTCCCATCTATGGGTTAAATAGAAAAATGTATTTATAAAAAAATTGTATTATCCATTAAGAATTGATTTATTTCAAAACTTTATCAGCATTAAATGACCCACTGAGGTTGATATGCCGTAAAACAAAACAAACCAAACCAGATTCACATGTATGAGTATGTGAGCATGTGCACATAAATGCACATTTAGGTAGATTTGTGTTAGATATAAACAAACTGAGATTGAGTGACATAGAGATGAACAGATAGATAGATATAAACAGATTGAAATAGATAAATAGATAGATATGAACAGATTAAGATATATATATATATATATATATATATATATATATGTATGTGTGTGTGTGTGTATTGTTTTTCTGTTTGATTTCTTAAAAAAACTTAATAAAGATATAAGCTGCGAGAGCAGACAAGTAAGTAAACAAAAAATGAATTGCTACTTTGTTTGTTTATTCCCTAATGGTTGTCTTGTTTGTTTGTGCAATTATATATTTGTATGTCTCTGTTGATATATGTGTGTATATATATATATATATATATATATATATATATATATATATATATATATAGTGTGTGTGTGCTTGTAGACTTATTTATTTACTAAAAATTTGAATGTGTGTATTTCTGTGTATCAGTACATATATATTTCAGTTAGTTTGTTTTGAATAAATGTATATTAATGTGTGTGTGTGTGTGTGTATGTAATAGTATATATGTATATATATATATATATATATATATATAAAAGAGTAAAGTCGTTGGGGCGGCCTAATGTTGGTATCAGCCATGCAGCGAGGGAGTCTATCTCCTTTTCATTAGCACTAGACCAAGGAGATTATTTTTAGCGTCTGGGGTTGGAGCGCCACACCTACCATCAGCTCCTTACTTTACCACACAGATCCCTGTGCTACTCATACGCTGAGTTGGCAAGGGCGGGTATTGATCTAGGAACCTTGTGGTTTCTAACCGAACGCTCTACCGACTGAGCTATATATATGTATATATATATACTGTTATTTCCTTATCTGTGGTCTTTTTTTGGGGTGTGTATATATATATATATATATATATATATATATATATATATATATATATATCCACCTGCCTAGGAATTGCTCGGTTCTTGGTTCAATACTGGTCCCCACCAACTAATTACTTAGGCTAGACGGGCGGTCCGATAAATTGGCTGGTCACTTCAAGCTCTAGTACTTATATGATTGTCCCAACCCTATTGCCCTTAATGCAAGTCCCAACCCTTTTTATCATATATGTGCTAAAAGGCGGTGGCTGAATGTCCTGGGTATGACGTTAAACTCTATCTGATGGTGAGGTTCCAATTCTGGAGGTCTGGAAAATGTGGAGCACCCCTTCATCACCATTGCTCCCAGGTCAAGTCTGACTCAGAGTGGTAGTACCTGTTAGGATCCCATCAATTGATTAAATATAAAAACACTAGTTTAAAAAAATGAGTGCTCATCAAGAATGAATAAAACAAAAATATCTTTGGCTTAAAATGACCCAACAAGGGTTGACATGCCGTAAAAACCAACCGGCCAACTCAGCACATGAGTAGCACAGATTGAGTAATCTGATCTGTGTGTAAGTGGGGAGCTTACGGTTGGTGTGGCACTCTACCTCAGTAAAAACACCTCATTGTCCAACTGATACCAACAATAGGCTACTCCGCCAACTTTTTTTTTTTTTTTTTAGTTAAAAAACATTTTTCATAACTATTTTTTTTTTCTGTTACTTTAAACTGAATGACTTAAAGATAAGTACCTTAAACAATAGAAAATTTTGTATCTTTTATCAATTGACAATTTTCCTTCTTTTTAATTAAATTAATTTTTAAAATTTATTTTTGATATTTTTCATTTTTGTATATCAAGACTTTCAAGAATATTTGGCTGAAAAGAGGGAATTATTGGGAGTGATTTTTAAATGTTTGAAAAAAAAATGTAAAAATTTGTTTGTTTTTTATTTTTGGTTTTTCTTTTTTTTTTCCTTCTTTGTTCATGATTTTTTCTTAGTCCTTTTTTTTTTGTTACCTCTTCCCATTCATTGTACCTTGAAAATGAATCAATTCTTATCATTTTCATCTACTTGAACAGTTTTTTTTTCCCACCTCACCGACCACCATCTTTTTTTTTTCTCTGCCATTTTTTATTTGTTCTTTGTTGCAAATCGTCACTCATTAATTGCTACCTGTCCCTCCTGCTTGCGTTTGTTTTAATGTGTTAAGTACTGCAAAATTGGCAGGGTCTCATTAGGGAAAGTCGTTAGCCATTCCTTCCTTCCACTCATCTGTGCATCTGTAATTAGCCAACAAATTGACTGCATTAATTCAATGTGGATACATCACATTATTGCAAAGTATTCAATGGTGGCACCAAGGGGAAATTATTTTGCACAAACCAAATGGTAAAAAAAAAACCCCCAAAAAAACAATAAAAGAGAGAATAAAGAATATGAGAAGAGAAAAAAATCCTTTTTTTTTTAAATTTATCCTTTTTATTTCTTCCTGTTGTTTGATTTCAAGTTCTTTATTGTAAATTCTTTGATTTTTTTTTTAAGTTTTTTTTTCTTTGATTTTTCTTTTCTTTTTCTTTTTGTCTTCTTTTTTGCAAAGTGTTGATACCTAGGGAAAATTTCTTCCAAAATAAAAGAATTGAAGAAAAGTTTATTAGTAAAGGAAAAATATTCTTTTATTTTTTCCTTCTTTTCTTCTGTTTGATTTCAAGATCTTTATTGTAAATTTTTACCTTTTTCAAAAAAAAAAAAAAAAAATTTGTTTTTATTTTCTCTCTTTCATTTAATTTTACTTTTTTTCACACCTCATTTTCTTCCATCTCTTTTTTATTTTTTTTTATCCATTTTTGCTTTTACTCTCTTTTCTTTTACTCTTCTTTTCTTTCTCCCATTTTTTCTTTCTTTCTCCTTTTTTTCCTTTACTGCTCTCTCCTTTTCTTTTCTTTTATTTCTACTCCTACTCCTGGGTTTCTTTTTTAAAAGCTTTTTTCTCCCTTTTTCATTTCATTTTTTTGTTTTTTTGTTTTTTACATTTTTCTTTTATTTTTATTTATTTTTCTTCATTGTTTTTCTTTTTCTTTTTCCATCTCTTTTCCTTTTACACTCTTTTCTTCTCTATTCTTTTTTAATGCTCTCTTTTTTTCTCCCATTTTTTGTACTCATTCTGATTCTCTGATATTCTTCATTTATTTAAGACATTTTTTCTCTTTGTTTTCTTCTTCATTGTTTTTATTTTATTTTATTTTCTCTTTTGCTTTTACTCTCTTTTCTTTTACTCATCATTTTTTCTCTTCTATTCTCTTTTTTCTTTTACAGTTCTTTTTTTCTTCTTCATTTCTATTCAATATGATTTTTCTTTTCTGTTCCTTCTTCATTTTAATTTATTTCTTTCTTTCTTTTTTTTTTTTCATTTCTTCATTCTAATTTTTTTCTTTTTTTTTTCACCTTTTTCTTTTCATTTTTTTCTTTTTCCTTTTCTTTCTCTGATTTTCTTTTTTATTCTCTTTTGCTTTCAATCATTTTTTTCTTTTCTTTTTTTCTCCTCCATTCTCATTTTTCTTTTATTGCTCCTTTTTTTTCTCTCTCTTTTTTTATTTCTACTCAATCAGATTTTTCTTCGTTTTGATTTATTAATTCCTTCGTTTTTTGTTTTTTTTTTAACTTTTTTTTGTTACCTTTTTTTTTTTTGTTACTTTTTTTTTGTTTCTATTCAAACATCCAGTTTCCATAGTTGGAAACTTTTTCAGACACTCCATTGTTTGGAATGAAAGGTTCACCACAATATTTTATCACTCAGTTTGGCCAATCCACTTGTTTTTTTTTAGTTTCTTTTTTTGTTTATTTTTTGTTTGTTATTTTATTCATGGATTCTTTATTGTAATTACTATTTATTCCAACATAAAAAAAATTACTTGACATATTTCATCCTTTGGTTATCTAGGGGCCATTCTGGTCTAGAGAAACTTGTGGGTGTCATTCACCTCAAACTACAACCCTTTAAGCAAAATTTGTGGGAGGGAGAAATGTGCATTCTATAGCAGGGATTAAAATATGTGTCCTCAGTCACCTACTATGGGTTTGTAGTTAGCAACCTAGACCAATTTATTTGTGCCGTGAGTTTGATCTTAACAAAGGAGCCATATTTATGTTTTTTGTGATAGACTAAGCTAAGTTTAGTAAATCACACAACCACATAAACTAAATCAGTTGTAGACAAACTCAAAGTTCCAATGAGATCAATGAAAAGGGCAATGATAGGAATATCTCCTAAGAGATAAAGAGATCAACACGAATAAGATATTGGACTGTGAAATATCAAAGTTATCAAACAATGAAAATGTGCAGGGTGAATAAATAGAAGGGAGGATAACTAATGGGGCAAACAAAAAGGGTTAATAGACTGGTGCCCACTGAATAATAAGTGTTGTATGAAAAGATCTGACAAAAGATGGTGGGTTGTTTTGTTTTATGGCATATCAACCTTCTTAATTTGCCATACAATACCAATAAAAAAAAAATAGTTGAATGGGAAGTCTCTAATCCCCACAAATGGTGGGGTGTAGAAAAACAACAAAATAAAATGCAGTCAAAATAAACCCGGTTCACAAAGAGTTAAACCCCCAAAAAATGATCTGCAATACATTTACATACAGTATTGGAAAAAAAAAAGAAGAAAAAGACCAGTGCCAATACTTCAATGGCTTAGTGTTATAGGTGATACACCCTATTTGACCAATGGAATGCACCGACAGCTTACTATAAATAAACAGGGATAATTGTGGCTTAGGGGGAAGCCAATGCGAGTGCCAATAACTCTGTTTGTCGGACATAATTTCCACATCTCTCTATTGTATTGTCTACTTTCTGTTAATACATTTTTCTACTTTTCATTACCCATTGTTTTGTTCTTATTTGACCCCTTAAAACCTCACAACACTTAGACACACATAGGAAGTTATTATTTTCCTTGATTATTGTTGTCACTTTGTTGTAAGAAAAAATCAACTTCTCAGAACGCCAAAAAAAAAAAAGGGTAATTTCTTAAAATTGTCTTTTCCTTGATTTGATATCCTAATATGTATTTAGGTTACATAATGGATAGGTAGCCTATTCATTTTGTTATGATGTGTAGAAACATTTGAAGAAAAATAGGAAGTTAGTATTTAAAGGGCCGGGTTATCTCAGTCGGTAGAGCATTCGGCTAGAAACCGCAAGGTTCCTAGCATATGAGTAGCACAGGGATCTGGAAAGCGATTGACTTACTTGCTTGGACATAAATATAACAGTTGCACAGGGCCGGGTTAGCTCAGTCGGTAGAGCGTTCGAAAACCAAAAGTTCCTAGTTCGATACCCGGCCTCGCCAACTCAGCGTATGAGTAGCATAGGGATCTGTGCGGTAAAGTAAGGAGCTGGTGGTAGGTGTGGCGCTCCACCTCAGACACAAAAACAATCTCCTTGTCTAGCGCTAGTGAAAAGGGAATAGACTCCCTCGCTGATTAGCTGATACTGACTTTAGGCCACCCCGACGACTTTAGTTTTACTTTTTATGGAAGTGGAAAAAGAAAGAACAAGAATAAGGAGGAAATTTTTATTGGTAATAGGATCCATGCAAAGGAGGTAAGTAGAAAGTGGACTAAGAGGAAAAGGGGAAGTGGAGGTTAGTTGGGTGTTTTAGCCCAACCTGTTTGACATGGGTAGTATGCAGCACAAGCTTGCAAGTATGGGTCATCCAGCGGGTATTGAACTTGCTTTTCAGTAGCAATGGATCAGAGTGGTCACCCAATTACATATTGAACAAGCTTATTGCCATTTAACTTGGCAAGAAAAAAAAGCTATACAACAGATAGATAGATAGATATGGGCAGACTGGGATAGATAGATAGATAGAGAAATATGGGAAGACTGGGATAGATAGAGAAATATAGGAAGACTGGGATAGATAGAGAAATATAGGAAGACTGGGAATAGATGATTTGGGATAGATAGAGAAATATGGGAAGACTGGGATAGATAGAGAAATATGGAAGACTGGGATAGATAGAGAAATATGGGAAGACTGGGATAGATAGAGAAATATGCTGGGATAGACTGGGATAGATAGAGAAATATGGGATGGGATAGATAGAGAAATATGGGAAGACTGGATAGATAGATATGGGATAGATACTGGGATAGATAGATAGATAGATATAGATAGAGAGATATAGACTGGGATAGATAGATAGATAGATAGATTATGGGAAGACTGGGATAGATAGATAGATATGGGAAGACTGGATAGATAGATAGATATGGGAAGACTGGGATAGATAGATAGATATGGGAAGACTGGGATAGATAGATAGATATGAAGACTGGGATAGATAGATAGATCTGGGATAGATAGATAGATAGATAGATATGGGAAGACTGGGATAGATAGATCTGGGATAGATAGGGAGACTTAGATAGATAGATAGGGTCTGGTGGTTATTTTGTTTTATTGCATATCAACCCTTTCTGGGTCATTTAATGCTGAATCATGTCGTTTCGATAAACAAAGCACTCGGGTTGCTTACAGAACCTGTAAGTGCTTAAGTGGTCTCCCAAGTAAGTATTGAATAGGCTCATCGCTGCTTAACTTCAGTGATCTAGTGGTAACTGGTGTTTTCAGTGTGATTTGACTGTAATGACAAAAACAATGGAAAGATGTGATAGAGGTGTTTGCTGGTAATATGTAGCTTAGGCTATCACTACCATGGTTGTCTTGGAAGGAAGCAAGAAAGGTTTTTGTCCATTGAATACAAAATGGTGGCTGCTAATGATGATGATATGCATTATTTTTATAGATTTGGTTGAATGGAGTTTCTTCAAAATTGTACAATGAAGATAAATTTAGCTATTCATATTTGAATAAATACATGGATAAAATATCTGACAGAATGGAAGGGAAATAAAAGGTGAAAATCAATTTGATTGAGTGTTTATGTATTTATTGTAATGTTTTCCCTTGTATTAACTTCATAAGAGAAAGGAATTGGAAAAAAAATTAATTTAGATTTTAGGAAAAATATATAGGAATATCCCAATGATTCATAAGATGTTTAACCAAAAGCACAAATGTAACCCAGTCATTAAAACATATTGGCCTACTATAAATCATCACCTTTTTGGTATAATACACAAATCTAATTCCAGGTTCATTTAAGGACAATACTAATGAATATGCCTTCATGGCCCCAGTCATCAAAATATGTTGGCCTACCTCAAATCATGACCTTTTTGGTAATAAGTACAAGTTGATCTTTGACAAAACATATTAAACAGGAGAAAGGTGTCTCCTATGATGATGTCTCTCTCTCTCTCTTTTATATATATATATATATAGTTTAGTTTATAGATAAAAATATTCTGTTATAAGAATTTGATAAGCAGACATTGTGAAAATAATGATGGAAAATCTTTTGGGATTTTAGAAGACAAATTGGCTGATATTTTTAAAATGATAATGTAGCTCTAATTTAGATAAATAAGACAAACTTTATTTTCTTCAGATTTCAAAAGATCTTTAAGCCCATATACTTTATATAGGAATGCTCATATTTCTAAAGGAAAAATCATACTAAGCATAGAGGATTTAAGTGTGTGTGTGTGTGTGTATTATGAAAATGATAATGTAGCTCTAATTTAGATAAATAAGACAAACTTTATTTTCTTCAGATTTCAAAAGATCTTAAAACCAATATACTTTATATAGGAATGCTCATATTTCTAAAGGAAAATCATACTGAGGATTAAGTGTGTGTGTGTGTGTGATTATGAAATGATAATGTAGCTCTAATTTAGATAAATAAGACAAACTGATTTCAAATGATCTTCAAACCAATATACTTTATATAGGAATGCTCATGTTTCTAAAGGAAAAATTACTGAGCATAGAGGATTTAAGTGTAATATATATAGGGTTAAAATTGCAAATTTTTAGGGATTTATGAAAATATGTTTGCACCTACAAGAACATGAATATTACTTTATGCAAATTGGCATGTAATTGAATATGGGCCCTGTATCATAGATTCGAGTGTGTGTGCATATCATAGATGAGGGCATGAAACTCTAGCACCGGCTCTGTGTTTGTGTTATAATTAAAATGGAAAAATTTGGCTTGGGCATAGATTTTAATGAATTTAATCATTACTAAGGACACGATTTATGTTATTTTTAACTTAAATTTTAACTGTTAATTGTATTTAAGGAAAAAAATAGATAAAATAAAACAGATGAATGATAAGACTAAGCAGAATTAATAAACATGTACAAACAAAAAAAGTACTTTCTATTTCAGTATTACAGGCGACGTGTGCTTTTAAGTATGAATGACAAAAAGTATAATAATTTGTGTTTTTTATGTTAATAAATTCTCGGAAAATATTTATCTCCCTTAAAAATTAGTTCTCTTGCGGCCATCTGTAGGGAAATAATGACCAATGAAAAACAGTTAAAAGCACAACTAACGGTTAAAATTTAAGTAAAAAATAACATACATTGTGTCCTTAGTAATAATTAAATTCATTAAAATCTATGCCCAAGCCAAATTTTTCCATTTTAATTTTGATGACGATTTGCAATTTAACCCCTATATATATATATATATATTATATATATATATACACACTTAAATCCTTTATGATTTTTCATTTAGAAATATGAGCATTCCTATATAAAGTTTTGTTTTATTCATTTTTGATGGGTACTCAAATTT
>CM042153.1:69261697-69269197 GCA_023376005.1 Doryteuthis pealeii
TACATTTGTATTTTTTACAAAATAGTGGGGCAGACTGGGCTTTTTAATCTTGGCGAGGTAACCAGTCTAGGAGAAGGAAAACTCTGAATTAAAACCTGTTAAACTCCACTTAAGAAATTGACCTTGTGTAGCATCCTGCTCATGCAAAGGGATTGGTACACACACACACACACACTCACACATATATATATATATATATATATATATATATATATGAGATGTTTAGTATTACACACATACAATAGAATTGGTCATGTGTGACTAATTTAATGCTATCCACTTATGAGATTGGCCTTAGTGGGCCACTGAGAACATTCCGCCCCTATCACCCCTACATGACACTTTTTCTGATCTTCTCATTTTATTTATTTAATCTTTAAATATTTTGTTACCAGAACTTGTTTCTTTCCTCTTTTGTTTATTGATGTCATTTCTGGAGAGGGGGGGTCGATTATTTTTCTTTTTTTTTTTTTTTTTGAATATTTTTTCTTCTTCTGATTTGACTCTCTCCCTCAACATCACTATACACTACCCCCCCCCTCATCGAACCCGGACCGCTTACTATTGTCACTAGACCAATTGATTTTTTTCTCGTTTCCTTTGTAGTGTTAATAGCCGACAACAAACTCTGAAAGCTTCCACTATGACACAACATCAATGGCGGTGGGGAAAAAATATTATTGCTGCTTTTTATTTATTAATTTGTTTTTTTTGTTTGTATTTATTTATTTATTTTTTTTTTATGGTGTTGATTACACTGTTTTCTCCCACCCTCTCCTTTTCTCAACCCCACCCCCAAAAAGTAAAAAAAAAAAAAAAAAAAAGGTCTCTATCAGTCTTGTGATTCACACAAACAAGCACTTTAGTCCTCCTGCACCAAAATACTTATGTTTGCTTTTTATTCACATAATTTCACTTTTTTTTTTACCCCCCCCCTTTTTTTGTGGGGTAATCTTTATCTTCACCCCCCCCCCCCTCATACCTATAACCCCTATCATTGGCTTTGCTGGCAAATTTGACCAATATTTACAAGTGAAATGATTCTCTTTGTTGTTTAAGATAAATACTACCATATATTTTTTTTGTTTTTTGTTTATTCATAGATTGCTTAATTCTCTACTTCTCTATCCACGTCTTTTTTTCCTTCTTCTTTTCCTCACTTTCCTTATCTGTTTCTTTTCTTTTGTTTTTCTTTCTTTTCCATACTTTGTCTTTTTTCTTCTTTTCCTTCTCTTTTCCCTTTCTCCTTTTTTTTCTTCTCTTTCTCTCTGGCTCATTTTTTTATCTTTCTTTACTGTTATCGTTCTTTCTTTCTTTCCTCTTTTTTCTTTCTTTCTCTTTCTTTCCTTATATCTCTCTTCCCCTGTTTTATTTATTCATAGATTACTTCATTCTCTACTTCTCTATCCTCATCTTTTTTCCCTTCTTTTCCTCGCTTTCCTTATCTGTTTTTTTTTTGTATTTCTTTCTTTTCTTTTTCTCATACAATTTTTTTTTCTTCTTTCACTTCTCTTTTCACTTTCTCCTTTTTTTCTTCTCTCTCTCTCTCTCCTTGTTTTTTCCTTCTTTTTTTGTCCCTTTATTCTCTCTCTTTCCTTTTCTCTCTCTCTCTCTCTCTCTCTCTCTCTCTCTCTTTCCTTCCCCTGTACTCTATCTCTCTTCCCTCTGTTTTTCTTTTAAACTGTATCTAGTGGTGAGGCTCCAATTCAGGATCTCTGGAGAGTATGGAGTACCCCTTTATTACCATTACTCTCAAGTCCACTCTGACCTGGAGGTGGTACCTGACAGGGTTCCATATATGGGTTAAATAGAAAAAATGAGTTTAAAAAAAATGAGTTTGAATTTTTAAAAAAATACCAATTAAGAATAAATAAAACAAAATGTATTCAGCTTGAAATAACCCAACAAGGATTGACACCCCATAAAACCCAACCAACCAACCAACCAACCTGTTTTTCTTCCTTTACTTCATTGTTTTTGTTCTCATTTTTTTCATAATTATTTTCTTCTTTCTCTTCCTTTTCTGAAAGATCTATTTCTATTTCATACATTTGTTTCTTTTTTCTTTTCTTTTTTTTATCATATGCAACCAGGAACTTTCTTTTTTTTTAACCCGGATCATTCTGGAAATTCACCAGACTATTTCAGTCTTTAGATCCACATCCTGTGGATCAGTCTGGTCTTTTCAAATCAAACCATTTTCCTCTTCCATCTAATCCATCTTGTCGATTGAGAAGAATACATCCTTTTCTTTATTTTTATATTCAAATACCAATGCACTGAACATATATGCCTATATATATATATATACATATATATATTTCATCAATACAAAAGAAAGAATAACAATGAAACGAGTT
Source organism: Doryteuthis pealeii (assembly GCA_023376005.1). NCBI lineage: Eukaryota > Metazoa > Mollusca > Cephalopoda > Myopsida > Loliginidae > Doryteuthis > Doryteuthis pealeii. The sequence goes on from CM042153.1 coordinate 69,264,058, forward strand.
CATTGGTATGAAGTTTGAAGTGTTGCTTATTTATATGTACTTATATCGATAATGTTCTAGTTTAGCTCAATTAAATTTACCTAGCAATTGCAAGATTCTGAGTTCGTTACCGGTCTCACCTTGGTAATCTGATCTGTACAGTAAAGTATTTGGGAGCTGATTGTAGATGTGGCACTTTGCCTCAGCAAAACAATCTCTCTGGTCTAGCTTGAGTCCTGATTGACTGATGGTCTCAGCGTAGATATGGTAATAGATAAATATCCATCATTCTGCATTATGCTCTCAGCAATGCAAGGACTGTATTGAGTTACAGCTTGTCTCCTTGTCTACCAACTGGACGCTTGATGGAATCCCACTGTGATGGTGAGCTCTATTGTCTAGGGCTTTAGAATATACCGACTGCACCTCTGCAGAGGGGTAAGACCCCCCCAACGAGGCCACCTGTTGGCCGTGGGTATCAACCCGTGATGCTTAAGGATGGAATCCTGATGGCTGAGCTGTCCATGACAGGCGACAATCCACTTTGGCCCTTACTTAGGCTAGACGGGCATCCGTAGAGACCCTGCCGATCAAACCTTAACATCTATATGATTGTCCCAACCCTAACAACTCAACAATTTTGTCTATAACACACTTAATTGCTACTAGAAGCAAAAAGCTGTTGCCTTTATAATCAACCTTGACAGATAAGAAGATAATAATTATTCAGCCACTTCTAAACAAGTCTTTTACTTTTAGTCAACTTCTTGCTTATATTTTGCCTTTATTCATTTTTGCAACTTGGTTTTATTTACTATCAAAATGTCTGTATGTATCAGTTCACTAATATGTATGTCTTTGCATATCTGTATCTTTGCATCTATGTGTATATTTACACACACACACACACACACACACATATATATATATGTATACATATACATACACAAAGACATAATATTTATGTACATACATATATAGAAAATAAAAATTATATATATATATATATATATATATATATAATGTATAATTTTTATTCTTAATAGTTGTATGCATATATATATATATATATATATATATATATATATATATATAATATTTACGTACATACATATATAAAAATAAAAATTATATATATAAATTATATATATAATTTATTTATATTATATATATATATATATATATATATATGTATGTATGTATATATGTAATTTTGTTTTCTTATATATTTATGTATACTATATCTTTGTTTTTGTATATTGGGATATTTATACAAAATGGTCAAAATATTTTTCTGAAAAACAAAACTACACCAATATCCTCTTAGGATGTTTTTTGTAAAGAAAATCCAACACAATGACCCAAATCCTCATTGAATGAAACTAAAATGGCCACTGCTTAGTTCAGAAAATCAAATCTTCACTCAGTGCTTTTTATGCCAATTCTCTTCAATGGTTTGGTCGCTTCTTTGACTCACTGGCTAACCGGCCGTCTGTCTCAAGAAATTCTCTTCATGCATAATAAGTATTAATGCGTTTTTTTTAAAGGTCTATTATTTCAACTTATAAGCAGCTTAAAGCCATGAGATGAATATACAAAAGATTTTGGGAGGTTTTCTTTTTCCTTTTTCTTTTTTCTTTTTTGTATACAATTTTTCTCTTTGTCTTTATTTCTGTCTCACCTCTTCTTTCTTTTTCATCGTTTCTTTCACTCTGCATTTTCCGCCCTTTTTAATTTACAAAAAAGGCCTTCTCATCAACTCTGTTTCTTTGCTTCCCATCTCTGTCTGTCTCTCTGTCTTCTCCACTCTCTATTTTATGTTCTTTTTCTTGCTTCTTTCTCTCTTTCTTTCGCTATTTTCTTCTCACACTTCTCTGTTTCTTTTTCTTTTCTTAAAAATCTCTCATCTTCTCTGTTTCTTTGCATTCTCTCTCTCTCTCTCTCTCTCTCTCTCTCTTCTTTTTTCTCTTCTCTTTCCTTTGCTATTTTTTCTCCCCTATATTACTTTATTTGTTTCTCTTTTTTCTCTCCCCATATTATCAGTCTTCTCCTCATTTCATTTGTTCTCTGTATTTCTCCAGTTTATTTCTCTTTTTTTTCATTTCATCTTCTTCTTGTGTCTCTTTTCCTCCTACACCCCTCTCTCTCTCATCATTTCTATTCTGCTTTTTTCTTTTCTTTCATATGTCCTTTTATTTTCTATAACTGTATATGAATCATTTTTTCTTTGATTCTCTCTCCCTTTTCTTTTTCTCTGCCCTGTCAGAGGGACTTAGTCTCCTCTCCCCAGAAAGGTGTCCTACACTGTATCTATGAGTGATAGAACCGTTTGCAAAAAATTATTTTGGCATAAAATAACCCTAAACGGATTGACATGTTATTAAAATCAACCCATCTCTTCTAATTTTTTAGTTTCTTTATCTTCCCTCCCTCCTTTCACTTTCTCTTTGATTGTCTCTCTTCTCCTACTTTCACTTTCTCTTTGATTCTCTCTCTTCTCCTACTTCACTTTCTTTGATTCTCTCTCTCTCCTACTTTCACTTTCTCTTTGATTCTCTCTCTTCTTTTTCTCCTTCTTCACTTTCTCTTTGATTCTCTCTCTTCTCTCCTCATACTTTCACTTCTCTTTGATTCTCTCTCTTCTCTCTCCTCACTTTCACTTTCTTTGATTCTCTCTCTTCTCTCCTCCTTTCCTTTCTCTTTGATTCTCTTGATTCTCTCTCTTCTCTCCTCTTCCTTTCACTTTCTCTTTGATTCTCTCTCTTCTCTCCTCCTCCTTTCACTTTCTCTTTGATCTCTCTCTTTTCCTTCTTCTTCTTCTCTCTTCTCTCTTCTCTTCTCTTCTCTCTCTTCTCTCTCTCTCTTCTCTTCAGTCAGTTCTCTCTTCTCTTCAGTTCAGTTCTCTTTCTCTTCTTTTGTCTGACATTGTCTCTCCTTCTCTCTATTAATTTTTTGTTCCTTTAGTCTTTCTTCTCTTCCCCATTCATCTCATTACCTCTCTTATTCTCTATCTTTCTTCTCTTTGATATTTTATTCTCTTCCTTCCAATTTCTGTCACCTTATCTGTCTTTCCTTTTTTCACTCCTATTCATTTTCTTATTCCTATTTATTACTTCCTCTTTTACTATTACATAATTTCCGCAAAGATTCAAGCTGTGCTACTCATGTGTTGAATTGGTGAGGGCCAGTATCAAACCCTGAACCTTGTGGTTTGTAGGCGGATACTCTAATGACTAAGATATACTTGGGCAAGTAATTTGGCAGCTCCAGGTGCTTTTGTCAGTATCATGAAGGTGACAAATTACAATAGACTGCCGAGCTCACCTGATACTCTCCAAGTGCTACTTGCTAATATCCTTAGGAAAGGTATGGGTCCAACCATTCTCCCTCCATCTATGTGTAAATATTAGGGCAAACTAGGTTATTTAATTTTGGTTGGGCAACCTATCTAGGAGAAGGAAAACTCTGAATTAAAATCAGTTGTAGACCTGGAGAGGGGTGGACTCCACCTTTCCAAGACAGGCAATATGATTAGTGCCCCCCCCCCCAATTATCCAGGTTATGGGATAAATCTTTCACTTTAAATTATGAGGAACTGGCATTAACTAATTTTACTTCCTGGATTTTGACCTTTTAAAAGGCATTCCAGTTTGTTGATTTAAGTCTTTAATTATGTTGCTTCTGATTGCTGAAAGTAGACAAAAACAAAAATTAAAAATTACATGTTTGATAAAAAAAAAGAAGAAAAAAACTTGTAATATATTTTAGATACCCCCTCCCCATTCAAAGTTGAAATGACAGCATTTATCCGGTTTCTGTTTTTCAGATATGAAAATTATTTTTCTTTATAACAAAAATGCTGGGATAATCAGTTTCAATAATTTATGTCGTCCTGCGGACAGCACAGAACATTAAACTGTATCTAGTGGCAAGTTCCAAATTCTGGAGCTCTAGGGAATGTGGAGTACGCCTTTATCACCATTAGTTCAAGTTCCACCCTGCCCTGTTAGGGTCTCCTCTATGGGTTAAATAGATTTTTGAAAAATGAGTATTAAAAATGTGTTTATAAAATTGATTTTGAAAAAGAAAAATTGAATATCTAGTGAGAATGAATAAAGATGTCTTAGGCATAAAATAACCCAACAAGTGTTGACATACCGTAAAATCCAACTAATCAACCGACTGACATCTTCATGATTCTTCCTCGCCATTCTCTCCATGATTCTTCCTCACCACCCGTCTCTATCGGCCATTGATCCTGGAAGGTCCTCTGCCCAATTATGGTAGTATGATTGTGTTACCTTTTGTTACACAAAAACCCTGTAATATGATGAAAAAGTCTTCTTAACAAAACTTGTGTTATGGTTTACTTTGCCTTTCTTTTTTAAAAATCTTAAAACTATTGAAACCTTAAGCTTTAATCTTCATGTGGTATAATCCGTTAATGAGTTTCAATGTGGTATAATCGTTAATGAGTTAGGCTAGCAAACCATTTATACTGAGTTTCATTTCACTAAGTGTCCCATACTTCTGGTCTTGTATTAAGCTAAGTTTAGTAAATGTCACTTACATAGTCACACCTAAAGCAGATCACCAGAGTTACTAATGTGGTGAGCTGGATGTTAACGCTTTGAAAGCAGAAATTAAATGACAAAAATAAATTTGCACATAGGATCAGCGCAGGTAGAAAGAAAAAATAGAAATATTAAAAATCATAATTTTCAACCAATCAGAAGTGTTCACGCCTAAAAAAAAAAAAAAAAAAAAAAAAAAAAAAAAAAGAGACCGATTTCGATCCAGGGTGTCCTATAAAAGCGAAGATTTTTCGAAGAACAGTAGCGAAAACAAACTTATGCCTACATATTCCATGTTGCTCGAAATATTTGCTGAAGATATTACGAGCTATATCTTTCTCTCCCCACAAGTTACTTCACTGTTAATATATAAAGTATTACCCTTTCTTTTCTCTATTGAGTTAACTCAACACTTTCTTTTTCTAATTACATGAACTTTTAAAAAAACATATTCTGCCGGACTTGGAGCAGTATTTTTGACTACTGTAATCTATTTGTTTTAATATACATATTACTTGTTGAATTTATTTGTTTTTCTGCCTTAATATATGTGACCTTATGGTGTTTGTTGTAATTACCAAAATATA
>CM042153.1:69274197-69299197 GCA_023376005.1 Doryteuthis pealeii
ACATCCATTTTGCGACTTGATCAAGTAATTATTTATTTCAACTTCATCTATGTTCACTGCACGGGGAAGATCAGGGCCTCAGCCTGTCTTCACCCATCGACGACCAGACTCCAAACTCCTTACTAACTTCTAACTATCACCTCTCACTCTTCCTTTTCCCCCTTTGCCACGTCAACATTCCAATCGTCCAATCAAATCTATCCACGCATATTTGCTGAATCAGTATTTAAACTTTTCCGCTGGTCATAAATTTTTCCTAACAAATCATCAATCCAACACATTGGTTATACGTCATAACCATAGCGTTACACACTTTTTCTTTTTCCTTAGGAAACTGTCAAAGTTCTCCCAAACACCCTGTATATATATATATATATATATATATATATATATGTACTATTTTCAGATATTCAAAACTTTCCACACACAGAGACATATATTATCATGATTATGATGATGATGATGATGTGTTTGCAATTTTTTTAATTAAAAAAGATAAAAAAAAAAAGATTGTGTATTCATTCTATAGTTTTCAAAACAGCAGGCACAGAGAATTTTAGCTTACACCTTATGTACATAAATAGAATCTAAGAATTTATTCTAAAATATACAAGAAAAATGTCTGTACATAATTTCATAAATTTTCTGAGTAAACAAGATGAAAATTTTGAGAAGTCAGCAATATAAAATACAATAAATTGGTTTATGTACCAAACAAGAAACAAACAAATAAACAACAGAAAGTATTTTATTTATGTTTTATTATATTTATTTATACTTTATCTCTGTTTTATTTACATTATATATATATATATATATATATATATATATATATATATGTGTGTGTGTATGTTTTATTTATCAAACTTGAATACATAAATAATTTAAAGGTCATAAGGATCTGCATTGAATCAAAATGCAAGAGAATATAAGATTTTTTTAGTGTGATTAACTAAGTCTATCATAGAGCCCCTGGGGCATTGGAATATGACATTTGAATGAGTAAAGTAGTAAAGACAGAGCACCTGCCTAGGAATTGCAAGGTTCCAGGTTCGATATCGGTCCCCGCCAATCAGTGCATGATTACTACAGATTTTGTAATCTGATCTGTACGGTAGGTTTAGTGCTCCACCTCAGCAAAAACAATATCCCTGGTCTAGCACTAGCAAAATGGGGATCCACCTGGTAGAGGAACTGTCCCATACTTTTTACCCTTGTGCTTTCGACCATTTCATCGGTCGTCATCAGGGGATGTAGTGTGTTAGTTTTTTTCTTTCCTTTCTTCTAAAAACCTAACATGCTACAACTTACAATCCCTCGATGGTGACTGACCTAAATGGTTGAAAGCGCTATGGTAAAAAGTATGGGACAATTCCTCTACCAGCTAGATCCTGATTTACAAAAACACAAAGAAAGAATAAAGATAAAGATATAATATATTCCGTGGTTTTCAATATATATATATTATATATATATATATATATATATATAATAAAGAATATGTGGTCTAATGGTTAGAGTCGTAGGAAATGGACTCGTTGACCCCAGTTCAATTCCTGGATGAAGCTGTTTGCATTTCACATGGTGCTAATACCCTAGGGAAAGGTCTGAATCCAATTCTCCCTCCAGCTATGGGTAAATAGCAGGGCAGACTGGGCTCTTTAACCATGGCTAGCTAACCAGTTTAGGAGAAGTTTCAAACCTGTTAAACTCCCCTTAAGAAATTGAACTTGTGTCACATCCTGCTCGTGTGGAGGGGTTGGTTCATATATATATATATATATATATATATATAAGAATATGATTGTAAAAAAAATGAAATTGATAAGTTGTTTGGGTGATGTTTCACAGCGTTTTCAGCTACTTCAAGATTTTTTTTCTTTAATAAAATGGAGTTCTTGATATCATGGAAGCAGATGCTTTTAAATTTGAAAATACTTTAAATATATTTCTGTTTATTATTATAATGAAAAACTATAACTAAAGATTACTAGTGAAATTTTTTTAACCACTTAGTTTTCAGTTTTCTTGTCATATTCTTCACCACATTGTTGAATATAGACCCAATAATTGAAATTGCTTTTTAAAACTTTAAGTTAAGGTAGCGTGGACATAGTCAGTGGTTCCTGGTTATTGATAGTTTCTTACCTATTTGATCTACAGACTTGGTCTGAAGATCGCATAAAAATTGTCAGTAACCACTGCCGTTGACTCCATGTCCACTCTATCTTAACTTAGTATAAATTCTCTGTTAATAATATTGAGCACTGTTTACTTATGAATATAACACCTATATGATCTATGTAATATTATGTATGTGTGTAAATATATATATAATAGGTGTCATATGTACATATGTGTGTGTGTGTGTATGTATGTGTAAATATATATATAATAGGTGTCATATGTACATATGTATGTGTGTAAATATATATATAGTAGGTGTCATATGTACATATGTGTGTGTGTGTATGTATGTGTGTAAATATATATATAGTAGGTGTCATATGTACATATGTGTGTGTGTGTATGTATGTGTGTAAATATATATATAGGTGTCATATGTAGTGTGTGTGTGTATGTATGTGTGTAAATATATATATAGTAGGTGTCATATGTACATATGTGTGTGTGTATGTATGTGTGTAAATATATATATAGTAGGTGTCATATGTACATATGTGTGTGTGTGTATGTATGTGTGTAAATATATATATAGGTGTCATATGTACTCGTGTGTGTGTGTGTGTATGTATGTGTATGTATATATATATGATGATGATGGATCCTCCCATCGATTTCGACGTATGAGTGTTCATACAATGAACATCCACACAGATTAGTTTATAGTGGTGAAGGCTTGTGTTGGACCATCCACACTTTTTGGCAGAGAATTGGTGCATCAAGGGTTGCCCCAAACCCAATCAACGACCGACCTCAGGAATTTTGAATTCAGAGTTATCCCTTCCTGACTGGTTACCCAAGGCTGAAGGGCCCAGTCTGCCCTACTATTTAACCCATAGCTGGAGGGAGAATATATGGATTCATACCTTTCCCAAGGGTATTAGCGCTAAGTGAAATGCCAACAGTTCGTCTAGGAATTGAAACGACGAGTCCATTTTCCATGACTCTACTAGCCCACGTGCCTCCATATATATATATATATATATATATATATATATAATATATAGTAGCTGTATATATGACACCTACTATGTATATATATATATACATATATATATATATATATATATATATACATATATATCTGTGAGTGTACATAAACACTCATATATTTCTGTGTATATGCATTTCTCTAGTAGATATCTGTAAATATATATACATATATACTCGGATAGATTTGTGAAGTTCATTTCTAATCATAAATAAACTCAACCAGTAAATATTCACATTGATTTTTCTTTTTTTTTTCCTGATAGACTTTAAGAAATTTATTTTGAGTGACGTTCTTTTTATGATATAAAATAGTTTCCCTATTTGATCTTGACTCTAAGTGCTCTTTTTTTCCTTCCTTTATTTTTAACAAAGAACACGAAACCCCCCCACCCAACTTTTTTTGCATGTCTCCCTTTCCCCCCCAAACATATGTTGAGGTTCAGTTCAAGCATTGCAAAATGAAAGACTATCATTGCAGCTGACTTGAAATTAAATAATATTGTTTATTATTTAATTTTCAGATATTTTAGGACTTAGTTTTTATTGATTTTTTTATTCTTTCTTTCTCCACTCTGTTCAATAAATAGAATTTGTGAGAAAGACTACTGATTTTCTGGGGGTTTTTTTTGCATACAGTATTAGTAAACATGGTAGACTTGTGACGTTCTTCAAGAGTTCAATTTTAGTGCTCTTTTTATTTCTGTCTTGTGTCAGATAAAGCTTTTTTTAAAATATCTATTTTCAGTACTTATAACCTATGTACAGTCGTCCCCAAAATGTAACAACCCTGTCTATTTGCATACAGTATTGGTAAACAAGGTAGACTTGTGTGACATTCTTCAAGAGTTGAACTTTAGTGCTCTTTTTATTTCTGCCTTGTGTCAGATAAAGCTTTTTATTAAAATATCTATTTTCAGCAATTATAACCTATGTATGCAGTCTGTCCCCAAAATGTAACAGTCCTGTCTATTTGCATACAGTATTGGTAAACAAGGTAGACTTGTGTGACATTCTTCAAGTGTTGAACTTTGGTGCTCTTTTTATTTCTGCCTTGTGTCAGATAAAGCTTTTTATGAAAATACCTATTTTCAGTGTGTCGCCAAAATGTAACAACCCTGTCTATTTGCATACAGTATTGGTAAACAAGGTAGACTTGTGTGACATTCTTCAAGAGTTCAATTTAGTGCTCTTTTTATTTCTGCCTTGTGTCAGATGAAACTTTTTTTTAAAATACCTATTTTCAGTACTTATAACCTATGTATGCAGTCTGTCCCCAAAATGTAACAGCCCTGTCTATTTGCATACAGTATTGGTAAACAAGGTAGACTTGTGTGACGTTCTTCAAGAGTTGAACTTTAGTTCTCTTTTTATTGCTGCCTTTTGTCACATTAAACTTTTTATTAAAATATCTATTTTCAGTAATTATAACCTATGCACATTTTTGCACAATGAGCAACTATTATTATTACCTGAAAATTTATTAAACATTTGAATCATTGAGAATAAATGTTACTAGCAGGACCTGTGGATATATCACAGTATGATAATTATTAATTTCTGTTACTGTTACATACAGTATTAGTACTACTTTCAGAGATTTTTTTACAGTGTGATGGTTATCACAGAGTAGCGTTACTTTCAGAAGCTGTTTTTGATGTGTAAACATACTCATTTCTCTTTGTTTTTCTCAAGTGTTGAGAAAGAAAGAAAGAAAGAAGAAAAGAGAAATGGAAAGAAAGAAAATAAAGATAATAGAAATGAAGTTTAAATGAAAGAAAGAAAGAAAGCGCAAAAGAGAAAAAGAAGAAGAAAATAATAAAAAGAAAGAAAAAGTGCAAATGAGAAATAGAAAGAAAGAAAGAAAGAAAGAGAAATGAAAAGAAAGAAAATAAAGATAATAGAATTAAAGTTTAAATGAAAGAAAGAAAGAAAAAGCATAAGAGAAAAAGAAAGAAAGAAAATAAGAAAAAGAAAGAAAGAAAGTGCAAATGAGAATAGAAATATAACCTATGTATACAGTATGTCCCCAAAATGTAATAACCCTGTCTATTTGCATACAGTATTGGTAAACAAGGTAGACTTGTGTGACATTCTTCAAGAGTTGAACTTTAGTGCTCTTTTTATTTCTGCCTTGTGTCAGATTCATTAACATTTGCCTTATTGAGAATGAATATAAAAGGACCTGTGAATATACCACAGTATGATAATTTAATCATTACATTTATTGTAAAATAGTTCAATATGTAAAAAGTATAATATATCATGCGATATGTCATTGCAATTTTGCAGGATTTCATTTCAACTGAAAAAGAAATATTTTGAAATATATCTGCACAGTTTATCAGCTCATAACTTTTTAACACCTTTTTTTTTCTTCTTCTTCTAAACATTGTGATTTAAATGTAAATATTTATTGCTTTTTCTTTCTAAAATTCATTAAACATTTATTGTTTTTATGAAAATAACCACAGCTGTTCATCATAGACAGTACAGAGACTTTTGTCTGTTTATCCTTAGATTAGTATTCTATGAAACTTTCTGTGTTTATTATAAGGTTTTACACAGTTTAAAGCATTAAACATAGATATTAAACATTTTCATCACATATTGCATTGTAAATTGCCTTCAAAAATCTTTACATTACACATACACACAATGCTTCAAAGATACTATTAAAAAAAAACCTTTATTTCACTATGCCTGAGTGAGGCTAAATTTATAGTAAAATTTAAAAGAATTTCGAACAATCTCCACAAGCGCAGTAACAGCCGAACCGAATTAACATCACGGAAATAGCCAATTTAACATCACGGAAGTAACCAAAAAAGAAAAAAAAATTTCAAATATACGGCGTTCCTCAACTTCTTAAAACAACAGATGATTACAATATCGCCGTGGGATAAGTACTATAAAAAACCTAGTACTTTCAATAACTTTGATGATGGAATTTTATTTCCGAAAATATTTAGAATTTAAAAAAAAAAAAAAAGTTAAATAAATATAGTTTTCAACACATATTGCATTGTAAATTGCCTTCAAAAATATTTATATTACACATACACACAATGCTTCAAAGATACTATAAAAAAAAACCCTTTATTAAACATAGAATTTTGAATTGTTTCTACACATGCTGTTAAAGTTTGAGATCATTTGAACAAACAAGAAATGGTCAAGTTTTTAGATTAGGAAATGGTGTGATTTTTTCTGAAGCATTCTGTATAATAAAAAGCTACACAAGGAGGCCAGTGTTAGTGAGTTTGAATATGACTAAGAAAAAAAAATTAAAAGTTGGAGGTGTGTAGTGTAATGGACTTGTCGACCCGAATTCAAATTCTGGATAAAGCTGTTTGCATTTCACATAGCACTAATACCCTTGGGAAAGGCATGAATCCAACTACTCTCTCTACAGCTATGGGTAAATAGCAGACCAGACTGAGCTCTTTAACCATAGCTAGGTAACTAGTCTAGAAGATAAACTCCTAAATTGATATAAATTTTTCTGAATCACTTCTGTTAGCAAGCTACATAAGGAGACCCCTGTTTGAATATGACTGATTACTGAATACTTGTGGTCTTGTGCTAGAACTAAGATAAGCTTATTGAATCACTACCTTCTTGATTTGTGGATCTTTATTCGGTGCTCTTCCAATATGTGATCTACCAAATGGTTTCTAATCCAATATGTGATCTACCGAATGGTTTCTAATCCAATATGTGATCTACCGATTTGTTTACATTCCAATAAGTGATCTACCCATTAACTAGCCATTAAACTAACTCTAACCCTAACTTCTTTTTTCCTAGTAGATCACATGCCATGAATAGTAGATCAATAGTAGATCACATATTGGAAGAGCACCCTTTATTCTTCTCTATGGGGCCGGTTTAGCTCAGTCGGTAGAGTGCCTGCCTAGGAATTGTAAGGTTCCTAGTTCAATACCGGTCCCCATTTTTCTGGTTTGATTTGGTTATGTCATGTATGAATAAAAAAGAGACACCAGCATTTGAACACTGATCACCAGTGAAGATATCTGTCTCATACCCCACTTGTATGGACTGGGCACAAGGCCTCGTTTTAATGTGGGCCCACCCACAAGCTGAAGCTCATGGGTGGGAAAGAACAAAAAAAATTGTGTCGATCCCCTCGGCATTCCCCTTAAGGGGGCGCCTCAGGCGCTGGGCAATAAACCCAGCCCTGCCCCCAAGGGGGGCAGGTATTGCCTGTGGGGATAGCCCCCTGGGATCGACGCTATTACTTGTAAAGATCAAGGGCGAAGCCACTTCCAAGAGAAACACCGATCACCAGTGGACGAAGGTGGCGAACCTCATCTTATAGTAAATGAAGTCTGGATGTGATAATTGCATTTAACTTAGCGCTAATATCCTTGGGAAAGGTATGAATCCTACTCTCCCTCCAGCTATGGATGAATAGTAGGGCAGACTGGGCTCTTTAACCTTGGTTAGGCAACCAGTCTAGGAGAAGGAAAACTCTTAATTCAAACCTGTTGAACTCCGCTTAAGAAATTGACCTTGTGTCACATTCTGCTTGTGCGGAGGGGTTGGTATATATGTATAGTAAATGAAGGAGCCATGATATTGGAAGGTGAAGAAGAAAAAGATATTTCAGCATTTCTTGGCCAGTGCAATGTTGCTTAGAAACGTTCCATCATTGTTCAAGACAAACTCTTGTGTTACGGATGGTAACAGTCTTTTTCATTGTTTTTCTTTTCAATTAATGAATAATTAGGCTGAATGAAACATATGCTTATTTTTAAGTTGTTCTTGTCTTTTTCATTATTGTCTGTCTGAGCATTATAAAAGGTTATTTTGATTTATGGGATATCAACTCCATTTTTGGTAATTTACTGCTGATTCAATTCATTTTGAAAAAAAAAAACAAAGGATACAGGTCACTTACAGTACCTGTTGATGCTTATATATATTTACCAACCCCTCCACACTAGCAGGATGTGACACAAGGTCAATTTCTTAAGCAGAGTTTGAATTCAGAGTTTTCCTTCTCCTAGACCTGTTGCCTAACCAAGGTTAAAGAGCCCAATCTGCCCTACTATTTATCCATAGCTGGAGGGAGAGTATGATTCATACCTTTCCCAAGGGTATTAGTGCTAAGTGAAATACAATTACCACATCCAGGATTTGAACTCGGGGCGACAAGTCCATTTCCCATGACTTTAACCATTACACCACACGCTTCCTGTTGGTGCTTTTATGGTCATCCAATTAAGTATTGACCTGTCTCATTGCTGCTTAACTTCAGTGATCTGGCCGAAATCTGTGCTTTCAGCATGACTTGACCATAATTTACTTTCCTGGTTTGTGGATGTTTTGCCTTTTTTAAAATATCCTCTCCAATTGTGGACCTTCTTACATACTAACTTTACCTTCCTTGATTGATAGCTGGGACCCTAAAAGGTACTACCACTCTGAGTCAAAATTGAACTAGGAGTAATGGCAATAGAGGGGTACTCCACAATCCTCATATGTTGAAACTCACCATCAGATGCAGTTTAGTATCATACACCTTTTTGGTGGTGGTGGGTTCTTTAGCCTTGATTAGGCAACCAGTCTAGGAGAAGGAAAACTCTGAATTCAAACTAGCTTTACTTAAAAATTATATGGTTGGTTCCATTTGATCATCTGTGACTCTCCATCATCAATATTCTTTATTTCCTCTTCTCAATTTTTCATCAGTTCTCAAGATGTATTTTTAAATATATATATATATATATATATATATATTATGAGATAGGTTTCATTTTGTACTATATCTTGTCTTACTGATACTATATCTTGTATACAGACACTCTTGCTTCCTTTTTAGAATATAGGACAAAAAAATATTTGACTACCTGTGTTTGCTTCAACTTGTACACTTTTACCCCTTTACTCACTCCATTAATGTCTGCATATATAAAATAATATTCCAATATATATATATATATATATATATATATATATAATTTTTCATAATTTAATGTTTACTTTGTTTTTCAATTTGTAAAAGCTGCTTTTCTGTCTGGTGAGATGTAACTCTTCACTTTAACTCACAAACATGTATGAATTGATATTGTATATATTCATATTTGTGCTTGGACCAAGTTCACAGATAGGTGTGTTCATGTATATATATATATATATATATATATATATATATATATTCATACATGGTGGCCTAACAGTTGGAGTTGTAGGAAATGGAATCATCAACCTGAATTCCTGAACAAGGCTGTTTGCATTACACCTACCACTAATACCCTTGGGAAAGGTATGTGTCCAACTACTCTCCCTCTGGCTATGGGTAAATAGTAGCGCAGACTGGACTCTTTAACTTTGGCTAGGAGAAGAAAAACTCTGAATTCAAACCTGTAAAACTCTACTTAAGAAATTGACCTTGTGTCACATCTTGCTTGTGTGGAGGGGTTGGTAAATATATATATATATATATATATATATATATATAAGAGAGTTTTATAATTTGCTTGAAGCATTGTGTATATATTGGTTAGGAGGTTGATTTAGAAGACTATCACAATGCAGGTGTAAAGAAAAAATAATACGGTAACAATGATGTTGTGTGTTAACCTGTATTTAATTCTTGAATTTTCGAGATAATATCTCTTTTTCAAAAGATCACTGGAACTGAAGCAGTCTAGTTATGGCATTTCTTTTTAAATGAATTTTTATTTATTTATTTATTTTTTGAAAATGATGGTATTTTTATATAACTGTATTCTCGTGTTGTATGTTTATGTGAATGTGGGGGTGGGTGGGTTGTACTTGCGTGTATATTGTCATGCGCGTGTGCATCATTTTCAAAATAAAAAAATTCATTTAAAAAGAAATGCCATAACTAGACTGCTTCAGTTCAAGTGATCTTTTGAAAAAGAGATATTATCTCGAAAATTCAAGAATTAAATACAAGTTAACACACAACATCATTGTTTTCCGTATTATTATTTTTTCTTTACACCTGCATTGTTATAGCCTTCTAAATCAACCTCCTAACCAATATATATCATACTTGCATATCTATATATATGCATATGGATGCTTTGCTGAAGAATCATTAGTGCTGTTATCTTGCAAAGCACGACTTCTGTGTAGTGAGTTTGATTCTCACTGGATGCCTAAGAGATATGACCATGAGTTGTTGGTGACATCCAAATCATGACAGACAATGATCCCAGCAAGTCAATCAGGGTTATATCCAGGAACATGGGAGTTTATGAGTTTCTTATTAGGCAGGTAGTGCTTGAGAACATTCGGTATAATTGTATATAAATATGTGTGTGTGGGTGCTAAAATTGGGAAATAAATATGATGATGTGTGTATATCTATATTCTTTTTCTTTCTTTTTGAAATCCATTGCAGACGACGATGTCACTCCATGTCTTCAATTTTGGACTCTATGGTGGCTCATTAGTCCAATTCTGATCTTGCAGATGCGGTCACACATATTGCAGGGGAAATACCCATCTACATTTGGTTGTTCATGATGACTAAGTTGTCGCCACTCTGCAGTCCTATTTATCTCATTATTGAGCTGCTTAGCTGCTGTGCGGCAGGCATCTCGCTAACGCTGTCTGTTGGAGGCCAGATCTTCCATGCTTGAAGGTGTTATGATACATTTCTTCAGTGTTGTCTTAATATGGTCTTTGAACCGCTTTTGGGGGGCTCCTGTCCTCCATGTGCCATCTGTGAGTTCACTGTAAAGTATTTTACAGGGAAGTCTGTCTGCAGGCATGTGGATGGTGTGACCCAACCATCTCAGCTGGTGTTGCGATAGGATGGTCTCAATTGGGTCAATGCATGCTCTGCTTCTAATTTCTAAGTGGGGGACCTTACAAGTGAAGTGCAACGGCGGATAGTCCTGGCTTCAGCATCTTTTGGTAGGCTATCTCACAGAGTGTTCATGAACAAAGATCTCACCATCAATACCAAGATCTCTGTATATAAAGCTGTATGCCTATCCATACTCTTGTATGAAAGTGAGTCGTGGGTGTTATATCACAGACACCTGAAAAAACTGGAGGCATTCCACATAAACTGCCTCCAGCGCATACTGGGCATATCTGTATATATCTAAGATAAAGTGAGAGTTCTTTCTAATTGTAGCTGAAAAATACGTAGAGAAAAATACACAACAATACTGCTTGCTGACTTAGACAAATCTTATATGATGCACCCATAAAAAAGCAGCGATACAGCCATTTACCAAACTTCTCCTGTAGACACCCATTCATGGACAATCCAATGTAGGCTGACCAGCAAAAACCTTCATCAATTAGCTCTTTATGCAACTAGGATGTATTGCAGAAGATCTGCCTGGGTGATGACCGATAGGGACTGGTAGCGAGTGAGACTCATGGAAATCCATGCTTTCAGTGTGAACTGTCTCTGTATATATGTAAGCATATATTTATGTGTGTATATATATGTATGTGTGTATATATATATGTAGATATATATTTGTGTGTATATAGATATATATTTATATGTATGTTCATATATACATATTTGTATGCATGCAGATATATGTATATATGAATATATATGTGTGTGTGTGTGTATATATATATATATATATATATATATATATATATATATGTACACACTTATTTGATAATTTTTGCATTTATATACCTTTCCATGTGTCTATATACGCACGTGCACACATGCATATACATCTAAATACATGTGTATATATATATATATATATATATATATATATATATACAAACACACACACACATAAATTTTGTACATAGGTATTTTTCTGATTTATATTTATATACTTGTATATATGCTAAATCTTAAATTAAAAAAAACAAACTTCTATTGCCATTGACTTAACTCTTAACCTTTAAAGTATTTTGCCTTATGAATTTTTTTTTTTCAAAGTACCTAATTAAAATTTTCTTCTTTTTTTTTGTTTGTTTCCCAAGATTATTTTTCTTTTTAATAAAATCTGTCTCCTCTCGTTTTAGAATTTTCAGTCTCTCATTTGACTTTTCTTTCTTTTTTTTTTTTAAGGATTGGACGGGGAATCAATTCTTGTTGTTGTTGTCAGTGTACACGTTTTTTTTCTTTCTTTATGCATATATGTTTCTTTGAATCTGTTAAATTCTTAGGGTTCATCATGATGATTAATTCACCATATCTGAGGGCAATGCCTAAATGACGTGGAGTTACTTGGCAGTGCCCATCTCCTCTGTAATATACCCTTGTTGAGAGAGTATTAGAGAGAGATAGACAGATAGATATAGTTGTGTGACTTACTTGTCTGTTAGTTTCTATCTTCTTTCCTTCGGACGTCTATGATCGTCTCGGGCTGTTCCTTCTTGTTGCTTCTTTTTCTAAGAGCTTACTCATTAACGGCTAGTTCTTTTAAAGTCAGGTAATTAACTAACAAGACTTGTTTGTCTTTGATCAAAGCTTTATTGTCCATTTTCTAACTCACCGCGTGGTCTGAGTTTAACCCCGAGGTCACACATCTGCACTGCATCGCATTTTGGTTGAAACTGACTTAACTAAGTCTAACACGTGACTCGCGAGATTTCTGAACTTTGGGGTCAGAGTTCCCAAATGTATTTTTCCACTTGGGCAATCTCGCTACAGGGCTTGTCAAAAGCCCTATGCCAACATACAATTATGCAACACAAGTTGAATGTGAGAGGTTTTTCTGGTTATTGTGATAATTACCAATATTTGCAAGAATATGTGCCGTCCTAGCATAAGTATTTAAGTTGGAATGTAATGAAATACAATTAATTAGAAAGACTAACGAAATTAAATAAGAATGCATATAAAAAGATTACTGGGTAATTCCATGTCAAATCATCCAGGCCATGTCACCCACCCGCTTCAGTTTTTCTGTCCAAGTGTGGATTATGATAAAGTTTGCCAATCCCCAAAATTTGAGCTTCCAAATCCAAAAATTGGCAGTTATGTCGATTTTTAGCTCTCCAAATTTGAGGGGATCGCAAAAAACTTTTAAAAACCTATTTTTGTCTGTAAAATGAGTTCTAGAGCTTCCCTACTTCTAAAAATTGGTTTATAAAAGCATGTTTGCCCAAGGAATTCAGAAATGCTATCAAAAAAGTTTTAAAGTCAACCAATTTTTTTTTTGATTTTTGATTTTTTTCATTGCAAGATCAATATCCTGATGTGGCACTGCATCTACGACAACATTTTTTCTATTATTATTTCACATATATTGAACATTATTTGTGCCAAAAAAGATAGTTTGATATTTGCTGATTTTTGGGTGATTGTCTAATGTTAACACGTGGAAAAAATTTCAGAAAAATTGAAGTGGGTGGGTGACAATTTTTTCTGGATGATTTGACATGGAATGACCCTACACTTATTTTGATTATATTCTAATTGGTTTCTCTATAAAATCATTCAAGAAATTTTTATTTGATCATTTGTTTATGTCATCAATTGATTTTGAATTAAAACTTTAAAAAAAAATGAAAACTTAATACTAGATAAAAACTGCTGCTGCTGCTGCTAATAATGATGATGATTGATAACATTTTATCAGAAAAATAAATAAAGATACTATGATACATATATATATATATATATATATATATATATATATACCAGCCCCTTTGCACAAGCAGGATATGACACAAGGTCAATTTCTTAAGCGAAGTTCAACAGGTTTAAATTCAGAGTTTTCCTTCTCCTAGACCGGTTGCCTAACCAAGGTTAAAGAGCCCAATCTGCTGTACTATTTATCCATAGATGGAGGGAGAGTAGGATTCATATCTTTCCAAAGGGTATTAATGCTAAGTAAAATGCAATTACCACATCCAGGATTTGAACTGGGGGCAACAAGTCCGTTTCCCATGACTTTAACCATTACACCATGCGCTTCCATATAGATACTATGATATAGTATTATAAAGCAAGGATCTATCTATCTGTTCTCCCCGTCCCCAAGTTATGAATAAAATAGTAGGGCAGACTGGGATCTTTTAGCCTTGGTGGGCAACCAGTTTAAGAAAATGATAACTCTGAATATAAAACTAGTTGCTGGAGTCTTCAATCCTTTTATTCCCACTGGGACACTATGTCCCATTCATCTTAACCTTTAAACGTTGTACTTAGAGGTGCATAGTGTAATGGTTATCATTGTAGGAAATGGATTTGGCACCAGAGTTCAAATCCTAGATAAGGTTGTTTGCATTTCATATATCGCTAATACCCTTGGGAAAGGTTTGAATACGACTATTCCCCCTCCAGCTATGAGTAAATAGTAGGGCAAGCTGGGCTTTTAACCTTGGTATGGCAACCGGTCTAGGAGAAGGAAAAGTCTAAATTCAAGCCAGTTGTAGACTAGGAAAGGGATACACTCCACCAGGTTATTGCTGCCCAAGATACACTTCATGAGTTGCACCCCATAAATGAACTTAATAATATATCTATCTCTCTATCTATTAAATTGGAGGAAGTAAAATAGAGTGCTTCTTTACAGGTGTAAGAGCTATATTTATTATTATAAGCTGTACAGTCAATGACTTTTTGTTACCACTGGTTTCAAAGCATTAGCTGCTTCTCATCAGACATATCACCTTCAATTTTGACCAATTCTGTAATGATACTGATGCCTACCTATCTCCTTTTCTTGGACAACATCAGTGGCATGGATCGGTGGTGGCGGGTAGATCTGCTGCATAGGCAATTGCTGGTCTTTTATACAACCTGTGCTCAGATCCAGGTGAAGATCAACGGATGTCACCAAATGTTTTTGTCGGATTTTTTTTTCTTCCCGAGTTTAAGTGATTCCCAAAGTCTCATGAGTTCCTCTCATCAATAAACATGAAATTCTATGTGCAACAAAAGTTTCCGATTTAAACTCACTTAAACCCAGACGACCTCTGAAAGATTATGGTTCACTTGTTAAAATCTCCCTGCCAAAAACTCTAACAATAGCCAAATACATGACAAGTAACTCTTGCAGTAAAATCATTGAGAGCTTATTTTTGCTATTTTTAAAATCTCTCAACTTTCTTCCATGTCTGTAAATTCTATGACTGCCGATTTGTGGAATAAAGTTTTGGTCTTTAGAAAAAGTCTATTTCAAAACTGCAACAGAAATTTCCTGCAAAGCAAAATATTCTGCTTTTTTTTTTTTTTTTTGTAGACTTATAAAAATGTTTTCTTATCAGGTGTGAAACGGCAGGTATTTCGTTCTTATTTTTGCTGATATACCAACTTTAAATGTTTATATAGCACTAAACAGAACTAAAATATTATTTTGTGCTTTTATAACTAAACATGCATATACGCATATAATATATATATATGTATACATGCATAGGCATATGCATATGCAGCATTTTTAGCGGTTTATAAAAGAAAGAAAAAATAAGCATTATTTTTGCTGATATATATATTTACCAACCCCTCTGCACAAGCAGGATGTGACACAAGGTCAATTTCTTAAGCAGAGTTTAACAGGTTTGAATTCAGAGTTTTCCTTCTCCTAGACTGGTTACCTAGCCATGGTTAAAGAGTCCAGTCTGCCCTGCTTTTTACCCATAGCTGGAGGGAGAATTGGATTCCTACCTTTCCCAAGGGTATTAGCAACATGTGAAATGCCAACACCTTCGTCCAGGAATTGAACTCGCGTTGACGAGTCTATTTCCTACAACTCTAACCATTTGACCACGCGCCTCATATATTTTTTTATATATTTATTTTTGCTGATATAACAAGTTTAAATGCAGCCCTGTCAGCTGGGGGTTTAGAATACACTGATTGCACATCTGCAGAAATGTAAGCAAATGGGGCCACCTGTTGACCATGGGTAGCAACCAGAGATGCTTAAGGATGGAATCTGCATGGCTGAGCACTCCACAGGCATTTACTTAGGCTAGATGGGTGGTCGGAGAGGCCACCTCCAATCAATCGGTTGGTCACGTCAAGCCCTGGCACGTATATGATTGTCCCAACCCTATTGTCCCCTTATCACAAGCCCCAAACCTTTTTATCATATATGTGCTAGAAGGTGGTGGCTGAGGGTCTTCTTGTCCTGGGAATGACGTTAAACTCTATCTGATGGTGAATTTCCAGTTCTGTAGCTCTGGGGAATGTGGAACACCTGTCCATCCCCATTGCTCCCAGGTCCACCCTGACCCGGAGTGGTAGTACCTGTTAGGGTCCCATCTATGGGTTAAATAGAAAAATGTATTTATAAAAAAAATTGTATTATCCATTAAGAATTGATTTATTTCCAAACTTTATCGGCATTACTGACCACTGAGGTTGATATGCCGTAAAACAAAACAAACCAAACCAAACCAAACCAAACTCTATCTGATGGTGAAGTTCCAGTTTGGAGCTCTGGGGAATGTGGAACACCTGTTCATCCCCATTGCTCCCAGGTCCACTCTGACCTGGTGGTAGTACCTGTTAGGGTCTTATCTTATAAAAAAAATGTTTTAAATAAATTGAGTACCCATCAAGTATGAATAAGTATGTTTTAAGAAAACCGTGTTTAATCAATAATTAATTGGTGGTATTGATTTCTAATATTATTTTTTTATTATTCTCAAATGTATTAAAAGCAATCCTATTTATTATTTTATATTGAAATCAAGTAGAATAAAGTAAAAGTAAGTGTAATCTTTTTTGAGTTCTTATTTAATTTCATTAGTCTTTCTAACAGACCAGCAATTGAAAGCATCTTATTATAATGGAGATTATGTGTCTGTCTATCTGTAATTAAAACTACGTCACCACCAATGTCACAATTCCCTTAGTTATTTACGTTATATTCTCAATAAAGTAAAAGTAAGTGTAATCTTTTTTATGTTCTTATTTAATTTCTAATATAATATTGGATTATATTAAAACTTAAATACTTGTGCCCAGAGGACACATACCTTTTTCTAGTAACTATTATGAACATTACCTCATGGAAGATGTCGGTCAAAAATATTTAAACAAACACCAAATCTTGACCAATAGGTATTACTTGAATTGCAGTCTCAAATCGTTACTGTAAAATGCTTGATCACTCTCTGAAAATAGAGTAAGTGCTTTTCTTTATCATTTAGTTGCAGATGTGTACTCATAGATATACAACACAGGTATACATACAGGTATATATATATATATATATATATATATATAGACACACTTGTATGTAACCAAGGTATACATACAGGTGTATATAGATATACCTGTATATATGTAACACACACACACACACACACACATATATAACCAAGGTGTATGCATATGTGTACACACCAAGGTATATGCATATGTGTACACACACATATATATACAACCAAGGTATGCATACAGGTACATGTAGATATAACTGTATATATGTGCATATGTGTACACACACACACATATATATACACGTACAACCAAGGTATACATACAGGTACACATAGATATACCTGTATGTATGTGCATATGTGTAAACACATATATATACAACCAAGGTAAACATACAGGTATATATAGATATACCTATATGTTTGTGCATATGTGTTCACACATATATACCATCAAGGCCATTTTTTATGTACAACAGTATTGGTATTAACAATGATACTCTGTATAGATGGATTTATATTGGGTGCAATGTATATATATATATATATATATATATATATATAATGTGTGTATATGTTTCTTTGTAAAAGTAAGCAATGTCTAGACAGCATCTTTCTATGTCAAGATTTTTTTAATATATTTGTACATTTTTCAATATATACATTTGCATAACGAGACACACACACATGTGTATGTATGTATTATATAATATATATATATATATATATATATATATAATACAGATATGTGTGTCTGTGTGGGTGTAATTTTCCTGTTCACTCTCATTCTCTCTTATAGCTGTGTTGGTCAGGTTACTGCTGGTGTGGGTTGAGGTACAATGAACATGAATGCGGGTGTGGTGGCGGTGGTGGTGGTGAAATAAAGAGTCGGTCATCTTTGAAGTTTTAACTCTCCTGCAACAAATGCACTAATATAACCAAGATGTGATGTAGGAGTCAGTAGGCATTATTGAGATGAACAATCAAGTCAGGTCACTACTCGCACAATGCTTGCATCAGCTACTTATATTTCCTTTGTTGCAGATACTTTACACACGCACACACGCATTGAGAGAGATGGTGTCAGTCATAGGTATTTCATATACATCTTAGATATTTGTGCATCTCTCTCGTCTTGTATATATGAATGCATGTGCATGTTTCATTTATGTGATTAAATCTTAGAGCATATAACAAATTCCTGCAAGGACTGAGCTCTCAAACAGCGACAGGTTTTTTTAAATAAAACTCTTGTGTCATAAGGAAGATTTCTTCTCTGGACTTTTGGATTATATATATATATATATATATATATATATATATTATAGTGTGTAAAGAAATAACCTACTAGAGCTTCACCATAAGGATCTTCAGTGATAAATCCACTGAATTAATCAAGATATTGATTAATTACAACTAACAGCATTGATTAACTGCAAAACTGTTTTCAACATAATTACAACATGAACTCACGCAGTTAGCTGTAATTAATCAATATCTTGATTGATTCAGTGATTTAACCCTCAGGATCCTTATGGTGAAACTTTAATAGGTTATTTCTGCACACTATAATAATAAATCCACTCTACTTACGTATTGATCACTTTATATTTGTTATGACACTGACTTATCCAAGTAACACTTATACCAACCTAATATTGAGACCATAGTAAATGACAAATCTTATTATAATGGAGATTTGGTGTCTGTCTGTCTGTAATCGAAACTATGTCACTGCTTTTGCCAAAATACCCTGAGGAATTGTGTAAGTTTATCAATGAGCATTTAATTCATAGTCAAAATCATTAATACATCGAAAAATATTATTTAATAATATAAATAATATAATAGAAAAATGGACAAAGGGTTACATATTCCCCAAAAATGTAAATTCCTACTGCTACTGTTTGTTTAAATGAAACCTATGAGCCCCTCCTCCTACTAATTCCTACTGCTACTGTTTGTTTAAATGAAACCTATGAGCCCCTCCTCCTACTAATTCCTACTGCTACTGTTTGTTTAAATGAAACCTATGAGCCCCTCCTCCTACTAATTCCTACTGCTACTGTTTGTTTAAATGAAACCTATGAGCCCCTCCTCCTACTAATTCCTACTGCTACTGTTTGTTTAAAATGAAA
This sequence comes from Doryteuthis pealeii, assembly GCA_023376005.1. Classification (NCBI taxonomy): domain Eukaryota; kingdom Metazoa; phylum Mollusca; class Cephalopoda; order Myopsida; family Loliginidae; genus Doryteuthis; species Doryteuthis pealeii. The sequence continues at coordinate 69,293,625 of CM042153.1, forward strand.
CCTATGAGCCCCTCCTCCTACTAATTCCTACTGCTACTGTTTGTTTAAATGAAACCTATGAGCCCCTCCTCCTACTAATTCCTACTGCTACTGTTTGTTTTAAATGAAACCTATGAGCCTCCTCCTACTAATTCCTACTGCTACTGTTTGTTTAAATGAAACCTATGAGCCCCTCCTCCTACTAATTCCTACTGCTACTGTTTGTTTAAATGAAACCTATGAGCCCCCTCCTACTAATTCCTACTGCTACTGTTTGTTTAAATGAAACCTATGAGCCCTCCTCCTACTAATTCCTACTGCTACTGTTTGTTTAAATGAAACCTATGAGCCCCTCCTCCTACTAATTCCTACTGCTACTGTTTGTTTAAATGAAACCTATGAGCCCCTCCTCCTACTAATTCCTACTGCTACTGTTTGTTTAAATGAAACCTATGAGCCCCTCCTCCTACTAATTCCTACTGCTACTGTTTGTTTAAATGAAACCCCTCCTCCTACTAATTCCTACTGCTACTGTTTGTTTAAATGAAACCTATGAGCCCCTCCTCCTACTAATTCCTACTGCTACTGTTTGTTTAAATGAAACCTATGAGCCCCTCCTCCTACTAATTCCTACTGCTACTGTTTGTTTAAATGAAACCTATGAGCCCCTCCTCCTACTAATTCCTACTGCTACTGTTTGTTTAAATGAAACCTATGAGCCCCTCCTCCTACTAATTCCTACTGCTACTGTTTGTTTAAATGAAACCTATGAGCCCCTCTCCTACTAATTCCTACTGCTACTGTTTGTTTTAAATGAAACCTATGAGCCCCTCCTCCTACTAATTCCTACTGCTACTGTTTGTTTAAATGAAACCTATGAGCCCCTCCTCCTACTAATTCCTACTGCTACTGTTTGTTTAAATGAAACCTATGAGCCCCTCCTCCTACTAATTCCTACTGCTACAGCTTGTTTAAAATTGAGACAACAGAAACATCACATGAATTCCACACCTGAAGATGGTACAAAGTCGTGCAGAAAGCGCCCGTGAAAAAAGTAGATTGTGACGCCAATTCCACTCGGATAATAAAAAGATGGCCAGACAGAAAGGATGGAATAAAAACTCGTCTGACAAGAATTGTCCGTAGAGTTTAACAACACACACACATGCACACACTATATAAATATATATATATATATATATATATATATATATATATAGGAATTACAGAGGCAAAACTCTTACTGCCATAAATGTTAAGATATATAATGCCCTTCTTCTTAATTGCATCAGACCTTTAAATAAAGAAAATCCTTAGAAAAAATCAAAACAGATTCCACAAAAATCAATCCACTGAACATTTGTTGAATCATAAAGGGGTTCAAGCAATGAATCTTGAGGCACCCCTACTATTTGTAAATTTCACCAAGCCATTGGACTCCATACACAATGAAAAATGAAAAAGGAAAATGGAGCAAATACTGTTAGCATACATGTGACATTCTTCATAGAGACACAAGATCAATTTTGAGTGGAGTTCAACAGGTTTTAAATCAGTTTTTTTTTTTTTTCCCTAAAATGATTGCCTAACCAAGCTTAAAGAGCCAAGTCTTTCTCATAATTTATCCATAGCTGGAGGGAGAATAGTTGGACACAAGCCTTTCCAAGGGTATTAGCACTATGTGAACTGTAATTCTAGTCCAGGATTTGAACTTGTGTCACTGTACCCATTGACTGTGACACCATGAGTGCTTCCTAATGAAGATTGGTTTAAAAAGAAATAATAAAAACTTCTAGGTATTGTTTTGTTGCTTATATTAATTTTTTTTTAATATGTTTTAGTCATTGGTTTTTAGTTGGCTTAGTAAGTATTTATTTTCGTGTCTACATTTTGATGTAAGTTCTGACTGTTGAGTTATTTGATTTTCACAAGATAGGTTATTATTGCTAATTTTTCTTCTATGCAGAGTTCACATTTTCAGGCAAGGTCTTTGTATGCTGGTGCTGTTTTCCTTAATTTCCACATTATTCTAGGTGTGTTTTGGTTTGAGGTTTTAGTTTCCCAGATATGTTTTGATCATGTAGCACTGTGTTCATATTTTTTATTGTTGAATGATGTCTTGTGACATAGCTTGTAATAAAGTATTAGTAGAGAAATTTTTCATTTGAAATTTTCATAGTAAAAAAACAAAAACATTTATAACAATACTCTCTCTCGACATAGACAAAAACACATTTAATACATATATACATTGGAGTTTTGCATATGAGCAGTCCATTCCTATTACTTTGAATCCATATATTGTTTCAGGGCCTATACCAGAATTATTCTTGCATCTTGGTCAGTCCCAGCAGAGCTAGGTGATTTCACTAAGTAAACCATTTGTGTTATATTCAGAGAAAGGCAGAGTAGATGGTAAATATCCTAGAGAAAGAAAGAAAGAAGTGCAATGAAATGGTATTGGAAAATGTTAAGCATAAATCCATTTGGAAAATGACTGTGGATAAATCACTGTAAGCCATTCTGTAGCTCAGTATGTGTGAAGGTTCAAAATAGAAAACCTTGTACACACACACACACACATACATATATATATATATATATATATATATATATATATCAACCTCTCCACATGAGTAGGATATAACACTAGGTCAATTTCGTAAGTGGAGTTTAACAGGTTTGAATTCAGAATTTTCCTTCTCCTAGATTGGATACCTAACCAAGGTTATACAGCCCAACTGACCTACTATTTATCCATAGCTGGAGGGAGAGTAGGATTCATACCTTTCCAATGGGTATTAACGCTATCTGAAATGCAAACAGCCACATCCAGGATTTGAAGTTGGGTCAACGAGTCTATTTCCTATGACTGTAACCATTACACCATGCACCATTGGACCATAACAGGCACAACTATTCTTTGTCAATGGACCTGGGAGTAATGGCAATGAAGGGGCACTCCACACACACCAGGTTTGGTGCCTCAGTTTAATATCATAATCAGGACACCCCTTTGTGGTGGGGGTTTTAGCCCTCTGCAGATGATACAGTTGGTGTGTTCTAAGCTCCCCCACCAGGACTGAGTAGTAGTAGTAGTAGTTGAGAATTGTCCTGTGAAGTAACATTACTTCATATTATCATGAGCATGTGTGTGTGTATGTATTTATATGTTTCATAAGGCGTGTGGTCTAATGGTTAGTCGTAGGAAATGGACTCGTCGACCAGATTTCAATTCCTAGACGAAGCTGTTTGCATTTTACATGGTGCTAATACCCTTGGGAATGGTATGAATCCAATTCTCCCTCCAACTATGGGTAAATAGCAGGGCAGACTGGACTCTTTAACCATGACTAGGTAACCAGTCTAGGAGTAGGAAACCTCTGAATTCAAACCTGTTAAACTCTGCTTAAGAAATTGACCTTGTGTCGCATCCTGCTCGTGTGGAGGGGTTGGTAAATATGTATATGTTTCAGAACTGGAGCCTCAACACCAGATGCAGATTTGTGTCATACCCAGGACATTCACTTTAGGTTTTTTTTTATTTTTTTTTTTCAATTTGCTGTGAATGATAAGGATTCATGCTTTTTTTCATAATTGATTTAAATTCATTTTTTAAATAAGATAGATAACCTAGAAGTTGTTTGGTTTCTGTTTAAACAGTGAACAGTGATGCTGATAGCTTTTAGATTTAGTGATTCCTGGGACATACATATTTACTTTGAATGAGTCCCCACAAAAATTTATGGGTCCCAACTAAAGCCGTTTAACCCCTACCTTGTAACCTATCCTATGTAATTCATTTCTAAAAAAAATAGAGATGTATTTACAGTTAGCTTGAAATGGTGAGGGAAGAAAAAAGAAAAAACACTGGATGCATGTATATGATTTTACTGTATCCTTTTAGACATTAATTTTGAATGAGTCCCTGGGAAGATTTATGGGTCACAACTAAAGCCATCTAACTTCTACCTTGTAACCTATCTTGTGTAATTCATTTCTAAGAAACTATTGAGATGTATTTACAGTTAGCTTGAAATGGTGAGGGAAGAAAAAAGAAAAACACTGGGATGCATGGATATGATTTTACTGTATCCTTTTAGATTTTTGTATGTCATGGACACAGGATGCGTGCGTACCTGTCAGCATCTCTGAGTGACATCTGATAATGATGTTTCTATCTAGGAAGGTGTTGGTGTATTCTAAACTCTCCCCATCTGGATAAAGTAGTAGTAGTCAAGAATAACAGTCAAAGTAACATGACTTAATATTATCTGTTAATTAATCTACCCAATATTTTCCCATTAAACTAACCCTAACCCTAAACCTAACCCTTTGAAATATCCCATCATACAGGTAAAAAATACCAAGAAAATTTGGTACAGCCATGGGGAAATTTGGTAGGCCAAGAGGGTTATTTCCTATAACTCCAACCTAAAGAAAGGGGAACCACTCGGAATGAATTTTATCTGTTAATTAATCTACCCATTATTTTCCCATTAAACTAACCCTAAACCCTAACCCCGTCTTCTTTTTTTCTTTCTTTAATGGGACAATAATGGGTAGATTAATTAACAGATAAAATTAATTCAGAGTGGTTCCCCTTTTTTAGGCTGGAGTTATAGGAAATAACCGCCAAGAGTTAAAATAGTGAGAGGTTCTGATTTTGAGAGTCAAAGTTTCTTTTTGAATATAAATGCCTTTGTTTCTATAGTGTCATCTGTCAATAGATGACCTTGGTATGTTTCTCTGGCATTTCAGTAAATCATATTTAAAAAACCTGGCCATTCAGTGAATGACACCACTAGCTTATCTTCTTAATCTGTAACCTTTAAATGCAACCAACAGTGTGTCCCGAGCGTGCAACAATTGAGAAAACGATGAAATTTGCCCAGTATGCACTTTATATTTTTGGCTAATATCAATTAAAATCAAACATGAATGGTTGCAGGTGTCTGGCAGCGAATTGCTGGCAATTAACACAAGTCGTTAAGGTATGAAGAAGGGTTGGGGGTGAGTCAGTCAGAATAGAGAGGCGGATGTTGGGGGTGGGGGGAGCTTGTTGACCATTTTAAAGAAAGTGGGCTGAATATTGTAAACTAGATTGAATTTCAATTGTTTGTAATTAAGTTCTATCTGATCTTCGTTATTAACAAAGATCAAAGAATTTTCTGATTAGTTTTCACTCCGATGATTGGTAGAGAGGAAAGGTCAGGCAGATAGACGTGTTTGTGAAGGTATGTAAAGATAGGTATAATGTGTGATTGTGCATCCAGGTTTGTATGTATTTGTATTTGGGAGTCTACATGTATATGTACAGGCATTGGTTTCAGAGGGTGTTTAATATATACACATAATATCAGTGTGTGATATATATGTACATCTATCCCTTTCTATGTATCTCTATATCTATTCATATATCAATGTGTATGGTTGGCACTATTATACTTGAAAAAGCGCTAGTAATCCAACGTACAGTGTTATTAGAAGAGTGCTCAATATCTGTGATAGTGCGTTAATAGATAAATAATTGAATATATATATATATATATATATATATATATATATAAAAGCAGAAGAAGCTAATTCAAAAC
>CM042153.1:69301697-69319197 GCA_023376005.1 Doryteuthis pealeii
TGCTTTCTGAGATTCAATTAAATGACCCACCAAGGTTGATATGCCATAAAACAAAACAAACAAACAAACCCTTTATCACCATTGCTCCCTGGTCCACTCTGACCCGGAGTGGTAGTACCTGTTAGGGTCCCATCTATGGGTTAAATAGAAAAACACGAGTTTATAAACAAAATTCTAGGAAGTGCGTGGTGTAATGGTTAAAGTCATGGGAAATGGAGTCGTCGCCTCGAGTTCAAATCCTAGATGTGGTAATTGTATTTCACTTAGCACTAATACCCTTGGGGAAGACCTCCAGCTATGGATAAATAGTTGGGCAGACTGGGCTCTTTAACCTTGGTTAGGCAACCAGTCTAGGAGAAAGGAAAACTCTGAATTCAAACCTGTTGAACTCCGCTGAAGAAATTGACCTTGTGTCATATCCTGCTTGTGCGGAGGGGTTGGTATATATGTATAGTAAATGAAGGAGCCATGATATTGGAAGGTGAAGAAGAAAAAGATATTTCAGCATTTCTTGGCCAGTGCAATGTTGCTTAGAAGCGTTCCATCATTGTTCAAGACAAACTCTTGTGTTACAGATGGTAATGGTCTTTTTCATTGTTTTTCTTTTCTATTAATGAATAATTAGGCAGGGTTGGTAAATATATATAAACAAAATTTGATTATCCATTAAGAATGAATTTATTTCAAAATTTGTCGGCACTAAATGACCCACCGAGGTTGATATGCTGCAAACCAAACCAAATCAAACCATCCAACCAAATAAAATTCTCATAATCTTACATGTGGTATCAACAAATTACTGACCAAAGAATTTATTGGTTTTCATTTTACCTTCAAGTAATAAATCAACCATTTTCCTACGAAGACACCGTTTTTTTTTTGTTTTTTTTTTAATTTCTTCTTCTCAGTTCGGGTTTACTTTCTTCATAAAGTTTAAATAACATGACTTGCAACAATCAGAGAATTATCCATTCAGCAAATAAAATTGATGAAGAGGCAAAAAGAATTGTCTTATGAAAGGAATCTAATGTAATGCCACTGACATTGGAGGAATTAATTCCTTACATGATAAATGCTAGAGATGTCCTGTGGTGTAATGGTTATAATGGTAGGAAATGGACACAATGACACAAGTGTTACATAATTATTAGATGCCTAATATTTATGGCAATAGTGTAGAAACATAATGGCGATTAGTGCAGCTGATGGCCTTGAGGGTGAGTGACGGTGCTTGACCTCACTCTCACCTTGCCTTCCAAGGGATAAATCGTGAGAACCAGAAGGCATAGGAGACCCTGTCTTTCGGTTTAAGGATACTAAGTAATTCAGTGTTAGAAGTTAGAAGCCGAGCTCGTAAGATGTAAGACTCACTGCGCAGGTGTCTGGGTTGGGGATTTGGAAATAAAGTAACATCAACGTAAATCGAAGTCTTGTGTTTACTAAAAACTAACAATGACACAGGGCTTCTGATAAGGAGAAATTCCCAATAGAAGACCAGACTGGAATCCCCAAGTCAACACCAGACACTAGACTAGACCAAGATGATAGACGATCAGAATAGCAAAGTCGGACAGAAGAATAGATGTCCAAGATATAGAAGCAAGTAAGAAGTAAAGAAGTAATGAAGGGTATACAACATTATATTGATTTGGTACCGTGAAAACCTCAGTACGTAACACAAGTTCAAATCCTGGATGAGCCTGGTTGCATTTCATATAGTGCTATATGCTTGGGAAATATATGCATCCAACTATTCTCCCTCTAGCTGTGGGTAATAGTAGGGAAGGCTGACCTCTTTAACCTTGGTATGAAAACCAATCTAGGATATGGAAAACTTTGAATTAAAACCTGTTAAACTCTACTTAGAAATTACCTTATGTCACATCCTGCTCGTGTGGAAGGGTTGGTGAATACCTACATGATAAATGCTGGTGAATCTGTAGATATTGCACTGACCCCTTACACTTTCTGTCCACCATAACTGCATTCCTAAATCTGACCCAGAGTAGTAGTACCAATTAGGGTCCCATGTATGGGTTGAATTAGATTAGTGAAATAGATCACTAATTATGACTGAGCCTATTCTAGTAGTGACCACCCTAAGTGGATTTAACAGGTTTGAATTCAGAGTTTTCCTTCTCTTAGACTAGTTGCCTAATCAAGGTTAAAGAGCCCAGTCTGTCCTACTATTTCACCCATAGCTCGAGGGAGAGTAGTTGGATTCATACCATTCCCAAGGGTATTAGCACTATGTGAACTGTAGCTTTGTCCAGGATTTGAACTTGGGTCAACAAATCCATTTCTTATGACTCTAATCATTATACCACTCACTTCCAACTAGATAGATAAAAAATGAGTTTTGAAAAAAATACCCAACAAGAATGAATAAAATAAAAATGCCTTTAGCCAATAATAACCCCAAGGTTGACATGCTCTAAAATCCAACCAACCAACCTTGCATTCCAATTGGCCAATAACACTTACCATATTTGACGGCATTTAGGATGCACTTTTTTCCAAAATTTTGGCTCAAAATATTGCTCTGCGTCTTATATATCATAGGTGAAGTTGAGACCTCCCATAGGCCTAGGCTAATCTTCTCTATGATGCTCACTAACCCAGCTTACACTCAGTACTTTACCTACCCTAAACTCTATGCATCCTTATTTTATTGCTGGTTTCTGCTTGTGTAATGCACAGCTAGACTGTTTTCAACAATATATGCTTAAATAAACTAAAAACTTTTTTTCCTGAATCTGACCTGCTGAAATGGGGGTGCGTCTTATATGCCATCAAATATGGTATTTAGGATCCCATCTTTGGGTTAAATAGATCTGTTTTAAAAATGTTTGTATTAGATAGGAATACTTGATGCCATATAACAGCAAATCATTTATATTAAGAATAATTACTTGAAGCTATCATTGTTCACTAAGGATTATTATTAATTATTAGAAACCATATAGCTATGTACAAACAAATGGCTATTATTAAATAGAAATAATTACTTGAAACAATATGATTATTTATAAATTATGAGTCTTAGATAGAAATACTTAAAACCATATAACTGCAAATTATTTGTATTAAGAATAATTACTTGAAGCTATCATTGTTCACTAAGGATTATCGTTAGTTATTTGAAAACAAATGGCTATTATTAAATAGAAATAATTACTTGAAACAATATGATTATTTATAAATTATTAGTCTTAGATAGAAATACTTAAAACCATATAACTGCAAATTATTTGTATTAAGAATAATTACTTAAAGCTATAATTGTTCACTAAGGATTATCGTTAGTTATTTGAAAACAAATGGCTATTATTAAATAGAAATAATTACTTGAAACAATATGATTATTTATAAATTATTAGTCTTAGATAGAAATAATTAAAACCATATAACTGCAAATTATTAGTATTAAGAATAATTACTTGAAGCTATCATTGTTCACTAAGGATTATCGTTAGTTATTTGAAACCATATAGCTATGTACAAACAAATGGCTATTATTAAATAGAAATAATTACTTGAACAATATAATTAATAGTATTAGATAGGATTAGTTGATATCATATATTATATGCCGTCAAATATGGTAACAATCTCTTGGAACGTCTTTTTTTTTTTTTTAAATGGAGAAAAATAGGATTTAAAAAAAAATGTCCTGTGTCTCTTGGTTTTCTTATTGAGTTGTTGGTTTCTCAACCGCAAAAACAAATTCTTTGCTCAAGTCACAAACAGTTTGGAAGATTGTGAATGAATAGATATGATCTATCAAAAATCTTTCCCTCTCTCTCCCCTCCCCTTACACTATCTTATGGCAAAGCACCAAAGAATCATTGAAATCATTGTTGTTAATATGTATTATAAGGATTCAGTATTTGAATTTACATTGTTCATCCTGCTGGGGAAAGTAATTTGATCACCGCATGGGGGAGACAGGCTTGTGTATGCCAAGTTCGTAACTGTAGATTGTATTATGTTCTTGAATATGCCACGGTGAAATTGTTTTCTTTGTCAATCTTTTATCTGCATTGTGAACAACAAAGGCCGCTATTGTCCACCCAAAATTTGCCAAATTCTAGAGTCAATCTCTGGAGTCAGGTATAAGAGATCTTGTTGCTTTACATGTTGCTATTGAATAGCGGGAAAATCAACAATAGTTCACACAAGGAAATTAACAACCATTTCTTGTTTGCTAGTGATGAGGGGATAGACTCCCTCACTGTCCAGCTGATACCGACAATAGGCCACTCCACCGACTTTGCGACTATCATAATGGAGATTATGTGTCTGCACTGTAACAGAAACTATGTCACTACCGACGTCACAATTCCCTTAGTTATTTATGGTATATTCTCAATGATTATGAAATAGCCATTATCTAATCTTAATTAGCATCTTATTTATTGACAATGTCTCTATTAAAGTCTGATTTAGATTTGATTCTAAACAGCCCGTGCATCTAAAATCCTGCAATGAGTATTATATATCACTAAGAAATAAGGGTTTACATAGTATATGATTGAGAATAGAGGAAAGTATGGATATAACAACACAGACAGCATAAATTCAATTGATATTTCGCCTCATTTTGGATGATGCTTCTTCAGAGCATTATTGATCTTTAAGCTCTGAAGATGCTTCATCCAAAATGAAGTGAAATATCAATTGAATTTATGCTGTCTGTGTTGTTATATCCACATTTTCCTCTATTCTCAACCACATTTTGTCAGATTTATTCAAATCCTTCTCTAGTATATGGTGTAGATAATATGCACACTGCTTGTAATGAATAATTACTTGGTCTTATTGATTTCTATATAGAAAGAAAAGCAAAATAGAAATAAAGAAGGAAAAGAAAAACAGTCTGAAAGAAAAAAGAAATGTTAAGAAAGATAAAAAGAAGGAAAAGAGAAATAGAAGGAAAGAAAGAAAGAAAAGAAAAACAGGAAGAAAGAAATGAAAAGAAAAAACAAAGAAAGAAAAGAAAAACAGAAAGAAAAAACAAAGAAAAGAAAAAGAAAAAAAAGAAAGAAAAAGAAAGAAAAGAAAAAGAAAAGAAAGAAAAAGAAAAGAAAAACAAAGAAAGAAAGAAAAAGAAAAAAAGAAAGAAAAGAAAAGAAAAGAAAAAGAAAGAAAGAAAGAAAAGAAAAAAGAAAGAAAAGAAAAACAGAAAAGAAAAAAGAAAGAAAGAAAGAAAAGAAAAGAAAAGAAAGAAAAAAGAAAAAGAAAGAAAGAAAAAAAGAAGAAAGAAAAGAAAAGAAAGAAAAAAGAAAGAAAGAAAAGAAAGAAAAAAGAAAGAAAGAAAGAAGAAAAGAAAAAAGAAAGAAAAAAGAAAGAAAGAAAAGAAAAAAGAAAAAGAAAGAAAAAGAAAGAAAGAAAAAGAAAAACAGAAAGAAAAAAGAAAGAAAGAAAAAGAAAAAAGAAAGAAAAAGAAAGAAAGAAAGAAAAGAAAAAGAAAGAAAAAAGAAAGAAAGAAAAAAGAAAGAAAGAAAGAAAGAAAGAAAAGAAAAAAGAAAAAAGAAAGAAAGAAAGAAAGAAAGAAAGAAAGAAAAAAAAAAAGAAAGAAAGAAAGAAAGAAAGAAAAAAGAAAGAAAGAAAGAAAAAAAGAAATATTGATTTATTCTCAAACATATTAAAAACAATCCTGCATTTAATTTTATATAGAAATCAATTAGTATAATATTAAAATAAGTGTAATCTTTTTATATGCGTTCTTATTTAGTTTTGTTCATCTGTTTAATTTGATATATTCTATTACAATAAAAGTTCAATACTTGTGCCTGGTGCTACTAATTATAATTACCATAATTATATTACATATAGTTGGTTGGCTGGTTTTATGGTATATTAACTCTTGTTGGGTTATTTAATGCCAATGTCAGTCTTTTATTTGCAAAGATACTCTGTTGAAAAGATACTCTCATAGAATGTGACCAAGTAAGATTTATTTTTCAATGTGGTCCTGAGACTTCTTCCATTGGTGTTGCAGTGCTTAGATCCCATTAGTTACCAAGTCATCAACAGTAGATATATTATCATATGAATTTTTCAGCACACCCTCATATTTTATAATGCTGACATCGCTTTCTGCAGATGACATATTGCAACTGAGGTATATGAACTAATTCAAGAGGTTTGTCATTTAAAGAGGACATGGCACAATCTTAATTAAAACACATAAACTCTGTTTTACAGACACATAGGTAAGGCATGGAATGATGATCCTGTGTAAATTTAACACATAGACTATTTATTAGTGCACACTTGTACCATTATGCATATTACTGATGTACATAGTTGTTCATATACGTACCATTGCAAATATTTCACTGCCTCTCTTTAAAACTCGCCCTTTCAGTCGGGCATTAGAATGCACCAACTGCACAGGGGTAAGACTCCTCCAATGGGGCCACCTGTTGGCTGTGGGTGGCGACCTGTGATGCTTAAGGATAGAACCCAGGTGGATGAGCAGTCCATGACTTGCAATACTCCACTTTGGCCCTATCTTGGGCTAGACGGGCAGTCGGAGAGGCCCCCTCCGATCAATCAGCTGGTCACGTCAAGCCCTAGCACCTATATGATTACCCTACCTTATTGCCCTTATGGCAACCCGAAACCCCTTTTTATCATATGGGTGCTAGAATGCGGTGGCTGAGGGTCTACATGTCTTGGGAATGACGTTAAACTCTATCTGATGGTGAGGTTCCAGTTTTGATGGTTTGGGGAATGTGGAGCACCCCTTCATCACCATTGCTTCCTGGTCCACTCTGACCCGGAGTGGTAGTACCTGTTAGGGTTAAATAGAAAAATGTATTTATAAAAAAATTGTATTATCCATTAAGAATTGATTTATTTAAAAACTTTATCGGCATTAAATGATCCACTGAGGTTGATATGCCATAAAACAAAACAAAACCTCTTTAAAACAATATTTAGAATATATATTCATAACATAGCAGTATCTATATATACTACTTAGATAAGGTGAAAATGATGAAAAATTGTTAAACAACTTATTAAAAAATTAATAAAACAAAATTAGGAGTCCATTCACAGTAATATATATATATATATATATATATATATATATATATGGCCAGTTTAGCTCAGTCGGTAGAGTGTTCGGATGGGAACCTCAAGGTTCCTGGTTCGATACTGGCCACTGCCAACTCAGCATATGATTAGCACAGGGAGCTGATGGTAGGTGTGGCTCTCCACCTCAGATGCTAAAAAAATCTCCTTGGTCTGTTTGGCTGATACTGACTATAGGCCAACCTGACGACTGTATATATATACACTGCGTTTCAAATTATTAAAGTGGCACTTTTCCCTCCTATCCACAATCTACTGATTGGTGATTTAAGGAGATTATCAGAGAATAATGACAACCTGTATATACACCTACTTCGTAGAAATTGTAAGGTTCTACAAAAAGGAACAGAAGTTACGGTCATTTACCTAATTTACTTAAATTATTCTTGTGTCAAATTATTAGCGAGGTGTAATAAAAACCCCTGTAAAAAAGAAAATAATACTTTTATTGTTTCATTTGTAGATTTTATGGATACATACAGTAACTAAGATCAAATTCAATTGAAATAAAACAAGAATTCAAAAATGATAGTGAAGTTAGTTAATATGATATATGTGATCCTTTTTTAAAAATGACTTGGAAAAGGCACTGGTCCATCGAACATGTCAATTTCTGAATCTCCTCTGATGTAATTTCACATGATACGTTGACTATTTCCTGCCACAAGTCATCTTTGCTTCTAAATTGGTGTCCATTCTCATAAACATGTCGCTTCAGAATATTCCAGAAGTTTTCAATTGGGTTTAAGTCTGGAGAATTGGCCGGCCAGTTGATCTTCCGAGGTCCACAGAAGCCTAATTTTTGCAGTTACTCTGTAGTTTTATGTGTTGAATGCGAAGAAGCATTATCTTGCATAAATATTATATTTTAGCCAAGATTCCAGGTTCTCTTTGAGGAAGGGGATATAAGCATCTGCGGTTATTTTTGTACCGTCAGGCACTCTCCACCAGCCAACCATGATACCTCCAATAATACCAGCCCAAATCATAATACCTCCTCCTCCTTGTTGGCGTCTAAAGCGGTGATGAGGATCTCGTCCATTTACAACCCAATCTTTGCTCCAGCCATCAGGGCCATCAAGTGTTGCATGAGTTTCATCTATGAACAGAACTTTTGAGAAATCGACTTCATGTTCTCCTTTGCTCATTTCAAACGTATTTGCATGTGTTTTTTTGTCAATTGAGGCTTTGTAACTGGTTTCACTGATACCCCAACCTTTTTCAGAAGATGACAGCGAGTACTTCTGGGCGCTGTTGCTTCTCCAATGCTTCTAAAAAGTGCTCCACTCATCAGGCCTGGGTTATTTACAGCTTCATGTTTCATTCATGACAACGTCGGGAAACAACCCTCGAGTGACCCTTATCAGTCCTCTTACATACCTTCATAGGAGCTGCAACAAATCTTTTCACAGTTTGGTGATATCTTCCAATTTTTTTGGATATTTCTAATGTAGACTTGCCTTTGGAAAGTTCAGATGTTATGATAGCTTTCTCAGAAGGGGTCAAGTCACATTTGCAACCCATAATTGTATGAGTATAATGACACTTATTTAATATCTGGGACACTTCTATATCGTGTTGATATTGCAAATGGCCACTGTTTGTTTCCTGTTGCGCAGAACAATACAGTTTTTATACAGTCTGCGCATACACCTATTCCCATTATACTGTGAAAATTTCTTTAAATTCCAATTGGTATTTTTTGTACAAAATGAAAAAATGTCACCTCGTTAATAATTTGAAATGCAGTGTGCATATATATATATATATATATATATATCATTTATCTATTTATTCATTTATATAATTATAACCTGTTACAAGTCATTTTTTTATATCATATATTGCTATTATATCATATTGTATGAAATAGATACAGATCATAAATAAATCACAGATAAATACATGTGCCAAATATGTACTAACACATAACACAGTCAATTTACTATTGCACGTGTTGGTATTATATCATACCACAAAGCATGGTTACATTATTGGCCCACTACGTGTACAAGCAATACTTTCAAAACTGATGCAATTAAGGAAATGTATTAACATCAATGAGGAGAAACTTTTAGCAAATGTAGGCAACATGTTAATTTGTAATATATAGCTTATTGGTATTGTTATAATCAAGGTTAACAGGAGCGTATGTTTTCAACAATATACGCTTAAATATACTAAAAACTTTTTTCCTGAATCTAACCTGCTGAAATGGGGGTGCGTCTTATATGCCGTCAAATATAGTAATTCACTTTTTTCTGACCAGATGCCTTACCATCTTTGGTTTGGGATGACCAAAAGTAAGTCCCAAACTAATGTGTTTCATGTTGTTACAGAGAAATATCCACTGGAATGGGAGTAGTATTAACTGTTAGGGACCTATCTATGAATTATATAAAGTAAGTAAAGTCGTCAGGGCGGCCTAATGTCGGTATCAGCCAGACAGTGAAGGAGTCTATCCCCTTTTCACTAATGCTAGACCAAGGAGATTAGTTTAGCATCTGAGGTGGAGCGCCACACCTACCATCAGTTTCTCACTTTACCGCCCAGGTCCCTGTGCTACTCAAACGCTGAGTATCGAACCAAGAACCTTGTGATTCTTAGCCGAACACTCTACCGACTGAGCTAAACTGACCCTATATGATAGCCTATATGATTTTCCCAATTCTATTGCCCTTATGGCAAGCCCCACCCCCTCTTTATCATATGGGTGCTAGAAGGCGGTGGCTGCGGGTCTACATGTCCTGGGAATGACGTTAAACTCTATCTGATGGTGAGGTTCCAGTTTTGGAGGTTTGGGGAATGTGGAGCAGCCCTTCATCACCATTGCTCCCTGGTCCACTCTGACCCGGAGTGGTAGTACCTGTTAGGGTCCCATCTATGGGTTGAATAGAAAAATGTATTTATAAAAAAATTGTAATCCATTAAGAATTGATTTATTTCAAAACTCTATCGGCATTAAATGACCCACTGTGGTTGATATGCCGTAAAACAAAACAAACAAACAAACCTATATGATAGGGGGGATGAATTATATAGATTAAAATCAATTTAAAAAAAAAAAGAAGAGTTTTAAAGAAAATTAAATACCTCTCAAAAATGTATCAAAGAAAACCATCTTTTGCATAAAATAACCCAATGATGCTGTAAAATCCAACCAAAATAAAAACAACTGCAATGTGTGTTTGTTTATAATTTTCTTCCTCCTAATGGCAACTCTTTTTTTCAGCAAGCATGCTGCATTTTTGTCCGAAATACTATGTAAATTTTGAGTTTTCAAAATATAATATAAACTATATAAATTCTAATTTATATTCAGTACAAACCAATAAAAATTTGAACATATGTTAAATTTAGTGCAATTTAGGTGCTATAAATTCTAAAAAAATCAATCATTATTTATGTTTAATATATTAAATTACTCATTATAAATGTATTAAATTATGTTAAATTTAAGTGCTATGAATTATAAAAAAAAAATAATCAAACTGTGAAAGAATCTTTGGTATTAAGAATTTGTTACTGAGACTGTTATGGGCCGGGTTAGCTTGGTCGGTAGAGCGTTCAGCTAGAAAACACGAGGTTCCTAGTTTAGTACCAGCCCTCGCCAACTCAGTGTATGAGTAGCACAGGATCTGTGCAGTAAAGTAAGGAGCTGATGGTAGGTGTGGCGCTCCACCTCAGACGAAAAAAACAATCTCTTTGTCTAGCGCTAGTAAAAAAGGGGATAGACTCCCTCGCTAATTGGCTGATACCGACTTTAGGCCACACCAACGACTTTTACTGAGACAATATGTAAAACAATTTTCTACTAATTTGTTGTTACTTTTGTTGATAAGAAATAGAGAGAGAGAGAGGGGAGGGGAACAAAATTGCAAGAAAGTGAAAGAGAGTTGAATAAATAAGAAATGATGAAAGGAAAAATGAGATCAGAAATAGTTACACTAAGAGAAAGGAAACAAACGTTTTTAAATGAGAGAGAGAGAGATACAGACAGACAGGGACATGGAAAAATATATGAGAGAAAGAGAAGGAAAAGATGAAACAATAGGAAAGTGATAAGAATAAGAAACAATAAGAATAAAAAAAACAATAAGTGGTGAGAGGGAGGAAGAGGAGGAAAATGTTGAAGAGAAGTTAGAAGGAAAGAGATGAGATAGTGAAAGAGATACGAGGGGAAGGGAAAATATGAGGGAAAGTGGACAAACAAGAGTTAGCAAGAAAGATTTGAAGGGATGAGAGAGAGAGAGTGGGGGCTAGAAGGGTAAAAAAGTGTTTAAAAGAAGATAGAAGGAAAGATATGAGATAGTGAGAGAGAGATGAGTGATAACGAGAGAGAGAGAGAGAGAGAGAGAGAGAGAGAGAGAGAGAGAGAGAGAAAAGCAATGAGTGATAAGAGAGTGAAAAAAAGAGATGTTATAACAAGAGAGAGAGAAAGAAAAAAGATGAGTGATAATGAGAGAGAGAGAAAAAAGTCAAGTGACAATGAGAGAGAAAAGAGATAAGTTATAACAAGAGAAAATGAGAAAAGTGATGAGATAATAAGATAGAAAGAGCGAGAGAGAAAAGAGATGAGATAACAAGATAGAGATGAGAGAGAGAAAGAGAAAGATAGAGAGAAAATAGCTGAGCGATACCAAAAGAGAGAGAAAAGAAAGATATGATATAAATAGAGAGAGTTATGATAGAAGAAAAGTGACCAACCAATGCTATTGATAACTGCCACACCAAATGCCGGCCATTGACGATTGTGTACGGTGGGATGAAGGGGGGGCGAGGAAAAAGACAAACCAGAAATGAGTCAAGAGATTCAGGGCTGGTTGTGTGGGTGGTGGTAGTGCGGTTATAGCACGTCTCTCAAGGTATCATGACACTTGTAATAGGACTGCCCAAGACATGGCTCTTCTGATTAGTATGTTTCTCTGAAGTGTTCTCATCTTATCTCTATTTGTGGATACACACAAACAAATGGTGCCATGGAATTGCGATTTGGAGGGACACTGCCAACACTTCTGGGAATGTGAAACACGAAATGATCAGTACACAAATTGGATATGTAAGAAATAGATTATGCTTTATCTACTGGACCAACTGATGGACTTGGCCCAATGCTGGTTAATTTTATACATGGATATTCAAGTATTGATTTTGAGACTGATGAGAGAGATATAGGTATGTAAGTAGCAGTATTCAAAAAGGAAAGACATGTTGGATATTGTATGATGTCTGTCCGGAATGTATTAAGCCATTTTTTATTAATGAAACCAAAAGAAGAAAAAAAAGGAAGCCTCACCTACTGGAAACTCACCTACTTATAACTGCACTTACAGTCAAGTCATCAAAGTTAAGCAGCAAGGAATCTGTTCAATACATAGATGGGTGACCAAAAAGGAAGCCTACCTAGAGCAATGGCACCACAATTCCAGTTGAAAACTCACCTACTTATAACTGCACTTACGGTCAAGTCATCAAAGTTAAGCAGCAAGGAATCTGTTCAATACTTAGATGGGTGACCAAAACTGACGAGAGATATAGATATGTAAGTAGCAGTATTCAAAAAGGAAAGACATGTTGGATATTGTATGATGTCTGTCCAGAATGTATTAAGCCATTTTTTTTATTAACTCTTAACGTCCTATACTACCTCCTTCCACCCAGCCAGAAGTCACATTTCTTTTCCTAATCTGCTCCAAATGATAGCCTTTGTTTAAATGTAATATTTAACATTTAAAAGTTTTTGATTTAAGGAAAATAACAGGTAACTTTAAATAAAAAGGCCATTTTTGGATAAATCCTTATAGGAGCAGGGATCTGGACTTGGAAAATTCTCAACAGGATGTTAAGAGTTAATGAAACTAAAGAAAAAAAAGAAAGCCTACCTAGAGCAATGGCACCATAATTCCCCTTGGAAACTCACCTACTTATAACTGCACTTACGGTTAAGTCATTAAAGTTAAGCAGCAATGGGCTTGTTCAATACTTAGATGGGAGACCAAGCAACAGTAGGTACTATAATCAAAATAAAATGATTTGATTCAGTATTAAATGGCCTGAAAATAAAACAAGCAACTAACCAACTTATAACTGCACTTTAGGAGGGATTATTAGTAGAAAATTAATGTTTAGGTGAACAAGACATTTTTCCAATGCATTTATCACATAATTGTAAAGAGTTACACTATAATTTTACACCCTAAAGTCCAACCCCTCCTCACTGTGGCAAGATGTTGACAACATGGTAGTGTTGTGGACAATACCACTCTGCACTTATGCACCTTCATTGCACAATGTTGGTTTCTGATTTTTAGTGTAAAAATAAGTAAGTAAAAGTAAAGTCGTCGGGGCGGCTTAAAGTCAGTATCAGCCAGTAAGTGAGGGAGTCTATCCCCTTTTCAATAGCACTAGACCAAGGAGATTGTTTTAGCGTCTGATGGTGGAGCGCCACACCTACCATCAGCTCCTTACTTTACCGCACAGATCCCTGTGCTACTCATATGCTGAGTTGGCGAGGACCGGTATCGAACTAGGAACCTTGTGGTTTCTAACCGAACGCTCTACCAACTGAGCTAACCCGGCCCGTTGGTGTAAAAAAGTGTAAAAAATAATCTTCCTAAATCAAAGGCACTTCAGTTCCCTTTAAAAAAAAATATAACCCATGGGTACATACCCACTAATCACTGCACTCTTTTTTTTTTTTTTTTAATTTAAAAAAAAAAATTGGGGGGGGGGAGATTTTTCAGTGTAAAAATGGAGTACCTAGATCAACGGTGTAGAGATTTTTTACATATCAGGTGTGTGCTAGATTCTTGCCCATACTTATAGACTAGGCGAGAATCATTTGATCTTACTCTTGGCCAATCACTGGCAGTACTCTGAGGTTGATACAATACTTAACCGACCCTACTGGTCATAATTGCACTGACATTTGTTACGACGGACATAGGATTAAATCACTGGACCTTTACCAATACGCAGGATAGGACTTATACGCTTACCAAAGGATCACATAACATAGGACTTTCTTTAAGCCCTTTTCAACTGGACAAGGATGGCACTTAAAACTTTAGAAACGGCACTCCTGTCCCCCTTTCAAAATACACTCTTTATTGGGTATACACCCAATTATCATAGCTGTTGAATGCAACATGGGGATCTCATCTTTATTGAGTATTCTATATTTGTTACTGGGTATCATGGGGTAGGAATAAGACAGTTTTTAGCCTCCACATAGTCAACTGAATCCTGTGAACTTCTTTGTTTGTCTTATTGTATCTCTCTGCAATAAAACCTTAAATAAATAAAATCTTAAATCTCTGAACATGTTGACTGGTTCTTCCACCCAACTAAAACCTTGTCTGATTGTATTTCTTTTAAGGAGACAACAGTCACCCATCTAAGTATTGAACAGGCTTATGTTACATAATTCATGGATTGCCTACGAATTATGTATTGTAGTGTAGTCAAATTTTAATAACAGTATTTGTAAATGAAAAGTTACCATTGAATCATAGCATGACCGTTATAGAAGTAATTGACAACGGTTCACCTGTCACTGACCTAGTCGCTGATTCTCATTGGCTAAAGGCAAACTGTGTGAAGAGAACTGAATTAGAATAGTCAGAATTTGGTGGTTCATTGATGGGAGCAGACGTAATTGTCGTCTGTTTCCAAGTAAGCCATTTTCTCACTGTGTGGTTAAGTGGTCACCCAATTAAGCATTAAAAAGCTCATTGCTACTTACCCATGTGGTCTGACTATATATATATATATATATATATATGTGCATTATGCTGGGCTGGCTTCAAGGATTAGTAGCATACCACACTATTCTTTCTGTGTTATTGTATCTCTCTGCAATAAAACCTTAAATAAATGAAATCTTAAATCTGAACGTGTTCACTGGTTCTTCCACCCAACTACAACCTTGTCTGATTGTATCCCTTTTAAGGACACAACAGTCACCCATCTAAGTATTGAACAGGCTAATTGCTGCTTATGTTACATAAGACAGTTTTTAGCCTCCACATAGTCAACTGAACCCTGTGAAGCTGGAAAATGAATTCTAGGGTTCGAATTTAGTCTTTAACCAAGATTTTTCCACTTTCTAAAATGATAGCTTGAGAAACAATGAATTGTAATGAAAACCTACACACGCTTCGTCCAAGCTGGCTTGGAATCATAAATAAAGCAGGGGTGATAATTATCAACATAATTTGTTGTTTGTTGATTTCTCTCCATCATGGCATAAATTCAAACATTTACCATAATCGATTCACAGCTTTTGAGTCGTAATTGAGAATAAATATCAACAAGCAACAAGTCGCCTGACAAACAGACGTAACGCAACTCATTGTATCATTCTCACTTGTTTATCTCACTGACTGTTGTTTATATATCCATTACATTGATGGCTGATTGCTGTATCATGATTGGAATGAGGCCTAAACATTAATAGCTAAAAACAATACAATCAACAAAACTGTGTACAAACTCTGTGTTCTCTTTATCCACACACACTCTTCGGAAAAGCCATGCATACTTGTGATTCAGAAATACTAAAAGAATTAGGCCGCCCTGTCGGCTGGGGTGTTAGAATGCACCGACTGCACTTCTGCAGAGGGGTAAGACTCCCCCAATGGGGCCACCTCTTGGCCGTGGGTGGCGACCCGTAATGCTTAAGGATAGAGCCCAGGTGGATGAGCAGTTCATGACATGCAATACTCCACTTTGGCCCTATCTTGGGCTAGACGGGCGGTCGGAGAGGCCCCCTCCGATCAATCGGCTGGTCACGTCAAGCCCTAGCACCTATATGATTTTCCCAGCCCTATTGCCCTTATGGCAAGCCCCAATTCCTTTTTATCATATGGGTGCTAGAAGGTGGTGGCTGCGGGTCTACATGTCCTGGGAATGACGTTAAACTCTGTCTGATGGTGAGGTTCCAGTTCTGGAGGTTTGGGGAATGTGGAGCAGCCCTTCATCACCATTGCTCCCTGGTCCACTCTGACCCGGAGTGGTAGTACCTGTTAGGGTCCCATCTATGGGTTAAATAGAAAAATGTATTTATAAAAAAATTGTATTATCCATTAAGAATTGATTTATTTCAAAACTTTATTGGCATTAAATGACCCACTGAGGTTCATATGCCGTAAAACAAAACAAACCAAACTAAAAGAATTAGGAGTGCAGTTATAAGTTGGTTGGTTCCTTGTTTTATTTTGCAGTATATCAACCCTTTTCAGGCCATTTAATGCTGAATCAAATCATTTTGATATCAGGTGGCTTATAGTACCTGCTGTTGCTTGGTCTCCCATCTAAGTATTGCACAGGCTCGTTGGTGCTTAGCTTTGAAAACATTAATAGCTAAAAACAATGCAATCAACAAAACTGTGTACAAATTCTGTTTGTATTCTCTTTATCCGCACACACTCTTTGGAAAAACCATGAATCCTTGTGATTCAGAAATCCTAAAAGAATTGTGTTGGCATCCTTCCGTCTACTAAAGACAATGGCGTAGTGTCCACTATTTTTTTTTTTTTTAATTATTATTATCATTTATCTGCAACTGCATAAGTGGCTGAACAGACCAATTTTTGAATGGCAATCTCTGCTGCAGTGACTGCAAACAAACAGTGATACTATCCTTTGCATGTTGTTTGCATGATATACCACTAGAAATAATAAAGTTCTATTAAACAAGGGAAGATAACTCTTCCAGACCAAACAGGAGCAGACAACTGCTACATATTCTTTGCATGTTGTTTGCATGATATACCACTAGAAATAATAAAGTCCTAGTACATGGGCCGGGTTAGCTCAGTCGGTAGAGTTGTCGGCTAGAAACCACAAGGTTCCTAGTTTGATACCGGTCCTCGCCAACTCAGCATATGAGTAGCACAGGGATCTGTGCAGTAAAGTAAGGAGCTGATGATAGGTGTGGCGCTCTATCTCAGATGCTAAAACAATCTCCTTGGTCTAGCGCTATTGAAAAGGGGATAGACTCCCTCGCTGACTGGCTGATACTGACTTTAGGCCGCCCCGACGACTTTACTTTACCTTTGATTCAGAAGAAAATTATCTTTATATAAAAGATTGTTGGAGGGGGGGGGGTGTACTTATTTATGAGCAATATCAATGTATCCGTACATGAAAGTAAATCTTGTTCCCAACATGCAAAGTACAACTTACAACCAAGCATATCCTTCTAAATTGTAACAGACTTAAACATATCCACGCAATTACTATTTGAAAGACATCTTTAAGAATACAAACCCTGAAAACATTTTAAATTTTATTAAAAAAAGCAACCTTTTCAACAAAATATAACAGAATATAACCAATTATCTCCATAGAACCACTACTTTAAAGACTGAAATCCAAAATAACCTTTTTG
>CM042153.1:69324197-69337394 GCA_023376005.1 Doryteuthis pealeii
ATGAATGAGAAGATGTTGTGCAAGCTGCTGATGGTTATTTATTTGTGTAAGGGTGTTTTGCTGGAGTCGTGAAGGACCCCTAGTAAAACTGAAGTCTTTGTGTTTTACACACAGACCTTGTTCCCCATCACGCTTCACAGAAGTGAAGGCTTGTTCTGTAAACACTCAGCCAATTTCTAGATTAAACTGATCTAATGGTGAAGTTCCAATTTTGAAGCTCTGGGGAGTGTGTAGTACCCCTTCATTGCCATTATTCCCAGGTCCACTCTAACCCGGTGGGGTAGTGCCTGTTAGGATACCATCTATGGTTTAAATAGAAAAAATGAGTTTAAAAGAATGTGTTAAAATAACTGAGTTTAAAGATTAAGTTTAAAAAGATTATTTTGAATACCCATGAAGAACGAATAAAACAAAATGTATTCAACATAAAATAAACCAGTTGACATGCTGTAAAATCCAACCAACCAACCAACTTCTAGATACTCTACTGACTCATTAGATTAAAACTTTTAACGTCCTATACTGCCTCATTCCACCTGTCCGGAAGTCACATTCATTTTCCTAATCCACCCCAAACGATAGTCTTTGTTTAAATGTAATATTAAACATATTTAGCAGTTTTTGATTTACGTGAAATAACAGGTAACTTTAAATGAAAAGGCCATTTTTAGTCTTTTATTGATAAATCCTTATAGGAATGGCACTCTGGACTTAGAAAATTCTCAACAGGATGTTAAGAGCTAAAACCCAATTATAGGACATCTTGCTGACCTTGCTAAATTCCAACACAATTCCTCGTACATGATTTGAACTCTGGTCACCAAGTCCATTTTCTATGACTATTCATTACACCATGTGCTTCCATATGTTATATACCATACCAATTGTATACTAATTGACGTGGGCTTATCTTGTTCTGTAGAGTATACCTGTGTAGGCGTTATTTTTGTATATGCCTGGGGAGTTGTCTGCCCATTTAGTTTCGCTGGTTCCCGCTAGGGGCCTTGGATATTTAAGCGGCTGATTTGAATGTCTCTTTCTCTTTTCCTGCTGCTCAACCTACGAGACACTATGGGTCCTATAACATTTTTAGGCAGATATATACTCGTGATGTAATGGTTAGCATCGTAGTAAATGAACATGGAGACCCAGATTCAAATCCTTAATGAGGCTGTTTGTATTTTACATAATTCTAATACCCTTAGGAAAGGTATGAATCCAATTATTCTCCCTTCAGATATGGGTAAATAGTAGAACAAACTGGGTTCTTTAACCTTGGTATGGCAATGAGTTTAGAAGAAAGAATTGAAACCTGTTAAACTCCACTTTAAAAAAATTAACCTTCTGCTACATTTATCTTGTGCAGAGGGGTTGGGTAAATACATATAAACCCACAACTCAAGCATTTCATTGGCTTCAAGGATAATTAGGTAGCTGTCTCTAATCCTTTAGCACTTTGATAAATGTTGGTTGTGTTGCATAGCACCTTCTTTACCAGCACTAAATAGGTATATGTTATATACTGGTCTTTTCACGATACCAATCTATATAACGTTATATATACCTTTCTTCTTACTCTGTCGTCTATTCTTCCGGCCAGCTTTGGTATTCTGATCGTCTATCATCTATCTTGGTCTGGTATATCTTCTAAGGTCTCGTCTGGTCTTTCTTGTATGGGGACTCCGGGTCTGGTTTCTGTTGGGGATCACTTCTTATCAGAAGCCTTGTGTCATTGTTAGTTTTTAGTAATAAACACAAGACTTCGATTTACGATGATGTTACTTTATTCATAAATCCCCAGACCAGACAATGCATGCGGATCCTTACTTCTTGCTAGCTCGGCTTCTAAGTTCTAACTCTAACTAACTGAGTTGCTTACTCCTTAAACCGGAAGAGCCTTCTATTGGGGTTCCCGGTTCTCACGGTTTATCCCGCAAGGCAAGGTCATAGTGAGGTCAAGCATTGTCACTCACTCTCAAGGCCATCAGCTGTACTGATCGCCATAATGATTTCTACAATACCTTAAAAATGTATTAGGGATCCAATTGTTATGTAACAATTCCAGCTAGGTTCTTTTATACAGAAGATCTATTTGACCCACTTCTCCTGGTAAGAGTGGACTTGAAAGTAATGGCAGTAAAGGGTAACACCACATTCTCTAAAGCTTACCTGCAGATGCAGTTTAGTGTCTCATACTCAGGACCCCCTTTGGGGAGGGAGTCTTACCTCACTGCAAGGGATATAGTTGGTGTAATGTAGGCCTTGAATGTGGACCAACTACTTAATATGTTTGTGTATGTGTATCTGTGTACACACATACACACTGACATATTAAATAGTTAAATGTGTGTCTGTATACGCGCGCACACACTGACATATTAAGTAGTTAAGTCTGTGTGTATGTATATCTGTGTGCATATGTGTACACACACACACACTGACATATTAAGTAGTTAAGTCTGTGTGTATGTATGTCTGTGTATCTGTGTACACACACACACTGACATATTAAATAGTTAAATCTGTGTGCATATGTGTACACACACACACACACTGACATATTAAGTAGTTAAGTCTGTGTGTATGTATGTCTGTGTATCTGTGCGCACACACACACACTGACATATTAAATAGTTAAATCTGTGTGCATGTATATGCACACACACACACACTGACATATTAAGTAGTTAAATCTGTGTGTATGTATGTCTGTGTATCTGTGTACACACACACACACACACACTGACATATTAAATAGTTAAATCTGTGTGCATATGTGTCTGTGTATCTGTGTACACACATACACACTGACATATTAAATAGTTAAATCTGTGTGCATGTGTATCTGTGTACACACACACACACTGACATATTAAGTAGTTAAGTCTGTGTGTATGTATGTCTGTGTATCTGTGCGCACACACAACACACACACACACACACACACACACTGACATATTAAGTAGTTAAGTCTGTGTGTCTGTGTGTACACACACACACACACACACACACACAGATTTATTACCCTTATTTTTTATTATCTTAACTTTTGAATGTATGTTATGCAAAACAGGTCATAAACACACTATAGATTGTGTACAAATACACTATTATCCACAGGTATAGAAACACACACATAGATTTTTTTTATATAAAAAATGCATTTAAGCACAAATTATTATGTAAGTTACGCAATTGATTTGCAGTTAAGGTACTAGACTTTTAAAAAAAAACGAATTGATTTCATTTTTTTTTCATTACATTAAAAAATAATTGAAAAAAAAAAGGCCATTTTCCATAACCCGATTCGTTTGAATCCGAATTATATTAGACAATTGATATCTCCTGGAGGTTGACTGCACACCAGACAGTCCAATATTTGTAATCAATCATTGAGTATCTTCTAAACTTTTTGTTGTCATCATTACTATTAGTTTTTTTCCTTCTCTTGCGTGGGTTTATCTTTGCTTTGTTGAATAAGAGACTTTTTGGAGTTAACTTGTATGTAATTTTTCTTTTTAAATTAAGAAAAATAAAATTGTATGGATAGATAACCTTGCTGATGCTAGTTGTTTTAAAAATTGGTTTGTTTTATAATATATCAAACTCAGTGGGTCATTTAATGCCAACAAATTTTTGAAATAAATTCATTCTTAATGGATACTCAATGTTTTTTTATAAACACATTTTTCTATTTAACCCATAGATGGGACCCCAACAGGTACTACTACTCCGGGTCTGAGTGGACATGGGAGTAATGGCAATTTCTCTGAATTTTTGAGATGGGGCTTGATAATTAGTATTATTTTTATTCATATTATTGTCCTCATTTTTATTGTTATTTGTACAATGTTTCGTCCGATGTGCCCTCCGGCCTTCTTCAGGTATTTCTTGTCGGACTCGGGAACCTTCTTGTCGTAATATGCAGCCATCATGGAACTTTGAACCTAACCCTTTATTCAGTTCATGGGGGTATCCTGTTCTCATTTCGCTAACCATAGCTGGGGTATAGGTGTTAAGCTGTGTTAATTATTATTCTATGTTACTGCTGCCTCTGACCAGGATTGAACCTGCGGTCTAGAGATGACTGTCACTTAGAACTGTCTTAACCTAACTCCTTTATCCACTAGGCTGTGTGTCCAATTGGACTAGTCCCGAGTCCGACAAGAAATACCTGAAGAAGGCTGGAGAGCACATCGGCTGAAACGTTGTACAAATAACAATGGAGATGAGGATAATAGTCCGAATGATATAAATAATACCAAACAAATTTTGTTGAAAATAACAGAATCCACGTTGTATATGTTAAGTGCATGGTGGGGGGTCACAGATGTGTATTTCTCTGTGGGTGGCTTAATTTATACCCTATTTCTTTTCATTCTCCCTTTGTACGCATAAATAACATATTATATATACATTGATTTAATAGACACTTATTTAAAAAGGAAAATTTTGCTGCTTCTCTTTGTCTACTTGTGTGAAAGACAGTTTGTGTTTACAAAGATGCATGTCTTTCCAAACACACCTGTTGTTTTTTGGGAGTTGTTGTCTCTCGATTTTCTTCCTTCTTTCTTTGTGAAATCTATATTTTGTTTGTCCTTTCGTGTTTTGTTTGTTTGTTTGTTTGTTTGTTTCCTGCCCGTTTTTCTTGAATATTTTGGTGTCTGTCCTTCTGTATATGCCCCACCCTGTAGCTTGCCAGACCCATTTTCCCTGGCACATGTCTATTGACTTATGTTTTTGCTTAATGTACTGTTGTCACACCTGTGAGAAGAAATCAGGCTTACTTGATTGAATTGTGTGCTTATTGGTCATCAAAAAAGGATAGGATACGCTTGAATGATTGGAGATTTCTACAATGCCCAAACCTTTCCTGCACTTTCTTTTTTCTTTCGGTTTTCTTTCTTTTTATCTATTTGATTTTTTCCTTCTTTATTTATGTTTCTTCTTTGTCTTTCTTTTTCATTTATTTGTTTTTTCTTCTTTCTTTTTCATCTTTTCTTTCTTTTTGGTTTCTTTTCTTTCATTTTATCTCATATCATTTTTTTCCCTTCTTTATTAATGTTTTCTTGTCTTTTCATT
Organism: Doryteuthis pealeii; assembly: GCA_023376005.1. Taxonomy (NCBI): domain Eukaryota; kingdom Metazoa; phylum Mollusca; class Cephalopoda; order Myopsida; family Loliginidae; genus Doryteuthis; species Doryteuthis pealeii. Next base: position 69,329,280 of record CM042153.1, read on the forward strand.
TATGTGTTTTTTCTTTTCTTTTTCACTTTCCTCCTTGATTTCTTTTTCTTCTTTTTATCTCATTTGATTTTTTCCTTCGTTATTTATGTTTCTTCTTTGTCTTTTCTTTTTCATTTATTTGTTTTTTCTTCTTTCTTTTTCATCTTTTCCTCTTTCTTTTTTGGTTTCTTTTCTGGTTTCTTTTCTTTCTTTTTATCTCATGTATTTTTTCCTTCTTTATTAATGTTTCTTCTTGTCTTTTCATTTATGTGTTTTTTCTTTTTCTTTTTTGCTTTTCCTTCTTGATTTCTTTTTCTTTCTTTTTACCACATTTGATTTTTTTCCTTATTTATTCATGTTTCTTCTTTGTGTTTGTTTTTTCTTTTTCTTTTTCGCCTATTCTTTCTTTTTTTTTTTTTTTTTCCTTCTTTATTTATGGTTTTTCTTTTCATTTTCATTTCATTTACTTGTTTTTTTTCTTTTTCACCTTTCCTTTTTTTCATTGGTTTTTTTTTTTTTATCTCATTTGATTTTTTCATTCTTTATTTATTTTTCTTTGATTTTTCTTTTCATTTACTTTTCATTTACTTGTTTTTTTTCTCCTTTCTCTTTTTTTGGTTTCATTTTCCTTCTTTTATCTATGTTTTTCTTTGTCTTTACTTTCATTTTCCTGTTTTCAATTCGTTTTTGCCTTTTTTTTTGGTTTTTTTCCTTTTTTTTTTATCTCATTTGAATTTTATTCTTTATTATTTTCTTCTTTGTCTCTTCTTTCTTTTGCCTTTCCTTTCTTTTATTGTTTTCTTTCTTTCTTCCTCATATATAGTGCATTTTTTTCCACTCTATAGTTTTAGTATTTCATTTAATACTTTTTGAATTATCTGGTATATTTTTTGTTTGTTTTATTATTGATTTTTTAGTATACTTTATTGTTTTTTTATCAGGCATCAGTTATAGACAATTTACATATGTGTTTCAGTGTATATACACATATATGCTATACATAATTATGTATATATATATATACACTATACATGATTATATATGTATATGTAATGATATATATATATATATATATATATATATATATATTCACACACACATCATATATTATATATATATATATTATATTATATTTATATATAATATAGGGAAACACCCTCCACTTAATCTTAGAGCCAGGGGAAATTTTAGTAATAACCATGTTTTGCTTATGTCCGATGAAACTGCATTAATGCAGTTGAAATAAATTATAAATAAAGAAAATTCAAACTTTTTTCGTTTATTTATATTATTATATATTATATATATATATATATGGTTTGGAGAATCCCATTGATATGTTTTGCTACAGGACTAGCCTCATCAGAATGCAAATAAATTAATAATCAAAAATAATCTGTTCTCATCATCCTATAAGTTCCATTTTAAATGTGTGTGTGTCCTATATATATATATATATATATATATGCGTGTGTTTATATAACTCCCCTGACTCCAACCAATTCTAACCCCACCAATCAAGAGGATAGCTTAACTTCAAAGGTAGGCTAGAAATCAACACCCGACCCATAAAAATGCCAGTGACCTCTGTAGCCAGCCAGTCTAAAAAAATTCTTTGTAAAAGCAGAATCCTTCCTTCGAAATTTTGGATGAAATGAAAGCAAACTTTGTACATAACATCCAACAAGTTTCTCAATTATTTCAAACATTACTCATGCTTCACACTAAATCCCAAAATTATATTTAGATACATATATATACATACCATAAATATATATTATAGACACTGAAATTAGACTCATATATATATATAGGCCGACATACAGAGATTGATTTTCATCATTGTTTAGCATATATTTAATAGGTATTCCCGCCTAATTCATTATTAATTAATTAATTTTCAAATTAGTACGACCCAATAAGCACTTATTCTCCCACGGCAAAAGCCATTCCAAAACAACCGTACAACTTATATCGTCGTAGTATAAAAGTCACTAGAAGAGGAATATTATACTCTATCATAAATCATAAGAGTCCGTTAGTTTAGGGTTATGGAACGGCTGTCAGCTGGCAGTCCGGTTTCAATCAGAACAGGGCGGCTTCCGATCTATAGTCTGTGATGAGGCCTAAAAAGTATACAGAGATTGATTTCTCGATTTGTTAGCCATAATTTATAGGTATTCGCCTAATTCATTATAATTAATTTTCAAAATTAGGTACGACTCAATTAAGCACTTATTCTCAAAAATATATATATACATACAAAGTGTGTCAAAAGTATCGGTTTGAAGCTGTAGATAGAAATGAACAATTAATAGAACAGTAATTTTTTCAGAATACAAGGTGTGTCAAAAAGTACAAAAACTTTTTGGACACACAAATGTTATGTGTGGATGTATATATAATATATATATATATATATATATACATATATATATAAAAATAACATGAAACCTTGTTGGGTTCCCATTGTAAATATTAGTCCATCATGATATTGATTCTTCTGTTTAGGAAGCAGTGAAGGATTTTAATTTATATTTCATAGTTCCCTTTTTTATTTAAGAATTTGTATGAATAAAAAAAATTATATTCAGCAAAAATGCTGACCTTATAAATTAATCACACATTTGCAAATTGAACTGGAAATAACCTTATTCCCTAAGAGTATTTTAAATGTATTGCTCTGATAAAAATCTTGTTAGGATGTGTCACATTTATGAGCTTACAGTGATGAGGTTGTTTGCACTTCACATTGTGCTAATACCCTTGGGAAAGGTATGCATTCAGCTACTCTCCTTCCAGCTATGGGTAATTAGTAGGGCAGACTGGGCTCTTTAACCTTGGCTAGGTAACCAGACTTGGAGAAGGAAAACTCTGAATTCAACCTGTTAAACTCGCTAAAGAAATTTACCTTGTGTCACATCCTGTTTGTGCAGAGGTGTTGGTAAATAAATAATATATATATATATATATTTAATATATAGTATATAATAGTTGGAAGTATATCTATCTAAGACTAATAATTCCTGAAAATATCTATTTTGACCTATGGATAGGAATATTAAAAACCACAAGTAATAGATTGATTGATTGATTTTAATGGCATGTAAACCCCTCTGAGGTTAGGGAATCATATTTCATTGGATGTTCATATTTACATTTTTTTGTATTGACCTTGTGTCACATCCTGTACTTGGGGAGTTATATACATATATATTATATATATATATATTATAAAAAAAGTCTGCAAATGGATTATGTTTTTAAAAAAAATGTAATTATATTACATTTGCGACACGTTTCAGATCTTCTGATATCTTCTTCGAATATGGTTAATTAATGCCTGAAGAAGATATTCAGAAGATCTGAAAATGTGTCGCAAATGTAAATGATAATAAAAATTTTAAAAAATACAAAAAAAACATCATTTTGCAGACCTTTTTAAAAATATTTAATTTCTCCCATTGGACATAACAACACTTATATATATATATATATATATATATATATATATATACACACACACATAATGTGAATATGATTAGATAATTTAGTTTTTTGGGGGGGGCAATTGTTTCTACAACTTTTAGAAATATTTTCATTTGGATTTTTTATTTTGAAGTATTTTTTTTAAGCATTCTGTTTCTCAATTATTTTTCTTCAAAAATTGTAATTTGATTTTAATTTGTGTTGTCTATAACTTTTATTGATATTGCATTATTTTTTAAAGCTTCCTTATTTTTTTGCTTTCATTTTTGCCATTTTTTTTTGTCTTTATTCCTTTACACTTGATTAAAAAAACAATTTTTAGTATTCTCGTTTTTAGAGTCTCTCTCTCTCTCTCTCTCTCTCTCTCTCTCTCTTTAAACTTTTTGTTTCCCATTAAACATTTATTGTTAAACTGGCTCAATTATATAGTCATATTTCATTTTTTCCCTTGTACTTCTTTGTTTTTTAATTTTATCTATTTTATATTCTTAAACATTTCCAATTCCAACTCCGTTGATCACCCCCACAATTTTTAAGGGTTGTTCACCTCCCATAAAGACATTCTTATTTTAACTTTCTAGATTTAGTTGAAAAACTTAAAGGTCTCGGACAAGAAATTTTTTTTATTTTTTCATATTTAAAAGCTTTTTTTTTTACAATATTTTTTATAAGAAGAATGAAATATATAGAATTGTAAGCAATTTAAAAAGCGTTCAAAGGTGCAACTAGTAAACCTATGGTTTCCTAGAAAAATATACATTCTAACTTGTATGTTCTTTCATGTTCTGTATGTTTTTTATATGATTGCTTGTATCATTGAATAGAAAGGTTTTTAGTAATTATATCTACAGCAACTCATAATTTTGTATATTATAGTGCACACACACACCACACACACACACATATCAACATACACTTGTATAAGAAGTATCGTATGCCATGCCTACAATTATAATCCATATATCTGTCTATATGTTACTAAAAATTTTCATTATGTGTGTATTATATATTAGTATAATATATATATTATAATATATAATAAAAGATTTTTGAAGGCAAAATTTACAATCAATTTGTGTTGAAAATATATTTTATTTAATTTTTCTTTTTTTTCAAAACTAGAATATTTTGGAAGTAAATTCCCATACCTGCAGAGGTTATGAAGTCTAGAGTGTTTTGTTTATAGTACTTATCCCACGGCGATATTGTAATCATCTGTTGTTTAGAGGAGGACGCCGTTATTTGATTTTTTTTTCTTTTCGGTTACTTCCGTGTGTTAAATCAGGCTCGCTGCTCTGTCATGTGGAGATTGTTTCGATGAAATTCTTTTAATTTTTTACTATAAATATAGCCTTGCTCGGCATAGTGAAATTAAAGTTTTTTTTTTTTTTTTATAGTATCTGAAGCATTGTGTGTTGTGTAATATAAAGATTTTGAAGTGCAATTTACATGCAATATGTGTGAAAATTATATTATATATTATATATATACATACGTATTTGTGTGTGTATGTAAACTATGAGTCAGCAAAAAAACCTCTATTATATCCACTACTATATATCTAAATGTTCTAACTTAAAGTATAATATATATAATATATAACCGCAACATTCTCTGCATTCAGTATATGACATAAGGTCAATTTTTAATGGAGTTAAACAGGTTTAATTTCAGTAGTTTTTCTTTCCTAGACGCAGTTTGCTTGGGCCAAGCTTAAGAGCAGTCTGGCTCATCTACTACCTCATTGGATAATTATCTGGGATCAATACCTTCCCAAGTATTATTAGTACTAATGTGAAATGCAAAACAGCACATCCAGGATTTGAACTCGGTTCACCATGTCCATTTTGGTATGAGAATAACCATTACACATCAAACATCCTCTGGAACCGTTTAAGGAACAACAGTTGTTTTGAGCAAAATTACTTGATTCAGCATTTATGACTTGAATAGGGTTGATATGCGTATAATAAGACAGCTAACAACCACCTCCTATATAATGTATATCAATGAAGAATGTAACTCACACCTTCCAAGCGTGAAGATCTAGCCTCCAAACAGACAAGGGTTGGCGAGACACCTACCGAAGCAGACTAAGGCAGCTCAATAATGAGATAAACAGACTGCGAGCAGCGACGTCTTTGCAAATCATGACAACCAAAATGTTAGTGGGAATTTCCCCTGCAATGTGTATTGACCGCATCTGCAAGTCCAGAATGGGCTAATGAGCCCACCATAGGGTCCACAGATGAAGATATGGAGTGGCGTATTGTCATTGCGACGGACTTCAAAAGAAAAAATATTAAATATATATTTACATACACAACACACTCACACGAACTGAATTTTTCAGCATCTTTATCGTTGCACTTGTGTATGAAATATATTTGTTGTATGTGTTTAAATCTTATATATAATATATGATGTCATTGTCTGTAACCAATATGTCCACCACCACATCAAAATTCCCTTAGTTATTTACATTATATTCTCAATGATATATAATATATATTTAAATAATTATTAGCATATTATCTATAATTTGAATGTTCTATGCTAGTTGTGAGTGTTGGCTAGGTATCAACAAGGTTCCGGTTCGATACCAGTCCCTTGCCTACTACAGGGTATGAAGAGCCACAGGGATCTGTGCAGCAAAGTGAGGACTGATGGTGGGGTGTGGCGCCTCACCTCAAGATGTAAAAATAATCTCCTTGTCTAGTGCTAGTAAAGGGAATATACTCTCGCTATCTGGTTGATTCGACATTAGGTCTGACCTGATACCTTACTTACTTATGAAAGGTCTAGCTGAATTAGCTTTGTCTCAAAACATCTCATGTTATTATGCGTTTAAAAATACTGCCCATGTTTTTAAGAATATAATGTGCTACATAAAGGTTTACATAGTATATGGTTGGGATAATTTGCATACTGGTTATAGCAAAATTGATTTTAAATGATTAATTACTTGGTGTTATTGATTTCTAATATTATTGTTTTATTCTCTAGTCATTAAAATCACATCCTATGTAATAATTCATATAGAAACCAATTGAAATAAAATGTTTTTATCTTTTATATGCGTTCTTGTTTATTTGTGAGTCCTTTCTAATTTGATATATATATATATATATATTATATAATATGTATTTTAATATTATAGTAATTTAAGAAAGAGAAAAAACACAGGTTAAATGAGTTAAGTGGTGAGTTTATTGGCAACGCAAGCGTGTTTCGGTCTATTAATTAGATCATCTTCAGGGCATTGTGGTATAGAAGTGATGAGAAATTTTTTTATATCACAGAATAACGAGAAGCGAGTGGTATGTCCTGGTTATTACAGCTCTCCCTCAAATTTAAACAGACTGAATAACCAAGGACTACCACTCGCTTTTCTCGTTATTCTGTGATAAAAAAATTTCTTATCACCTCCATATACCAACAAATGCCCTGAAGATGATTATATTATTAGAATCGAAACACTGCGACATCGTGTCCAAAAACTCCCACTTAACTCTTTAAACCTGGTGTTTTTTCAATTCTTCTAATATACACCATACCGTCAGATTCACTTCCTTTCTTCACACACACACACACACACACACATATAATTTATATATATATATTAATATATATATTTGTTAAAAACTGAAATACTTGTGCCTGATGCACAATATTTTTGCTGTGTTTATAATATATTACCAAATTGAACTTCTTATTTCTAACTCTTAATCTTTTGTTCAACCCTAATTCTTCCCCTTTCTTAAGTGTATTAAGCAGGAATTAGATTCTCCAAATAAACTGACAATGTTAATGGATGCTTCTGTTTTATCATTCTGTTGGGTATTTAAATTCTTTTGTTACTACCACAGTTCTCCACCTATGCGATCTTCAGACCAAGTCTAAGATCAACACACACATATATATTATATATATATATTATATATATATAATTATTTGTATTTAATATAGATTAAAAGTGGCTTACCGTAAATATGGGCCCGATCGTTGGAGGTGCACAAATCAGGGTTAAAGGTCTTATTCAATGAACAGCACGTGTAATCGTTCTGCAATTCATCGGTAGCCCCTGCGATAATTCCAGTGATTTATAACCTCTGAGATCCTTATGGTGAAACTCGAGTAGGTTTTATGTATCCATTTCTTTAATATATATATATATATTAAGTTAGAATGGAACTTAGTACAGTTAGTTCTTGACTAATGCAATCATTGGTCCTCCATATGATTGCATATGGCAAGAAACGACAGCTCATAGATAGTTGACACTAGGTCTAACACCAATGAAGAATTGTTTTGGACTGCAATGAGTGGAGGGACTATGTTGAAAAATAAACATCTTTTGGTCACAATTCATGAGAGTACTGGTCTGCTATGAACTTTCAGTCAAACCTTTATTAACTCCTTTTTTATGGTTAAATTTTTCATAAGAAAATATTTATTGTTGAGGAAACTTGGCTCTCTCTCTTCCCTTTTCCTCTCCCTCATCTTTACCTTTCCTTCTTTTACTTCTTTATTCTTCTCTTCCTGCTCTCAGTTCTCTCTCTCCAGTCTCTCTCATCCTCTCTCTCTCTTCTCTCTTTCCGTTTCTATCTTTCTCTCTTTCGTTTCTATCTTTCTCTTTCCGTTTCA
>CM042153.1:69337494-69371921 GCA_023376005.1 Doryteuthis pealeii
ATGAGGGGTCTAATTAACTGATGCCTGAATAAAAAACAATAACAAAGTATACTAAAAAAATCAATATATAAACCAAAACAAAAAATATACCAGATAATCAAAATATTAAATGAAATACTAAAACTATAGAGTGGAAAAAATACACTATAATATGAGGAAAGAAAGAAAGAAACCAATAAAAGAAAAGGAAAGGCAAAAAGAAGAGACAAAGAGAAAAATATAAATAAAGAATGAAAATTCAAATGAGATAAAAGGAAAAAAAGGAAAACAAACAAAAAAAAAGGCAAAACGAATTGAAACAGGAAATTGAAAGTAAAGACAAAAAAAAACATAGATAAGAAGAAAATGACACAAAAAGAAGAAAGAAGAAAAAAACAAGTAAATGAAAGAAATGAAAGAAAAATCAAAGAAAAATAAATAAGATTGAAAAAATCAAATGATAAAGAAAAAAAAGAACCAATGAAAAAGAAGGTGAAAAAGAAAAACAAGTAATGAATGAAAATGAAAAGAAAAAACACATAGATAAGAAGGAAAAAGAAAAAGAAACCAAAAAAAGAAAGAATGGCGAAAAGAAAGAAAAAACAAGACACAAAGAAGAAACATGAATAAATTAAGAAAAAATCAAATGTGGTAAAAAGAAGAAAAAAGAAATCAGAAGGAAAAGCAAAAAAGAAAAAGAAAAACACATAAATGAAAAGACAAGAAGAAGAAACATATAAAGAAGGAAAACATGAGTAAAAGAAAGAAAGAAACAGAAAAGAAACCAAAAAGAAGAGGAAAGATGAAAAAGAAAGAAGAAAACAAATAAATGAAAGAAAAGACAAAGAAGAAACCTAAATAACGAAGGAAAAAATCAATGAGATAAAAAGAAAGAAAAAATCAAGAGGAAAGTGAAAAAGAAAAAAGAAAAACACATAAATGAAAGACAGAGAAACATAATAAAGAGGCGAAAAAAATGATATTAGATAAATGAAAGAAAAGAAACCAAAAAGAAGAAAGATGAAAAGAAAAAGAAAAAAACAAATAAATGAAAGAAAAGACAAAGAAGAAACATAAATAACGAAGAAAATCAATCGAAGATAAAAAAGAAAGAGACCGAAAGAAAAAGAAAGTGCAGAAAAGGTTTGGGCATTGTAGAATCTCCAATCATTTCAAGCGTATCCTATCCTTTTTTGATGACCAATAAAAGCACACAATTCAATCAAGTAAGCCTGTTTCTTCTCACAGGTGTGGACAAACAGTACATTAACCAAAACATAAGTCAATAGAATGTGCAGGGAAAAATGCGTGTCTGCAAGCTACACAGGGTGGGGCTATACAGAAGGACAGACACCAAAAATATTCAAGAAAAACGGGCAGGAAACAAAAACAAACAAACAAAACAAACAAAACACGAAAGGACAAACAAAATATAGATTTCACCAAAGAAAGAAAAAGAAAATCGAGAGCAACAACTCCCAAAAAACAACAGGTGTGTTTGGAAAAGACATGCATCTTTGTAACACAAACTTCTTTCACACAAGTAGACAAAGGAGAAGCAGCAAAATTTTCCTTTTAATAGTGTCTATTAAATCAATGTATATTAATATGTTATTTATGCGTACAAAGGAGAATGAAAAGAAATAGGTATAAATTAAGCCACCCACAGAGATACTCATCTGTGACCCCCCACATGCACTAACATATACAACGTGGATTCTGTTATTTTCAACAAAATTTGTTTGGTATTATTTATATCATTCGACTATTGTCTCATCTCATTGTTATTGTACAACGTTTCAGCCGATGTGCTCTCCAGCCTTCTCAGGTATTCTTGTCGGACTCGGACTAGTCCATTGGAACACGCCTAGTGGATAAAGCGAGTTAGGTTAAGACAGTCTAAGTGACAGTTATCTCTAGACCGCAGGTTCAATCCTGGTCCAGAGGCAGCAGTAACATAGATAATGAATTAACACGCTTAACACCTATACCCCAGCTATGGTTAGCGAAATGAGAACAGGATAACCCCCATGAACTGAATCAAACCGCGTTACGTCCTCAAAAGTTCCATTGAATAGGCTGCTATTAATGACAGAAGGTCCCTGAGTCCGACAGAAATACCTGAAGGAAGCCGGAGGGCACATTGGCCGAAAATGTCAAATAACAATAAAAATGAGGACAAATTATGAATAAAAAATAATACTAATTTATCAAGCCCCATCTCAAAAATCAGAGAAATTGCCATTACTCCCATTCCACTCAGACCGGAGTAGTAGTACCTGTTAGGGTTCCCATCTATGGGTTAAATAGAAAAATGTGTTTATAAAAAAACATTGAGTAATCCATTAAGAACGAATTTATTTTCAAAATTTGTTGCATTAAATGACCCACTGAGTTTGATATACTATAAAACAAACCAATTTTTAAAACAACTAGCATCAGCAAGGTTATCTATCCATACAATTTTATTTTTCTTAATTTAAAAAGAAATTACATACAAGTTAACTCCAAAAAGTCTCTTATTCAACAAAGCAAAGATAAACCCACGCAAGAGAAGGAAAAAAAACTAATAGTAATGATGACAACAAAAAGTTTAGAAGATACTCAATGATTGATTACAAATATTGGACTGTCTGGTGTGCAGTCAACCTCCAGGAAGATATCAATTGTCTAATATAATTCGGATTCAAACGAATCGGGTTATGGAAAAATGGCCTTTTTTTTTTTCAATTATTTTTAATGTAATGAAAAAAAAATTGAAATCAATTCGTTTTTTTTTAAAGTCTAGTACCTTAAACTGCAAATCAATTGCGTAACTTACATAATAATTTTGGCTTAAATGCATTTTTTATAAAAAAAAATCTATGTGTTGTTTCTACCTGTGGATAATAGTGTATTTGTACACAATCTATAGTGTGTCTATTGACCTGTTTGCAAACATACATTCAAAATTAAGATAATAAAAAATAAGGGTAATAAATCTGTGTGTGGGTGTCGTGTGTGTGTACACACAGACACACAGACTTACCTACTTAATCACGTCAGTGTGTCGTCGTGTGTGTGTGTGTGTGTGTGTGTGTGTGTACACAGATACACAGACATACATACACACAGACTTAACTACTTAATATGTCAGTGTGTGTGTGTGTGTACACAGATACACATGCACAACAGATTTAACTATTTAATATGTCAGTGTGTATGTGTGTACACAGATACACAGACACATATGCACACAGATTTAACTATTTAATATGTCAGTGTAGTGTGTGTGTGTGTGTGGCACAGATACACAGACATACATACACACAGATTTAACTACTTAATATGTCAGTGTGTGTGTGTGTGCACATACATGCACACAGATTTAACTATTTAATTATGCAGTGTGTGTGTGTGCGCACAGATACGCAGACATACATACACACAGACTTAACTACTTAATATGTCAGTGTGTGTGTGTGTACACATATGCACACAGATTTAACTATTAATATGTCAGTGTGTGTGTGTGTACACAGATACACAGACATACATACACACAGACTTAACTACTAATTTCAGTGTGTGTGTGTGTGTGTGTGTTGCACAGATCACAGACATACATACACACAGACTTAACTACTTAATATGTCAGTGTGTGCGCGCGTATACAGACACACATGCACACATTTAACTATTTAATATGTCAGTGTGTATGTGTGTACACAGATACACATACACAAAATATTAAGTAGTTGGTCCACTTTCAAGGCCTACATTACACCAACTATATCCCTTGCATTGAGAGTAAGACTCCCTCCCCAAAGGGGTCCTGAGTAGGAGACACTAAACTGCATCTGCAGGTAAGCTTAGAGAATGTTGGTGTTACCCCATTACTGCCATTACTTTCAGTCCACTCTTTACCAGGAGAAGTGGGTCAAATAGATCTTCTGTATAAAAGAAACCTAGCTGAATACCAACTGTTACATAATAATTGGATCCCTAATACATTTTTAAGGTATTGTAGAAATCATTATGGCGATCAGTACAGCTGATGGCCTTAGAGTGAGTGACAATGCTTGACCTCACTCTGACCTTGCCTTGCGGGATGAACGGGAAACCCAATAGAAGGCCCTTCCGGTTTAAGGAGTAAGCAACTCAGTTAGTTAGAGTTAGAACTTAGAAGCCGAGCTAGCAAGAAGTAAGGATCCGCACAACATTGTCTGGTCTGGGGATTTATGAATAAAGTAACATCATCGTAAATCGAAGTCTTGTGTTTATTACTAAAAACTAACAATGACACAAGGCTTCGATAAGAAGTGATCCCCAACAGAAACCAGACCCGGAATCCCCATACAAGAAAGACCAGACGAGACCTTAGAAGATTATACCAGACCAAGATAGATGATAGACGATCAGAATACCAAAGCTGGCCGGAAGAATAGACGACAGAGTAAGAAGAAAGGTATATAAGTTATATAGATTGGTATCGTGAAAAGACCAGTATATAACATATACCTATTTAGTGCCGGTAAGAAGGTGCTATGCAACACAACCAACATTATCAAAGTGCTAAAGGATTAGAGATAGCTACCTAATTTATCCTTGAAGCCAATGAAATGCTTGAGTTGTGGGTTTATATGTATTTACCAACCCCTCTGCACAAGATAAATGTAGCAGAAGGTTAATTTTTTTTAAAGTGGAGTTTAACAGGTTTCAATTCTTTCTTCTAAACTCATTGCCATACCAAGGTTAAAGAACCCAGTTTGTTCTACTATTTACCATATCTGAAGGGAGAATAATTTGGATTCATACCTTTCCTAAGGGTATTAGAATTATGTAAAATACAAACAGCCTCATTAAGGATTTTGAATCTGGGTCTCCATGTTCATTTACTACGATGCTAACCATTACATCACGAGTATATATCTGCCTAAAAATGTTATAGGACCCATAGTGCTCGTAGGTAGCAGCAGGAAAGAAAAGAGACATTCAAATCAGCCGCTTAAATATCCAAGGGCCCCTAGCGGGAACCAGCGAAACTAAACGGCAGACAACTCCCCAGGCATATACGAAATAACGCCTACACAGGTATACTCTACAGAACAGATAAAGCCCACTCAATTAGTATTACAATTTTATGGTATATAACATATGGAAAGCACATGGTGTAATGAATAGTCATAGAAAAGGACTTGTGTGACAGAGTTTCAAATCATGTACGAGGAATTGTGTTGATTGTAGCAAGGTCAGCAAATGCCCTATAATTGGTTTAACTCTTAACATTCCTGTTGAGAATTTTCTAAGTCCAGAGCCCATTCCTTAAGGATTTATCATAAAAGACTAAAAATGGCCTTTTCATTTAGTTACCTTTATTTCACGTAAACAAAAGACTGCTAAATATGTTTAATATTATATTTAAACAAAGACTATCGTTTGGGGGGATTAGGGAAAATGATGTGACTTCCGAACGGGTTGGAATGCAGGCAGTATAGGACCTTAAAGTTTTAATCTAATGAGTTCAGTAGAGTATCTAGAAGTTGGTTGGTGGTTGGATTTTACGGCATGTCAACCCTTGTTGTTTATTTTATGTTGAAGACATTTTGTTTTATTCGTTCTTCATGGGTATTCAAAATATTCTTTTTAAACTTAATCTTAAACTCAGTTATTTTAACACATTCTTTTAAATTTCATTTTTTCTAATTTAAACATAGATGGTATCCTAACAGCACTACCCCACCGGGTTAGGAGTGACCTGGGAATAATGGCAATGAGGGTACTACACACTGCCCAGGCTCAAATTGGAACTTCACCATTGATGCAGTTTAATCTAGAAATTGGCTGAGTGTTTACAGAACAAGCCTTCACTTTCTGTGAAGCGTGATGGGAACAAGGTCTGTTGTAACACAAAGACTTCGTTTTACTAGGGGTCCTTCAAGACTCCAGCAAAACACACCTTACACAAATAAATAACCATCAGCAGCTTGCACAACATCTCCATTCATTAACTAGGATCTCTCTGGGCTCCAAATTCAATTCAGAGTGTTAAATCCGGTTTGCTATAGCTAAAACTACTCTTTACCTAACATTATATGTACTGTGCAGATTAACTATTGTTCAATTCTTTGCACGGAAAAGAATTCAATAAAAGACAATGAATTGGGAAACAAAGGATGTTCCAGACAGAGGGTCTGGATCGAATTTAAAGAGAGAGTGATTAAAAGATCTGAGGCTTACTGCTGATCTGGGTCAACGAACTGTCCGAAAAAAAATAGCAGGATGACAAAGGACTTTCCTATTGGACTGGTGGACAAATCTAGGATGCAGTCACGCAGTACAGTTCCGGTGTAATTTGAATAGACCAGGCATGCTGGGTAAAATTGAAAAGTGACTGGTTAGATGGAGAGTTCGGCGTTGAGCTTTGGTAGCACGAACTTCAGTCACTCCCGTGACTCTCCGAGAAAGACTTGTTATAAAACTACTGTTCATTTCACCACTCATCCAAGCGCATTATCACACTTTTCATCCACGCAACCGAGGAAGAAAATAAAGTCCAGCTTTTCTTTGTAATACCTGCGTTGGTAATCCAGTGTACTACACACAGTGCGTCAATTGATACAGTAATATACATGTACACCAACAAAGTGGAAACTTAAAAGCAAAGACATTAGTAAAGTATTCAATGAGAAGCAAAAAACATGAAAAGAGAAACAAAAAGATTTTAGGTATTATTTGTATTATCGGATATTGTCCTCTCTCATTGTATCTGTAGGAACTTTCTACAATGTACCCTCTCCTTCTTCAGGAACCTTCTCGGAATTGGGAATCTTCTCAGACTCGCGAACCTTCTCGTCATAATCGGGAGCCATCATGGAACTGAACCTAATCATTATTTAGGTCATGAGGGCGTATCTTGTCACATTTGCTAACCAATTAGGACACATAGCTATTGGAAAAGGAGTTAGGTTAAGACAGTTCTAAGTGACAGTTATCTCTAGACTTGCAGGTTCAATCCTGATCAGGGGCAACAGTAAATAAAATAATAATTAACACAGCTTAACACCTGTACCAGCTATGCGTTAGCAGAATAAGAATAGGATACCCCCGTTGACTGATAAAGGGTAGGTTCAAAGATTCCATGATGGCTCTCGATTACAACAAGAAGTTTTCCAAGTTTGAGAAGGTTCCCTGAGTCGACAATAAATACTGAAGAAGGCCGAAGGGGCATCAGCAAAACATTGTACAGATAACAATGAAGATGAGACAATAGTCCGAATAATACAAATAATAATAATTATCGATTTACGAACCCACTTGTTTTTTTGGAGTTTTGTCTGCCTAAAATATTAAATGTGTTTTCTAAGACATTCATCTCAAATAAAAACAAACTGTTTTGCACGAAGGCGACAATACCATGCAGACAGAAGGAGCCACGAAGAAAAAACTGAATGGATAGATTAAGTGAAAACTAATGCAGATTGGATGAGACTCAAACATTGATCAAGATAGAAAGATAAGACAAAAAACTAGCATCAACAAAGATAGACTAAAGACCTAACCATGATTTACAGTCAGACTAAGGCCCAAAGTAAGACCAATAAAAATAGATAGACTGGACTCAAACTATGACCAGCCAAAGATAGATAGACTAGACTCAAACTATGACCAGCAAAGATAGATAGACAAGACTCAAAACTATGACCAGCAAAGATAGATAGGACTAGACTCAAACCATGACCAGCAAAGATAGATATACTAAGACTCAAACCATACCAGCAAAGAAGACAGACTGAGACTAATCATGGACCAGCAAGATAGACTAAGACTCAACCATGACCAGCAAAATAGACTAAGACTCAAACCATGACCAGCAAAGATAGACTGAGACTCAAACATGACAGCAAAGATAGACTGAGGACTCAAAACCATGACAGCAAGAATAAACAGACTAAGACTCAAACCATAATTACAAAAATAGGCAGACTGAGACAAGGCAAAGATTTTACTTTTATCTCAACCATTAAAACTAAAAGATGAAACAATAAAAATTCAGCGTGCACCAAAGCAACATTATAGCGTATTTGTGTGTCTCTATGTGAATATAAATACTGACTGTAGAACATATACAGAAACAAAACCAACAATGTGACAGTCATGCATTACTTTATTCAAAAGTTCATCAATAAAATCTATCATATAATTTGATGTACAATAGATATGAACGAAGTCAACTCTTTAAAAAAAAAAAAGAAAATCATTAATCTTTACTGTGAGATCAGCTGGTACAAGAACAGCATCATTTAGATGAGGAATTGTAACATTTCCTTCCAGCATTGTCTTGAATAACAAGTTTTTTTCTTTCTTGAATACTTTAAATTAGAAAATGAAAAAAACCCACATCACACACTTTATATGTGTGTGTGTTGTCTTGTGTGGTGTGTGTATGTATGTAATATGTGTGTGTGTGTGTATATTATATTGTGTATGGTATATATATATGTGTGTGTTGTATATATAGTTGTGTGTTATGTGTATATATATATATATATATATATTGTGCGTGTGTGTGTATGTGTGTATATTATATGTGCGTGTGTATGTTGTGTGTAATATATATATATATATATGTATGTGTGTGTGTATGTGTGTATATATTTATATATATATATATATGTGCGTGTGTATGTGTGTATATATATGTGTGTGTGTGTGTGTGCATGTGTGTATATATATATATGTGTGTGTGTGTGTGTATATATATATATATGTATGTATATGGTGTATATATATATTATATATATATATGTGCGTGTGTATGTGTGGTGTATATATATATATATATAGTGTGTGTGTGTGTGGTATGTAATTGTTGGTCTTTTGTACATTGTACTGAATCACCTGTAAATCAATAAACCCAGCTTTGATAAGTAATAGTTGATTATGACTGATAAGTTCTTTAAAATCAAAATGCTTCAATTGACATTGATTTTTTTCTTTCTTTGATTTCTAACTTACTAATTTAGACAAATAGTTCTTACTAATAACCTTAATCAATTTTTAACTGACCTCACATTGTGAATGTTATTTTTTTTAATCGAGCAATATTTAAAAAAAAACATAACCAAAATATAATGATCAAATCAACAAAGATTTAATATTTTACAACCCTTCACACGAGTAGGATGCAACACAGGCGTTCAATGTTTTAAGCAGTGTTTAACAGGTTTGAATTCAGGGTTTTCCATCTCCTAGAGTAGTTGCTGTACCAGGTTAAAGAGCCAAGTCCACTCTACAATTCATGCACAGCTGGAGGAGAATAATTGGATTCATACCTTTCCCAAGGGAATTAGTGTATGTGAAATGCAAACGCTTTGTTGATGATTTGAACTCGGTCCTACAATGATAACCATTTGCACCACAAACACCTCCAAAGGTGAGAATAAAGGACTGAATAAATCATGGAATAAATACAAAGGGTCATACAAGATTGCATTAAAAAACTAGTATTTTGTTGAAAATTCCATCTACTCTTACTTGCGTTGGGTGTTTTGCATTGGGCAATGGTTAGTCAGGAAGACTAAGTGATAAGGGCCTTCAGGCAAAAAAAGTTGTAGCCCCTAAGCCATTCCATACAGATATGACAATCTTTGTTTTTAAATTTCCAGGTCTAAAAATATAGATCAAATTTGGTTCACCAAAATTTAGACCCTTAAGGATCTATGAATGCTTCTGTCAATTAGATAGATCAACATTTAGACTTTTAAAAAGATTGTGTGAATGTTGAGTCAATATTTAGGTTCACCAAAATTTTAGGCCCTTAAAAAAGGCTTTACGAATTGTTGTGAGTCAATATTGAGGTTCACCAAACTTTTAAGCCCCTAAAAAAGCTTCATGAATGCTTGAGTCTATATTTAGGTTCACCAACTTTTAGGCCCTTCAAAAGGCTTTATGAATTGCTGTGAGTCAATATTTAGGATCACCAAAATTTTCAGGCCCTTAAAAAAGGTTTTATGAATCGTGTGAATCAATATTCAGGTTCACCAAACTTTTAGGCTCTTCGTTCCTTCAAAAAGCTTTTTATGAATGCTGTGAGTCAATATTTAGTTCACCAAAGTTTTAGGTCCTTAAAAAGGCTTTATGATGTTGTAGTCTATATTTGGTTCACCAAACTTTAAGCCTTAAAAAGTCTTTTGAATGTTTGTGAGTCTATATTTAGGTCACCAAACTTTTAAGCCCTTTAAAAAAGCTTTCTGAATGCTGTGAGTTCAAATATTTAGGATCACAAAAATTTCAGGCCCTTAGAAAGCTTTATGAATGCTGTGAGTCAATATTTAGGTTCACCAAAATTTTAGGCCTTAAAAAGGTTTTCTGAATGCCATGAGTCAAAACAGACACTATGCAATTCTTTAAGAGTCTAAAATTTTGATGTATCTTTGACTCATGGCATTCAGAAAACCTTTTAAGGGCCTAAAATTTTGGTGAACCTAAATATTGACTCACAGCATTCATAAAGCCTTTTCTAAGGGCCTGAAAATTTTGGTGATCCTAAATATTGACTCACAGCATTCAGAAAGCTTTTTTTAAGGGCTTAAAAGTTTGGTGAACCTAAATATAGACTCACAACATTCATAAAGACTTTTTTAAGGGCTTAAAAGTTTGGTGAACCTAAATATAGACTCACAACATTCATAAAGCCTTTTTTAAGGACCTAAAACTTTGGTGAACCTAAATATTGACTCACAGCATTCATAAAGCCTTTTGAAGAGCCTAAAAGTTTGGTGAACCTGAATATTGATTCACACGATTCATAAAACCTTTTTTAAGGGCCTGAAATTTTGGTGATCCTAAATATTGACTCACAGCATTCATAAAGCCTTTTGAAGGGCCTAAAAGTTTGGTGAACCTAAATATAGACTCACAGCATTCATGAAGCCTTTTTTAGGGGCTTAAAAGTTTGGTGAACCTCAATATTGACTCACAACATTCGTAAAGCCTTTTTTAAGGGCCTAAAATTTTGGTGAACCTAAATATTGACTCAACATTCACACAATCTTTTTAAAAGTCTAAAATGTTGATCTATCTAATTGACAGAGCATTCATAGATCCTTAAGGGTCTAAAATTTTGGTGAACCAAATATTGATTCTATATTTTTTAGACCTGGAACTTTAAAAACAAAGATTGTCAATATCTGTATGGAATGGCTTAAGGGGCCTACAACTTTTTTTGCCTGAAGGCCCTTATCACTTAGTCTTCCCTTGAACTAACCATTGCCCAATGCAAAACACCCAACGCAAGTAAGAGTAGATGGAATTTCAACAAAATACATAGTTTTTTAATGCAATTCTTGTATGACCCTTTGTAGTTATTCCATGATTTATTCAGTCCTTTATTCTCACCTTTGGAGGTTTGTGGTGCAATGGTTATCATTGTAGGAACCGAGTTCAAATCATCAACAAAGCTGTTTGCATTTCACATAACACTAATTCCCTTGGGAAAGGTATGAATCCAATTATTCTCCCTCCAGCTGTGCATGAATTGTAGAGTGGACTTGGCTCTTTAACCTTGGTACAGCAACTACTCTAGGAGATGGAAAACCCTGAATTCAAACCTGTTAAACACTGCTTAAAACATTGACCCTGTGTTGCATCCTACTCGTGTGAAGGGTTTGGTAAATATATAAATCTTTGTTGATTTGATCATTATATTTTGGTTAATGTTTTTTTTTTTTAAATATTGCCTCGATTAAAAAAAATAACATTCACAATGTGAGGTCAGTTAAAAAATTGATTAAGGTTATTAGTAAGAACTATTTGTCTAAATTAGTAAGTTAGAAATCAAAGAAAGAAAAAAATCAATGTCAATTGAACATTTTGATTTTAAAGAACTTATCCAGTCATAATCAACTATTACTTATCAAAGCTGGGTTATTGA
Organism: Doryteuthis pealeii; assembly: GCA_023376005.1. Taxonomy (NCBI): domain Eukaryota; kingdom Metazoa; phylum Mollusca; class Cephalopoda; order Myopsida; family Loliginidae; genus Doryteuthis; species Doryteuthis pealeii. Next base: position 69,349,388 of record CM042153.1, read on the forward strand.
TTTACAGGTGATTCAGTACAATGTACAAAGACCAACAATTACACACACACACACCACACCACTATATATATATATATATATACACACACACAAACAACACGCACATATATATATATATAAATATATACACACATACACACATATATATATATATACACACACACACACACATATACAACACACATACACACAACACACAATATATATACACACATACACACGCCACATATATATATATATAATATATATATACACATAACACACACATACATATATATTATATATATATATACACACACACATACACACGCACATATATATATAACACATACACACACACGCACATATATATATATTATATATAATATACACATACACACCACACAATATATACACACACACATATATATATATTCACATACACATATATACACACACACACACATATATACATACATACACACACACACACACACACACACACACACAAATATATAAAAGTGTGTGGATGTGGTTTTTTTCATTTTCTATTTAAAGTATTCAAGAAAGAAAAAAACTTGTATTCAAGACAATGCTGGAAGGAAATGGTTACCATTCCTCATCTAATGATGCTGTTCTTGTACCAGCTGATCTCACAAGTAAAATTAATGATTTTCTTTTTTTTTTAAAGAGTTGACTTCGTTCATATCTATTGTACATCAGAATTATATGATAGATTTATTGATGAACTTTTGAATAAAGTAAATGCATGAACTGTCACATTGTTGGTTTGTTTCTGTATATGTTCTACAGTCAGTATTTATATTCACATAGAGACACACAAATACGCTATAATTGTTGCTTTGTGCACGCTGAATTTTTATTGTTTCATCTTTTAAGTTTTTAATGGTTGAGATAAAAAGTAAATCTTTGCCTTGGTCTCAGTCTGCCTATTTTGTTAATTATGGTTTGAGTCTTAGTCTGTTTATCTTTGCTGGTCATGGTTGAGTCTCAGTCATCTTGCTGGTCATGGTTTGAGTCTCAGTCTATCTTTGCTGGTCTGGTTTGAGTCTTTAGTCTATCTTTGCTGGTCATGGTTTGAGTCTTAGTCTATCTTTGCTGGTCATGATTTGAGTCTCAGTCTGTCTATCTTTGCTGGTCATGGTTTGAGTCTTAGTATATCTATCTTGCTGGTCATGGTTTGAGTCTTAGTCTATCTATCTTTGCTGGTCATAGTTTGAGTCTTAGTCTATCTATCTTTGCTGGTCATAGTTTGAGTCTTAGTCTATCTATCTTTGCTGGTCATAGTTTGAGTCTCAGTCTATCTATTTTTATTGGTCTTACTTTGGGCCTTAGTCTGACTGTAAATCATGGTTTAGGTCTTTAGTCTATCTTTGTTGATGCTAGTTTTTTGTCTTAGTCTTTCTATCTTTGTTAGTCATAGTTTGAGTCTCAGTCAATCTGCATTAGTTTTCACTTAATCTATCCATTTCAGTTTTTTCTTCTGCCTCCTTCTGTCTGCATTGGTATTTGTCCCTTTCTGTGCAAAAACAGTTTGTTTTTATTGAGATGAATGTCTTAGAAAACACATTTAATATTTTAGGAAGACAAAAACTCCAAAACAACAAGTGGGTTTCGTAAAATCGATAATTATTATTATTTGTATTATTCGGACTATTGTCCTCATCTTCATTGTTATCTGTACAATGTTTTGGCTGATGCGCCCTTCGGCCTTCTTCAGGTATTTATTGTCGGACTCAGGGAACCTTCTCAAACTTGGAAAACTTCTTGTTGTAATCGAGAGCCATCATGGAACTTTGAACCTAACCCTTTATTCAGTCCACGGGGGTATCCTATTCTTATTCTGCTAACCATAGCTGGGGTACAGGTGTTAAGCTGTGTTAATTATTATTTTATGTTACTGTTGCCCCTGATCAGGATTGAACCTGCAGTCTAGAGATAACTGTCACTTAGAACTGTCTTAACCTAACTCCTTTATCCAATAGGCTATGTGTCTAATTGGTTAGCAGAATGTGAACAAGATACCCCCATGGACCTAATAAATGATTAGGTTCAAAGTTCCATGATGGCTCCCGATTATGACGAGAAGGTTCCCGAGTCTGAGAAGATTCCCAATTCCGAGAAGGTTCCTGAAGAAGGCCAGAGGGTACATTGGTAGAAACGTTCTACAGATAACAATGAAGATGAGGACAATAGTCCGAATAATACAAATAATACTAAAATCTTTTTGTTTCTCTTTTCATGTTTTTTGCTTCTCTTGAATACTTTACTATGTCTTTGCTTTTAAGTTCCACTTTGTTGGTGTACATGTTATATACTGTATCAATTGACAGCACTGGTGTGTAGTACACTGGATTAAAAACCAACGCAGGTATACAAAAGAAAGCTGGACTTTATTTTCTTCCTCGGTTGGCGTGGATGAAAGGAGGTGTGATAATGCCGGCTTGGATGAGTGGTGAAATGAACAGTAGTTATAACAAGTCTTTTCTTCGGAGAGTCGACGGGAGTGACTGAAGTTCGTGGCTACCAAAGCTCAACTGCCGAACTCTCCATCTAACCGTCACTTTTTCAATTTTACCCAGCATGCCCTGGTCTATTCAAATTACACCGGAACTGTACTGCGTGACCTGCAATCTAGATTTGTCACCAGTCAATAGGAAGTCCTTTGTCATCCTGCTATTGTTTTTTTTCCGGACAGTTCGTTTGACCCAGTCAGCAGTAAGCCTCAGATCTTAATCACTCTTCCTCTTTTATTCGATCCAGACTTCTGTCTGGAACATCCTTGTTTCCCAATTCATTTGTCTTTTTGAATTTCTTCCGTGCCAAAAGAATGAAACAATAGTTAATCTGCAACAGTACATATAATGTAATAGGTAAAGAGGTAGTTTAGCTATAGCAAACGGATTTAACACCTCTGAATTGATTTTGGAGGCCAGAGAGAGATTCTAGTTAATGAATGGGAAGATGTTGTGCAAGCTGCTGATGGTTATTATTTGTGTTAAGGTGTGTTTTGCTGGAGTCTTGAAGGACCCCTAGTAAAACTGAAGTCTTTTGTGTTTTACACACAGACCTTGTTCCCCATCACGCTTCACAGAAGTGAAGGCTTGTTCTGTAAACACTCAGCCAATTTCTAGATTAAACTGCATCTAATGGTGAAGTTCCAATTTTGAAGCTCTGGGGAGTGTGTAGTACCCCTTCATTGCCATTATTCCCAGGTCCACTCTAACCCGGTGGGGTAGTGCCTGTTAGGATACCATCTATGGTTTAAATAGAAAAAATGAATTTAAAAGAATGTGTTAAAATAACTGAGTTTAAAGATTAAGTTTAAAAAGAATATTTTGAATACCCATGAAGAACGAATAAAACAAAATGTCTTCAACATAAAATAAACCAACAAGGGTTGACATGCCGTAAAATCCAACCAACCAACCAACTTCTAGATACTCTACTGACTCATTAGATTAAAACTTTTAAGGTCCTATACTGCCTCATTCCACCCGTTCGGAAGTCACATTCATTTTCCTAATCCACCCCAAACGATAGTCTTTGTTTAAATATAATATTAAACATATTTAGCAGTCTTTGATTTACGTGAAATAACAGGTAACTTTAAATGAAAAGGCCATTTTTAGTCTTTTATTGATAAATCCTTATAGGAATGGGGCTCTGGACTTAGAAAATTCTCAACAGGATGTTAAGAGTTAAAACCCAATTATAGGGCATCTTGCTGACCTTGCTAAATTCCAACACAATTCCTCGTACATGATTTGAACTCTGGTCACCAAGTCCATTTTCTATGACTATTCATTACACCATGTGCTTCCATATGTTATATACCATACCAATTGTATACTAATTGACGTGGGCTTATCTTGTTCTGTAGAGTATACCTGTGTAGGCGTTATTTTCGTATATGCCTGGGGAGTTGTCTGCCCGTTTAGTTTCGCTGGTTCCCGCTAGGGGCCTTGGATATTTAAGCGGCTGATTTGAATGTCTCTTTCTCTTTTCCTGCTGCTCAACCTACGAGACACTATGGGTCCTATAACATTTTTAGGCAGATATATACTCGTGATGTAATGGTTAGCATCGTAGTAAATGAACATGGAGACCCAGATTCAAATCCTTAATGAGGCTGTTTGTATTTCACATAATTCTAATACCCTTAGGAAAGGTATGAATCCAATTATTCTCCCTTCAGATATGAGTAAATAGTAGAACAAACTGGGTTCTTTAACCTTGGTATGGCAATGAGTTTAGAAGAAAGAATTGAAACCTGTTAAACTCCACTTTAAAAAAATTAACCTTCTGCTACATTTATCTTGTGCAGAGGGGTTGGGTAAATACATATAAACCCACAACTCAAGCATTTCATTGGCTTCAAGGATAATTAGGTAGCTATCTCTAATCCTTTAGCACTTTGATAAATGTTGGTTGTGTTGCATAGCGCCTTCTTTACCGGCACTAAATAGGTATATGTTATATACTGGTCTTTTCACGATACCAATCTATATAACGTTATATACCTTTCTTCTTACTCTGTCATCTATTCTTCCGGCCAGCTTTGGTATTCTGATCGTCTATCATCTATCTTGGTCTGGTATATCTTCTAAGGTCTCGTCTGGTCTTTCTTGTATGGGGATTCCGGGTCTGGTTTCTGTTGGGGATCACTTCTTATCAGAAGCCTTGTGTCATTGTTAGTTTTTAGTAATAAACACAAGACTTCGATTTACGATGATGTTACTTTATTCATAAATCCCCAGACCAGACAATGTGTGCGGATCCTTACTTCTTGCTAGCTCGGCTTCTAAGTTCTAACTCTAACTAACTGAGTTGCTTACTCCTTAAACCGGAAGGGCCTTCTATTGGGGTTCCCGGTTCATCCTGCAAGGCAAGGTCAGAGTGAGGTCAAGCATTGTCACTCACTCTCAAGGCCATCAGCTGTACTGATCGCCATAATGATTTCTACACTACCTTAAAAATGTATTAGGGATCCAATTATTATGTAACAGTTGGTATTCCAGCTAGGTTCTTTTATACAGAAGATCTATTTGACCCACTTCTCCTGGTAAGAGTGGACTTGAAAGTAATGGCAGTAATGGGTAACACCACATTCTCTAAAGCTTACCTGCAGATGCAGTTTAGTGTCTCCTACTCAGGACCCCCTTTGGGGAGGGAGTCTTACCTCAATGCAAGGGATATAGTTGGTGTAATGTAGGCCTTGAAAGTGGACCAGCTACTTAATATGTTTGTGTATGTGTATCAGTGTACACACATACACACTGACATATTAAATAGTTAAATCTGTGTGCATGTGTGTCTGTATACGCACGCACACACTGACATATTAAGTAGTTAAGTCTGTGTGTATGTATGTCTGTGTATCTGTGCACACACACACACACACACACACTGACATATTAAGTAGTTAAGTCTGTGTGTATGTATGTCTGTGTATCTGTGTACACACATACACACTGACATATTAAATAGTTAAATCTGTGTGCATATGTGTACACACACACACACACTGACATATTAAGTAGTTAAGTCTGTGTGTATGTATGTCTGTGTATCTGTGCGCACACACACACACTGACATATTAAATAGTTAAATCTGTGTGCATATGTGTACACACACACACACACTGACATATTAAGTAGTTAAGTCTGTGTGTATGTATGTCTGTGTATCTGTGCACACACACACACACACACACACTGACATATTAAATAGTTAAATCTGTGTGCATATGTGTCTGTGTATCTGTGTACACACATACACACTGACATATTAAATAGTTAAATCTGTGTGCATGTGTATCTGTGTACACACACACACACTGACATATTAAGTAGTTAAGTCTGTGTGTATGTATGTCTGTGTATCTGTGTACACACACACACACACACACACACACACACACACACTGACATATTAAGTAGTTAAGTCTGTGTGTCTGTGTGTACACACACACACACCCACACACAGATTTATTACCCTTATTTTTATTATCTTAACTTTTGAATGTATGTTATGCAAAACAGGTCATAGACACACTATAGATTGTGTACAAATACACTATTATCCACAGGTATAGAAACACACACATAGATTTTTTTTGTATAAAAAAATGCATTTAAGCACAAATTATTATGTAAGTTACGCAATTGATTTGCAGTTAAGGTACTAGACTTTAAAAAAAAAACCGAATTGATTTCATTTTTTTTTCATTACATTAAAAAATAATTGAAAAAAAAAAGGCCATTTTTCCATAACCCGATTCGTTTGAATCCGAATTATATTAGACAATTGATATCTCCTGGAGGTTGACTGCACACCAGACAGTCCAATATTTGTAATCAATCATTGAGTATCTTCTAAACTTTTTGTTGTCATCATTACTATTAGTTTTTTTCCTTCTCTTGCGTGGGTTTATCTTTGCTTTGTTGAATAAGAGACTTTTTGGAGTTAACTTGTATGTAATTTTTCTTTTTAAATTAAGAAAAATAAAATTGTATGGATAGATAACCTTGCTGATGCTAGTTGTTTTAAAAATTGGTTTGTTTTACAGTATATCAAACTCAGTGGGTCATTTAATGCCAACAAATTTTTGAAATAAATTCGTTCTTAATGGATACTCAATGTTTTTTTATAAACACATTTTTCTATTTAACCCATAGATGGGACCCTAACAGGTACTACTACTCCGGGTCTGAGTGGACATGGGAGTAATGGCAATTTCTCTGAATTTTTGAGATGGGGCTTGATAATTAGTATTATTTTTATTCATATTATTGTCCTCATTTTTATTGTTATTTGTACAATGTTTCGGCCAATGTGCCCTCCGGCCTTCTTCAGGTATTTCTTGTCGGACTCAGGGAACCTTCTTGTCATAATATGCAGCCATCATGGAACTTTGAACCTAACCCTTTATTCAGTTCATGGGGGTATCCTGTTCTCATTTCGCTAACCATAGCTGGGGTATAGGTGTTAAGCTGTGTTAATTATTATTCTATGTTACTGCTGCCTCTGACCAGGATTGAACCTGCGGTCTAGAGATAACTGTCACTTAGAACTGTCTTAACCTAACTCCTTTATCCACTAGGCTGTGTGTCCAATTGGACTAGTCCCGAGTCCGACAAGAAATACCTGAAGAAGGCTGGAGAGCACATCGGCTGAAACGTTGTACAAATAACAATGGAGATGAGGACAATAGTCCGAATGATATAAATAATACCAAACAAATTTTGTTGAAAATAACAGAATCCACGTTGTATATGTTAAGTGCATGGTGGGGGGTCACAGATGAGTATTTCTCTGTGGGTGGCTTAATTTATACCCTATTTCTTTTCATTCTCCCTTTGTACGCATAAATAACATATTACATATACATTGATTTAATAGACACTTATTTAAAAAGGAAAATTTTGCTGCTTCTCTTTGTCTACTTGTGTGAAAGACAGTTTGTGTTTACAAAGATGCATGTCTTTCCAAACACACCTGTTGTTTTTTGGGAGTTGTTGTCTCTCGATTTTCTTTCTTCTTTCTTTGTGAAATCTATATTTTGTTTGTCCTTTCGTGTTTTTGTTTGTTTGTTTGTTTGTTTGTTTCCTGCCCGTTTTTTCTTGAATATTTTGGTGTCTGTCCTTCTGTATATGCCCCACCCTGTGTAGCTTGCCAGACACCATTTTCCCTGGCACATGTCTATTGACTTATGTTTTGGTTAATGTACTGTTTGTCACACCTGTGAGAAGAAATCAGGCTTACTTGATTGAATTGTGTGCTTTATTGGTCATCAAAAAAGGATAGGATACGCTTGAATGATTGGAGATTTCTACAATGCCCAAACCTTTCCTGCACTTTCTTTTTTCTTTCGGTCTTCTTTCTTTTTATCTCATTTGATTTTTCCTTCGTTATTTATGTTTCTTCTTTGTCTTTTCTTTTTCATTTATTTGTTTTTCTTCTTTCTTTTCATCTTTCTTCTTTTTGGTTTCTTTTCTTTCATTTTATCTCATATCATTTTTTTCCCTTCTTATTAATGTTTCTTCTTGTCTTTTTCATTTATGTGTTTTTTCTTTTTCTTTTCACTTTTCCTCCTTGATTTCTTTTTCTTTCTTTTTATCTCATTTGATTTTTTCCTTCGTTATTTATGTTTCTTCTTGTCTTTTCTTTTTCATTTATTTGTTTTTTCTTCTTCTTTTCATCTTTTCCTCTTTCTTTTTTGGTTTCTTTTCTGGTTTCTTTTCTTTCTTTTATCTCATGTATTTTTTCCTTCTTTATTAATGTTTCTTCTTGTCTTTTCATTTATGTGTTTTTTCTTTTTTTTGCTTTTCCTTCTTGATTTCTTTTTCTTTCTTTTTACCACATTTGATTTTTTTCCTTATTTATTCATGTTTCTTCTTTGTGTCTTGTTTTTTTTTTCTTTTTCGCCTATTCTTTCTTTTTTGGTTTCTTTTCTTTTTTCCTTCTTTATCTATGGTTTTTTTTCATTTTCATTTCATTTACTTTTTTTTCTTTTCACCTTTCCTTTTTTTTTCATTGGTTTCTTTTTTTTTCTTTTTTATCTCATTTGATTTTTCATTCTTTATTTATTTTCTTTGATTTTCTTTTCATTTACTTTTCATTTACTTGTTTTTTTTCTTCCTTTTCTTCTTTTTTGGTTTCATTCCTTCTTTATCTATGTTTTTTCTTTGTCTTTACTTTTCATTTTCCTGTTTTCAATTCGTTTTGCCTTTTTTTTGTTTTGTTTTCTTTTTCCTTTTTATCTCATTTGAATTTTTTCATTCTTTATTTATTTTTCTTCTTTGTCTCTTCTTTCTTTTGCCTTTCCTTTTCTTTTATTGTTTTCTTTCTTTCTTCCTCATATATAGTGTATTTTTTTCCACTCTATAGTTTTAGTATTTCATTTAATATTTTTGAATTATCTGGTATATTTTTTTGTTTTGTTTTATATATTGATTTTTTAGTATACTTTGTTATTGTTTTTTTATTCAGGCATCAGTTTATAGACAATTTTACATATGTGTTTCAGTGTATATACACATACATGCATATACATAATTATGTATATATATATATATACACTCATACATGATTATATATGTATATGTGTATGTTGTGTATATATATATATATATATATATATATATATATATATATATATATATAGATATACACACACACTCATACGTGATTATATATATATATATATATATATAATATATATATATATATATATAGGGAAACACTCTCCACTTAATCTTAGAGTCCAGGGGAAATTTTAAGTAATAACCATGTTTTTGCTTATGTCCGATGATACTGCATTAATGCAGTTGAAATAAATTATTAATGAAGAAAATTCAAACTTTTTCGTTTATTTATATTATTATATATATATATATATATATATATATATATGGTTTGGAGAATCCCATTGATATGTTTTGCTACAGGACTAGCCTCATCAGAATGCAAATAAATTAATAATAAAAAATAATCTGTTCTCATCATCCTATAAAGTTCCATTTTAAATGTGTGTGTGTCCTATATATATATATATATATATATGCGTGTGTTTATATAACTCCCCTGACTCCAACCAATTCTAACCCCACCAATCAAGAGGATAGCTTAACTTCAAAGGTAGGCCTAGAAATCAACACCCCTGACCCATAAAAATGCCAGTGACCTCTGTAGCCAACCAGTCTAAAAAAAATTCTTTGTAAAAGCAGAATCCTTCCTTCGAAATTTTGGATGAAATGAAAGCAAACTTTGTACCTAACATCCAACAAGTTTCTCAATTATTTCAAACATTACTCATGCTTCACACTAAATCCCCAAAATATATATTTTAGATACATATATATAACATACACATATATATATATATATATATATATATATATATATATATATATATATATATATATATGTATACACAGATATGATATATACACTGAAAATTAGACTCATATATATAATATATAGGCGAAATGTACATACAGAGATTGATTTTTCTCGATTTGTTAGCCATATATTTAATAGTATTCCGCCTAATTCATTATTAATTAATTAATTTCAAAATTAGGTACGACTCCAATTAAGCACTTATTCTCCCAAAAGTTATCGGCAAAAAGCATTCCAAAACAAACCGTGTTTACAACTTATATCGTCGTGTAATAAAGTCACTAGAAGAGGAATATTAACCTACTCTAAACAAATCATAAAATCTAAGAAGTCCATCGGCCTGTCAGCTTGGCAGTCCGGTTTCAAATCACGCACAGGGCGGTCACAGCTCTGCTGATGACTAATAGGCCGAAATGTACATACAGAGACGATTTGTTTAGCCATACATTTAATAGGTATTCCCGCCTAATTCATTATTAATTAATTAATTTTCAAAATTATACGACTCCAATTAAGCACTTATTCTCCCAAAAATATATATATACATACAAAGTGTGTCACAAAAGTATCGAGTTTGAAGCTGTATTTACCAAGATAGAAATGAACAATTAATAGAACAGTAATTTTTTCAGAATACAAGGTGTGTCAAAAAGTACAAAAAACTTTTTGGACACACAATGTATGTGTGTGTATATATATATATATATATATATATATATATACATATATATATAAGAAATAACATGAACCTGTTGGGTTCCCATTGTAATATTAGTCCATCATGATATTGATTCTTCTGTTTAGGAAGCAGTGAAGGATTTTAATTTATATTTCATAGTTCCCTTTTTTATTTTAAGAATTTGTATGAATAAAAAAAAATTATATTCAGCAAAAATGCTGACCCTATAAATTAATCACACATTTGCAAATTGAACTGGAAATAACCTTATTCCCTAAGAGTATTTTAAATGTATTGCTCTGATAAAAATCTTGTTAGGATGTGTCACATTTATGAGCTTACAGTGACGAGGTTGTTTGCACTTCACATTGTGCTAATACCCTTGGGAAAGGTATGCATTCAGCTACTCTCCTTCCAGCTATGGGTAATTAGTAGGGCAGACTGGGCTCTTTAACCTTGGCTAGGTAACCAGACTTGGAGAAGGAAAACTCTGAATTCAAACCTGTTAAACTCCGCTAAAGAAATTTACCTTGTGTCACATCCTGTTTGTGCAGAGGTGTTGGTAAATAAATAAATATATATATATATATATATATATATATATATATAGTTGGAAGTATATCTATCTAAGACTAATAATTTCTGAAAATATCTATTTTGACCTATGGATAGGAATATTAAAAAACCACAAGTAATAGATTGATTGATTGATTTTAATGGCATGTAAACCTGTCTGAGGTTAGGGAATCATATTCATTGGATGTTCATATTTACATTTTTTTTGTATTGACCTTGTGTCACATCCTGTACTTGGGGAGTTATATACATATATATATATATATATATATATATAAAAAAGGTCTGCAAATGGATTATGTTTTTAAAAAAAAATGTAATATTATTTTACATTTGCGACACGTTTTCAGATCTTCTGATATCTTCTTCAGAATATGGTTAATTAATGCCTGAAGAAGATATCAGAAGATCTGAAACATGTGTCGCAAATGTAAAATGATAATAAAAATTTTAAAAAAAAAAAAAAAAAACAATCCATTTTGCAGACCTTTTTAATAAAATATTTAATTTCTCCCCATTGGACCCATAACACACTTTATATATATATATATATATATATATATATATATATATATACACACACACACATAATGTGAATATGATTAGATAATTTAGTTTTTTTTTGGTGGGGGGGGGGCAATTGTTTTTCTACACTTTTAGAAATATTTTTATTTGGATTTTTTTATTTTTAAGTATTTTTTTTAAAGCATTCTGTTTCTCAATTATTTTTTCTCAAAAATTGTAATTTGATTTAATTTGTGTTCTTAACTTTTATTTATATTGCAATTTTTTTTTAAAGCTTCCTTATTTTTATTTGCTTTATTTTTTTGCCAATTTTTTTTGTCTTTATTCCTTTACACTTGATTAAAAAAAACAAATTTTTTTATATTCTCATTTTTAAGAGTCTCTCTCTCTCTCTCTCTCTCTCTCTCTCTCTCTTTAACTTTTTGTTTCCCATAAACTTTATTGTTAAACCTGGCTTCAATTTTATAGTCATATTCATTTTTTCCCTTGTAACCTTTCTTTAGTTTTTTTAATTTTATTTCTATTCGTTTATTCTTAAATCATTTCCAATTCACCAACTCCTTGTTGATCAACCCCCACAATTTTTAAGTGTTCACCTCCCATAAAGACATTCATTATTTTTAACTTTCTAGATAAAAATCTTAGTTGAAAAACTTAAAGGTCTCGGACAAGAAAATTTTTTTTTATTTTTTCATATTTAAAGCTTTTTTTTTTTTTAAATATTTTTTATAAGAAGAATGAAATATATAAATTGTAGCAATTAAAAACAGTTCTAAGGTGCAACTAGTAAACCTATGGTTTCCTAGAAAAATATCACATTTCTAACTTGTATGTTCTTTCATGTTCTGTATGATTTTTTATATGACTTGCTTGTATTCATTGATATAGAAAGGGTTTTTAAGTTAATTATACATACACACTCATAATTTTGTATATGTATATGCACACACACACACACACACATACAAACATACACTTGTATAAGACAGTATCTATCCATGCCTACAATTATATCCATATATCTGTCTATATGTTACTAAAATTTTCATTATGTGTGTATGTGTGTGTATATATATATATATATATATATATATATATATATATATAATATAAAAATTTTGAAGGCAATTTACAATGCAATATGTGTTGAAAATTATATTATTTAATTTTCTTTTTTTTTTTCAAAAACTAAATATTTTCGGAAGTAAAAAATTCCCTCCTCAGAGTTAATGAAAGTACTAGGTGTTTTTTTATAGTACTTATCCCACGGCATATGTAATCATCTGTTGTTTAGAAAGTGAGGAACGCCGTATATTTGAATTTTTTTTTCTTTTTCGGTTACTTCCGTGATGTTAAATCAGCTCGGCTGCTCCTGTGCATGTGGAGATTGTTCGAAATTCTTTTAATTTTTACTATAAATATAGCCTTGCTCGCATAGTGAAATAAAGTTTTTTTTTTTTTTATAGTATCTTTGAAGCATTGGTGTTATGTGTAATATAAAAAGATTTTTGAAGGCAATTTACAAATGCAATATGTGTTGAAAATATATTATTATATATACATACGTATGTGTGTGTGTGATGTAACTATGAGTCAGCAAAAAACTCTATTATTATCATACTATATATTCTTAAAAATGTTTTAACTTAAAGTATAATAATATATATATAATATACCCAACATCTCTGCATGTGCAGTATATGACACAAAGGTCAATTTTTAAGTGGAGTTAAACAGGTTTTATTCAGAGTTTGTCCTTTTCCTAGACCAGTTGCTGGGCCAAGCTTAAAGAGCCCAGTCTGCTCTACTACTTACCCATTGGAATAATATCTGGATTCATACCTTTACCAAGTATTAGTGCTATGTGAAATGCAAACAGCCACATCCAGGATTTGAACTCGGTTCACCATGTCCATTTTGTATGAGAATAACCATTACACATCAAACACCTCTGACCGTTTAAGGAACAAACAGGTTGTGTGAGCAAAATTACTTGATTCAGCATTAAATGACCTGAAAAGGGTTGATATGCCGTAAAACAAGACAGCTAACAACCACCTCCTATATATGTATATACGATGAAGAAATGTAACCTCACACCTTCAAGCGTGGAAGATCTGGCCTCCAACAGACAAGGTTGGCGAGACACCTGCCGAACAGGAGCTAAGCAGCTGAGATAAACAGAACTGCAGAGCGGTGACGTCTTCGTCGTCATGAACAACCAAATGTAGATGGGAATTTCACCTGCAATATGTGTGACCGCATCTGCAAGTCCAGAATTGGACTAATGAGCCACCATAGGATCCACAAATGAAGATATGGAGTGCCGTCATTGTCGTCTGCGACGGACTTCCAAAAGAAAAAAAATATAAATATATATTTACATACACACACACACTCTTATACTGATTTTTTTTCACATCTTTATGTGCACTTGTGTATGAAATATATTTGTGTGTGTGGTGGTGAAAATATTATAATAATATAGATTGTCATTGTCTGTAACCAAAATTATGTCACACCAAACATCAAAATTCCCTTAGTTATTACATTATATTCTCAATGATTATAAATAATCATTATTTAATATTAATTAGCATATTATCTATATTTATGATGTCTCCTATGCTAAGTTGGGTTGAGCGTTTGGCTAGGTAATCACAAGTTCCTGGTTCGATACCAGCCCTTGCCTACTCAAGGTATGAGTAGCACAGGGATCTGTGCAGTAAAAGTGAGGAGCTGATGGTAGGTGTGGCGCCCCACCTCAGATGTAAAATAATCTCCTTGGTCTAGTGCTAGTAAAAAGGGAATATACTCCCTCGCTGTCTGGTTGATTTCGACATTAGGCTGACCTGATGACTTACTTACTTATGAAGGTCTAGCTGAATAGCTTTGTTTTCAAAACATCCCATGTTATTTAATGCGTTTACAATACTGCCATGTTTTAAGAAATAAATGTGCTAAGAAATAAAGGTTTACATAGTATATGGCGTGGATAATTTGATACTGGTTTTTAGCAAAATGATTTTAATGATTAATTACTTGGTGTTATTTGATTTCTAATATTATTGTTTTATTCTCTAACGTATTAAAATCAATCCTATGTATAATTTTCATATAGAAATCAATGAAAATAAAATGTTTAATCTTTTTATATGCGTTCTTGTTTAGTTTTGTGAGTCTTTCTAATTGATTATATATATATATATATATATATATATATATAGTAAGAAAGTCTGTTTAAAAATTGAAGGAGACTGAATAACAAGGACTACCACTCGCTTTTCTCGTTATTCTGTGATAAAAAAAAAATTTCTTATCACCTTCCATATACCAACAAATGCCCTGAGATGATCTAATTAATAGATCGAAACACTGCTGGTCGGCCAATAAACTCACCACTTAACTCATTTAACCTGTGTTTTTTCATTTCTTCTTAATATACTAAATACCGTTTGGATTCACTTCCTTTTCTTCACACCCATATATAGTATATATATATATTCGTTAAAACTGAAATACTTGTGCCTGATGGCACATATTTTTGCTAGTGTTTATAATATATACCAAAATTTGAACTATTATTTTCTACTCTTAATCTTTTTGTCGACCTAATCTTCCACTTTCTTTAAGTGTATAAGCAGGAATTAGATTCTCCAAATAAACTGACCCAATGTTAATGACTCTTCTGTTTTATTCATTCTTGTTGGTATCAATTTCTTTTTTTCAAACGTATTTTTTTAAACACGGTGCTGGTTACTCACAGTTTCTCACCTATGCGATCTTCAAACCAAGTCTAAAGATCACACACACACACAGATATATATAATATATATATATATATTACATATATATGTATTTATTATAGATAAAAAGGGGCTTACCGGTGAATATGGGCCCGATCGTTGGAGGTGCACACAAATTCAGGGGTTAAGGTCTTATTCAATGAATACACGTGTAATCGGCTGCAATTAATCGGGTACCTCGATTATCAGTGGATTTAACCCTGAAGATCCTTATGGTTGAAACTCGAGTAGGTTCTATTGTATCCATTTCTTAAATATATATATATATAAAGTTAGAATGGCACTTAGTAAACAGTTAGTTTCCTTGACTATGCCAATCATTGGTCTCATATTGCATAGGCAAGAAACTGACAGCCACCAAGGTGTGTTGACACTAGGTCTACACCAATGGAAGAATTGTATGGACTGCAATGAGGGGTGGGACTATGTTGAAAAAATAAACATCTTTGGTCACATTTCATGAGAGTATCTTAGTCTGTCTATTGAACTTTCAGCTAACCTTTATTACTTCCTTTTTTTATGGTTAAATTTTTCATAAGAAATATTTTATTGTATGAGGATAATGCTCTCTCTCTCTCCCTTTTCTCTCTCCCTCTTTACCTTTTCCTTCTTTACTTCCTTTATTCTTCTCTTTCCTGCTCTCTCTCTCTCCTCCTCTCTCTCTCGTCTCTCTCTCATCGTTCTATCTTTCTCTCTTCTCTGGTTCCATCTTCTCTCTCTCTATTCATCTTCCTCTCCGTTCCTCTTTCTCTCTTCGTTCCCGTCTCTCTTTCTTCCTTTTTCTGTCTTCTCTTTCCGTTTTCCTCTTCTCTCTCTTCTCTTTCTCTCTATTTCCTGTCCCTCTCTCTGCCTTTTAACCAACATGCATTTTCTCTTTTTGTTTCTCTACATTTTCTCCTGTTTAAAAACAAAACAATAAAAAAGTAATTAAAACTCCCTAATTAACATAATCCTTACCCCCAAGAAATTTGAAACCCAAAGAAAATATTTTCAAAATTCAATAACTTTTGAGCAGATTAATCTTTCTAGTGTTTAATAATTCTTAAAGTCTATTTCTTTACCAACTCGAAAACTCATTAAAAAAAAGAAAAGAAAAAAATATTTGAAAGTTTTGTTTATAATGAGCTTTAAATACATATCAACCAGATGTTTTTAATTAGAAACTACTTAAAAAAATTAAAAAACTTATGGTTTAATTTCAATAATTTCCTTTATTTTTATTTATATTTTTGCAATAAATGTTTTTGCTTTTGTTTAAATTGAGATTATCCAAAAATGTTTTTGCTTTTACTGGTAATTGCAAGTATAATATTATTTTACTGATATAATAGGCTTATTTTATCAGTTATGTTTGTATTTAATTCCTGACCATTGACCAACCCTTTTTTTATGTTCAAATGCATTTCTATTTCGGGTATTTCGTGAAATGTAATGCGTTTTATACATAATCTAATGATATTATCTCTTGTGCGCCTATTCTGCATTAGTACCGTTTTTTTTTTTGTCTATTTATTCAATTATTTATATCTATCCCACTACAGCAGTTATATCGCTCTTAGTGTTCATCGTAAGTAATCCAAAGGCCAGTCCTTTTTTAACAGCATTTTCATCTATGAAGAAAAATATATTTTATTTGTCTTTCCTAGAGTCAATACGAACACAAAGGTTCAGATTTAATATGAGCGTTCCCAACATGCAGCCATGTAGGAAAATGCAAAATATTGTGTAATATCGGCTTTATCACAGGCGCCAGGCCATACTATGATTCAACCTCGTTAGTTCAATAGGGAATGGCTGCCTGCGGAGACGGATCATGAAAAAGACAAGACATAACTTCAGACAAGAAGGTTCCCGAGTCCGACAAGAAATACCTGAAGAAGGCCGGAGTGCACATCGGCTGAAACGTTGTACAGATAACAATGAAGATAAGGACAATAGTCCTAATACGCAGATAATACTAATCATCTAGCCTCATCTAAAACTTCAGAAGAAATAAGACGTACTTCGTTTGTACATCTTATTATGATGAAAGATTATGGTAACTGGTCTATACCGAAACTATGTTACCACTTTCTTATTTATTTGAAATTATATTCTAACGATTATGAAAAAGTGATTATTTATCTTTATCAACATTTTATCTATTAAGGATTCTCTATTGAAACTCTAGCTGGGTTAGATTTGCCGCAAAAAAACATATCCAATTATTAAGCTTTTAAAAATCCTGAAATATGTGTTAGTATATCTCTAAGAAATTAGGATTTGCATAGTATATGGTGGGAATAATTTGCATAATTGATTTTAAAACTTTTTGCAATAAGGAACCAGTTGCAAATGGAAAATTTGTAGGCAAACGAATTATAGGAGGAGATGGTGGTCAAGTACTTTACAAATAATGGAAAATAAACCACCTTTTACAAAGTCGTTGGAAGATCGGTTAGCACCGACTGGCACAGGAATCACCAAATCTTTTTACATGTGGGCTGAATAATGAAAAAAAAATAACGAGCGCGGGCCACATAATTGTGGTTCAGTACTTGCTAGAAACGAAATCTCCGAGAAAAATATGTAAATAAAAAATATATATATATTTCTATGTTATATTCATGGATAATAGCTTCTAAGATGCCACAAAAACAAATTTAACCAAGCATATTTATTTTTCAAAACATTAGCAAAAACATTACAAATTCAAGTACCGTCGGCGGGGCCTGATAAAATGCCTTCGTGGCCAGATCCGGTTCGCGGACCGTAGTTTTGATAACCCCTGGTCTAGCAGATTAGTAATGATCCCAAAAGCTTGTGATGGCCGATCGTTTTAAGGCCTTTTAAAAAAGTTATCCAAAAAAAAGAAAAACAGAATTTCACCAATAGTCGTAATTTTATAAATTCATGTGTATTAATGAATTAATAAATAGGAGAGTTTTACAATTTGCTTGGAGCATTGTGTCTATATTGGTTTGGTGGTTGGTTTTGAAGGCTATCACAATGCAAGTTGTAAAGAAAAATGTGGTAACTATGATGTTCGTCTACCATTGATTTATTTTTTCTTAGTATATTTCTGGATAAAGTTCCCTTCATCAGAAGATTTCTGAAAGGCTAAGTCCTAGAGATGTACCTTGTGGCTAGGATCTGTCCATTATGTTTGGTTTCAAAATTAATAAATAATGTTCTTTTAACTTGCAAAACAGATCTATTATACTATTACATGAGACCTACCTAGAAAGAAAACAAACAAACGATACCAAAAATTTCACCTGAAAATAATTTTTTTTTTTCAAATCGACTTATACACGAGTATGTATGGTATACCCCGAACAAACCGATCAGCATATAGATGGTTTTTTTATCTAAAACGTAAATGTATAAACCTATTTTCATTTAATTAAAAAACCAATAGATGGTTTATACAGACGTACACAGCAAAAACAGATGTTGATATAATGACCTACTCCATCCTTTTTAGTCAGGCATATGGAAACTAATAATAATAAATAATAATAATATAATAAATAAATAAATGTAGCCTGCCTGTCTGTCTGTCTGGAAGTGTTTGTTTAATACTTATTATAATATATATCTTTCTTGAAGAACAACAAAAGAAATGCACGTTTGCTTTTGCAGATTCTGAAGGCGTTTTGTTTTTTCAAATTGTATAAGCTATTCTTCAAAAAGTTCTCCACTCGGTGTCCACTGACTCTTGTGATCCCCAAAACATGTTGCTCAAAGATAGATGATTATTAAAAGTAAATAAATAGATAAATAAAATGAATAAATAAATAAAAACAGATTTTATCGGGAATCCTTTTTATTAGTGCAAGACATTTATACGGAGAGATAGTACGCCATTTAGATTGAGGAAGTAATATATTATATATATATATACGTATATATATAAGAGAAGAGAGAGAGAGACGAGAGATGGAGAGATGAGAGAGAGAGAGAGAGAGAGAGGAAACGGATTATCTGAATGTTTGTCTTTGTCACTAACTTGGAGGGCATTTGTTTATCGGAAAAGAAACAAAAAAATAAAAAAAAATAAAATAAAACAAACACTTCCAGTGCCTTAATTCTCTTCAAGGTTAAACCATTATTGTCAACAATTTTGACAACTAATATATCCTTAAAACCTATTATTCCATCCTGTCGACGGGGCTTAGAATAAACAACTGTATCTCCTTTCAAAGGTTGAAGACCCCCCCCGCCTAAGACTGTTCATGTCCATGGTATGGAATAAACTGCCATCTAATAGTGAGGTTCCAGTTCTGGAGATCTGGGAGTATGAAGTACATTTTCACTGCCATTGCTTTCTACAGGTTCCACCCTGACCCGGAGGGTAGTACCTGTTGAGAGATCCGCATCTATGGGTAAAAAAGATCTGTTTTAAACTATTCGTATCGATAGACCGTGGCCAAAAAAAAACCCTTGAGAAACAAACTACATAAAAATGTAAATATGAACATACATGTCATGCGATTCTTTAATCCTTGAAACCAATCATATCATCATCATGCCGTACTAGTAGCATGAATCATGGCAATCTCTCGCAACGCGGCTCCCTATATTTATTGCCCGGTGAGGTCTTCTGTGCAGCATTCGTATTTCCGTACGCCCACATAGCATGCCCACTGTTGTCCACAGGAGAACGTCACTTATGCTTTCGTCCTTCTTCTCCAACAGGCTCAGTATTATTTATTCATCTTACTCGGATGATATGTGTGATAGAGGCAAAATGGCCGAAAGTTGTTTTCTCGTGAGGATTCTGGTTTCCACGATTTGTTCAAGATTGTGCGGCTCACCATTAGCCTATTCTCTGAGTCGTTTCGTTAGTCAAGTGGTTGCAGCCGTACTGTAGCACTGATACAACTATGCATAGAAAAAATTTTTGCCTACCTTGTCATGGATGATCAAATCAATATGACTGCAATTATTTGTATCTAGATAGTTACTAGTAGCTGTAATTGTTGCAAATACTTTATTATAGTACTTGAAACATTAGCAGAAGACCTCTGGTATTCCGCCCTGCGATGGGCGTTAGAATGCACCGGCTTGCACCTCTGCAGAGGGGATAGAGGAGGGCCCACCTGTGGCCTGGGTTGGTGACCGTGATGCTAAAGACGAGTCTTGGTGGAATGAGCGAGTCGATGACCTGTCAACACGTCCCTTAGACCCCTTTACTTAGCTTAGGACGGGGCGGTCGGAGAGGCCTCTTCCGATCAATCAGCCAGTCACATCCAGCCCTAGCATTATATGATTGCCCCGTCCTATTTGCCCTTATGCAGCCCCAACCCTTACATATGGTGCTAAAGCAGCGGCTGAGGGTCTACATGGTCGAGAAGACGTTAAACTCTATCTAATAGTGATGGTTCCAGTTTTAGAGGTTTGGGAATGCGGGCCACCCTTTCGTCACCATTGCCCCCTGGTCCACTTTCTAACCCCGGAATGGTAGTACTGTTAGGGTCCATCTATGGTTAAATAGTTAAAACATGATATAAACAAAATGATTATCCATTAGAATGAATTTATTTCAAAACTTTTCGGCATTAAATGATCACAAGGTTTGATATCCGTAAAACAAAACAACAACCAAACAACCACCAACCAACTTTGCATTAGCTAACACCAATACGGATTTGAAATGCCGTAATACGACCAACCAACCAAACCAACCTACCATCATTGCTCTACCATAGCCGCCATAATATCTTTGATTTTAACAATATCGTCGATATATCGATGAGCAATCAGTTGGTTAAATCGAGTATTCTAAAGTTTTTCTTTGCTGGCGATCAATGCCGTTGAACTTAACAATACTATATGATATATCTACCAAGCTGTTGGAAAGTTGTATCACTATCACAATGATTTCAGTCCAGTAGCTTGATGCATGATGAATACTTATTCTGTACTGTTTTATGTTACAATGCCATATACTGCGTGGGTATATACACAAGAGTTTCTTATATATAGAGAGAGGTAGAGCTATAGAGAGATAGTTAGACAGATAAATCTAAGCTTACTGCTGTTCTTCGTCTAGTCGCCGTGTGAATTCTACCTGTCTTCTCTCCGGCTCGATGTCTGCGGTTCTAGTCTGGTGTTTCTTTAACCTCTAAGAGCTTCTTCTGGGCTAATTCTTTTCGTCACGCAATTAATTAACTACAAGACGTATTTCTTGCACAATATTTATTTGCCCTAACTTCCAGCCGAAGTAGGAACGGTCTGTCTTCATTACATCTCTGCGCAACTGAGTACTAAACTAGTTTCTCAGTTAACTGCGGGTTTTCAACTGCAGTGATTTTCCATACCTTATATGAAAAAACTGGACCGCAGGAATTACAGGGTGTGCCAATAATCTATGCTACCACATATATATGTCAACATTAGTTTAGGAACATTTTACAGTAATATTCAGTCCTTCCTTAATTTGAAAACTCTCAGTTCTTCTTTTGCGAGGTTTCTAGTGCCCTCAGTCGCTTGCTCAGTCGTGCATTGGAGGTTCCGAGTCCGAAAAGAAGGTTCGAGTCAACGAGAGAAACCTGAGAAGGTCGGAGAGAGTCGCCGAAAACGTTTGCGGACAAACTTTATTTTTTGTTTTAATTTAATTCATTTTATAAACATGTATATTACTCTGATACTGGTTGTAGATCGAAAATATACCAAGTAATATAATACCGGGTTTTGCTTAAAAACCAGTTGGTAAATTTAACCACACCCAGTTATGTTATGATACCTTTATTTCTTTAGATTTATTATTAAAACACATGACTGTAGTTTATTTTAATAAAAAGCATGGGGGTGGTTAGAGGGCAGATTCAAAATCATTCTAGATTTTCGGGTTTAAAGGGGACGGGTCCGTCAAAAAAATTAAAAAAATGGGCTTTAAAAGTTTAAAGGATAATTAAATTTCCAAAGGGGGGAAAAAAAAAATTTAATTTTCAAATTTTTTTAAAAATTAAAAAATTTTGGGGTAATAATTTTTTTTTAAAAAAAAAGTGTTTAAAAAATTCTAAAGGGAAAATTGTGAACGTCAGATCCTCTTCT
>CM042153.1:69372021-69408228 GCA_023376005.1 Doryteuthis pealeii
TGTAAGTCTGTGTTGTATGTATGTCTGTGTATCTGTGCACACACACACACACACCAACCTGACATTAAATAGTTAAATATCTGTGTGCATATGTGTCCTGTTGTATCTGTGTACACACATACACACTGACAATATTAATAGTAATTCTGTGTGCTGGTATCTGTGTAACACACACATCACTGACATATTAAGTAGTTAAGTCTGTGGTGTATGTATGTCTGTGTATCTGTGTACACACACACACACCAACACACACACACACAACACACTGACATATAAGTAGTTTAAGTCCTGTGTGTCTGTTGTACACAACACACACACCCACCACCCAGATTTATTACCCCTTATTTTTATTATCTTAACTTTTGAATGTATGTATGCAAAACAGTCATAGACACACTATAGATTGGTACAAATACACTATTATCCACAGGTATAGAAACACACACATAGATTTTTTTGTAATAAAAAAATGCATTTAAGCGCAATTATTATGTAAGTTACGCAATTGATTTGCAGTTAAGGTACTAGACTTTTAAAAAAAAAAAAAAAAAACCGGATTGATTTCATTTTTTTTCTTACATTTTAAAAAAATAATTGAAAAAAAAAAGGCCTTTTATTACATAACCGATTCGTTTGGCAAATGCCGAATTATATTAACAATTATATTGCCTGGAGGTTGACTGCACACCAGGACAGTCCAATATTTGTAATCAAATCATTGAGTACTCTTCTAAACTTTTTGTTGTCCATCAAATTACTTATTAGTTTTTTTGCCTTCTCATTGCGTGGTTTATCTTTGCTTTGTTGAATAAGAGACTTTTTGGAGTAACTTGTATGTAATTTTTCTTTTTAATTAAGAAAAATAAAATTGTATGGATAGATAAACCTTGCTTGATGCTAGTTGTTTAAAATTGGTTTGTTTTACAAGTATTTTTTCGAGAGCTGCTGTGGATGCGTGTATCATTTATCCGGTGCTTCCCATGTTCCATTTCTTCACGTGATCATCAGTTCGTCTCAAGTACGTGATACTATCAATGTTTTTTAGTAAAGATATTCATTCTATTGTGTTATTTAAACGCGCATACAGACTGGGCTCTAACCTGGCTAAGAGAGTAATCGTTTTATCTAACTTTATCCGGGTCTGAGTGGTAACAGTAGGATGTAATGCAATTTCTTATCTCATAAATGAATTTTTTTGAGATGTGTGTGTTTGGAACTTTTGGGTTTATATTGCCTTTTTACTTTACTTTTTTACATATATATATGTCCTCTCGTAGTTAGTTTTTTTTGTTCTTAGTGAGTTTGTCACAATTCGTTTCTCGGTATCCAATAGTGTGGTTCGCTCTTGGGTGGTTGGGGTTTGGATGGCCTGGCTCGTTTCTCCAGTTCTGCGTGTGTACTTTTCGTCTGTCGGGGTATTCTCAAGGGAACCCTGTTCTATTGTGATTGATGTGACCATTTAAGGTGGCCTGACCGTACGATTTCGAGATATTTTCGGGATACCGTTTTGTGAAGACTTTTGACCCTTTATTCAGTTCTATGGTGGGTTAAGCGCTGTTTCCTGCTTTTTCGCATAATCATCTATTAATTCTTGTTTCTTGGTACGTTATTCCACTATTGTTGTTATAGTCTGTTGTCGTTAATTAATATAATTCTTACTTAATTGTATATATTACTTCATAGTGTGAGGATGGTACTCACTGGCCTTTTTTGCTGGCATGGCATCCAGTGGATTTGTGCGTCTGAAGTCGAGTGGATTGCTCACTGTGATAAGTCTAGATAGATAAGACGCTGTTAGCACTAATATATGAGTAATAAGATCTAATATCCTACTCCGGTTTATAATATCCACTTTAGTAGTTTGGCTGATGTCGTATGCCAATTGGACTAGTCCCGAGTCCGAGCACAAGTTGCCTACCTGAAGAAGGCTGGACCGAGCATCATCGGCTGAAACGTTGTACATATATTAGGCACAATTGGCAGTACTCGAGGATATATAGTGTCCGAGATTGATATTGAATATTCTATTTGTTACCCTCATACAATATGTTGTTTTCGTTTTTTTCATTGATTATATTTTACAGAATCCTCTATCGTTATGTTTATGTTAAGTGTTGCCTGGAGTGGGTGGGTCACTAGATGTAGTCTTTTCTCTGTTGGGTGGTACTTAATTTATACCTTCTTTATTTCTTATTTCTTTTTTCATTCTCGTTGCCGGTTTGTACGCATAAATAACATATTACTTATACATTTGATTTAAGGTATGAGCACTTTATTTATATAATTTGTGAATGTATTTTGTGTGTCTTTCTCGTGTTTTGCTTTGGGCTGCTTTGTGTTGGAAAAGACAGTTGGTGGTGTTTACAAAGATGCATGTTCTTTTCAAACACCACCTGTTGTTTTTTTGGGAGTTGTTGTCTCTCGATTTTCTTTCTTCTTTTCTTTTGTGAAATCTATATTTTGTTTGTCCTTCGTGTTTTTTGTTTGTTTGTTTGTTTGTTTGTTTCCTGCCCGTTTTTTCTTGAATATTTGTGGTGGTCTGTCCTTCTATATGCCCACACCTGTGTAGGCTTGCCAGACACCATTTCCCTGGCCACTGTCTATTGACTTATGTTTTGGTATAATGTACTGTTTGTCACACCTGTGAGAAGAAATCAGGCTTACTTGATTGAATTGTGTGCTTATATTGGTCATCAAAAAGGATAGGATACGCTTGAAATGATTGGAGATTTCTTACAATGCCCAAACCTTTCCTGCACTTTCTTTTTTTCTTTCGGGTCTTCTTTCTTTTTATCTCATTTGATTTTTTCCTTCGTTATTTATGTTCTTTTTGTCTTTTTTTTTCATTTTTTGTTTTTCTTCTTTCTTTTCATCTTTTCTTTTCTTTTTGGTTTCTTTTCTTTCATTTTATCTCATATCATTTTTCCCTTCTTATTATGTTTCTTCTTGTCTTTTCATTTATGTGTTTTTCCTTTTTCTTTTTCCCACTTTTCCTCCTTGATTCTTTTTCTCTTTCTTTTTATCTCATTTGAATTTTTTCCTTCGTTATTTATGTTTCTTCTTTGTCTTTTTCTTTTCATTTATTTGTTTTTTCTCTTTCTTTTTCATCTTTTCTCTTTCTTTTTTGGTTTTCTTTTCTGGTTTCTTTTCTTTCTTTTATCTCATGTATTTTTTCCCTTCTTTATTAATGTTTCTTCTTGTCTTTTCATTTTGTGTTTTTTTCTTTTTTCCTTTTTTGCTTTCCTTCTTGATTTCTTTTTCTTTCTTTTTACCACATTTGATTTTTTTCCTTATTTATTCATGTTTTTCTTCTTTGTGTCTTGTTTTTTTCTTTTTCTTTTTCGCCTATTCTTTCTTTTTTGGTTTCTTTTCTTTTTTCCTTCTTATTCTATGGTTTTCTTTCATTTTCATTTCATTTACTTGTTTTTTTTTCTTTTCACGCTTCCTTTTTTTTTTCATTGGTTTCTTTTTTTTTTCTTTTTATCTCATTTGATTTTTTTCATTCTTTATTTTTATTTTTCTTTGATTTTTTCTTTCATTTACTTTCAATTTACTTGTTTTTTTTTCTTCCTTTTCTTCTTTTTTTGGTTTCATTTTCCTTCTTTATCTATGTTTTTTCTTTGTCTTTACTTTTATTTTCCTGTTTTCAATTCGTTTTTGCCTTTTTTTTTGTTTTGTTTCCTTTTTTCCCTTTTATCTCATTTGAATTTTTTCATTCTTTATTTATTTTCTTCTTTGTCTTCTTTCTTTCTTTTGCCTTTCCTTTTCTTTTATTGTTTTCCTTTCTTCTCCTCATATATAGTGTAATTTTTTTCCACTCTATAGTTTAGTATTTCATTTAATATTTTTTGAATTATCTGGTATATTTTTTGGTTTTGTTTTATAACATTGATTTTTTAGTTATACTTTGTTATTGTTTTTTTATTCAGGCATCAGTTTATAGACAATTTACATATGTGTTTCAGTGTATATACACATACATGCATATACATAATTATGTATATATAATAATATAGTACACTCATACAATTGATTATATATGTATATGTGTATGTGTGTGTATATATAATATATATATACTAATATAGTATATATATATATATATAATAGATATACACACACACTCATACGTGATTATATATATATATTATCTATATAAAATATATATATATATATATATAGGGAAAACTCTCCACTTAATCTTAGAGTCCAGGGGAAATTTTAAAGTAATAACCATGTTTTTGCTTATGTCCGATGATACTGCATTAATGCAGTTGAAATAAAATTATTAGGATGAAGAAAATTCAAACTTTTTTTCGTTTATTTATATTTATTATATTATAATATATATAATATATATATGGTTTGGAGAATCCCAATTGATATGTTTGCTACAGGACTAGCCTCATCAGAATGAGCAAATAAATTTAATAAAAAAACCTAATCTGTTCTCATCATCCTATAAAGTTCCGCATTTTAAATGTGTGTGTGTCCTATATATATATATAATATATAATATGCGTGTGTTTATATAACTACCTGACTCCAACCAATTCTAACCCACCAATCAAGAGATAGCTTAACTTCAAAGGTAGGCCTAGAAATAAACACCCTGACCATAAAAATGCCAGTGACCTCTGTAGCCAACCAGTCTAAAAAAATTCTTTGTAAAAGCAGAATCCTTCCTTCGAAATTTTGGATGAAATGAAAGCAACTTTGTAACCTCATCCAACAAATTCTTCTCATTTTCAAAAACATTACTGCAGCTTCACACTAAATCCCCAAAATATATATTTAGATACAATATATAACATACACATATATATATATATATAGTAGTATTATATATATATAATATATATATATATATATATATATATGTATACACAGATATGATATATACACTGAAAATTAGACTCATATATATATTATAGGCGAATGTACATACAGAGATTGATTTTTCTCGATTTGTTTAGCCATATATTAATAGGTATTCCCGCCTAAATCATTATTAAATTATTAATTTTTCAAAATTAGGTAGACTCCAATTAAGCACTTATCTCCCAAAAGTTATCGGCAAAAGCCATTCCAAAACAAACCCGTGTTTACAACTTATATCGTCGTGTAATAAAAGTCACTAGAAGAGGAATATTAACCTACTCTAAACAATCATAAAATCTAAGAAGTCCGTTTAGTGTAGGGGTTATGGAATCGGGCCTGTCAGCTTGGCAGTCCGGTTTCAAATCACGCACCAGGGCGGTCTTCATCTTAGCTCTGCTGATGAGGCCTAATAGGCCGAAATGTACATAGACAGAGAGATTTTCTCGATTTGTTTAGCCATACCTTTAATGGTATTCCCGCTAATTCATTATAATTAATTAATTTTCAAAATTAGGTACGACTCCAATTAAGCACATTATTCTCACAAATATATATATACATACAAAGTGTGTCACAAAAGTATCGAGTTTGAAGCTGTATTACCAAGAATAGAATGAACAATTAATAGAACATTATTTTTTCAGAATACAAGGTGTGTCAAAAGTACAAAAAAACTCTTTTTTGGACACACAATGTAGTGTGTGAATATATTTATATATATATATATATATATATATACATATATTATATAGAAATAACATGACCTGTTGGGTTCCCATTGTAATATTATCCATCATGATATTGATTCTTCTGTTTAGGAAGCAGTGAAGGATTTTAATTTAATTTCATAGTTCCCTTTTTTTTATTTTAAGAATTTGTATGAATAAAAAAATTATATTCAGCAAAAATGCTGACCCTAAATTAATCACACATTTGCAAATTGAACTGGAAATAACCTTATTCCCTAAGAGTATTTTAATGTATTGCTCTGATAAAAATCTTGTTAGGATGTGTCACATTTTATGAGCTTACAGTGACGAGGTTGTTTGCACTTCACATTGTTGCTAATACCCTTGGGAAAGGTATGCATTCAGCTACTCTCCTTCCAGCTATGGGTAATTAGTAGGGCAGACTGGGCTCTTTAACCTTGGCTAGGTAACCAGACTGGAGAAGGAAACTCTGAATTCAAACCTGTTAAACTCCGCTAAAGAATTTACCTTGTGTCACATCCTGTTTGTGCAGAGGTGTTGGTAAATAAATAATATATATATATATATATATAATATATATATATAGTTGGAAGTATATCTATCTAAGACTAATAATTTCGAAAATATCTATTTTGACCTATGGATAGGAATATTAAAAAACCACAAGTATAGATTGATTGATTGATTTTATGGCATGTAAACCTGTCTGAGGTTAGGGAATCATATTCATTGGATGTTCATATTTACATTTTTTTGTATTGACCTTGTGTACATCCTGTATTGGGGAGTTTATACATATATATATATATATATATATTTATAAAAAGGTCTGCAAAATGGATTATGTTTTTAAAAAAAAATGTAATTATTATTTACATTTGCGACACGTTTCAGATCTTCTGATATCTTCTTCAGAATATGGTTATTAATGCCTGAAGAAGATATCAGAAGATCTGAAACATGTGTCGCAATGTAATGATAATAAAATTTTAAAAAAACAAAAAAAAAACAATCCATTTTGCAGACCTTTTTAATAAAAATATTTAATTTTCTCCCATTGGACCCATAACAACACTTTATATATATATATATATATATATATTATATATATATATACACACACACATAATGTGAATATGATTAGATAATTTAGTTTTTTTTGGGGGGGGGGGCAATTGTTTTTTCTACACTTTAGAAATATTTTTCATTTGGATTTTTTTATTTTTAAGTATTTTTTTTAAAGCATTCTGTTTCTCAATTATTTTTTCTCAAAATTGTAATTTGATTAATTTGTGTTTCTTAACTTTTATTTATATTGCAATTTTTTTTAAAGCTTCCTTTTTTATTTGCTTTATTTTTTTTTGCCAATTTTTTTTTGTCTTTATTCTTTACACTTGATTAAAAAAAAACAATTTTTTTATATTCTCATTTTAAGAGTCTCTCTCTCTCTCTCTCTCTTCTCTCTCTCTCTTTAACTTTTTGTTTCCATAAACTTTATTGTTAAACCTGGCTTCAATTTTATAGTCATATTCATTTTTTCCCCTTGTAACCTTTCTTTAGTTTTTTTAATTTTTATTCTATTCGTTTATTCTTAATCATTTCCAATTCACCAACTCCTTGTTGATCAACCCCCACAATTTTTAAGTGTTCACCTCCATAAAAGACATTCATATTTTTAACTTTCTAGATAAAATCTTAGTTGAAAAACTTAAAGGTCTCGGACAAGAAAATTTTTTTTTATTTTTTCATATTAAAGCTTTTTTTTTTTAAATATTTTTTATAAGAAGAATGAAATATATAAATTGTAGCAATTAAAAACAGTTCTAAAGGTGCAACTAGTAAACCTATGTTTCCTAGAAAAAATCACATTTCTAACTTGTATGTTCTTTCATGTTCTGTATGATTTTTATAATGACTTGCTTGTATTCATTGATATAGAAAGGGTTTTTAAAGTTTAATTTATACATACACACTCATAATTTTGTATATGTAATATGCACACACACACCACACACACAACCACACATACAAAATACACTTGTATAAGACAGTATCTATCCATGCCTACAATTATATCCATATATCTGTCTAATATGTTACTAAAATTTTCATTATGTTGTGTATGTGTGTATATATATTATATATAATATATATATATATATATATAATATAAAAGATTTTTTGAAGGCAATTTACAATGCAATATGTGTTGAAAATTATATTTATTTAAATTTTCTTTTTTATTTTTTCAAAACTAAATATTTTCGGAAGTAAAATTCCCTCCTCAGAGTTAATGAAAGTACTAGGTGTTTTTTATAGTACTTATCCCACGGCGATATTGTAATCATCTGTTGTTTTAAGAGTTGAGAACGCCGTATATTTGAATTTTTTTTTTCTTTTTCGGTTACTTCCGTGATGTTAAATCAGCTCGGCTGCTGCCTGTGCTGTGGAGATTGTTCGAAATTCTTTAATTTTTACTATAATATAGCCTTGCTCGGCATAGTGAAATAAAGTTTTTTTTTTTTTTATAGTATCTTTGAAGCATTGTGTGTATGTGTAATATAAAGATTTTTGAAGGCAATTTAACAATGCAATATGTGTTGAAAAATTATATATATTATATATATACATACGTATGTGTGTGTGTATGTAACTATGAGTCAGCAAAAAAACTATTATTATCATACTATATATTCTTAAAATGTTTTAACTAAAGTATATATATATATATATATACCCAACATCTCTGCATGTGCAGTATATGACACAAGGTCAATTTTTAAGTGGAGTTAAACAGGTTTTAATTCAGAGTTTTTCCTTTTCCTAGACCAGTTGCTGGGCCAAGCTTAAAGAGCCCAGTCTGCTCTACTACTTACCCATTGGAATAATATCTGGATTCATACCTTTCCCAAGTATATTAGTGCTATGTGAAATGCAAACAGCCACATCCAGGATTTGAACTCGGTTCACCATGTCCATTTTGTATGAGAATAACCATTACACATCAAACACCTCTGACCGTTTAAGGAACAACAGGTTGTGTGAGCAAAATTACTTGATTCAGCATTAAATGACTTGAAAAGGGTTGATATGCCGTAAAATAAGACAGCTAACAACCACCTCCTATATATGTATATACAATGAAGAAATGTAACCTCACACCTTCAAGCGTGGAAGATCTAGCCTCCAACAGACAGGGTTGGCGAGACACCTACCGAACAGGAGCTAGGCAGCTCAATAATGAGATAAACAGGACTGCAGAGCAGCGACGTCTTTGTCATCATGAACAACCAAATGTAGATGGGAATTTCCCCTGCAATGTGTATGACCGCATCTGCAAGTCCAGAATTGGGCTAATGAGCCACCATAGGGTCCACAAATGAAGATATGGAGTGGCGTCATTGTCATCTGCGACGGACTTCCAAAAGAAAAAAATATAAATATATATTTACATACACACACACTCACACACTGATTTTTTTCACATCTTTATGTGCACTTGTGTATGAAATATATTTGTGTGTATGGTGTTTAAATATTATAATAATATAGATTGTCATTGTCTGTAACCAAAATTATGTCACCACCAACATCAAAATTCCCTTAGTTATTTACATTATATTCTCAATGATTATAAATAATCATTATTTAATATTAATTAGCATATTATCTATATTTATGATGTCTCTATGCTAAGTTGGTTGAGTGTTTGGCTAGGTAATCACAAGGTTCCTGGTTCGATACCAGCCCTTGCCTACTCAGGGTATGAGTAGCACAGGGATCTGTGCAGTAAAGTGAGGAGCTGATGGTAGGTGTGGCGCCTCACCTCAGATGTAAAAATAATCTCCTTGGTCTAGTGCTAGTAAAAAGGGAATATACTCCCTCGCTATCTGGTTGATTCGACATTAGGCTGACCTGATGACCTTACTTACTTATGAAGGTCTAGCTGAATTAGCTTTGTCTCAAAACATCCCATGTTATTAATGCGTTTAAAATACTGCCATGTTTTAAGAAATAAATGTGCTAAGAAATAAAGGTTTACATAGTATATGGTGTGGATAATTTGCATACTGGTTTTAGCAAAATTGATTTTAATGATTAATTACTTGGTGTTATTGATTTCTAATATTATTGTTTTATTCTCTAACGTATTAAAATCAATCCTATGTATAATTTCATATAGAAATCAATTGAAATAAAATGTTTAATCTTTTTATATGCGTTCTTGTTTAGTTTTGTGAGTCTTTCTAATTTGATATATATATATATATATATATATATATATATATATTATATATGTATATAAGAAAGAATGAAAAAACACAGGTTAAATGAGTTAAGTGGTGAGTTTATTGGCCAACGCAGCAGTGTTTCGGTCTATTAATTAGATCATCTTCAGGGCATTTGTTGGTATATGGAAGGTGATGAGAAATGTTTTTTTATCACAGAATAACGAGAAAAGCGAGTGGTAGTCCTTGTTATTCAGTCTCCCTCAAATTTTAAACAGACTGAATAACAAGGACTACCACTCGCTTTTCTCGTTATTCTGTGATAAAAAAATTTCTTATCACCTTCCATATACCAACAAATGCCCTGAAGATGATCTAATTAATAGATCGAAACACTGCGACATCGGCCAATAAACTCACCACTTAACTCATTTAAACCTGTGTTTTTTCATTCTTTCTTAATATACTACATACCGTCAGATTCACTTCCTTTTCTTCACACACACACACACACACACACATATATATATATATATATATATATATATATATTTGTTAAAACTGAAATACTTGTGCCTGATGGCACATATTTTTGCTAGTGTTTATAATATATACCAAATTTTGAACTTCTTATTTCTACTCTTAATCTTTTGTTCAACCTAATCTTCCACTTTCTTTAAGTGTATTAAGCAGGAATTAGATTCTCCAAATAAAACTGACAATGTTAATGACTCTTCTGTTTTATTCATTCTTGTTGGGTATTAAATTCTTTTGTTACTCACAGTTTCTCACCTATGCGATCTTCAGACCAAGTCTAAAGATCACACACACAGATATATATATTATATATATATATATATATATATAATATATGTATTTATATAGATAAAAGGTGGCTTACCGGTGAATATGGGCCCGATCGTTGGAGGTGCACAAAATCCAGGGGTTAAGGTCTTATTCAATGAACACACGTGTAATCGGCTGCAATTAATCGGTACCTCGATTAATTCAGTGGATTTAACCCTGAAGATCCTTATGGTGAAACTCGAGTAGGTTTCTATTGTATCCATTTCTTTAATATATATATATATAAAGTTAGAATGGCACTTAGTAACAGTTAGTTCCTTGACTATGCAATCATTGGTCTCATGATTGCATAGGCAAGAAACTGACAGCCACCAAGTGTGTTGACACTAGGTCTACACCAATGGAAGAATTGTTTGGACTGCAATGAGTGGAGGGACTATGTTGAAAAATAAACATCTTTTGGTCACATTTCATGAGAGTATCTTGGTCTGCCTATGAACTTTTCAGTCAACCTTTATTACTTCCCTTTTTTTATGGTTAAATTTTTCATAAGAAATATTTTATTGTATGAGGATAATTGCTCTCTCTCTCTCCCTTTCCCTCTCCCTCATCTTTACCTTTTCCTTCTTTTACTTCCTTTATTCTTCTCTTTCTGCTCTCTCTCTCTCTCTCTCTCTCTCTTCTTCTCTCTCTCTCTCTCTCTCTTTCCGTTTCTATCTTTCTCTCTTTCCGTTTCTATCTTTCTCTCTTTCCGTTTCTGTCTTTCTCTCTCTCCGTTTCCGTCTT
The DNA here is from genome assembly GCA_023376005.1 of Doryteuthis pealeii. Classification (NCBI taxonomy): domain Eukaryota; kingdom Metazoa; phylum Mollusca; class Cephalopoda; order Myopsida; family Loliginidae; genus Doryteuthis; species Doryteuthis pealeii. The sequence goes on from CM042153.1 coordinate 69,383,438, forward strand.
TCTCTCTCCGTTTCCGTCTTTCTCTCTTCCTTTTCTGTCTCTCTTTCCGTTTTCCTCTCTCTCTCTCTCTTCTCTTTCTCTCTCTTTCTATTTCCTGTCCCTCTCTCTGCTTTAACCAACATGCATTTTCTCTTTTTGTTTCCCTACATTTTCTCTGTTTAAAAACAAAACAATAAAAAGTAATAAAAATCCTAATTAACATAATCCTTACCCCGAGAAATTTGAACCCCAAAGAAAATATTTTCAAAATTCAATAACTTTTGAGCAGATATATCTTTCTAGTGTTTAATAAATTCTTAAAAGTCTATTTCTTTACCAACTCGAAAAACTCATTAAAAAAAGAAAAGAAAAAAATATTTGAAAGTTTTGTTTATAATGAGCTTTAAATACATATCAACCAGATGTTTTTAATTAGAAACTACTTTAAAAATTAAAAAACTTATGGTTTAATTTCAATAATTTCCTTTATTTTTATTTATATTTTTGCAATAAATGTTTTTGCTTTTGTTTAAATTGAGATTATCCAAAAATGCTTTTTGCTTTTACTGGTAATTGCAAGATAATATTATTTTTACTGATATAATAGGCTTATTTTATCAGTTATGTTTGTATTTATTCCTGACCACTGACAATCCCTTTTTTTATTTCAATGCATTTCTATTTCGGGTATTTCCGTGAAATGTAATGCGTTTTTATACATAATCTAATGATATTATCTCTTGTGCGCTATTCTGCATTAGTGCCGTTTTTTTTTGTCTATTTATTCAATTATTTATATCTATCACTATAGCAGTTAAATCGCTTCTTAGTGTTCATCGTAAGTAATCCCAAAGGCCAGTCCTTTTTTAACAGCATTTTTCATCTATGAAGAAAATATATTTTATTTGTCTTTCCTAGAGTCAATTATGACACAAGGTCAGATTTAGTATGAGCGCCCAACATGCAACCATCTAGGAAAATGGAAATATTGTGTAGATTCATTGGCTTTTGTCACAGGCGCCAGGCCATACTACTGATTCAACCTCGTTAATTCAATAGGGAATGGCTGCCTGGGAGACGGATCATGAAAGACAAGACATACTTCAGACAAGAAGGTTCCCGAGTCCGACAAGAAATACCCGAAGAAGGCCGGAGGGCATATCGGCTGAAACGTTGTACAGATAACAATGAAGATGAGGACAATAGTCCTAATAACGCAGATAATACTAATCATCTAGCCTCATCTAAAACATTCAGAGAAATAAGACGTACTTCGTTTGTACATCTTATTATGATGAATATTATGTAACTGTCTATAACCGAAACTATGTCACCACTTTCTTAGTTATTTGAATTATATTCTCAACGATTATGAAAAAGTCATTATTTTATCTTATCAACATTTTATTTATTAAGGATGTCTCTATTGAACTCTAGCTGGGTTAGATTTGCCGCAAAACTATCCATATTATTAATGCTTTTAAAAATCCTGAAATATGTGTTATATATCTCTAAGAAATTAGGATTTGCATAGTATATGGTGGGAATAATTTGCATATTGATTTTAAAACTTTTGCAATAAGGAACCAGTAGGCAAAGAATTATAGGAGGTGGTGGTGGTCACAGTACTTACAAATAATGAAAATAACCACCTTCTACTAAGTCGTTGGAAGATCGGTTTAGCACCGTCTGGCACAGGAATCACCAAATCTTTTTCACTGTGGGCCGAATAATTGAAAAAATAACGAGCGTGGGGCCACATTATTATTGTGTTCAGTACTTGCTATCAAGAACGAAATCTCCGAGAAAAAGATGTAAATAAAAATATATATATATATATTTCTATGTTATATTCATGGATAAGTGGCTTAAGATGCACAAAAACAAATTTAACCAACATATTTATTTTCAAAACATTAGCAAAAACATTACAAATTCAAGTACCGTCGGCGGGCCTGATAAAATGCCTTCGTGGGCCAGATCCGGTTCGCGGACCGTAGTTTGATAACCCCTGGTCTAGTAGATAGTAATGATCCCAAAAGCGTGTGATGGCCGATCGTTTTTAAGCGCTTTTAAAAAGTTATCTAAAAAAAAAAACAGAATTTCACCAATAGTCGTAATTTTATTAAATTCATGAGTATTAATAAATTAATAAATAGAAGAGTTTTATAATTTGCTTGAAGCATTGTGTCTATATTGGTTTGGTCGTTGGTTTTGAAGCTATCACAATGCAAGTGTAAAGAAAAATGTGGTAACTTCGTCTACCATTGATTTATTTTCTTAATATATTTCTGGATAAAGTTCCCTTCATCAGAAGATTTCTGAAAGCTAAGTCCTAGAAATGTTACCTTGTGGCTAGGATCTGTCCATATGTTTGGTTTCAAAATTAATAAATGATGTTCTTTAACTTGCAAACAGATCTATTATACTATACATGAGACCATACCTAGAAGAAAACAAACAAACGATACCAAAATTTCACCTGAAAATAATTTTTTTTTTCAAACTCGACTTATACACGAGTATGTATGGTATACCCCGAACAACCGATCAGCATATAGATGTTTTTTTAAAAATCTAAACGTAAATGTATAAACCTATTTTCATTTATAAAAACCAATAGATGTTTATACAGACGTACACAGCAAAACAGATGTTGATATAATGACCCTACTCCATCCTTTTTAGTCAGCATATGGAAACTAATAATAATAATAATAATAATAATAATAATAATAAAAATGTAGCCTGCCTGTCTGTCTGTCTGGAAGTGTTTGTTTAATACTTATATATATATATATCTTTCTTGAAGAACAACAACAAAGAAATGGCACGTTTGCTTTTGCAGATCTGAAGGCGTTTTGTTTTTTCAAAAGTTGTATAAGCTAGTTCTTAAAAAGTCTCCACTCGGTGTCCCTACTGACTCTGTGATCCCCAAACATGTTGCTCAAAGATAGATTGATCTATTTAAAAAGTAAATAAATAGATAAATAAATGAATAAATAAATAAAAACAGATTTTTGATGCGGGAATCCTTTTTATTCAGTGCAAGACATTTATACGTAGATAAGTACGCATTTAGATGAGGAAGTAATATATTATAATATATATATATATATATATATATGAGAGAGAGAGAGAAGAGAGAGAGAGAGAGAGAGAGAGAGAGAGAAAGAAACGGATTAATCTGAATGTTTGTTTTGTTCACTAACTTGGAGGGCATTTGTTTTCGGAAAAGAAACAAAAAAAAATAAAATAAAATAAAACAGAACACTTCCAGTGCTTAATTCTCTTCAAGTTAACCATTATTGTCAACAATTTTGACAACTACTATTATCCTTAAAACCTATTATTCCACCCTGTCGACGGGGCTTAGAATAAACTAACTGTATCTCCTTCAAAAGGTTAAGACCCCCCCCCCGCCTAAGGACTGTTCAATGTCCATGGTATGAAACTAAACTGCATATAATAGTGAGGTTACAGTTCTAGAGATCTGGAGAGTATGAAGTACATTTTCATTGCCATTGCTTCCAGATCCACCCTGACCCGGAGTGGTAGTACCTGTTAGAGTCGCATCTATGGGTAAAAAAGATCTGTTTAAAAACTATTCGTATTCGATAGGACCGTGTGCAACAAAAAAACCCTCTTGAGAAACAACTACATAAAAATGTAAATATGAACATACGATGTATACGATTCTTTAATCCCTTGAAACCATATCATCATCATCATCATCATGCCGTACTTGTAGCATGGATATCCATGACAATCTCTCGCCAACCGTCCCTATTATTCATTGCCCCGGTGAAGTCTTCTGTGCAGCATTCAGTATCCGCACAGAGCTGTTCAATGTACGTCTTTCTTGGACGGCCCACACCAGCATGCCCACGTGTTGGCTTCCACAGGAGAACGTCACTTATGTTTTCGTCCTTGCTTCTCCAACAGTGTCCAGTATGTATTATTCATCTGACTTGGATGATCTGTGTGATAGAGGGCAAATGGCTGTAAAGTTGTTTTCTCGTGAGGATTCTGTTTCCACGATTTGTTCAAGATTGCGCACAGTATTCTTGTGCGGCTCCCATCTAGCCTATTCTATAGTCGTTTCGTTAGGGTCCAAGTGGTGCAGCCATACTGTAGCACTGATACAACTATGGCATAGAAAAATTTTCGCCTTAACTTGTCATTGAGATCAAATTTCCATATGACTGCAAATTATTTGTATCTAGAAAAGTTACTAGTAGCTGTAATTGTTTGCAAATAATTATTATTAGTTACTTGAAACGATTAGCATAAGACTCTGGTATTCCGCCCTGTCGGATGGGGCGTTAGAATGCAGCGACTGCAGAGTGGTAAGAGGGCCGCCTGTTGGCCGTGGGCAGCAACCCGTGATGCTTAAGTACGGAGTCTTGGTGGATGAGCAGTCCATGACCTGGAACACTCCACTTAGACCCTTACTTAGGCTAGACAGGCGGTCGGAGAGGCCGATCAACCGGCTAGTCACATCCAGCCCTAGCACTTATAGGATTGCCCCAATCCTATTGCCCTTATGGCAAGCCCCAACCCTTTTTAACATATGGGTGCTAGAAGACGGTGGCTGAGGGTCTACATGTCTTGAGAATGACGTTAAACTCTATCTAATGGTGAGGTTCCAGTTTTAGAGGTTTGGAGAATGTGGACCACCCCTTCATCACCATTGCTCCTGGGTCCACTCTGACCTGGAATGGTAGTACCTGTTAGGGTCCCATCTATGGGTTAAATAGTAAAACATGAGTTTATAAACAAAACTGATTATCCATTAAGAATGAATTTATTTTAAAACTTTATCGGCATTAAATGATCCACCAAGGTTGATATGCCGTAAAACAAAACAACCAACCAACCCTACCATCATTGCTCTACCATAGCCCGGCATAATATCTTTTGATTTTACAATACTACGATATATCGATGAGCAATCAGTGGTTATAAATCGATATTTAAAGTTTTTCTTTGCTGGCGATCAATGCCGTTTGAACTTAACGATACTATATGATATATCTACCAATGCTGGGAAAATGTATCACTATCCACACTGATCTTCAGTCCCAGTAGCGTATGCATGGTGATTTACGTTATTCTGTCACTGTATTATTGTTATAATGACATATACCCGCGTTGGGTCAAAACTAACGCACTCTTATATTCTCAAACAAGAACAACAACCACAATGTGAAACATGTCAAACACCCCTGACAGTTAAACACATTGATGGAATGCAGGTTTTTTGCTCCCATCAGAAACCATTATTTTAAAGCAAACAATATGAAGGATCTGTTTGAAAATGTTAACATTGGGGATATTTTCTCCTTTTTGAGGGAAATAAAATTATACCATAGAATATAGACATGAATCAATGCCATACAATACCCAACTAACACATTGGTAAAACCAATTACTAAAAGTATATATATGAATGCACAATATGTATAACACCCCGACCGCTAGGCATGATATAACTCTGGACGGGTTGATATGCCGTTAAAATTAATAAACCAACCAACCGCGTTGGGTATATACACAAGAGTTTTATATATAGAGAGAGTGTAGAGTATCAGAGAGATATTTAGACAGATACATATAACTTACTTGCTATTCTCGTCTAGTCGCCGTGTTGAATTCTACCTTGTCTTCTCTCCGGCCCTGATGTCTGCGTCTAGTCTGATTTCTCTTTATCTCCAAGTGCTTCTTCTGGGCTAACTCTTTTCGTCATGCAATTAATTAACTACAAGACGTATTTTCTTGCACAAGATTTATTTGCCCATAACTTCTGGCCGAAGTAGGAAACGTCTGTCTCACTTAACATCTCGGCTGCAACTGAGTTCCTAACTAGTTCTCAGGTAACTTGCGGGTTTTCAACTTTCCAGTGATTTTCCACTTCGTGATATGAAAAAACTGGACCCGCAGAATTACAGGGTGTTGCCAATAGTCTATGCTACCACATATATTATGCAGCATTAGTTTAGAACATTCTACAATAACATTCAGTCCTTCCTCATTTGAAAACCCTCAGTTCTTTCTTTTGCGAGGTTTCTTAGTGCCCTCAGTCGCTTGCCCCCAGTTGTGCATTTTGGAGGTTCCCGAGTCCGAAAAGAAGGTTCCCGAGTCCAACAAGAAATACCTGAAGAAGGTCGGAGGGCATATCGGCCGAAACGTTGTACAAATAACAATAAAGATGCGGACAAACTTATTTTTGTTTTAATTTAATTCATTTTTATATACATTTATTCATAGCATTGCTTTTAATACTTTTGGGAATCAATAACACCAAGTAATTATTTTTTAAACCCGGTTTTGCTAAAACCAGTGTGTAAATTAACCACACCATATGTTATGTAAACCTTTATTTCTTAGTGATATATAACATATATTGTAGTATTTTAAACGCATTAATAACATGGGTGTTTAGAGGCAGATCAAAATCAGCTAGATTTTCGGTAAGACGTCGTCAATAAATAAAATGCTAGTTAAGATTAAATCAGAATTATCCAATAATAAAAGGTAATATAATGTAAATATCTAAGGGGATTGTGACGTCAGTTGTGATGTAGTTTCGGTTACAGACAGACACATAATCTCTATCATAATATGATTACTAATTGCTAAATAGACATTGCATTTTTCATTTTCATCTAACTTGCTAACATTTGTTCTTTAATTGAAAGTATTGACCCGTGTAGAAGTTGGTTGAATATTGTTTCATTGTACAGAATAAATGTGAGAACAATTCAAAGACGAAGTAATAGCGAGAATATTTTATCGCATCAGCAAATTTAACAGAATAAAATACAAGGAAGAGCTTATATATAGAGTTTTATGAGTGAAATATACTAATATGAAAAGGAATCTTTTCTAGAGTAAGTGTTGTGTCCTTACTAACTGACAGACAATGAAAGTGTAAAGACTTACATGTTAACTCTTTGCCTACTTTAAACCGCTCCCGGCGACTCTCCCATCACTGCCCAAGCAAAGTACAAAAACTAATGGTTAGATCATTATAATAGGACTTTATTTGAATAGAATGAGTTTTGAATTGAATAGATAGGGAATTTTGAAATATCCCATCATACAGGTAGCCGTAGAGCAAATTTGGTTAGCAAAAAGTTAAGCATGTTATCGTGTTCATATGACGAGGTTGCCCGGGAGGAGAAGTCCCCTGTCTGTGAAAAAGAACGCAACTCGTGTGTTGTTACTCCTTGTCTAGGCAGAAAGTAGAGATGCCTTTGATTTTTATGCGTCTTTTACAATGCAGCTGGCCACTGCATCTAGTGGCTATTGCTAGTCACGGGAAGTAATTACCTTTCGTATCCCATAACATCAAGTAGGAGAACCGTGGCAAGTAAGAGACGTACTCGCTACACCTGAAAGAAAAATCGATGAATTCAGGTCAAATTGTAGAGAATGAAATGGATTAGTATTTTACTTTTCTTTTTTTTTTCTTTTTAAAACTGTGGAAACTGTTCGAACATTTCCTAGAGAACGGGTTGGGGGAGGTGCGGAAGGCCGCCGAGTTGTTTTTTGTTTTTTCTCTTTGTTTTTTTTTTTCCTTGTTTATGGATATAATATTTATTATTATCATTCACTTCTTTTGAGTTTTCGCATCAGCGTTAGCTGATGGTCTTTCACTGGAGTCTGAGTGACAGCAAGTCTCCTCAGGTCTCCATGACTCATCTAAGTATTCTAGCAGATTGCAGCAATGCAGTATTCTGGATAGTCTCAATCTTTCCTCTGATGTCCAGATTTTCCAATCCCTTTGGGACCGTTCCAAGTGCACCAACTACAATTGGTATCACTTTGACTTTCATATTCCATAACTTTTTCAGTTCTCTTGCAAGGTCCAGGTATTTGTCTATTTTTTCATTTTCCTTCAGCCTCACCCTGTGCATTATTATTATTATTATTATTATTATTATTATTATTATTATTTAGAGAACCCAGTCTGCCCTACTATTTACCCATAGCTGGAAGGATAATACATGGATTTATGGCTTTCCCAATGGCATTAGCGTAAAGTGAAACACAATCAGCTTCATCTTGGATTTGAACTTGAATCGCTGATTTCATTTCCTGTACCGATAACCGTTGCGCTTAAGATGTATGTGAAATACAAGACGAATTTAATGAAGGCAGTCTGTTGTATATGTTTATTTTATTCGTATGCAATTACTTAAAACACAACGGTAGGGTTAAGTCAATAAATCATTTAAACATCAATTATAACATTATTAAAACATTAACATGAAAAAAAAAGTTTTTAATTAACTAAACCTTTTTTAAAAAGTTCTTGTTTGAATATTAAAAAAAAACAAAAATAAACTGGCCTAGCGTGCACTTTTGCAGCCTCTGGATCGTGGCTAATCTGCACCCCCACCCCCTGAACTTCATAAGAGAATATATGCATCACAATATAATCATCATCATCATCATCGGAGTCTCAAAAGACCATAGATTTCTCGTACCCTGGAGTTACGTTCGAGCGCAGCGCCCCTTCTCTGACTGTAAAGGCCAATGTTTGAAGATGCTGATTGTTTGCCGGTGCTCTGTCGCTGTTTTTTTTCTTCTTTTTTTTTTCACTTGGACCTCATTTCTTCATGATATTACGCCAGAGTGACTCCAGACATGTATAGTCTACAACGGTGAGCCTGTCGCCGCCGAAGGCGGTCCTGAGCCAAATTTTTCCAGCTGGCAGAGTTGATGTTAAAGGTTTTGAGGGCATACTTGCAGACAGTATAATATTACTAGTATAATTTCAAATTTGCCGCCCCCAGTTAGTGCCGCCCATGGCAAAATCTATACTACCCATTTTATTCTTTATTTAAAAAAAAAGCCGATGTGGTCTTTTTCAATAAAGAGGAGTCGCAGGTTCCACATCTCAAGTCGTTACATTTTTTTCTTCTTTCGACCAGTGGCGTAGAGTGCACCTTTGCCGCCTCTGGTTCATAGCCAATCTGACCCCCACCGAACTTCATAAGAATAAACACACATTACAGTACAATATTACTACAGTGTTTTCCCAGAAAATAAGACATGTCTAATATCAATTTTCACTCTGAAATATAACACTAGGGCTTATTTTCAGAGGATGTCTTATTTTTCATATATCGAAAAACGACATAACGAAATTTCTAAATAAACAGAAATTACGAAACACGGTCTACATTTATATACCATTAACATGTTCTTTAATTCAAAAACTCATTAATGACAATTCATTAAAAATAATCATATCATCATTCTCTGGAATGTCATTGTGAAGAATGCTTATTTCTTTCGTCTTTCAACGAGGGATTATTTTAAGCGAAGGGCTTATATTTAAATCATCCTGAAAAATCCCGCTAGGTCTTATTTTCAGGGAAAAAAGGTAGTTTAATTTCAGAATTAATACATTTCGATATTTTTTACCAATTAGTGTCGTACTTGGTAAAACCCGTACAAACCACTGGCATACTACGCCACTGCCTATGAAAAAAACTATTATCTTCCCATACTCGCCAGCGAGTTGGTTGGTTGTTTTGTTTTACGGCATATCAACCCATTTCGGGTCATTTAATGCCGAGTGAAGTCACTTTGATAAACAAAGGACTCATGTTGCTTACAGTACCTACGATTGCTTTAGTGGTCACCCAATTAAGTATTGAACAGGCTCATTACTGCTTAACTCCGATGATCTAGACGGAACCAGTCCTTTCAGCACGTAAGTAAAGTCGTCGGGGTGCACTAAAGTCGGTATCAGCCAATCGGCGAGGGAGTCTATCCCCTTTTCACTAGCGCGAGACCAAGGAGATTGTTTTTGCGTCTGAAGTGGAGCCCCACACCTACCATCAGCTCCTTACTTTACCGCGCACAGATCCCTGTACTACTTATACGCTGAGTTGGCGAGGGCCGGTACCTTGTGGTTTCTAGCTCTACCGACTGAGCTAACCTGGCCCCTATGACTTGACCGTAATTTCAGCCAGCGAGAGGGGGTCAGTGATGATGATGACAGTGACGCATTGTTTTGTAATAAAACTGAAAATGCACATATTTAAGTTATGCTAGCAAGCAGGTAAATAAGATAATTACTAAGCAGTGTATTTGATCCACACCGGGTGACCAAAACTTATTTGCAGTTGACCTTATTGATTAACCTCGATTTTCGTAAATTGTCCACTTAACTTTGTGGATAAATTCAGGAGTTCTCATCGATTCAGAACGTTTAGAATGTTTTTTTTTTTGGGGGGGGGGTCACGTTTTGATACAGGCATAACGTTATTATTTTTTTTTTTTTTTACTCTTTACGAATCTTGTGTATAAAAGATCTTGCAACTTTAAGAAACTTACAATTTCTAAATCTCTATGCCGCCCTGTCGGTGGGGCGTTAGAATGCACCGACTGCACCTCTGCAGAGTGGTAAAGACTTTCCCAATGGGGCCACCTGTTGGCCGTGGGTGGCGACCCGTGATGCTTAAGGATAGAGCTCAGGTGGATGAGCAGTTCATGACTTGCAATACTCCACTTTGGCCCTATCTTGGGCTAGACGGGCTAGAGGTCCCCTCTGATCAATCGGCTGGTCACGTGAAGCCCTAGCTCCTATCCCTATTGCCCTTATGGCAAGCCCCAAACCTTTTTATCATATGGGTGCTAGAAGGCGGTGGCTGAGGGTCTTCATGTCCTGGGAATGACGTTAAACTCTATCTGATGGTGAGGTTCCAGTTTTGGAGATTTGGGGAATGTGGAGCACCCCTTCATCACCATTGCTCCCTGGTCCACTCTGACCCGAAGTGGTAGTACCTTTTAGGGTCCCATCTATGGGTTAAATAGAAAAATTATCCATTAAGAATTGATTTATTTCAAAACTTTATCGGCATTAAATCACCCACTGAGGTTGATATGCCGTAAAACAAAACAAAACAAAACAAACTAATCCGATACAGTATTAATCTAAAATAAATGTGCCCTTAAATACTGTCCACACTCTATATACATTTCATCAGATAAATTGAACAATCGTCTAATTGGGCCAAATTGTTCTATTCTTGTTATGTCCCAATTAACCAGAAATGCGCTCTGTCGATGCGTCTGTCTTTGTATAGAAGGAGAACGGAAAATTTTATTCGATAAATCTACGTTTCAAGTTTAAAACATCGGTTCTCGTTTGATCACTGAAGTTAAGTAGCGATTAGCCTGGTCAGTGTTTAGATGGACGAGCTCTAAGGAACAGAAGGTACTGTAAGTAACCCGAGACCTGTGTGCAAGATTAGTATATTCTATGAATCACTGACATGCATTAACCCTCTCTCAACACACACACACAAAAGGAAGACAGTATGGAAAATTAAATTGATACGTTTTGCTATATGGATAGCTTCATTAGAAATGTATATCCATAGCGAAAAACGTATTATTGTCTTCTTTTTCCCCTTATATATATTTGGTGATGAGGCTCATTCCATGTGGGGTTCAACTGTAATGTTACAGGTTAATGGGAGAGAAAGATTAGTTTAGCCTAAGAGAGGGTGCAAGCAAAATTGCCTTGTGAACTCCTTTAAAATGAGAGCACCACGGCAATGGCCTAGGGCACCGCAGCAGTTTCTTTAGAATTTGCCATTCATGGTTGTTATTTTGTAAAAGATAATATCAACGTAAAATCTTAATAAAAAATAAATAAAATGCTTTCTATCGAAAGATATTTATTGACAAATAACATAGATTATGATGACTAGAATTATTAACAATCGAACATTGCAGTGAAATTTTTTTTTTTCAAAAATAAATCAAACATTAAAGCAATATTTAAATTCCAAGAAATTTTTTTTTGCGATGGAGTTTGTTCTTTTCACACACAAAAAATCTTGTTCATCGTGTTTGACTTTTATACATTTATCTCCCTTAACATCCCGTCTTTTTCGAGCATACCTATCATTAGTCAGTATTTGTATGGATGACCACTAAAAAGAACCGCATATGTACTGTAAGCAACTAGTCATGTTTATCAGACTTTGCAAGCTTAGTAATAAATTTCTATATTTTATTTACAACTTATTAAAAAACGTTTTTTTTTTCTTTTCAAACAAACAAATAAAATAATGATTAATTTCGTAATGTGCTGATTTTAATTTAAAACTAATTTCCTCGGCAGACTGGAAGAAAGATTCTGAAATAAATAAAACAACTTTTTTTTTTTCAGATCTAAAAGTACATCTCTCTCTCTCTCTCTCTCTCTCTCTCTCTCTCTCCTTCTCTCTCCTCTCTTCTCTCTCTCTCTCTCTTCAAACGATATTTCAATAACCAAGTTGTAACCAGCCATGGAAGATTCGAAATCAAAAGAACGTGGGGGAGGAGGAGGAGGAAGAGATGTTAAAACAATATTAAAATAAATGCTTTAGAGTTAGTAACCCAAAACCTCTAGGGAAATTATTTTTCGCAAACCTTTGAGGCTTATTTTGTTGAATTCTTTACTCACTCTTTTAAAAGTCTCGGAGTCGGCACAAAAAAGGGTTTGGGTGGTTGTGGGGGGTACGCAAGACCTCACACTGAACAACAACAAAAATAAATTAAATAAACACTCCAGGAAGAATATACATCTTGAAAACATTTTTACTGTTTTTGAAAATAATATTATTGGTTTAAACAAAATGTTTTATATTTCCTATCAAGTCTTCCCTCTGACTAATCCTGTTACAACTCCTCACAATAAACAAATAAAAAGGAATAACTTTTATTTTTGGTGCTTGTACAGAAATAGCCCACCATGAAAATTTTGCATTAATTTAATTTTAATAACTATAGAAACGTGATTACTTCAATTCGCCATCTAGATAAAAGTAAATTTCAGTCACTTTTACTGAACAGTTAAATCCCAAAATTACTTCTCAAGTAGTTACAATTTTCTCCATCAGCCATGTTTCTTTATATTTGTATTTCTCTCCGCCTGTCAATAAGAAATGTTGATTTATGACCAATAGCGGTATTGTTATTTAATTGTAACTGTTCAGTAAAAAAGAAAAAAAAATGTAGCCCCAATATAGGATGAATGATTTTGTGCCTCTGTTTTTATTTTCTCTTTTGGTTGCTGGAGTACAAGGATGTGGCGAGTGGTAACATAAATTACCTCTTGAGGCTACAGAGATTGAACCCACAACCTCCAGGTTATGAGTGATGACTCTTAGTAGGTCTCCTGTCACCGCCGTTGGTTGGAGTAGTTTGGCCGGTGAGGACTGTTTTCAGCTGAAAGTACTGGTTGTCCATATAGTAGAGATTTGTGTAAACTGATCAGTATTCGACTGTGCTGCAAGTTGAATCTGCTTCTGAGAATTCAGACTTGGTAGGTGGTTTAAATAGCAGGTTGGGCTATTCTACTCTGTGGCATGGTCAAGTCTATTTCCAAGATCCTGATTGGCTAGTGGTTTTAGTGTGGATATTTTTCTCCATGTATATTGGCAAAAAGAAAAAAAATCACGATTTGTCCTGCCATAATATCGTGCCCTTCCCAAGCTGAAGGGGCTCATCAAGGAATCCATTTTGAAAGCGTTGAGTATGTATGACGGAGCTGGAGATACATACCAGAAAAATCCTTCCAGCAGGGCAGAAAGTGTGACAAGAGAAGGATAGGAAAGTGCATTAGATTCAAGAGGGGATGAGAAAACATTTAGTTTGTTGTTTGGGTTTAAATGAAAGTTTTGTGACAACAGTCTAATTACTTATACACCTCGTAATATATATAATAATATATATATAATATATAATATATATATATATATATTTGACGGGATAGGCCTAATGTTGTATTAAGCCAGACAACGCTAAACCAAAGAGATTGTTTTTGCGTCTGAGGTGAAGCGGCCCCCTACCTATGATACTCACTTTAACACACAGATCTCTGTGCTACTCAACGCTAAATTGGCGGTCCTAGAAAGTGGCTCTACCTTTGGAATTACACTTTTATTTACTAATGAAATATAGGGCAAACTATATTATCATTTAGTTCAGTCGGTAGAGACTTGTCTAGGAGCCGCCAATTTTAGCGTATGAGTAGGCACAGAGATCTGTGCTGTAAAGTGAGTATCATATGGTAGGTGTGGCGCTTCACCTCAGACGCAAAAACAATCTCTTTGGTTTAGCGTTGTCTGGCTTATAGCGCAAACATTAGGCTATCCCGTCAAATATATATATATATACTTTATATATATATATATATATATATATATATATAATACGAGGTGATATAAGTAAATTAGACTGTGTCACAAAACACTTTATTTAAAACCCAACAACAACTAAATGTTTTTCTCATCCCCTCCTTGAATCTAATGCACTTTCCTCATCCTTCTCTGTCACACATTTCTGCCCTGCTGGAAGGATTTTTTTCTGGTTATGTATCTCAGCTCCGTCATTACATACCTAACGCTTCAAAATGGATTCCCTGATGAGCCCCTTCAGCTTGGGAAGGGCACGATAGTTATGGCAGGAACAAATCGTGATTTTTTTCTTTTTGCGCAATATACATGGAGAAAAATTATCCACACTAAACCAACTAGCCCATCAGGATCTTGGAAATAGACTTGACCATGCAACAGAGTAGAATAGCCCACCTGCTTTTAAACCACCTACCAAGTCTGAATCTCAGAAGCAGATTCAACTTGCAGCACAGTCGAATACTGATCAGTTTACACAAATCTCTACTATATGGACAACCAGTACTTTCAGCTGAAAACAGTCCTCACCGGCCAAACTCTCCACCAACGGCGGTGACAGGAGACTCCTAAGAGTCATCACTCATAACCTGGAGGTTTGGGTTCAATCTCTGTAGCTCAAGAGGTAATTTATGTTACCCACTCGCCACATCCTGTACTCAGCACCAAAAAGAGAAAATAAAAAACAGAGGCAAAAAAATCATTCATCCTATATTGGGGCTACATTTTTTTTCTTTTTTTACTGAACAGTTACAAATTAAATAACAATACCGCTATTGGTCATAAATCAACATTTCTTATTGACAGGCGGAGAGAAATACAAATATAAAGAAACATGGCTTGATGGAGAATTGTAACGACTTGAGAAGTAATTTGGGATTTAACTGTTCAGTAAAAGTGACTGAAATTTACTTTTATCTAGATGGCGAATTGAAGTATTCACGTTTCTATAGTTATTAAAATTAAATTAATGCAAATTTTCATGGGTGGGCTATTCTGTACAAGCACCAAAAATAAAGTTATTCCTTTTTTATTTGTTTATTGTTTGTAGAGTTTTGTAACAGGATTAGTCAGAGAAGACTTGATTAGGAAATATAAACTTTGTTAACCATAATATTATTTCAAAAACAGTAAAATGTTTTCAAGATGTATATTCTTCCTGGAGTTGTTTTATTTATTTATTTTGTTGTTGTTCATGTGAAGGTCTTTGCGTACCCCCCACAACCACCCAAACCCTTTTTTGTGCCGATCCGGAGACTTTTAAAAGAGTGAGTAAAGAATTCAACAAAATAAGCCCAAAGGTTGCGAAAATAATTCCTAAGGGTTTTGGTTACTACTCTAAAGCATTTATTTAATATTGTTTTAACATCTCTTCCTCCTCCTCCTCCCCACGTTTCTTTTGATTTCGAATCTTCAATGGCTGGTTAAAATGGTATTGAAATATCGTTTTTGGAGAGAAGAGAGAGAGAGAGAGAGAGAGAGAGAGAGAGAGAGAGAGAGAGAGAGAGAGAGAGAGATGTACTTTAGATCTGAAAAAAAAAAGTTGTTTATTTATTTCAGAATCTTTCTTCCAGTTCTGCGAGGAAATTAGTTTTAAATTAAAATCAGCACATTACGAAATTAATCATTATTTTATTTGTTTGTTTGAAAAGAAAAAAAAACGTTTTAATAAGTTGTAAATAAAATATAGAAATTTATTACTAAGCTTTGGCAAAGTCTGATAACATTGACTAGTTGCTTACAGTACTATGGCGGTTCTTTTAGTGGTCATCCATACAAATACTGACAATGATAGGTATGCTCGAAAAGACGGGTTGAAGGGAGATAAATGTATAAAAGTCAACACGAATGAACAAGATTTTTGTGTGAAAAAGAACAAACTCCATCGCAAAAAAAAAAAATTTCTTGGAATTTAAATATTGCTTTAATGTTTGATTTATTTTTTGAAAAAAAAAATTTCACTGCAATGTTCGATTGTTAATAATTCTAGTCATCATAATCTATGTTATTTGTCAATAAATATCTTCGATTAGAAAGCATTTTATTTATTTTTTATTAAGATTTTACGTTGATATTATCTTTTACAAATAACAACCATGAATTTGGCAAATTCTAAAGAAACTGCTGCGGTGCCCTAGGCCATTGCCGTGGTGCTCTCATTTTAAAGGAGTTCACAAGGGCAATTTTTGCTTGCACCCTCTCTTAGGCTAAACTAATCTTTCTCTCCCATTAACCTGTAACATTACAGTTGAACCCCACATGGAATGAGCCTCATCACCAAATATATATAAGGGGAAAAAGAAGACAATAATACGTTTTTCGCTATGGATATACATTTCTAATGAAGCTATCCATATAGCAAAACGTATCAATTTAATTTTCCATACTGTCTTCCTTTTGTGTGTGTGTGTTGAGAGAGGGTTAATGCATGTCAGTGATTCATAGAATATACTAATCTTGCACACAGGTCTCGGGTTAACTTACAGTACCTTCCTGTTCCTTAGAGCTCGTCCATCTAAACACTGACCAGGCTAATCGCTACTTAACTTCGTGATCAAAACGAGAACCGATGTTTTTAAACTTGAAACGTAGATTTATCGAATAAAATTTTCCGTTCTCCTTCTATACAAAGACAGAGCATCGACAGAGCGCATTTCTGGTTAATTGGGACATAACAAGAATAGAACAATTTGGCCCAATTAGACGATTTGTTCAATTTATCCTGATGAAATGTATATAGAGTGTGGACAGTATTTAAGGGCACATTTATTTTAGATTAATAACTGTATCGGATTAGTTTGTTTTTTGTTTTGTTTTGTTTTACGGCATATCAACCTCAGTGGGTGATTTATGCCGATAAAGTTTTGAAATAAATCTAATTCTTAATGGATAATTTTTCTATTTAACCCATAGATGGGACCCTAAAAAGGTACTACCACTTCGGGTCAGAGTGGACCAGGGAGCAATGGTGATGAAGGGGTGCTCCACATTCCCCAAATCTCCAAAAACTGGAACTCACCATCAGATAGAGTTTAACGTCATTCCCAGGACATGAAGACCCTCAGCCACCGCCTTCTAGCACCCATAGAATAAAAGGTTTGGGGCTTGCCATAAGGGCAATAGGGATTAGGAGCTAGGCTTCACGTGACCAGGCCGATTGATCAGAGGGGACCTCTAGCCCGTCTAGCCCAAGATAGGGCCAAAGTGGAGTATTGCAAGTCATGAACTGCTCATCCACTGAAGCTCTATCCTTAAGCATCACGGGTCGCCACCCACGGCCACAGGTGGCCCCATTGGGAAAGTCTTACCACTCTGCAGAGGTGCAGTCGGTGCATTCTAACGCCCCACGACAGGGCGGCATAGAGATTTAGAAGATTGTAAGTTTTCTTAAAGTTGCAAGACTTTTATACACAGATTCGTAAAAAGAGTAAAAAAAAAAAAAAATAATAACGTTATGCCTGTATCAAAAGCGTGACCCCCCCCCAAAAAAAAAAAACATTCTAACGTTCTGAATCGATGAGAACTCCTGAATTTATCCACAAAGGTTAAGTGGACAATTTACGAAAAATCGAGGTTAATCAATAAGGTCAACTGCAAATAAGTTTGGGTCACCCGGTGTGGATCAAATACAACTGCTTAGTAATTATCTTATTTACCTGCTTGCTAGGCATAATCTTAAATATGTGCATTTTCAGTTTTATTACAAAACAATGCGTCACTGTCACATCATACTGACCCCCTCTCGCTGGCTGAAATTACGGTCAAGTCATAGGGGCCAGGTTAGCTCAGTCGGTAGAGCTAGAAACGCCACAAGGGTACCGGCCCTCGCCAACTTCAGGCGTATAAGTAGTACAGGGATCTGTGCGCGTAAAGTAAGGAGCTGATGGTAGGTGTGGGCTCCACTTCAGACGCAAAAAAATCTCCTTGGTCTCAGCGCTAGTGAAAAGGGATAGACTCCCTCGCCGATTGGCTGATAACCGACTTTAGTGCACCCCGACGACTTTACTTACGTGCTGAAAGGACTGGTTCCGTCTAGATCATCGGAGTTAAGCAGTAATGAGCGCTGTTCAATACTTAATTGGGTGACCACTAAAGCAATCGTAGGTACTGTAAGCAACATGAGTCCTTTGTTTATCAAAGTGACTTCACTCGGCATTAAATGACCCGAAATGGGTTGATATGCCGTAAAACAAAACAACCACCAACTCGCTGGCGAGTATGGGAAGATAAATATTTTTTTCATAGGCAGTGGCGTAGTATGCCAGTGGTTTGTACGGGTTTTACCAAGTACGACACTAATTGGTAAAAAATATCGAAATGTATTAATTCTGAAATTAAACTACCTTTTTTCCCTGAAAATAAGACCTAGCGGGATTTTTCAGGATGATTTAAATATAAGCCCTTCGCTTTAAAATAATCCTCGTTGAAAGACGAAGAAATAAGCATTCTTCACAATGACATTCCAGAAGATGATGATTGATTATTTTTAATGAATTGTCATTAATGAGTTTTTGAATTAAAGAACATGTTAATGGTATATAAAATGTAGACCGTGTTTCGTAATTTCTGTTTATTTAGAATTTCGTTATGTCGTTTTTCGATATATAATGAAAAATAAGACATCCCTCTGAAAATAAGCCCTAGTGTTATATTTCAGAGTGAAAATTGATATTAGACATGTCTTATTTTCTGGGAAAACACTGTAGTAATATGTTACTGTAATGTGTGTTTATTCTTATGAAGTTCGGTGGGGGTTCAGATTGGCTATAAGAGGCGGCAAAGGTGCACTCTACGCCACTGGTCGAAAAAGAAAAAAATGTAACGACTTGAGATGTGAACCTGCGACTCCTCTTTATTGAAAAAGACCACATCGGCTTTTTTTTTTAAATAAGAGAATAAAATGGGTAGTATAGATTTTGCCATGGGCGGCACAAACTGGGGGCGGCAAATTTGAAATTATACTAGTAATATTATACTGTCTGCAAGTATGCCTCAAAACCTTTAACATCAATCTGCCAGCTGGAAAAAATTTGGCTCAGGACCGCCTTCGGCGGCGACAGGCTCACCGTTGTAGACTATACATGCTGGAGTCACTCTGGCGTAATATCATGAAGAAGAGGTCCAAGTGAAAAAAAAAAAGAGAAACAGCGACAGAGCACCCGGCAAACAAATCAGCAATCTTCAAAAACATTGGCCTTACAGTCAGAGAAGGGGCGCTGCGCTCGAACGTAACTCCAGGGTCGAGAAATCTATGGTCTTTTGAGACTCCGATGATGTGATGATGTTATATTTGTGATGCAATATATTCTCTTATGAAGTTCAGGGGGTGGGGGTGGGCAGATTAAGCCACGATCCAGAGGCTGCAAAAGTGCACGCTAGCAGTTTATTTTGTTTTTTTTTAATATTCAAACAGAACTTTTTAAAAAAAAGGTTTAGTTAATTAAAAAACTTTTTTTTTCATGTTAATGTTTTAATAATGTTATAATTGATGTTTAAATGATTTATTGACTTAACCCTAACCGTTGTGTTTTAGTAATTGCATACGAATAAAATAAACATATACAACAGACTGCCTTCATTAAATTCGTCTTGTATTTCACATACATCTTAAGCGCAACGGTTATCGGTACAGGAAATGAAATCAGCGATTCAAGTTCAAATCCAAGATGAAGCTGATTGTGTTTCACTTTACGCTAATGCCATTGGGAAAGCCATAAATCCATGTATTATCCTTCCAGCTATGGGTAAATAGTAGGGCAGACTGGGTTCTCTAAATAATAATAATATAATAATATAATAATAATAATAATAATGCACAGGGTGGGCTGAAAGGAAAATGAAAAAATAGACAAATACTCTGGACCTTGCAAGAGAACTGAAAAAGTTATGGAATATGAAAGCAAGTGATACCAATTGTAGTTGGTGCACTTGGAAACGGTCCCAAAGGGATTGGAAAATCTGGACATCAGAGAAAGATTGAGACTATCCAGAATACTGCATGCTTGCAATCTGCTAGAATACTTAGATGAGTCATGGAGACCTGAGGAGACTTGCTGTCACTCAGACTCCAGTGAAGACCATCAGCTAAACGCTGATGCGAAAACTCAAAAGAGTGAATGATAATAATAAATATTATATCCATAAACAAGGAAAAAAAAAACAAAGAGAAAAAACAAAAAACAACTCGGCGGCCTTCCGCACCTCCCCCAACCCGTTCTCTAGGAAATGTTCGAACAGTTTCCACAGTTTAAAAAGAAAAAAAAAAGAAAAGTAAAATACTAATCCATTTCATTCTCTACAATTTGACGCTGAATTCATCGATTTTTCTTTCAGGTGTAGGTGCGAGTACGTCTCTTACTTGCCACGGTTCTCCTACTTGATGTTATGGGATACGAAAGGTAATTACTTCCCGTGAGCTAGCAATAGCCACTAGATGCAGTGGGCCAGCTGCATTGTAAAAAGACCGCATAAAAATCAAAGGCATCTCTAACTTTCTGCCTAGACAAGGAGTAACAACACACGAGTTGCGTTCTTTTTCACAGACAGGGGACTTCTCCTCCCGGGCAACCTCGGTCATATGAACACGATAACATGCTTAACTTTTTGCTACCAATTTTGCTCTACGGCTACCTGTATGATGGGATATTTCAAAATTCCCTATCTATTCAATTCAAAACTCATTCTATTCAAATAAAGTCCTATTATAATGATCTAACCATTAGTTTTTTGTACTTTGCTTGGGCAGTGATGGGAGAGTCGCCGGGAGCGGTTTAAAGTAGGCAAAGAGTTAACATGTAAGTCTTTACACTTTCATTGTCTGTCAGTTAGTAAGGACACAACACTTACTCTAGAAAAGATTCCTTTTTCATATTAGTATATTTCACTCATAAAACTCTATATATAAGCTCTTCCTTGTATTTTATTCTGTTAAAATTTGCTGATGCGATAAAATATTCTCGCTATTACTTCGTCTTTGAATTGTTCTCACATTTATTCTGTACAATGAAACAATATTCAACCAACTTCTACACGGGTCAATACTTTCAAAATTAAAGAACAAATGTTAGCAAGTTAGATGAAAAATGAAAATGCAATGTCTATTTAGCAATTAGTAATCTATTATGATAGAGATTATGTGTCTGTCTGTAAACCGAAACTACATCACAACTGACGTCACAATCCCTCTTAGATATTTACATTATATTACCTTTTATTATTGGATAATTCTGATTTAATCTTAACTAGCATTTTTATTTATTGACGACGTCTTACCGAAAATCTAGCTGATTTTGATCTGCCTCTAAACACCCATGTTATTAATGCGTTTAAAATACTAACAATATATGTTATATATCACTAAGAAATAAAGGTTTACATAACATATGGTGTGGTTAATTTACACACTGGTTTTAGCAAAACCGGGTTTAAAAATAATTACTTGGTGTGTTATTGATTCCCAAAAGTATTAAAGCAATGCTATGAATAAATGTATATAAAAATTAAATTAAAACAAAATAAGTTTGTCCGCATCTTATTGTTATTTGTACAACGTTTCGGCCGATATGCCCTCCGACCTTCTTCAGGTATTTCTTGTTGGACTCGGGAACCTTCTTTTCGGACTCGGGACCTCCAAAATGCACAACTGGGGGCAAGCGACTGAGGGCACTAAGAAACCCTCGCAAAAGAAAGAACTGAGGTTTTCAAATGAGGAAAGGACTGAATGTTATTGTAGAATGATCTACAAAACTAATGCTGCATATATATGTGGTAGCATAGACTATTGCAACACCCTGTAATTCTGGCGGGTCGCAGTTTTTTCATATCACGAAGTGGAAAATCACTGGAAAGTTGAAAAACCCGCAAGTTACCTGAGAACTAGTTAGGAACTCAGTTGCAGCCGAGATGTTAAGTGAGACAGACGTTTCCTACTTCGGCCAGAAGTTATGGGCAAATAAATCTTGTGCAAGAAAATACGTCTTGTAGTTAATTAATTGCATGAACGAAAAGAGTTAGCCCAGAAGAGCACTTGGAGATAAAGAGAAATCAGACTAGACGCAGACCATCAGGGCCGGGAGAGAAGACAAGGTAGAATTCAACACGGCGACTAGACGAGAATAGCAAGTAAGTTATATGTATCTGTCTAAAATATCCTCTCTGATACTCTAAACTCTCTCTATATATATAAAACTCTTGTGTAATATACCCAACGCGGTTGGTTGGTTTATTAATTTTAAACGGGCATATCAACCCGTCCAGAGTTATATCATGCCTAGCGGTCGGGTGTTTATACATATTGTGGCATTCATATATATACTTTTAGTAATTGGTTTTACCAATGTGTTAGCATTATTGGGAATTATATTGTATGGCATTGATTTGTTTCATGTCTATATTCTATGGTATAATTTTATTTCCCTCAAAAGGAGAAAATATCCCCAATGTTAAACATTTTCAAAACAGATCCTTCATATTGTTTGCTTAAAATAATGGTTTCTGATGGGAAGCAAAAACCTGCATTCGCAATCAATGTGTTTAACTGTCAGGGGTGTTTGACAATGTTTCACATTGTGTGGTTGTTGTTCTGTTTGAGAATTCAGAGTGCGTTAGTTTTGACCCAACGCGGGTATATGTCATTATAAACAATAATACAGTGACAGAAATAACGTAAATCACCCATGCATACGCTCCTGGGACTGAAGATCAGTGTGGATAGTGATACATTTTCCCAGCATTGGTAGATATATCCATATGTATCGTTAGTTTCAAACGGCATTGATCGCCAGCAAAGAAAAAACTTTAAATATCGATTTATAACCACTGATTGCTCATCGATCATATCGTAGTATTGTAAAATCAAAAGATATTATGCCGGGCTATGGTAGAGCAATGATGGTGGGTTTGGTTGGTTGTTTTGTTTTACGGCATATCAACCTTGGTGGATCATTTAATGCCGATAAAGTTTTAAAATAAATTCATTTTAATGGATATCAGTTTGTTTATAAACTCATGTTTTACTATTTAACCCATAGATGGGACCCTACAGGTACTACCATTCCAAAGGTCAGAGTGGACGGCCAGGAGGCAATGGTGATGAAGGGGTGGTCCACATTCTCCAAACCTCTAAAACTGACCCTCACCATTAGATAGAGTTTTAACGTCATTCTCAAGACATGTAGACCCTCAGCCACCCGTCTTCTAGGCACCCATATGTTAAAGGGTTGGGGCTGGCCATAAGGGCAATAGGATTGGGGCAATCCTATAAGTGCTAGGCTGGATGTGACTAGCGCCGGTTTGATCGGCCTCTCCGACCGCCTGTCTAGCCTAAGTAAGGGTCTAAGTGGAGTGTTCAAGGTCCATGGACTGCTCATCCACCAAGACTCCGTACTTAAGCATCACGGGTTGCTGCCGCACGGCCAACAGGCGGCCCTTCTACCAAACTCTGCAGTCGGCTGCATTCTAACGCCCCAATCCGACAGGGCGGAATACAGAGTCTTATGCTAAATCGTTTCAAGTAAATAATAATAATTATTTGCAAACAATTACAGGCTACTAGTAACTTCTAGATACAAATAATTTGGGCAGTCATATGGAAATTTTGATCTCAATGACAAGTTAAGGCGAAAATTTTTCTATGCCATAGTTGTATCAGTGCTACAGTATGGCTGCACCACTTGGACGCCTAACGAAACGACTATAGAATAGGCTAGATGGGAGCCGCACAAGAATACTGTGCGCAATCTTGAACAAATCGTGGAACAGAATCCTCACGAGAAAACAACTTTACAGCCATTTGCCCTCTATCAACACAGATCATCCAAGTCAGATGAATAATACATACTGGACACTGTTGGAGAAGCAAGGACGAAAACATAAGTGACGTTCTCCTGTGGAAGCCAACACGTGGGCATGCTGGTGTGGGCAGTCCAAAGAAGACGTACATTGAACAGCTCTGTGCGGATACTGAATGCTGAGCACAGAAGACTTCACCGGGGCAATGAATAATAGGGACGGTTGGCGAGAAGATTGTCAATGGATATCCCATGCTACAAGTACGGCATGAAATGATGTGTGATGATATGGTTTCAAGGGATTAAAGAATCGTATACATCGTATGTTCATATTTACATTTTTATGTAGTTGTTTCTCAAAGAGGGTTTTTTTGTGCACACGGTCCTATCGAATACGAATAGTTTTTAAACAGATCTTTTTTAACCATAGATGCGACTCTAACAGGTACTACCACTCCGGGTCAGGGTGGAATCTGGAAAGCAATGGCAATGAAAATGTTAGCTTCATACTCTCCAGATCTCTAGAACTGTAACCTCACTATTTATATGACAGTTTAGTTTCATACGCAATGGACATGAACAGTCCATTAGGCGGGGGGGGGGTCTTAACCTTTGAAGGAGTAAGTTAGTTTTTATTCTAAGCCCCGTCGACAGGGTGGAATAATAGGTTTTAAGGATAATCGTATTGTCAAAATTGTTGACAATAATGGTTAGACTGAAGAGAATTAACAGCTGGAATGTTCTGTTTTATTTATTTTAATTTTTTTTTTGTTTCTTTTATCCGAAAAGCAATTGCCCTCAACAAGTTACTTTTTTA
>CM042153.1:69410828-69490828 GCA_023376005.1 Doryteuthis pealeii
GTCTGTAACCAAAATTATGTCACCACCAACATCAAAATTCCTTAGTTATTTACATTATATTCTCAATGATTATAAATAATCATTATTTAATATTAATTAGCATATTATCTATATTTATGATGTCTCTATGCTAAGTTGGTTGAGCGTTTGGCTAGGTAATCACAAAGTTCCTGGTTCGATACCAGCCCTTGCCTACTCAAGGTATGAGTAGCACAGGGATCTGTGCAGTAAAGTGAGGAGCTGATGGTAGGTGTGGCGCCCCACCTCAGATGTAAAAATAATCTCCTTGGTCTAGTGCTAGTAAAAAGGGGATATACTCCCTCGCTGTCTGGTTGATTCGACATTAGGCTGACCTGATGACTTTACTTACTTATGAAGGTCTAGCTGAATTAGCTTTGTTTCAAAACATCCCATGTTATTAATGCGTTTACAATACTGCCATGTGTTTTAAGAAATAAATGTGCTAAGAAATAAAGGTTTACATAGTATATGGCGTGGATAATTTGCATACTGGTTTTTAGCACACAAAATTGATTTTAATGATTAATTACTTGGTGTATTGATTTCTATATTATTGTTTTATTCTCTAAACGTATTAAAATCAATCCTATGTATAATTTCATATAGAAATCAATTGAAATAAAATGTTTAATCTTTTTATATGCGCGTTGTTTAGTTTTGTGAGTCTTTCTAATTTTGATATATATATATATATATAATATATATATTATATTAGTAAGAAAGTCTGTTTAAAATTTGAAGGAGACTGAATAACAAGGACTACCACTCGCTTTTCTCGTTATTCTGTGATAAAAAAAAATTTCTTATCACCTTCCATATACCAACAAATGCCCTGAAGATGATCTAATTAATAGATCGAAACACTGCTGCGTCGGCCAATAAACTCACCACTTAACTCATTTAACCTGTGTTTTTTCATTCTTTCTTAATATACTAAATACCGTTGGATTCACTTCCTTTTCTTCACACCCATATATATATATATATATATATTCGTTAAAACTGAAATACTTGTGCCTGATGGCACATATTTTTGCTAGTGTTTATAATATATACCAAATTTTGAACTTATTATTTCTACTCTTAATCTTTTGTTCGACCTAATCTTCCACTTTCTTTAAGTGTATTAAGCAGGAATTAGATTCTCCAAATAAAACTGACAATGTTAATGACTCTTCTGTTTTATTCATTCTTGTTGGGTATTCAATTCTTTTTTTCAAACTTATTTTTTTAAACACGGTGCCTGGTTACTCACAGTTTCTCACCTATGCGATCTTCAAACCAAGTCTAAAGATCACACACACACACAGATATATATATATATATATATATATACATATATATTGTATTTATATAGATAAAAGGTGGCTTACCGGTGAATATGGGCCCGATCGTTGGAGGTGCACAAAATTCAGGGGTTAAGGTCTTATTCAATGAATACACGTGTAATCGGCTGCAATTAATCGGTACCTCGATTAATTCAGTGGATTTAACCCTGAAGATCCTTATGGTGAAACTCGAGTAGGTTTCTATTGTATCCATTTCTTTAATATATATATATATATAAAGTTAGAATGGCACTTAGTAACAGTTAGTTCCTTGACTATGCAATCATTGGTCTCATGATTGCATAGGCAAGAAACTGACAGCCACCAAGTGTGTTGACACTAGGTCTACACCAATGGAAGAATTGTATGGACTGCAATGAGGGTGGGACTATGTTGAAAAATAAACATCTTTTGGTCACATTTCATGAGAGTATCTTAGTCTGTCTATGAACTTTTCAGCTAACCTTTATTACTTCCTTTTTTTTATGGTTAAATTTTTCATAAGAAAATATTTTATTGTATGAGGATAATTGCTCTCTCTCTCTCCCTTCTCTCTCTCCTCTTTACCTTTTCCTTCTTTTACTTCCTTTATTCTTCTCTTTCCTGCTCTCTCTCTCTCTCTCTCTCTCTCTCTCTCTCTCTCTCCGTTTCTATCTTTCTCTCTCTCTGTTTCCATCTTTCTCTCTCTCTATTTCCATCTTTCTCTCTCCGTTTCCGTCTTTCTCTCTTCGTTTCCGTCTCTCTTTCTTTCCTTTTCTGTCTCTCTTTCCGTTTTCCTCTCTCTCTCTTTCTCTTTCTCTCTATTTCCTGTCCCTCTCTCTGCTTTAACCAACATGCATTTTCTCTTTTTGTTTCCCTACATTTTCTCCTGTTTAAAAACAAAACAATAAAAAGTAATAAAACTCCCTAATTAAACATAATCCTTACCCCAAGAAATTTTGAAACCCAAAGAAAAATATTTCAAAATTCAATAACTTTTGAGCAGATTAATCTTTCTAGTGTTTAATAATTCTTAAAGTCTATTTCTTTACCAACTCGAAAACTCATTAAAAAAAGAAAAGAAAAAAAATATTTGAAAGTTTTGTTTATAATGAGCTTTAAATACATATCAACCAGATGTTTTTAATTAGAAACTACTTAAAAAAATTAAAAAACTTATGGTTTAATTTCAATAATTTCCTTTATTTTTATTTATATTTTTGCAATAAATGTTTTTGCTTTTGTTTAAATTGAGATTATCCAAAAATGCTTTTTGCTTTTACTGGTAATTGCAAGATAATATTATTTTTACTGATATAATAGGCTTATTTTATCAGTTATGTTTGTATTTATTCCTGACCATTGACAATCCCTTTTTTTATTTCAATGCATTTCTATTTCGGGTATTTCCGTGAAATGTAATGCGTTTTTATACATAATCTAATGATATTATCTCTTGTGCGCTATTCTGCATTAGTACCGTTTTTTTTTTTTGTCTATTTATTCAATTATTTATATCTATCACTACAGCAGTTATATCGCTTCTTAGTGTTCATCGTAAGTAATCCCAAAGGCCAGTCCTTTTTTAACAGCATTTTTCATCTATGAAGAAAATATATTTTATTTGTCTTTCCTAGAGTCAATTACGACACAAGGTCAGATTTAATATGAGCGCCCAACATGCAGCCATGTAGGAAAATGCAAATATTGTGTAGATTCATCGGCTTTTATCACAGGCGCCAGGCCATACTACTGATTCAACCTCGTTAGTTCAATAGGGAATGGCTGCCTGGGAGACGGATCATGAAAGACAAGACATACTTCAGACAAGAAGGTTCCCGAGTCCGACAAGAAATACCTGAAGAAGGCCGGAGTGCACATCGGCTGAAACGTTGTACAGATAACAATGAAGATAAGGACAATAGTCCTAATAACGCAGATAATACTAATCATCTAGCCTCATCTAAAACATTCAGAGAAATAAGACGTACTTCGTTTGTACATCTTATTATGATGAAGATTATGTAACTGTCTATAACCGAAACTATGTTACCACTTTCTTATTTATTTGAATTATATTCTCAACGATTATGAAAAAGTGATTATTTTATCTTATCAACATTTTATCTATTAAGGATGTCTCTATTGAACTCTAGCTGGGTTAGATTTGCCGCAAAACTATCCATATTATTAATGCTTTTAAAAATCCTGAAATATGTGTTATATATCTCTAAGAAATTAGGATTTGCATAGTATATGGTGGGAATAATTTGCATATTGATTTTAAAACTTTTGCAATAAGGAACCAGTTGAATGGAAAATTTTGTAGGCAACGAATTATAGGAGGAGATGGTGGTCACAGTACTTACAAATAATGAAAATAACCACCTTTTACTAAGTCGTTGGAAGATCGGTTTAGCACCGACTGGCACAGGAATCACCAAATCTTTTTCACTGTGGGCTGAATAATTGAAAAAAAATAACGAGCGCGGGCCACATTATTATTGTGTTCAGTACTTGCTATCAAGAACGAAATCTCCGAGAAAAAGATGTAAATAAAAATATATATAATATTTCTATGTTATATTCATGGATAAGTGGCTTAAGATGCACAAAAACAAATTTAACCAACATATTTATTTTCAAAACATTAGCAAAAACATTACAAATTCAAGTTACCGTCGGCGGGGGCCTGATAAAATGCCTTCGTGGGCAGGATCCGGTTCGCCGGACGTAGTTTGATAACCCCTGGTCTAGCAGATAGTAATGATCCCAAAAGCTTGTGATGGCCGATCGTTTTTAAGCGCTTTTAAAAAGTTATCCAAAAAAAGAAAAACAGAATTTCACCAATAGTCGTAATTTTATTAAATTCATGTGTATTAATGAATTAATAAATAGAAGAGTTTTACAATTTGCTTGGAGCATTGTGTCTATATTGGTTTGGTGGTTGGTTTTGAAGGCTATCACAATGCAAGTGTAAAGAAAAATGTGGTAACTATGATGTTCGTCTACCATTGATTTATTTTCTTAGTATATTTCTGGATAAAGTTCCCTTCATCAGAAGATTTCTGAAAGCTAAGTCCTAGAGATGTTACCTTGTGGCTAGGATCTGTCCATATGTTTGGTTTCAAAATTAATAAATAATGTTCTTTAACTTGCAAACAGATCTATTATACTATACATGAGACCATACCTAGAAAAACAAACAAACGATACCAAAATTTCACCTGAAATAATTTTTTTTTTCAAACTCGACTTATACACGAGTATGTATTGGTATACCCGAAACAACCGATCAGCATATAGATGGTTTTTTTATCTAAACGTAAATGTATAAAACCTATTTTCATTTATAAAAACCAATAGATGTTTATACAGACGTACACAGCAAAACAGATGTTGATATAATGACCCTACTCCATCCTTTTTAGTCAGCATATGGAAACTAATATATTAATAATAATAATAATAATAATAATAATAAAATGTAGCCTGCCTGTCTGTCTGTCTGGAAGTGTTTGTTTAATACTTATATATATATATATCTTTCTTGAAGAACAACAACAAAGAAATGGCACGTTTGCTTTTGCAGATCTGAAGGCGTTTTTGTTTTTCAAAGTTGTATAAGCTAGTTCTTCAAAAAGTCTCCACTCGGTGTCCCTACTGACTCTGTGATCCCCAAACATGTTGCTCAAAGATAGATTGATCTATTTAAAAAGTAAATAAATAGATAAATAAATGAATAAATAAATAAAAACAGATTTTTGATGCGGGAATCCTTTTTATTTAGTGCAAGACATTTATACGTAGATAAGTACGCATTTAGATGAGAAGTAATATATATATATATATATATATATATATATAAGAGAGAGAGAGAGAGAGAGAGAGAGAAGAGAGAGAGAGAGAGAGAGAGAGAGAGAGAACGGATTAATCTGAATGTTTGTTTTGTTCACTAACTTGGAGGGCATTTGTTTTCGGAAAAGAAACAAAAAAATAAAAATAAAAATAAAATAAAACAGAACACTTCCAGTGCTTAATTCTCTTCAAGTTAACCATTATTGTCAACAATTTTGACAACTAATATTATCCTTAAAACCTATTATTCCATCCTGTCGACGGGGCTTAGAATAAACTAACTGTATCTCCTTCAAAAGGTTAAGACCCCCCCCCCGCCTAAGGACTGTTCAATGTCCATGGTATGAAACTAAACTGCATCTAATAGTGAGGTTCCAGTTCTGGAGATCTGGAGAGTATGAAGTACATTTTCATTGCCATTGCTTCCAGGTCCACCCTGACCCGGAGTGGTAGTACCTGTTAGAGTCGCATCTATGGGTAAAAAAGATCTGTTTAAAAACTATTCGTATTCGATAGGACCGTGTGCAAAAAAAAAACCCTCTTGAGAAACAACTACATAAAAATGTAAATATGAACATACAATGTATGCGATTCTTTAATCCCTTGAAACCATATCATCATCATCATCATGCCGTACTAGTAGCATGGATATCCATGGCAATCTCTCGCCAACCGTCCCTATTATTTATTGCCCCGGTGAGGTCTTCTGTGCAGCATTCAGTATCCGTACGGCCCACACTAGCATGCCCACGTGTTGGTTTCCACAGGAGAACGTCACTTATGCTTTCGTCCTTGCTTCTCCAACAGTGTCCAGTATGTATTATTCATCTTACTCGGATGATATGTGTGATAGAGGGCAAATGGCCGTAAAGTTGTTTTCTCGTGAGGATTCTGTTTCCACGATTTGTTCAAGATTGTGCGGCTCCCATCTAGCCTATTCTCTAGTCGTTTCGTTAGGGTTCAAGTGGTGCAGCCGTACTGTAGCACTGATACAACTATGGCATAGAAAAATTTTTGCCTTAACTTGTCATTGAGATCAAATTTCCATATGACTGCAAATTATTTGTATCTAGAATAGTTACTAGTAGCTGTAATTGTTTGCAAATACTTATTATTAGTTACTTGAAACATTAGCATAAGACTCTGGTATTCCGCCCTGTCGGATGGGGCGTTAGAATGCACCGGCTGCACCTCTGCAGAGGGATAAGAGGGCCACCTGTTGGCCGTGGGTGGTGACCCGTGATGCTTAAAGACGGAGTCTTGGTGGATGAGCAGTCCATGACCTGCAACACTCCACTTAGACCCTTACTTAGGCTAGACGGGCGGTCGGAGAGGCCTCTTCCGATCAATCAGCCAGTCACATCCAGCCCTAGCACTTATATGATTGCCCCGATCCTATTGCCCTTATGGCAAGCCCCAACCCTTTTTAACATATGGGTGCTAGAAGGCAGCGGCTGAGGGTCTACATGTCTTGAGAATGACGTTAAACTCTATCTAATAGTGAGGTTCCAGTTTTAGAGGTTTGGGGGAATGGGGACCACCCTTTCGTCACCATTGCCCCCTGGTCCACTCTAACCCGGAATGGTAGTACCTGTTAGGGTCCCATCTATGGGTTAAATAGTAAAACATGAGTTTATAAACAAAACTGATTATCCATTAAGAATGAATTTATTTCAAAACTTTCTCGGCATTAAATGATCCACCAAGGTTGATATGCCGTAAAACAAAACAACCAACCAACCAACCAACCAACCAACTTTGGCATTAGCTAACACAATACGATTTGAAATGCCGTAATACCGACCAACCAACCAACCAACCCTACCATCATTGCTCTACCATAGCCCGGCATAATATCTTTTGATTTTACAATACTACGATATATCGATGAGCAATCAGTGGTTATAAATCGATATTTAAAGTTTTTCTTTGCTGGCGATCAATGCCGTTTGAACTTAACAATACTATATGATATATCTACCAATGCTGGGCAAAATGTATCACTATCCACACTGATCTTCAGTCCCAGTAGCGTATGCATGATGAATTACTGTATTCTGTGACTGTATTATTGTTACAATGCCATATACCTGCGTTGGGTATATACACAAGAGTTCTTATATATAGAGAGAGTGTAGAGTATCAGAGAGATATTTAGACAGATACATCTAACTTACTTGCTGTTCTCGTCTAGTCGCCGTGTTGAATTCTACCTTGTCTTCTCTCCGGCCCTGATGTCTGCGTCTAGTCTGGTGTTTCTTTACCTCTAAGAGCTTCTTCTGGGCTAACTCTTTTCGTCACGCAATTAATTAACTACAAGACGTATTTTCTTGCACAATATTTATTTGCCCATAACTTCCAGCCGAAGTAGGAAACGTCTGTCTCACTTAACATCTCGGCTGCAACTGAGTACCTAACTAGTTCTCAGGTAACTTGCGGGTTTTCAACTGTCCAGTGATTTTCCATACCGTGATATGAAAAAACTGGACCCGCAGAATTACAGGGTGTTGCCAATAATCTATGCTACCACATATATTATGCAACATTAGTTTAGAACATTCTACAGTAATATTCAGTCCTTCCTAATTTGAAAACTCTCAGTTCTTTCTTTTGCGAGGTTTCTTAGTGCCCTCAGTCGCTTGCCTCAGTCGTGCATTTTGGAGGTTCCCGAGTCCGAAAAGAAGGTTCCCGAGTCCAACAAGAAATACCTGAAGAAGGTCGGAGGGCATATCGGCCGAAACGTTGCGGACAAACTTATTTTTGTTTTAATTTAATTCATTTTTATATACAATTATTCATAGCATTGCTTTTGATACTTTTGGTAATCAAATAACACCAAGTAATTATTTTTTAAACCCGGTTTTGCTAAAACCAGTGTGTAAATTAACCACACCATATGTTATGTATACCTTTATTTCTTAGTGATATATAACACATACTGTAGTATTTTAATAACATGGGTGTTTAGAGGCAGATCAAAATCAGCTAGATTTTCGGTAAGACGTCGTCAATAAATAAAATGCTAGTTAAGATTAAATCAGAATTATTCAATAATAAATGGTAATATAATGTAAATATCTAAGGGAATTGTGACGTCAGTTGTGATGTAGTTTCGGTTACAGACAGACACATAATCTCTATCATAATATGATTACTAATTGCTAAATAGACATTGCATTTTTCATTTTCATCTAACTTGCTAACATTTGTTCTTTAATTGAAAGTATTGACCCGTGTAGAAGTTGGTTGAATATTGTTTCATTGTACAGCAAATTTTATCGCATCAGCAAATTTAACAGAATAAAATACAAGGAAGAGCTTATATATAGTTTTATGAGTGAAATATACTAATATGAAAAGGAATCTTTTCTAGAGTAAGTGTTGTGTCCTTACTAACTGACAGACAATGAAAGTGTAAAGACTTACATGTTAACTCTTTGCCTACTTTAAACCGCTCCCGGCGACTTTCCCATCATTGCCCAAGCAAAGTACAAAAACTGATGGTTAGATCATTATAATAGGACTTTATTTGAATAGAATGAGTTTTGAAGTGAATAGAGAATAGGGAATTTTGAAATATCCCATCATACAGTTGTATACCCTTCTTTACCGGCACTAAATAGGTATATGTTATATATCTTTCTTACGTCTTACTCTGGTCGTCTATTCCTCTGGCCGGCTTGGTTCTTCTATCATCTATCTTGGTCTGGTATATCTTCTAAGGTCTCGTCTGGTCTTCTATTGAGGATTCCGGTTTCTGTTACTAGGGATTTCTTGTTATCAGAAGCCCTGTGTCATTGTTAGCTTTTAGTAATAACCACAAGACTTCGATTTACGATGATATTACTTTATTCGTAGATCCCCAGACCAGACATCTGCGCAGTGAGACTCACATCTTGCTAGCTTCTTCTAACTTCTAACTCTCACTAACTGAGTTGCTTACACCTTAAACCGGAAGGGGGGCTTCTATCGGGGTTCCGTTTCTCACGGTCTATCCCGCAAGGCAAGGTCAGAGTGAGGTCAAGCATTGTCACTCACTCTCAAGGCCATCAGCTGCACTAATATGATTTCTACACTATTGTCATAATCATTAGGTAACAATACAGGTAGTCTTGGAGAAAATTTGGTTAGCAAAAAGTTAAGCATGTTATCGTGTTCATATGACGAGGTTGCCCGGGAGGAGAAGTCCCCTGTCTGTGAAAAAGAACGCAACTCGTGTGTTGTTACTCCTTGTCTAGGCAGAAGGTAGAGATGCCTTTGATTTTGATGCGTCTTTTACAATGCAGCTAGCCACTGCATCTAGTTGCTATTGCTAGTCACGGGAGGTAATTACCTTTCATATCCCATAGCATCAAGTAGGAGAACCGTGGCAAGTAAGAGACGTACTCGCTACACCTGAAAGAAAAATTGATTAATTCAGGTCAAATTGTAGAGAGAGAAATGGATTAGTGTTTTACTTTTCTTTTTTTTTTCTTCTTAAAACTATGGAAACTGTTCGAACATTTAATAGAGAACGGGTTGGGGGAGGTGCGGAAGGCCGACGAGTTGTTTTTTGTTTTTTCTCTTTGTTTCCTTGTTTATGGACATAATATTTACTATTATTATTCACTCCTTTTGAGTTTTTACATCAGCGTTAGCTGATGGTCTTTTACTGGAGTCTGAGTGACAGCAAGTCTCCTCAGGTCTCCAGGACTCATCTAAGTATTCTAGCAGATTGCAGCAATACAGTATTCTGGATGGTCTCAATCTTTCCTCTGATGTCCAGATTTTCCAATCCCTTTGGGACCGTTCCGAGTTCACCAACTACAATTGGTATCACTTTGACTTTCATATTCCATAACTTTTTCAGTTCTCTGGCAAGGTCCAGGTATTTGTCCATTTTTTTCATTTTCCTTCAGCTTCACCCTGTGCATTATTATTATTATTATTATTATTATTATTATTATTATTTAGAGAACCCAGTCTGCCCTACTATTTACCCATAGCTGGAAGGATAATACTCGGATTCATGGCTTTCCCAATGGCATTAGCGTAAAGTGAAACACAATCAGCTTCATCTTGGATTTGAACTTGGATCGCTGATTTCATTTCCTGTACCGATAACCGTTGCGCTTAAGACGTATGTGAAATACAAGACGAATTTAATGAAGGCAGTCTGTTGTATATGTTTATTTTGTTCGTATGCAATTACTTAAAACACAACGGTAGGGTTAAGTCAATAAATCATTTAAACATCAATTATAACATTATTAAAACATTAACATGAAAAAAAAAGTTTTTAATTAACTAAACCTTTTTTAAAAAGTTCTTGTTTGAATATTAAAAAAAAAAAAAACTGGCCTAGCGTGCACTTTTGCAGCCTCTGGATCGTGGCTAATCTGCACCACCACCCACTGAACTTCATAAGAGAATATATGCATCACAATATAATCATCATCATCATCATCGGAGTCTCAAAAGACCATAGATTTCTCGTACCCTGGAGTTACGTTCGAGCGCAGCGCCCCTTCTCTGACTGTAAAGGCCAATGTTTGAAGATTCCGATTGTTTGCCGGTACTCTGTCGCTGTTTTTTTGTTTTTTTGTTTTTTTCTTTTTCACTTGGACCTCATTTCTTCATGATATTACGCCAGAGTGACTCCAGACATGTATAGTCTACAACGGTGAGCCTGTCGCCGCCGAAGGCGGTCCTGAGCCAAATTTTTCCAGCTGGCAGAGTTGATGTTAAAGGTTTTGAGGGCATACTTGCAGACAGTATAATACTACTAGTATAATTTCAAATTTGCCGCCCCCAGTTAGTGCCGCCCATGGCAAAAGCTATTCTGCCCATTTTATTCTTTATTAAAAAAAAAAAGCCGATGTGGTCTTTTTCAATAAGGAGGAGTCGCAGATTCCACATCTCAAGTCGTTACATTTTTTTTCTTCTTTCGACCAGTGGCGTAGAGTGCACCTTTGCCGCCTCTGATTCATAGCCAATCTGCCCCCCCCCCCACCGAACTTCATAAGAATAAACACACATTACAGTACAATATTACTACAGTGTTTCCCAGAAAATAAGACATGTCTAATATCAATTTTCACTCTGAAATATAACACTAGGGCTTATTTTCAGAGGATGCCTTATTTTTCATATATCGAAAAACGACATAACGAAATTTCTAAATAAACAGAAATTACGAAACACGGTCTACATTTATATACCATTAACATGTTCTTTAATTCAAAAACTCATTAATGACAATTCATTAAAAATAATCATATCATCATTCTCTGGAATGTCATTGTGAAGAATGCTTATTTCTTTCGTCTTTCAACGAGGGATTATTTTAAGCGAGGGGCTTATATTTAAATCATCCTGAAAAATCCCGCTAGGTCTTATGTTCAGGGAAAAAAGATAGTTTAATTTCAGAATTAATACATTTCGATATTTTTTTACCAATTAGTGTCGTACTTGGCAAAAACCGTACAAACCACTGGAACACTACGCCACTGCCTATGAAAAAAACTATTATCTTCCCATACTCGCCAGCGAGTTGGTTGGTTGTTTTGTTTTACGGCATATCAACCCATTTCGGGTCATTTAATGCCGAATGAAGTCACTTTGATAAACAAAGGACTCATGTTGCTTACAGTACCTACGATTGCTTTAGTGGTCACCCAATTAAGTATTGAACAGGCTCATTACTGCTTAACTCCGATGATCTAGACGGAACCAGTCCTTTCAGCACGTAAGTAAAGTCGTCGGGGTGCACTAAAGTCGGTATCAGCCAATCGGCGAGGGAGTCTATCCCCTTTTCACTAGCGCGAGACCAAGGAGATTGTTTTTGCGTCTGAAGTGGAGCCCCACACCTACCATCAGCTCCTTACTTTACCGCGCACAGATCCCTGTACTACTTATACGCTGAGTTGGCGAGGGCCGGTATCGAACTAGGAACCTTGTGGTTTCTAGCTCTACCGACTGAGCTAACCTGGCCCCTATGACTTGACCGTAATTTCAGCCAGCGAGAGGGGGTCAGTGATGATCATGACAGTGACGCATTGTTTTGTAATAAAACTGAAAATGCACATATTTAAGTTATGTTAGCAAGAAGGTAAATAAGATAATTACTAAGCAGTGTATTTGATCCACACCGGGTGACCAAAACTTATTTGCAGTTGACCTTATTGATTAACATCGATTTTCGTAAATTGTCCACTTAACTTTGTGGATAAATTCAGGAGTTCTCATCGATTCAGAACGTTTAGAATTTTTTTTTTTTTTTTTGGGGGGGGGTCACGTTTTGATACAGGCATAACGTTATTATTTTATTTTTTTTACTCTTTACGAATCTTGTGTATAAAAGATCTTGCAACTTTAAGAAAACTTACAATTTCTAAATCTCTATGCCGCCCTGTCGGTGGGGCGTTAGAATGCACCTCTGCAGAGTGGTAAGACTTTCCCAATGGGGCCACCTGTTGGCCGTGGGTGGCGACCCGTGATGCTTAAGGATAGAGCTCAGGTGGATGAGCAGTTCATGACTTGCAATACTCCACTTTGGCCCTATCTTGGGCTAGACGGGCTAGAGGTCCCCTCTGATCAATCGGCTGGTCACGTCAAGCCCTCGCTCCTATCCCTATTGCCCTTATGGCAAGCCCCAAACCTTTTTATCATATGGGTGCTAGAAGGCGGTGGCTGAGGGTCTTCATGTCCTGGGAATGACGTTAAACTCTATCTGATGGTGAGGTTCCAGTTTTGGAGGTTTGGGGAATGTGGAGCACCCCTTCATCACCATTGCTCTCTGGTCCTCTCTGACCCGGAGTGGTAGTACCTGTTAGGGTCCCATCTATGGGTTAAATAGAAAACATGAGTTTATAAACAAAATTGTATTATCCATTTAAAAATGAAATTATTTCAAAACTTTGTCAGCATTAAACATTTATTTTACCAATAAAAGTATTTGACATGCCGTAAAACCCAAAACTAATAGGGCAGTAAAATTAACAACTGCAGCTTCCCAATCGTTCAGCCCTAGCACCTATATGATTTTCCCAACCTTATTGCCCTTATGGCAAGTCACAACCCCTTTTTTATCATATGAGTGCTAGAAGGCGGTGGCTGCCGGTCTACATGTCCTGGGAATGACGTTAAACTCTACCTGATGGTGAGGTTCCAGTTTTGGAGGTTTGGGGAATGTGGAGCACCCCTTCATCACCATTGCTCCCTGGTCCACTCTGACCCGGAGTGGTAGTACCTGTTAGGGTCCCATCTATGGGTTAAATAGAAAAATGTATTTATTAAAAAATTGTATTATCTATTAAGAATTGATTTATTTCAAAACTTTATCCCCATTAAATCACCCACTGGGGTTGATATGCCGTAAAACAAAACAAAACAAACCAAACTAATCCGATACAGTATTA
Source organism: Doryteuthis pealeii (assembly GCA_023376005.1). NCBI lineage: Eukaryota > Metazoa > Mollusca > Cephalopoda > Myopsida > Loliginidae > Doryteuthis > Doryteuthis pealeii. The sequence continues at coordinate 69,424,414 of CM042153.1, forward strand.
ATCTAAAATAAATGTGCCCTTAAATACTGTGCACACTCTATATACATTTCATCAGATAAATTGAACAATCGGCTAATTGGGCCAAATTGTTCTATTCTTGTTATGTCCCAATTAACCAGAAATGCGCTCTGTCGATGCGTCTGTCTTTGTATAGAAGGAGAAAGGAAAATTTTATTCGATAAATCTACGTTTCAGGTTTAAAACATCGGTTCTCGTTTGATCACTGAAGTTAAGTAGCGATTAGCCTGGTCAGTGTTTAGATGGACGAGCTCTAAGGAACAGAAGGTACTGTAAGTAACCCGAGACCCGTGTGCAAGATTAGTATATTCTATGAATCACTGACATGCATTAACCCTCTCTCAACACACACACACAAAAGGAAGACAGTATGGAAAATTAAATTGATACGTTTTGCTATATGGATATCTTCATTAGAAATGTATATCCATAGCGAAAAACGTATTATTGTCTTCTTTTTTCCCTTATATATATTTGGTGATGAGGTTCATTCCATGTGGGGTTCAACTGTAATGTTACAGGTTAATGGGAGAGAAAGATTAGTTTAGCCTAAGAGAGGGTGCAAGCAAAAATTGCCCTTGTGAACTCCTTTAAAATGAGAGCACCACGGCAATGGCCTAGGGCACCGCAGCAGTTTCTTTAGAATTTGCCAAATTCATGGTTGTTATTTGTAAAAGATAATATCAACGTAAAATCTTAATAAAAAATAGATAAAATGCTTTCTAATCGAAGATATTTATTAAAAAATAACATAGATTATGATGACTAGAATTATTATCAATCGAATATTGCAGTGGATTTTTTTTTTCAAAAAATAAATCAAACATTAAAGCAATATTTAAATTCCAAGAAATTTTTTTTTGCGATGGAGTTTGTTCTTTTCACACAAAAATCTTGTTCATTCGTGTTGACTTTTATGCATTTATCTCCCTTACACCCGTCTTTTCGAGCATACCTATCATTGTCAGTATTTGTATGGATGACCACTAAAAGAACCGCATATGTACTGTAAGCAACTAGTCATGTTTATCAGACTTTGCAAAGCTTAGTAATAAATTGCTATATTTTATTTACAACTTATTAGATTTTTTTTTTCTTTTCAAACAAACAAATAAAATAATGATTAATTTCGTAATGTGCTGATTTTAATTTAAAACTAATTTCCTCGGCAGAACTGGAAGAAAGATTCTGAAATAAATAAACAACTTTTTTTTTTTCAGATCTAAAAGTACATCTCTCTCTCTCTCTCTCTCTCTCTCTCTCTCTCTCTCTCTCTCTCTCTCTCTCTCTCTCTCTCTCTCTCAAAACGATATTTCAATAACCAAGTTGTAACCAGCCATGGAAGATTCAAAATCAAAAGAAACGTGGGGGAGGAGGAGGAGGAGGAAGAGATGTTAAAACAATATTAAAATAAATGCTTTAGAGTTAGTAACCCAAAACCCTTAGGGAATTATTTTTCGCAACCTTTGAGGCTTATTTTGTTGAATTCTTTACTCACTCTTTTAAAAGTCTCGGAGTCGGCACAAAAAGGGTTTGGGTGGTTGTGGGGGGTACGCAAAGACCTCACACTGAACAACAACAAAAATAAATAAATAAAACAACTCCAGGAAGAATATACATCTTGAAAACATTTTTACTGTTTTTGAAATAATATTATTGGTTAACAAAGTTTTATATTTCCTAATCAAGTCTTCCTCTGACTAATCCTGTTACAAACTCATACAACAATAAACAAATAAAAAAGGAATAACTTTATTTTTGGTGCTTGTACAGAATAGCCCACCCATGAAAATTTGCATTAATTTAATTTTAATAACTATAGAAACGTGATACTTCAATTCGCCATCTAGATAAAAGTAAATTTCAGTCACTTTTACTGAACAGTTAAATCCCAAAATTACTTCTCAAGTAGTTACAATTTCTCCATCAGCCATGTTTCTTTATATTTGTATTTCTCTCCGCCTATCAATAAGAAATGTCGAGCTATAACCAATAGCGGTATTGTCATTTAATTGTAACTGTTCAGTAAAAAAGAAAAATGTAGCCCCAATATAGGATGAATGATTTTGTGCCTCTGTTTTTATTTTCTCTATTGGTTGCTGGAGTACAAGGATGTGGCGAGTGGTAACATAAATTACCTTTTGAGGCTACAGAGATTGAACCCACAACCTTCAGGTTATGTGTGATGACTCTTAGTAGGCCTCCTGTCACCGCCGTTGGTTGGAGTGGTTTGGTCGGTGAGGACTGTTTTCAGCTGAAAGTACTCGTTGTCCATATAGTAGAGATTTGTGTAAACTGATCAGTATTCGACTGTGCTACAAGTTGAATCTGCTTCTGAGAATCCAGACTTAGTAGGTGGTTTAAATAGCAGGTTGGGCTATTCTACTATGTGGCATGGTCAAGTCTCTTTCCAAGATCCTGATTGGCTAGTGGCTTTAGTGTGGCTATTTTTATCCATGTATATTGGGAAAAAGTACAAGTCATGATTTGTCCTGCCATAACTATCGTGCCCTTCCCAAGCTGAAGGGGCTCATCAAGGGAATCCATTTTGAAAGTGTTGAGGTATGTAATGACGGAGCTGAGATACATACCAGAAAATCCTTCCAGCAGGGCAGAAATGTGTGACAGAGAAGGATGGGAAAGTGCATTAGATTCAAGAGGGGACTAATTTGGATGAGAAAACATTTAGTTTGTTGTTTGGGTTTTAAATGAAGTGTTTGTGACAACAGTCTCATTACTTTTCACCTCGTATATATATATATATATATATATATATATATATATATATATATATATATTGACGGGATAGCCTAATGTTGGTATCAGCCAGACAACGCTAAACCAAAGAGATTGTTTTTGCGTCTGGGGTGAAGCGCCACACCTACCATATGATACTCACTTTACAGCACAGATCTCTGTGCTACTCATGCGCTAAATTGGCAGCTCCTAGACAAGTGCTCTACCGACTGAGCTAAACCGGTCTTTATATACATATTGATAATAAAGTTTGCTATATTTATTAGTAAATAAAAGTGTAATCCAAAGGTAAGGTCTCCAAAATAGGGGCGACTTAAATTAGCTTTCACCGCCAGCATAATGTAATGATCGTCTGTTTACAGACTGGATCTCTCTGGTGATTGTAAAAAATATACAAGCAAATGTATGTATTAAATAGTTTAAACACCACTCCTTAAACAGCAGCTGTCAAATGGTCGAGAGGTTAACAGATTGGGCTGATGAAAAGTCAGTCGGATTTGCTCCTGGTCAGAGGTACTTGTTGTGTCTAGCCACACTGAAGAGATGTGAAACGTCGAAACATGGTGACTGTGGATGACACATATATGATGATATATATGGAGAGAGAGATAATGATGGTACTGTCAAATGTGTATATATATATATATATCTTATTATAATGGAGATTGTGTGTTTTTCTGTCTGTAACCGAAACTATATTCCTACTCAAGTCAAATTCCCTTAGTTATCTACATCACATTCTCCATGATTTTATTTTTATCTAAATCTCATCTCAATTATTAATAAAATTGTCTTACATATTAATACTGTTAACTATGTCTACGTACTGATAACATGCAATTATATTTATATATACAACAAAATAGCGGTTTACAGTGTGAACGGGAATGCTAATTTGCATATTAATATTAAAAAATCGAATTTAATAAATATGTGCTTAGTATTATTGATTTCTAACTGTTTGGTTTTATTTTAATGAATATAAGCAAAAATCTCTTCAATGAATCTTAAATGAAATCCATTAACAAGATAAAATAACTGTCATTTTATTCTTTACTTCCTCTTATAACTAAATACTTAAATTAGAAAAAATAACAATGAAAGACGAGAGTGATGTAAGATTAAGTTTCAGTTGTTCCATTTTTTTATTATACTTCCTCTGTTTCAAATCTTTTATTATACTCCCTCTGTTTCAAATCTTTTTATCTGTATTCTTATTTAGTTTCATTAGCCTTTCTAATTTAATACAATATTTTATTACATTAAAACTTAAATACTTGCACCCGGAGGGTGCATATATTTCCTAGTATATATAATGATGGCACTGTCAAATGTATTTTCCTGTATTTGATTAACAAACAAGCTATCATCATTCTTTTAGACTCTCCAAAACAAGAATGTATACTCATGCAGAATAAATAAAATTTTAGTTTCTTGGTCTGCTTCATCTGAGGATATATTAAATGAAGGAGAGTAGCATTATAACTTGTAGTATTCTTCTACTTTTGTTTGTTTTTTTATTGTAATTTTCTTCGTTTTTTTTAGGGGGAGGGGTATGTGTTTGTATGTATGTATGTATCTATCTATGTGTGTGTGTTGAGTCTCTCTTTTGCATGTTTTCCCCCCTCTTCTCTCAGCCACTTGTTATATCTTATTTCATTTCATTACCCTTCTTCCAAGGAGACAAGAAATAAAAGCAAGAAGATGACAAAATAAAGAAGAAGAAGAAGAGAAGAAAGAAGAAGAAGAAGAAGAAGAAGAAGAAGAGGAAGAAGCAGAAGCAGCCATATAGTCTGACTAATAATAGAGTGCACTCTATAGTTGTCAATTTCATGCATCACTTGTCTTGTTCAGTTGAGCTCACATACCATGATGTTGCTCTAAGTTTAGACTGTTCCCCGACTGAATTCTGTTTATAACGGGGATTTTGTTGCCTATGTATCACTCTTCTTCGAGCCGGACTTTTGTTGTATCGTGAATCAATTATTCTTGGATCCATTTGCCACCAATACCATTTTTTTTTCTTTCTTTTTCTCTCTCTTTCTTATGCGCTTACCCCTTGCCCTTCACAGGCCCGGCCCTTCCCGTGTGTCGTCTTTGGAGATTGTCCTCATTTTGGACTTGGCTTTCAATTCTCACTTTATATCCGATACATAGATCCTTATAGATAGTATCTTGCTTCTTTCTTTCTTCTTCTTCTTCTTCTTCTTCTTCTTCTTCTTCTTCTTCTTCTTCTTCTTCTTGTTTCATTTTTTTTTTTTTTGTTTTTACTTTTATTCTGTCTTCTTCTTCTTCTTCTTCTTCTTCTTCACTTGTTTCATTTTTTTTTTTTGTTTTTACTTTTATTCTGTCTTTTTTTCTTTTTCTTGTTTCATTTATTTTTTTTTTTGTTTTTACTTTTTTCTGTCGTTTTCTTCTTCTTCTTCACTTGTTTCATTTCTTTTTTTTGTTTTACTTTTATTCTGTCTTCTTCTTCTTCTTCTTCTTCTTCTTCTTCTTCTTCTTCTTGTTTCATTTTTTTTTTTTTTGTTTTTACTTTTATTCTGTCTTCTTCTTCTTCTTCTTCTTCTTCTTCACTTGTTTCATTTCTTTTTTGTTTTTGTTTTGTTTTTATTCTGTCTGTATATTATTCTTCTTCTTCACTTGTTTCATTTCTTTTTTTTTTGTTTTTACTTTATTCTTTCTGCATCTTCTTGTTTCATTTTGCTTTCTTTTTCCCCTTTTCTTTTTTCTGTATCTACCCACTGTTTCTATTTTTATGATTACGAGTATTACAACATTTTAGTGAATACTAGACTGACCACTGGGGGGGGGGGGTGTATTGATTGGAGATCAGCTTTCTTTATTATTGACATGCAATATAATGATGGAATTTTCTTTTGGTCACCTTGTCAACTACTTTTTTTCTTCTCTTGACTTTTTCATATATTCTTCAAAAAAATCTCATGATTCTTTAATTTTACTTATTGTCATTTTTTTTTATTTATTTATTTATTTTGTTTATACCATAAAATATTTTTGATCTCACTATCATTTCATTCTTTCTTTTTTTTTAATCATTTTTATTTTATCTCTGTGTGATAAGTAAAAAAAGATATTTAAAAAAAACATGAAAAATGACAGTGAGATAAAAATAACTCAGTCATTTTTATTTTTTAATCTTTCTTTCATTGTCTTTTTGATCTCACTGTCTTTTTTGTTTTTTGAATCTCTATTCCTTCTTTCTTTCTTTCTTATTTTTCTCTCTTTTCTCTTGTCTCTTTTTTTTATCCCTCTCCATTTTTTGGGTGGGGTGGGGGAGGAAGGTCTCTCTCTATTTTGACCTTTTTTTTTAATCATTTTATATTTTTGATCCTATAGACATTTTTATTCTATTTCATTATTTTATTTACTTACCTATTTATATTTTTTGTTTCTGGCTTTTTAAGGACATTCCTTTCTTCATGTCACTACCATTTTTTACCTATTTTTTCTTTTATCACTTTTTATTGGATATTTTTATAATTTCTTATCTATTTAATCTTTTTTATTGCATTTTTTAATTTTTTTTTTTTATCTCTGTATCTTTTTGATATCTTATGTATCTTTTTTATCACACTCTCTTTATTGTATCTATCTTTTTTAATCTCTGTATTTTTATCATCTCAATATCTTTTTCATCTCACTGACTTTTTTTAATCATACTATAATGCTTATCTAACTATTTTTCTTTTGGCTTACTTCTCTTGGCTTACTTCTCTTTTTGATCCCACTATCTTTTTTATTTATTTATTTATTATTGTCTCTTTTTGATCCCACTATCTTTTTTTATTTATTTATTTTATCATACTATCATTCTTATCTCACTATATTTTGTCTCTTTTTGATCCCACAATCTTTTTTATTTATTTATTTTATCATACTATCATTCTTTTCTCACTATATTCTGTCTCTTTTTGATCCCACAATCTTTTTTTATTTATTTATTTTATCATACTATCATTCTTTTCTCACTATATTCTGTCTCTTTTTGATCCCACAATCTTTTTTATTTATTTATTTTATCATACTATCATTCTTTTCTCACTATATTCTGTCTCTTTTTGATCCCACAATCTTTTTTTATTTATTTATTTTATCATACTATCATTCTTTTCTCACTATATTCTGTCTCTTTTTGATCCCACAATCTTTTATTTATTTATTTTATCATACTATCATTCTTTTCTCACTATATTCTGTCTCTTTTTGATCCACAATCTTTTTTTATTTATTTATTTTATCATACTATCATTCTTTTCTCACTATATTCTGTCTCTTTTGATCCCACAATCTTTTTTTATTTATTTTATCATACTATCATTCTTTCACTATTTTTTGTATCTTTTTCATCCCAATATCTTTTTTATTTATTTATTTATTTTTTTATCATACTATCATTTTTATCTCATTTTTTTTATTTTGTCTGTCTCTTTTTGATCCCATCTATCTTTTTTATTTATCTATTTTTGGGGGGTGGGTGGGTGGTTGGTCATACTATCATTTTTATCTCACTATTTTTCTTTTGACTCATTGTCTCTTTTTGATCACCCTATCTTTTTTATCATACTATCATTTTTATCTCAATGTCTCTTTTTGATGATTTCCCTATTTTTTTATCATGCTGTCTATTTTGTTGCTATTTTAAAATTTTTTTTGTTTTTTTATCTTGATCTACTATTTTCTATTCATTATGCCAAAAATAATATCTTTTTACATATGTATGTTTTTTAAAAAAACCTGTTACATATCCCTAAACATAAAAAAGAACATTTGCAAGTATCTATTTAATAGATTTTACACTTTTTTACTGTATCAAGATAAGAATTCTTTTCTATTTTCTTTAACCAAATTTTCAGGAATCTCATTTTGTTTGTTTATATTTTCCCTTGTTTTTGTTTTTTTTTCTTTTGCCTATGGCAACATGTTTAGATGAATTGTTGAACACTCCAATCTGTAAATAAAATAATCCGAGCTTCTTAAAAAATCTCAACTATACAAAGACTTTATAGACAGTCTATATATGGCTAAGTCAATAAGTCACTAACTTATTGTTTCTACACAACAAATATTTATTTTTGGTGAAGTGACCTCATTTCATTTTAATGCATTTAATCCAATTGTTAGGATTTGTGTGGGCATTTTAGGGCTGGAGTTGAATGCAGTTTTACAGTGGAGATTCTTTGTGGCATAAAGTTTGATCCTAGAAAGATGTAGTATCAGTTTTAATCCTTGTCTGTTGATCTGTCCTCAAAGTAAAGTTGTATCAGAGTTGATCCTTTCTTGAAGTAGAAAGATATAGTATAAGTTTTAATCCTTGTCTGTTGATCTTTCCTCAAAGTAGAAGTATCCAGTCCTGTCTTGAAGTAGAAAGATGTAGTATCAGTTTTAATCCTTGTCTGTTGATCTGTCCTCAAAGTAGAAGTTGTATCAGAGTTGATCCTGTCTTGAAGTAGAAAGTTTTAATCCTTGTAAAGTAGAAAGATGTAGTATCAGTTTTAATCCTTGTCTGTTGATCTGTCGTAGAAGTTGTATCAGAGTTGATCCTGTCTTGAAGTAGAAAGATGTAGTATCAATTCTAATCCTTGTCTGTTGATCTGTCTTTGAAGTAGAAAGTTGTATCTGAGTTGATCCTGTTGGTCATTCCTTTAAGCAGTATTCCATCTAGCAAGTATTTTTAGGACAATTTATCAACACCATTAAATAGTAAATTAAATACATCTTTGGGCGTTTTTGATTGGTTAATTCAGCTCCTGCTGTTTTTGGGACAGTTTATAAATATAAGTTGTGATCTTTAGCACACATTATACCCAAAATATTCCAACATCAATTCTCCTGCATTAATCAAATAGATTGAACATTATTCACTGAAAAATTCAAATAGACAAATTGTTAATTGAAACCATAGAATTGCTTTTAAAAATTTCTCTGTTGACGGGGCCTAGAATACACGGACTGTATGAACTGTCTAGGGGTATGCCCAGCCTCAGCATCCATAAAATAGTTGGTGTCCTGAGTATTATATTAAACGGCAGCCGGTGGTAAGGCTCCATTTATGGGGCTCTGGCGAGTATTGACTACTTGGTGCTCTTCCAATATGTGATCTACCAAATGGTTTCTAATCGAATATGTGATCTACCAAGTTGTTTACATTCCAATATGTGATCTACCCATTAACTACCCATTATTTTTCCCATTAAACTAACCCTAACCCTAACTTCTTTTTTCCTAGTAGATCACATGCCATAAATAGTAGATTACAAACTTTCGGTAGACTACTTTTTTGTTGCCATTACACTCAGGTCCACTCTGATCCAGACTGGTAGTATCTGTTAGGGTATGTCCTGTAAATTCATCATGTGGTAAATTCATTGTTGCTCAATTCATCATGTTAAATATATACTGTATAAAAATTGTATCTTCACAATTATTTAAAAAATGTAAGTATCTTAAACAGATCTATTAGACACAAGGATGGGATTCTAACAGGTACTAACTCCATTGTGTTAGAGTGGACTTGGGAGTAATGGCAACAAAGATGTGACTCTACATTCCTAGCCTGTACTGGAGGTTCTAATCTCGTATCAGCACCTCCCCGTTGATATGAGGGTCAGAGTTGTCTGATGCCTGCATGGCACTAGTTATGGGGACCAGGTGTCAAAATTATCCCTATGTAGAGATGATTAAATCTAAAAAATATTACTACTAGCAGGACCTGTGTATATACCACAGTATGATAACTTAATTATTACAACATTTGATATGTTTACTTAAAACAAAATAGTTCATTATGTAAAAAGTATAATGATCTTGATTTAATTCTCTCTAACTCTTTGTATTTATTTCCTTCTTTTCATTGTGTTTGATTGAAACAGATTAACATTATCGCTTCTACATGCTTACCCTTCTCTCTATCTTTCCTCTGCTATCTTTCTTTCTTTCTTTCTTATATTTTTCTGTGTAGCATGTCCTTTTTCTTCCCTTTCTTCATAATAAAAATGGAATGGTCTATTATTTTGCTGAGGTGATAACTCATTAAAAAAATAAGAATTTGGCGGATAAGCAACATGAGATAAAATTTACATTTTTGCCTTTCATCTTATAAGATATGGACAGTCTCATTTTTAACCATTTTTTTATGTTAATAAATTCCCAAAAAATATTTATCTCCCTTAAAGATTAGTTCTCTTGCGGCCCTCTGTAGGAAAATAACATCCAATGAAAAACGGTTAAAAACACAACTAACGGTTAAAATTTAAGCAAAAAATAACATTCGTGTCCTTAGTAATAATTAAATTCATTAAAATCTATACCCAAGCCAAATTATTCCGTTTTAATTTGATGATTTTAACCTTTTAACAAACACCAGTATCAATATATAGATGTGGGGATAATTGAATCTTAAATCTCACATTGAAATATGAGAAAGGAAAGGTAGTTATTTTATAGTTGAGGCTAGACTCCTTCTGCTCTTCTCAAGATACTTGTTGATGTATGATCAAGTCTGATGTGTATTAAAGGGAGATAACTTGTGTTGTCACAAGACCAACAATTGGATGGACAACATTTTGTTTGCTCTCTTTTCCTTATTGTTTCAATTATGATAGTTGTTGCTCTAATCAATGTTTTAATGTTTCTTCAAGTTGGAAATTGTTCCTGAATTGTCATTTCTGTTTTGAATCTAAAATTATTACAATTATTGACTGTTTGATAACCTTTTTTTTTATTTTGTTTTTTGTTTTATGTCTTCATTTAAATCTTTTTTTTTCTTTTATTGACTTTTTGCGTTTTGGTGTTGTTTTCTTTGCTTCTTTTTTGAGCCAATCATTAAAAAAAGAAATTATCCTCTTCTTACTCCTCATTTTTCTTTCTCTTTCATTTATACATTTTACTCCCCCAGTTTCTCTTCTTATTTGACCCTTTCTCTTTCCTCATATCATTTGTATTTTCTCCCCCTCCTTCTCCTCCTCCATTAATTTTCTCTTTTCCTCATATATTTCTATTTCCCCTCCTCCCCTCCCATTAACTTTTCTCTTTCCTCATATTTCTATTTCCCCCTCCTCCTCCCATTGACTTTTCTCTTTCCCATATCATTTCTATTTCCCCCCTCTCCTCTTCCTCCTCGATTAACTTTTCTTTCCTTATATTATTTCTATTCTTCCCTCCTCCTCCTCCCATTGACTTTTCTCATATCATTTCTATTTTTTCCTCCTCTTCTCTTCTATTGACTTTTCTCTTTATTCATCTCTCTTAGCTTCTGGTCTGTTTTGTTTTCTTTCATACAGTTTGTCTTTTCTCTCTCTCCATTGATTTGTACTCTCTCTTCATCTACTTGGTTTTACCTCTGGATTCCCTTTCTCTCTCTCCATATCTCTCTATCCCCATTCCCCCCTCTCTTCCTCTAGCTGTTTTACTCTCCTTTTTGCATCTCTCTCTCTCTCTCTCTCTTCTGGTTTATTCTTAATTTGAATTTTCTCTTACTCTCTCTATTTTACTTTTCTTCCGTTTGTCTCACTCTGTCATTCTTTCTTTCTGCCTTACTCACCACCACCAGCTCTCCTTCTCTCTCTCTCTCTCTCTCTCTCTCTCTCTATTTCTATCTATCTATCTATTTTGTTTTCTACTCACTTTTTTTCATTCCTCTCTCTTTACTCTTCTTACATTCTCCTCTCTCTTTATTTTACTCTCTACTTTCAATTTATATTCTTATATATTTTCTCTCTTACTCATCTTTCTTTCTGTGTTATACTACTCTATCCCCCTCTCTCTCTTTCCATTTTATTCTGTCCTCCTTAATAGATACCTATTTTAATCTGATGTGCTGGAAATCCCTTCTCTCTCTCTCTCTCTCTCTCTCTCTCTCAGCATCACTACCTGTTTCATCTGCTCTCTCTACATTTCTGTTTGTCTCTTGTTCTCTACTTCCCCTCTCTCCACTTCTGGAAGCTTCTCTCTCTCTCTTTGTGAATCATTTTACCTATTTCGTCTTCCCCTCTCTCTCTTACTTTACATTTTTGTCTGTTTCTCTCTCTCTCTCTCTCTCTCTCTCTCTCTCTCTCTCTCTCTCTCTCTCTCTCTCCCTCTCTCTTTCTTTCTTTCTCTCACTCTACATTTCTGTCTAACTCTTTCTCATCTCCCTCTCTGTCACTCTGCAATTCTGTCGGACCCTCTCTCTCTGCCTCATCTTCCTCTCTTTCTCCCTCATCTTCCTCTCTTTCTCATTCTACATTTCTGTCTGTCTCTTTCCATATCACTTTTCACTCCTGAGGGCCTCTCTACTTCATTTTTTTACTCTCTTCTCTCTTTCTGTCTCATTTTTTTACTCTCTCCCACTCTACACTTCTGCCTCTTTCTCTCTGTGTATCACTCTGCCCTATCTCTCTCTCTCTCTCTCTCACTTTAACTTCTGTATTACTCTCTCTCCTCTCTCTCTCTTTGTATCACCTTATCTCTTCTCTATCATTTTCATTACTCCCTTTCAAGGTAAACTAATAAGAATTTCTTCTTTCTTCATATACTCTCCTCTTTAAAAAAAAAATTCCCCACTTCTCCATCATCACAGTGACCCAGCTATGACGTTAAACTGCAACTAGTGGTGAGGTTCCAATTCTGGAGCTCTGTGGAGTGTGGAGTACTCCTTTATTGCCATTAATCTGACCTGGAGTGGTAGTACCTGTCAGGGTCCCATCTATGGGTCAGATAGATACAAAAAATGTATTTGAAGAAAAATTGTTTGAAGAAAAAAATTGAATATCCAAGATGAATAAATAATACAAAACATCTTCAGCATAAAATAACACAACAAGGGTTGACATGCCATAAAATTCAACCAACCAACTAAGGAATCAATCCATCATCGTATTTTCATTTATATTTTTTCCTTCTTTTTTCCTAACCCCCACTATCATCTTTAAATATACACTACTATATTTGGGGTGCTGGTAGGTGGCGTCAGTGATGTAGTATGCATGGGTCACTAGAAAGTTTCAGGTCTTTCAACATCAGACTTCCCTCGCCATGCTGACCCTATCAGAATTGATTAAAACTCTGATCCACCTACCAACTTGAGACACTAATGGATGTTTAACTTTTATTGTTTTTGGACGATTGTAAAATTCTCTACCGCAGATCTGATTGGCTGGTGCTAACAACCAGTCAAATGCACAGCACATTCTATTTAATCTTCTTTTATGACTCATACTCTCTCTCTCTTTTCCCCCTTCTCTTTCTTCCCTCTCTCTTCCCTCCTCTCTCTTTCTCTCTTTTCCTCTCTCTTCTCTCTTTCCCTCTGTCTCTCTTTTCCTCTCTCTTTATCTCTTTCCCTCTCTCTTTCTTTTTCCTCTCTCTTTTCCCTTCTCTCTCTCTCTCTTCTCTCTTTCTCTCTTTTCCCTCTCTTCTCTTCTCTCCCCTCTCTTCTCTCTCTCTTTTCCCTCTCTCTCTCTCACTTCAAATAAAACAATTCAATATCCTGATGGGGGAAATCTTTTTTTTTACCTTTTCTTTTTGTTGTTAATATTAATATTAAAAAAATAAAAATAAATTAATTCAAGCTAATCAGTGTTTGTAATTGCTTAGATGGTGTTCTCTCGTATTTCTTCTTCTCCATTGTCATACAGAAAACTACCAATTTACAAAATGGCAGAATTATTGCTCGAAAAAAGAAAAGGAGTGATATATTAGAGTTTCTTTTTTTATTTATTTGAAAACAACCACATAAAAAGATGGTGTGGGGGTGTCAAATATAGAGGAATTGTTTTCATCGTTATTATTATTATTATCATTATTATTTGAAATCTATGAATTGCTTCGTCCAATCTAACATCAAGAAGGTAACAATCAAATTGATTTGTTTACAAGATACACTCAGTTTGTTTTGGCTTTATTGTCACCATCAGCCTTGACATTTCATATGATTATTCATGTGTTTGTTTCTTGCTATAATCTCTTTTCTCTCTTCCACATCTCTCTCTCTCTCTCTCCACCCTTGTCTATGGGTCTCTCATTCACCCATTCGCCCTTACCACTGCCTCTTGCATAAACATAACACTGGTCTGCAGTTCTTGCGGATCCCAACAACTTCTGCTGCACATGCTCTATTTATGTTATTTCTGTTTCCCTCCATAACCCCCCACCCCACCCCATGAATTTTCTTTCTCTTCTCAATTTTTCTTAACTTTCTTCTCTCTTTTTTACCTTTTATTTTCCATCTCTTTCTCCTTTGTCTTCTTTCTCTTTCTTCCTTTTGCCTTCACTTTCTTTTCCTTTGCTCCTTCACTCTTTCTTCCTTCTTTTTCTTTTCCTTTGCCTTCTCTCTCTTTCTTCCTTTGCCTTCTCTCTCTTTTTTTTTTTCTCTTTCTTTTTCTTTTGCCTTCTCTTTCTCTCTTCCTTTGCCTCTCTTTCTCTCTTCCTTTGCCTTCTCTTTCTCTCTTCCTTTGCCTTCTCTCTCTTTCTTCCTTTGCCTTCCCTCTTTTTTTCTCTTGTCTTTTGACTTTCCTTTTTTTTACTGTGCATTTTCCCTTTTTTTCTTTTTCCTAATTTTTTTTCCCTCTGCCCTCTCTCCCTTTCTTTATTCTTTTGCTTTCTCTCTTTTTTCTTTTTTCTTTTCTTTCTTTTTTTCTTTGCCTTTTCTCTCTTTTTTCTTTGCCTTCTCTTTTTTTCCTTTTCTTCCCTTTTTCGTTTGCCTCCCTTTTCTCTTTCTTGCCTTTTCTCTTTCTCTCTGGCTTTCCTCTCTTTCTCTTTTTCTCATTCTACTCATTCCTTTCCACTCAATTTTTTGTCTTTCTTTTCAATTTCCTTCTCTCTTTTACTTTCTTTAAACTCATTCTTTTTTTCTCATTTTTTCTTCCTTATCTTAAAAAGATCTTATTTGCTCTTAATCTACTTTCTTTCTCTCCCTCTTTCTTTCTTTTTTCTTTCTCTCTTTCTCTTTTCCTCTCTCTCTTTCTTCTTTCTTTCTTTCTCTCTTCCTCCTCTCTTCCTTCCTTTCTCTCTTCCTCCTCTCTTTCTTCCTTCCTCTCTTTCTCTCTTCCTTCCTTTCTCTCTTTCTCTTTTCCTTTCTCTCTTCCTTTCTTTCTTTTTTCTTTCTCTCTCTTTCTTTTTTTCTTTTCTCTTTCTCTTTCTCTTTTCCTTTCTCTATTCCTTTCTCTCTTTCTTTCTTTTTTCTTTCCCTTTTTTCTTTCTATCTCTCTCCCCCTCTCTCTTTTCCTTCCTTCCTTCCAATAATAGATTGTCAACTCCTCTGTCAATAAGATGCTCCTAAAATGAGTAAATGTGTTTTTCTCTAGAAATAGTCGTCTGTTTTGTTTCATTTGTTGACATTTTTTAATGTTTTATATCCTTGTAGATTAATCAATGTTTACAAATATGACACTGCTTCGTTAGCACTTTTCTTTCTTGCTTTAGATTTATACACGTGATTTTCTTTTTCTTCTTGTTTTTCACTCTTTTTTTTTTTAAAGGCTTTGTCTATGGTTATTCATAATGGATTTTTTGACACTGTTTATATTCTTCTCATTTTTTTATCTTAAAATCTAAATGTATTACTTAAAAAAAAACACAAAAAAACAAGACCCAAAAAATTACGTTTTGCATTGTTTTAACTTGGAGAATGACTCCAAAAGGTGTTGATAGGCCCTAAACTAACTTGGTTGTAAAAATTTAATGAATATTTGTTGTTTGTTTTTTGTTTTTGTTTTTTTTGCTTTTTTAATTTTTTTTTTTTTTTTACATCTTCTTCTTTGATGTTTGTTTTCTCTTTCTGCTAAATTGTAATCTTAACTTCATCCTTTTGCTTGATTCTCTTTTTCTCTCTTTTGTTTTCCACTCTGATTTTAACTTTTCTCTTAATTGTCTTTCATCATCCTTGTTTTTGTTTTTTTTTTTGTTTTTTTTCCTCTTATTTTTGTTTATCTCATTTTTGTTGTCTCTCTTTTCACTTTTCTTCATTTGACTCATTATCCTGTCTGTCAGTTTAGCTCAGTCGGTCGAGCGTTCGGATAGGAATCACAAGGTTCCTGGTTCGATACCGGCCCTCACCAACCCAATCGTATGAGTAGCACAGAGATCTGTGCGGTAAAGTGAGGAGCTGATGGTAGGTGTGGTGCTCCACCTCAGATGCTTAAATAATCTCCTTGGTCTAGCTCTAGTGAAAAAGGGGATAGACTCCCTTGCTGTCTGGCTGATACCGAGTTTAGGCCACCCTGACGACTTTACTTACTTACATCTTTTTCTTTGTTGTCTTTTGATGTTTGTTTCCTCTTTCTGCTAAATTGTAATCTTCATCCTTTTGTTTGATTCTCTTTTTCTCTCCACTCAGATTTTAACTTTTCTCTTAATTGTGTTTCATCATCCTTGTCTTTTGTTTTTGTTTTTTTCTCTTATTTTTGTTGTCTCTCTTTTATTTTTCTTCATTTGCCGCATTATCCTGTCTCTCCTTCTCTTCATCGCATCACTCTTGTTATTCATTTTTTGATCATCACATCTTTTATTGTCTCTGCTTTCCAATGTATCTCATTATCCTTCTTTCTTTTCCTTCTCTTTCTTTGTCTCATTACCTTGTCTCTCCTTCTCTTTGTCTCACCCCCTTGTCTCTCTTTTTCCTTTGTCTCACCATTGTTGATTCTCTTTTCCTTCTCTTGGTTCATCTCTTTATCCTTCTCGCTTTTTCTTATTCTTTGCTTTATGACCTTGTCTCTCCTTCTCTTTGTTTAATCATCTGTGTTTCTCTTTCTCTATGTCTCACTTTTGTCTCCCCTTTCTTGATTCTTTTTTACTTCTCTCTATCTATCTCATTATCCTTCGCCCTTTTACTTCACTTTCTTTTCTCTATTACATTCTCTCTCTGTCTTTTTGTTGCCTCACTCTTGTAATACCTTTTTGTTTGTCTCTTTTACTTGTATCTCTATTCATCTTGTTTCAATCTCTCTTTTTCTTCTCTCTCTTTGTCTCCTTATCTTGTCTCTCCTTCTCTTTGTCTAATCACCCTTGTCTCTCCTTTTTACCTCTTTTACTTGTCTCTCCATTCTTCTCATATCCTTCTCTCTTTTACCTTTCTTTATTGCCTTGTCTCTCCTTCTCTTTAATCACCCTTGTCTCTCCTTTTTGCCTCTTTTACTTGTCTCTCCATTCTTCTCATATCCTTCTCTCTTTTACCTTTCTTTATTACCTTCTCTGAGTCTCATCACACTTGTCTCATTTTTGTTTAGTTTATCTCATTTTTGTCTCTCTATTATGTTTCTCAATTTGTCTCAATATCCTTCTCTCTTTTACTTTTCTCTCCTTCTCTTTGTCTTACCCTTGTCTCTCCTTCTCTTTGTCTTACCCTTGTCTCTCCTTCTCTTTGTCTTACCCTTGTCTCTCCTTTTTTTATTCTCTTTTGATTCTCTCAGTTCATCTCATTATTATTCTCTCTTTTACTTTATTACCTTCTCTCTCTGTCTCTTTATTGCATCACTCTTGTTATTCTTTTCTATTTGTCTCTTTAACTTGTCTCTCAATTCTTCTTATATCCTTCTCTCTTTTTCTCATTATCTTGTCTCTCCTTCTCTTCATCTCACCACTTGTTATTCTTTTTTATCTCATTGTTGTCTTTCTTTTATATTTCTCAATTTTTCTCATTAACCTCTCTTTTACTTCTCTTGGTTCATCTCATCATCCTTCTCTCTTTTTCTTTGCTTCTTTACCTTGTCTCTCCTTCTCGTTGTATCACCTCCACTTGTCTCTATTTTTTCTTTGTTCTATCATTGTTGTCTCTTTTAATTGTCTCTCAAATCTTCTCATAAATCTCTCTTTTACTTTTCTCTCTTTGTCTTATCTTGTCTCTCCTTCTCTTTGTATCACCCCCCTTGTCTCTCTATTTTCTTTGTCTCACCATTTTTTATTCTTTTTTACTTCTCTTGGTTCATCTTATTATCCTTCTCTCTTTTACTTTTCTCTCTTTGTCTTATCTTGTCTCTCTTTTTCTTTGTATCACCCCCCCTTGTCTCTCTTTTTTCTTTGTCTCATCATTGTTGATTCTCTTTTAATTGTCTCTCCATTCTTCTCATAAATCTCTCTTTTACTTTTCTCTCTTTGTCTTATCCTGTCTCTCCTCTTTGTATCACCCCCCTTGTCTCTCTTTTTTCTTTGTCTCATAATTGTTGTCTCTTTTAATTGTCTCTCCATTCTTCTCATAAATCTCTCTTTTACTTTTCTCTCTTTTTCTTATCTTGTCTCTCCTTCTCTTTGTATCAACCCGCTTGTCTCTCTTTTTTCTTTGTCTCACCATTGTTGATTCTCTTTTACTTCTCTTGGTTCATCTTATTATCCTTCTTTCTTTTATTTCTTTACCTCTTTGCTGTATCTCACTTTCTCCATTTATCTTGCCTAATCCTCGCTGTTTGTTTATTTAACTTTGCTCCTCCCTTTCTCATTATCTCTTTCTCCTCGTCTCTCCTTTTCTCTTCCTTCTCTTTTCCTTTTTCCTAATCATATATATATTTACCAACTCCTCTGCATGAGCAGGATGCGACGCAAGGTCAGTTTCTTAAGCAGAGTTTAACAGGTTTGAATGCAGAGTTTTCCTTCTCCTAGATTGGATGCCCCCCATCTCACAAACCATCCGAGTAAGACGGACTAGGCATGCGGGGCACAGCTGGAGGAGCAAAGACGAGCTCATAAGTAACGTTCTCCTGTGGAAGCCAACACATGGGCATGCTAGTGTGCTGCCCAGCAAGGACCTACATTGACCAACTATGTGAGGATGCTGGATGACGCACAGAAGAGCTCCCAGAGGCAATGAGTGATAGGGAAGGTTGGCGAGAGACTGTCATGGATATCCGTGCTACTTGCGCGCCATGGTGATGATGATGATAATGATATGTGCAAGAAGGTAGTGGGTTGAGGGTCTTATTGTTATATGACATTAAACATTATATAATGGAGAAGTTTCAAATCTGGAGCTCTGGGAAATGTGGAACAACCCTTCAATGCCATTATTCCCAGATCCACCCTGATTCGTTGTGGTAGTACCAGTTTGGGTCCCATCTATTGGGTCATTTCTATTTCATGCCATTTTCTCCTGCTTCTTCTATACCCCTTTCTACTGCTCTTCCTTGTCTTTTCCCTATTTTCTCTTTTCTTCCTTCCTTCCTCTTTCTCTTCCTTGTCTCTCTCTTTTACCTCCTTCTTATTTTTTTTTCTCCTTTTTCTTTCTTTCATATCACACCTCAAATGTTCTTTTTATTTCTTATTCTTTTTCTTTCTCAATAATATATTAGTGTTTTGTATTGGTTTTTATGGCCATTTTGCTCCCTTTCTCCCCCTTGTCTACTTCTTTCTCCTTCTGTTCCTCATTCCTCCCCCTTCCTCTTCACACCCTTTTCTCCTCCTTCTTCTACAACCCTTTCTTCTTCACTTCCTTGTATTTTCCCTCTCTTCTTGTTCTTCCCTTTCTCCTCCTCTTTATTGTCTCTCCATTTTACCTTCTTTATATTTTTCTTTCTCTTTATTCTTTCTTTCAAATCATACCACAAAGTTTCTTTTTATTCCTTATCCTCTTTCTTTCTCAATCCCCTTCTTCTTCTACACCCCTTTCTTCTTCTTTTCCTTACCTTTTCCCTTCCATTTTCTCTACCTGTTTCTTCTTTCATTCCTCACTTTCCTCTTGTATCTCCTTTCTTTTTCACACCCTTTTCTCTTCCTTCTTCTACATCCCTTCTTCCCCTCCTCATCTTTTCCCTCCCTTCCTTTCTCCACATCCTTGTCTCTCCATTTTTAATCTCCTCATCCTTGTCTCTTTTTAATCCTTACTCTCCTTCTTTCTAAATAATATATTAGTGTCTGGTTTTCTTTGGCGATTTCTCTCCTTTTCTCGTCCTTGTCCACTGCTTTCCCCTTCTCTTCCTCATTCCACCCCTTTTTCTTCACACCCTTTTCCTCCGCCTTCTTCTACATCCCTTTCTTCTTCTTATCCTTGTATTTTCCCCCTCTTCTTGTTCTCCTTCTCTTCCTTGTCTCTTCCTTTTACCTTTTTTTTCTTTTATATCATACCACAAAGTTTCTTTTTAATCCTTACTCTCCTTCTTTCTCAATAATATATTAGTCTCTTGTATTTCTTTGTGAGTCCATTTTTCTTTTTTTCTCCTCCTTGTCTACTTCTTTTTCCTTCTCTTTCTCATTCCTCACTTTCCTCTTGTACCTCCTTTCTTTTTCACACACTTCTCCTTCTTCTACATCCCTTTTCCCTCTCCTCATCTTTTCCCTCTCTTCTTGTTCTCCCTTCCTTTCTCCTTCTCATCCATGTCTCTCCCTTTTACCTTTTTCTTTCTATCATATCATACCACAAAGTTTCGTTTTAATCCTTACTCTCCTTCTTTCCTAATAATATATTAATGTCTTGTTTTCTTTGTCTGGCAATTTCTCTCTCTTTCTCATCCTTGTCCACTTCTTTCCCCTTCTCTTCCTCATTCTCCTTTCCTTTCTCTCAACTTTTACCTCCTTCATATTTTTCTTTCTACTTTTTCTTTCTTTTATATCCTACAACAAAGTTTCTTTTTATTCCTTATTCTCTTTCTTTCTCATTTCTCTTTCTTTCTCAATCTCCTTCTTCTTCTTTACCTTGTCTTTTTGCTCTCTTCTCATTTTACCTTCCTTTCTTTCTCATCCCTCCTTCATTTCTCCACCTTCTTCTCCTTGTCTTTCTCCTTCTCTTCCTTGTCTCTCTCTTTTACCTTTTTCTTTCTTTTATATCATAACACAAAGTTTCTTTTTATTCCTTATTCTCTTTCTTTCTCAATCTCCTTCTTCTTCTTCACCCCTTTCTTCTTCTTTTCCTTGTCTTTTCACTCTCTTCTCATTTTCCCTTCCTTTCTTTCTCATCCCTCCTTCATTCTCCACCTTCTTCTCCTTGTCTTTCTTGTCTCTCCCTTTTACCTTTTTCTTTCTTTTATATCATAACACAAAGTTTCTTTTTATTCCTTATTCTCTTTCTTTCTCAATCTCCTTCTTCTTCTTCACCCCTTTCTTCTTCTTTTCCTTGTCTTTTCACTCTCTTCTCATTTTCCCTTCCTTTCTTTCTCATCCCTCCTTCATTTCTCCACCTTCTTCTCCTTGTCTTTCTCCTTGTCTTTCTTGTCTCTCCCTTTTACCTTTTTCTTTCTTTTATATCATAACACAAAGTTTCTTTTATTCCTTATTCTCTTTCTTTCTCAATCTCCTTCTTCTTCTTCACCCTTTCTTCTTTTCCTTGTCTTTTCACTCTCTTCTCATTTTCCCTTCCTTTCTTTCTCATCCCTCCTTCATTTCTCCACCTTCTTCTCCTTGTCTTTCTTGTCTCTCCCTTTTACCTTTTTCTTTCTTTTATATCATAACACAAAGTTTCTTTTTATTCCTTATTCTCTTTCTTTCTCAATCTCCTTCTTCTTCTTCACCCCTTTCTTCTTCTTTTCCTTGTCTTTTCACTCTCTTCTCATTTTCCCTTCCTTTCTTTCTCATCCCTCCTTCATTTCTCCACCTTCTTCTCCTTGTCTTTCTCCTTCTCTTTCTTCTCTCCCTTTTACCTTTTTCTTTCTTTTATATCATAACACAAAGTTTCTTTTTATTCCTTATTCTCTTTCTTTCTCAATCTCCTTCTTCTTCTTCACCCCTTTCTTCTTCTTTTCCTTGTCTTTTCACTCTCTTCTCATTTTCCCTTCCTTTCTTTCTCATCCCTCCTTCATTTCTCCACCTTCTTCTCCTTGTCTTTCTCCTTCTCTTTCTTGTCTCTCCCTTTTACCTTTTTCTTTCTTTTATATCATAACACAAAGTTTCTTTTTAATCCTTACTTCTTCTTCTTTCTAAATAATATATTAGTGTCTTGTATTACTTTATATGACCATTTTTTTCTTTTTCATCATCCAAATCCCACTTTCCAGAGAAATATTTACTCCTGAACTATTTTACCCTGACAGATTGCATGAAAAGATCTTTCACGAGAGAGAGAGAGAGAGAGAGAGAGAGACATGTTTTTTAATATGTTTGATCATTCTTCATACAAAGAAGAGTTGTTATTTATCAGTTTATTTATCAGTTTATTTATCTTGTCATAGTAACAATAGGAATTTCGATAACTGACATCAGATATTTGTGCGATAATTTAGAGAAATCTGTCGGTATTAAAGACGCTGGAAGTAGAGGTTAGGAGAAGGCAGAGAGAACATGTGGGTTTTATATGGAAAAGAATAGAATCAAGTCAAATTGGTGCTCTTCCTTCTGACATTCTAGAAGCACTCCTTTTTGTTAGAAGATAATTTAAACATACATTTCTGAAGTGGCTTGTTATCTGTAATTATAGAAGGTTTTGCTCATAACTTATTAATGTCTTATTTCTGATATGGAAAGAGTGTTTATACAAATAGAGGAAAGAAACCATTTTCCTGTGCCCCAGATTTGATATATTGAGCAATGCCATTATAACGAGTAAACAAAGCTCCCACCCAATCAAAAGGGTAAATAACTATAATCTTGATATATTGTTTTATAGATGCAATAATGTAATATACACACACACACACACACACATATATATATATATATATATATATATATATATATACGCACAAATATAATTGCAGATTATATATATATATATATACACACACACACACACACACACACAAAATATAACTGCAGATTATATATATATATATACACACAAATATAATTGCAGATTATATATATATATATATATATATATATATACACACACACACACACACAAATATAACTGCGGATTATATATATATATATATATATATATATATATATATATATACGCGTCCTTTTACACGTCCTTTGTCTGTAGATTGCTTTATATACGCTCCCCAATTTTCAGGTTGAGCACTCTGTTTAGAAGGGACTAATTGCGAAAATTCACCGGTTCTGCGTAAAGCTAGTCTCACTTGTTTACAAGTTAGAGACCTCTGGTGAGTTTTTTTCCGGTTTAGGAAATATAGCGATTATTCTGCCTTCTATTCTAGGCAGCTGCTTGTGGACCCATCGGTAAGAGACTTGACGAGCGAAAGTTCGTTCGGGTCTCGAACCCGACCAGAGGTAGCTGCTGAAAAATAAGTATAGCTGCACTGATGAGGGGTAAACCCCGAAACGCGCGTCTGTAGATTGCTATATATATATATATATATATATACACACACACACACATATATATATATATACAGAAGATTCTGTGTACGTGTATATATATATATATATATATTGATAGATATAACTGAAGATTAGATATACATAAGTAAGTATTGGGGCTAGTTTAGCTCAATTGGTAGAGCACCCACTTAAGAATCGTTAGGTTCTGGGTTCAATACTGGTTTCTGCAAACTCAGTGTATGAGTAGTAGGACAGCTTGGGTAACTGATCTGTATCATAAAGTGTGTGTGCCCCCCCCCCCACACACACACTTTATGATACAGATCAGCTGATGCTAGGTGTAGAACTCCAACTCTGCAAAAACAATCTCCCTGGTCTAGCACTAACAAAAAGGGGTTAGACTCCCTCAATGTCCGGCTGATACCAACAATAGACCAATCCACCTCAAATCCTTGAGATGAATTTTAGGTTAAACAAATTTTAAAAAAAGGTTTCCTAGATCTATGAAAGGTGAGTATAGAGGGTGCTGCACCTGCAAAATTCTGTGTTTTACTAAAAGATGGTGTAAAAATATATTGCGACTGGTTTCAGATATATATTTTTTTTACATTGGCATTTATTTATCTAGACAATGTCTAGACATAATTACTTTATCATATAAGTTGTTTGGTTGTGTATACATATTTATTTAGATTTTCTTCTAAAATTAAGTTTTGATGCTTTTTAACCATACCTTTATGTACGTACATATATATATGTTTATCTAGACAATGTCTAGACATAATTACTTTATCATATAAGTTGTTCGGTTGTGTATACATATTTATAAAGATTTTCTTATAAAATTAAGTTTTGATGCTTTTTAACCATACCTTTATGTACGTACATATATATATGTTTATCTGTGTATATGTCTGTATCTGTTCTTGAGTAATATATATATATATATATATATATATAGTCGGGGGGTGGCCTAAAGTCGGTATCAGCCAATCAGCGAGGGAGTCTATACCCTTTTCACTAGCGCTAGACCAAGGAGATTGTTTTTGTGTCTGAGGTGGAGTGCTACACCTACCATCAGCTCCTTACTTTACTGCACAGATCCCTGTACTACTCATAGACTGAGTTGGTGAGGACTGGTATCGAACTAGGAACCTTGTGGTTTCTAGCCGAACGCTTTACCAACTGAGCTAATCCGGCCCCTATATATATATATATATATATATATATATATATATATAAACATAATCTAATGAGTCAGACGAACCTACTATTAGTTTCGCATAGTCGGATTTTAGCCCTGAAGAGCTTTATGCGAAACTAATAGTAGGTTCGTCTGACTCATTAGATTATCTTTATTACTTGGCTCTACTTAGGTATCGAGCACTTTTTACATATTAGTTTCTCCTAGCGGTTATATGAATATATATATATCTTATATACATATAAATTGTTTTTTCTTTTGGCCAAATACTGTACCAATAGATTATTTTTTGTTGGTATGAATATCTTGGTCCTTTCTTTTTTTCAAAAATTTTTTTCTTCCTGGTTGATGTTTGGTAGTATATTTTTACAATCAAACTTTCTGCTGGGTTTTTTCTCTCCGCAAGGATTTACCAACACGCTTGGTATATTAGATATACTAGCAAATATATGCACCCTCCGGGTGCAAGTATTTAAGTTTTAATGTAATAAAATATTATATTGAATCAGAAAGGCTAATGAAACTAATTAAGAATTCAGATAAAAAGATTTGAAACGGAGGGGGTATAATCGGAAAATAGAACAACTGAAACTTACTCTTTCATCACTTCCGTTTTACAATGCTAAATTTTCCTAGTTTAACTATTTAGTTAAAATAGGAAGTAAAGAATAAATTTACAGTTATTTCTTCTTGTTAATGAATTTCTTTTAGGATTTATTGAAGAGATTTTTACTCATATTCATTAAGATAAAACCAAACAATTAGAAATCAATAATACCAAGCACATTTTTATTAAAATCAGTTTTTTTAATATCAATATGCAAATTAGCTTTACGTTTACTCTGAAAACTGTTATTTTGTTGTATATATAAATACAATTGCATATTATTAGTATTTAGGTAAGGCCAACAGTATTAATAATGTCAAACAGTTTTATTATTAATTGAGGTTTAAATAGAAATAGAATCATGGAGAATGTGTCGTTAATAACTAAGGAAATTGTAACATGAGTAGTAATATAGTTTCGGTTACAGACAGAAAAACACACAATCTCCATTATAATAAGATATATATATATATATATATATATATATATATATATATATATAATATATGTAATTATTTACCATCTAGGTAGGATTTGATGCAAGGTGACAAGTATGGTGCATCCAGCAAAGATTGAACTTGCTTTTCATTTGTAACAGATCTATGAAACTAGCTAGCTAACCATTACACCATGATGGGATGCCCACATGTATATATATGCACATGTACACATAAAAATATACATATATTGGCATAAACACATATATATATATGCACACGTGTTTGTGTGTATCCATTTGTGCATATGTGTGTATATGCCTATATGTGTATATCTTTATGTGTGCATCTGTTTATTCATATAATATATATGATATATAATATAGATATATACACACACACACAGAAAGATAAAGAGATATTTCATATAAATGCTTACATACTCACAGGTATATAAACACAGACATATATTTGTGTGTATGTATATATATATATATATATATATATATATACTAATATTCACAGATCCGTTCATACATACATACATACACACAGACATTTATACAAACCAAATATTATATATGATACATCTCTCTTTTTCTCCCCCAATTTAAAAAAAATCTATTATGTTTTAAATGGCAAAGTATTTCAATGGCTTTGTTTGTCTTTTGTTGTGATAAGAAAACACAAGATATTTACTGATAAGGTTGTTAGTCTTATAAAAGCTTGGCAATTTTTTTTCTTCTTAATCTATGAAAAAGAACTTTCTCTTTATCTCACATAAGATATTTGCTATTTTATATATAAAACAATTTTATTGGTTCACTGTCAGTAGTATGAAGAAAATATTTACCAAGTTGCTTGACAAATAAGGCATTGGCGGTATATACTATGAATCTTTTATTTCTCACAATTTTGGTAGAGTATCCATTTAGGAACCACAAGGTTCTGGGTTCAATACTGGCTCTCGTCATTGTCCCAACCCTATTGCCCTTATGGCAAGCCCCAACTATTTTTATCATTGCTTGACAAAACGGGCATTGCCAGCACATTCTAAAATTAAAATTTGAAAAAATGTTTTTTTTTAAAAAGTTGAGTACCCATGAAGAATGAATAAAAAAATGTCTTTGGCATAAAATAATCCAACAAGGGTTGATGTGCCGTAAAATCAATGAACCAACCTGTTAAGTATCTGGCCGCCATCCTTGGCCAGTTGTAAAGAACTTAAAGTAAATAAGTAAGTAAGTAAGTAAGGCCTGAGTTATAGAATCCTTTGGTAAGTGAATAAGTCCTGTGATATACTCCTATGTTCCGTCTTCCACGAAGATTCAAGTAGTTATGAGTAGGTATGACCAGAACAGCCAGTATAAATAACAATATCAGCAGCAGAGTACTGCCAGTGGTTGGCCAATAGGTTGGTCATGTGGTTATCAGCGAGTCTATAAGTACAAGTGGCCATCTGGCACATGCCTTATATCCAAAAACACCAACACAACCAACAAATCAACCAACTCAATGCAGAATCTTTGCAGTAAGGTGGGGTGCTGATTGTAGGTGTGGCGCCCCACCTCAGATACTAAAACAATCGCCCTGGTCTAGTGCTAGTGAAAAGTGGATAGACTCCCTCTCTATCTAGCTGATATGGACAATAGGCCACTCTGGCAACTTTATTATATATTCTTGGTAAAGACATGAAGTTAAAACTTCCCAAAAGCCTGAATATATCAAGTTAGTATAAAATTTGGACCCACTCTACCATTTTTTCTTCTTGAAATTTAGAATTTTCTAATTGAATACAGAAACTTTCTCAAAAAATTTTTTGGTTAAAAATGTCCAAATTTATTTCCCCCAATCCCTTGTGTCAAAGCTGATCTACAGCCGCAGCATTATTATTAGTAATTTTTTATGTGTATGTTAGAACCTGTTCCTCAAAGTTAGTAAACAAACAGGTTGTAATCTCTTTCAGTTTCTATCTCATTATGTACTGGTCTATTTTATCTAAGTCCATCCTCATCTGCCAGTCCTTCTGTCTATCTATTTATTTGTCTGTTTTCATCTACCTTCATCTATTTATCTATCTATCCTTATCTAAGTTCATCCTCATCTACCTATCTATCTACCCCAGTTCATCTTCATCTGCTTATCTATCTATCCTTATCTAAGTCCATCCTCATCTACTTATTTATCCTTATCTAAGTCCATCCTCATCTATTTATCTATCCTTATCTAAGTCCATCCTCATCTATCTATCCTTATTTAAGTCCATAGTCATCTACCTATCTATCTATCTGTCCATCCTCATCTGCCTATCTAACTATCTTTATCTATCTCAGTCCCTACTCATCTATTTATCTATCTATCCTTATCTATCTCACACCATCCTCATCTGTTCTCATCTATCTATCTATCCCCATCTATTGATCTCAGTATGTTCTTATCTATCTATCTATAATTTACTATTAAGTATTTTGGCATTCCATTATCAGCCAGCATCTCAAAAACTGTAGCTGTTGAGAAGGCACTATTTGTGTTTGAATTAAGCAAAATGAATTGCATTACTGCAAACTAGACAGTCCACCTATGGTTGACTCAAGAAATTTGAAACAGCAGGTTGTTTGTGCAAGTAAACAAATCCTATGAGACCATCCATATCCCCCTTCAAAAAAACCCAAAAAAGACCAAACAATTTGAGCATGAATTCCATACTAAACTAGAAAATTTTGTGGAAAATGATTCCTTGCAAAAGGCAGTTATTGTAAAATCTAAGTGACCAGGGGGAAAAAAAGTAAATAAATAAACACACTTTGTAGATTTCTCTATAGAAATGCTGGAGCATTGTTAAGGTTATCTATATATAAAGGGCAGTTAGTGTGTATGTATGTATATGTGGGGGAAATTTGGTAGGCAAAGATTAAAGGTTATTGGAATTGGAGAGCATTATTATTGTTATAAGATTATTGGATATATAGAGCATTGTTAAGGTTATTGGATTTATAGAGCGTTGTTAAGATTATTGGATTTATAGAGCGTTGTTAAGATTATTGGATTCATAGAGCATTGTTAAGATTATTGGATTTATAGAGCATTGTTAAGATTATTGGATTTATAGAGAATTGTTAAGATTATTGGATTTATAGAGCGTTGTTAAGGTTATTGGATTTATAGAGCGTTGTTTAAGTTATTGGATTTATAGAGCATTGTTAAGATTATTGGATTTATAGAGCATTGTTAAGGTTATTGGATTCATGGAGCATTGTTAAGGTTATTGGATTTATAGAGAATTGTTAAGATTATTGGATTTATAGAGCATTGTTAAGGTTATTGGGTTTATAGAGCATTGTTAAGGTTATTGGATTTATAGAGCATTGTTAAGGTTATTGGATTTATAGAGCATTGTTAAGTCTATTGGATTTATAGAGCATTGTTAAGATTATTGGATTTATTGAGCATTGTTAAGATTATTGGATTTATTGAGCATTGTTAAGATTATTGGATTCATAGAACATTGTTAAGATTATTGGATTATAGAGCATTGTTAACATAGAACATTGTTAAGATTATTGGATTTATTGAGCATTGTTAAGATTATTGGATTTATTAATTTATAGAGCACTGTTAAGATTATTGGATTCATAGAGCATTGATAAGGTTATTGGATTTATAGAGCATTGTTAAGGTTATTGGATTTATAGAGCATTGTTAAGTCTATTGGATTTATAGAGCATTGTTAAGATTATTGGATTTATAGAGAATTGTTAAGATTATTGGATTTATAGAGCATTATCAATTTTATTGGATTTATTGAACATGGTTGTTATTGTATATATCTGTATCTGTATACTTGTGTGTATATATATATATACATATATATATGTATATATATATATATATATATATATATATATTTGTGTGTATATATATATATATATATATATATATATATATGTATATGTGCAGAGGTGGAAGGAGATCCAGTCTAATGACAAAGCCATAGTGAAGGCCACTCTTCTAGGAGACTCCAAAATCAAAACTGGAGAAGGGAGCTCCAGCATTAAACTGCTGACTTGTAGGTATCATTTGAGAAAAAATCATACCATCAATTTGAGTAATTCAGTCTAGTTGGTTTTAGGGTTTTATCAAGCTAGAAAGTTCAGATATTAAATAAAAAATGTTTTGTATCTTATTTGTTATTAGTTTATAGTTAGTAGGTATACTGATGTTAATATTTGAATTGTCAAGAAATTTTTTTTAAAGAAATCTTCTGACATAATTATTCAGATGCTTATTTTGAAGATAATATTAACCTTTATTCAAGTTTCATTGTGTTGAATATAGGGGTTGTAAATCTTACATGTCAGATACAGTTCTTCATGTTGATTCAATGTGTACAAAGTTTCAAGGAAAAAAAAAATTCATCTATACTGGTAGTTTTCCAAAAAGAACCCTAGAAAATACTCTCTTGTGGAATGATCTATTTTAATCAAACTACAAATTCCAGGTGTGTGCAGAATTTTTCCAGGGTTGTTTTTTGTTTTTTGTTTTTCTTTCTTTCTTTCTTTTTCATATTCTATTTTGAAAAAAACAAATAGGTTAAATGATTGATAAGGAGTCTCACTGATAAGGCAGCGTGGAAACAACTTCCAACCTTTAATCCAATAACAACAAGGAACTGCGAGTATTCAATACTAAATCGGAAATATTCAGAGCTTGTCCTCACAGAATTTTTAAAAATTAAATTCTTGTACTGGAAAATATAAATATATATTTCTTTTGTATCTATTACTAAGCCTCTATCCTCCATCCAATCAAACTCTGAAAATCTCATACTTTTTTTAAAACTTTCATTTGCAGATGGGGGTGATTTCCACAAGATTTGGATAGAGCACTGCCAGAATGGACAACTACTGACTGAATATGCCGATGCTATGCACCATCTTGCCACAGAGCACTGGGCTCAGTTACCCCAGACACGAATCACCTGGTGCCAAGAGGTGGCTCTTGATTTCTTTCTCAAGGGTGGGTTGCAGCGAGCCATTGAGAAGGAAGAACGACGCCAGTTTCACATGTCCACAAGAAGTAGTTCCAAGCAAAGTGGCTGTGACGAGAAGAAGACTGTTGCCCCACATGCTGCTGCTTCTATTCCTGATCCGGCAAGAAACCATCCGATGAACATTTCCGATCCATTTGCTGGTGGAATGGAGAATAAACGTCAGTCTCTGGACACTGTGTAAGTAGAAATATCCATGTTCTTCCTTTTTTTTTTTTTTTTGCTTGGGGAATTTGAAAGTTATTTTCGATAAGTAAATTTATCTTTTTTCAGATTAACATTCAAGAGAATTTTTCTTCTCCTGGCTAATTTCAGTTTATCAGATGCGGATTTAACATTTGTAGAAAATTAGATGTAGAGCCAGGGACAGACTTTCACCTGCTGAGACCCTAAGCTATAAATGAAATGTGAGACTCTTTTCTGTTAATGATGAAGACAATGAATTTATATGTATATATATATATATATATATATATATATATATATATATGTATATATAAAGTCATCCACAGACACAATGTTTTGACGTTTCACATCTCTTCAGTGTGGCTAGACACAGCAACTACCACTGACCAGGACCAAATCTGACTGACTTTTCGTCCACCTGATTTGTTAACCACTCAACCATTTGACAGCTGCCGTAAAGGGGTGGTGTTTAAACTATTAAATACATATATATGTTTATATATTTACGATCACCAGAGAAATCCAGTCTGTAAACAGATGATCATTGCTTTATGCTGGCAGTGAAAGTTAATTTAAGTCACTCCCTAGAGAGCTCTACCGGGTTTTGGAGTAAAATGGTATAGTCAGAAAGACTACTCAGGCATCACCTTGTTTGGATCATCAGGGCTGTCTGTGATGAATTAATTAAAACAAATGGATATTAACAAAAATGCATTATTGTAGATTCACAGTATACAGGAGAAATGCTGCTCTCTGTTTTTATTTTTAACTGTAGCTTAAACATTTGGTTACTTTTTATCCATAGCTGGAAGGAGAATAGTATCATTCATACATTTTCCAAAGGTATTAGTACTGTAAGGAAAGGTTCAAAGTTATATATACTTTAATACAAGACTCCGACGAAGGTTGACAGATGAAACATTTAATATGGTACAGCACATGGATATAACAAGATACATAATACATAGGTAAAACAAAGTTACATGTAGAAAGATAAATACACATTCATGAATGGTACAAGATATACAAAATGTACAGACATGAGACTAAGAATAGTCCATGCTGTATAATTCACTTACAGTAATGTAAGGGGGAGCGAAGCCCCAACGAGAAGGGGTAGACCAAAATCTACCCCATGTGCCTCGTGGTTACTGGAACAGGAAAAGAGACAGAAGGTTTGAACCCGGCGCTTAAATACTATAGCCCCTAGCGGGCACCAGCAAACTAAACCGGGCAGACAACTCTCCCAGGCAAATACGAAACTAACGCTACATTACTATTTGAAATCATCTCATGGACATTACTTATGATAGTACCCATTACACCATGTCCCTCCATATATATTTATCAATATATAGCATTAAATTATCAACACTGAAAGAAGAACAAATGGTTTGATTTTTAATATATTACTAAGTCTATTGAGATTAAAATTGGTACCATTATGGCTTATTTTGTAACTACTCTTTAGAAATTTGATTAAAATTAGAACCTTGTATACAAATCTTTTGTTGTTGATTCATAATATTCACAATCCCATAAATGTACTTATGAAATAAATGTAACCAATACAAAAGTTATGAATAGTTCCTTTCCGAGTTTAAATTTAAGTCAATTATGATACTACTTATTTATTTTTTTTTTTTTTGTAAATTTAAATAGAGTTTCTTTTGAAAAATATTTAACAGTTTATTACATCTAGAAAATCTGTATGAAATGATATTTATAATTGATCAATAAATATTCTTCTGAATGAGTGTATATATATATATATATATATATATATGTGTGTGTGTGCATATGTGTGTATATAATAATCACTCTTAGGCTATACTTGGAAAACATGTATGTTCTTCAAATGAATCTGTCAAAAATACATTTCCTTTTGGTAAATTAATTTACGTTTATGATAAATTTCCGTTCTTTGGTTTAGTAATTCTTAGGAATTATTATAGGTAGCAATAGCTAATTTTTCTTCTGAACATAAAAAAATAGAATTTATTGCTTAGTCTATATCTGCATGTTTTTTTTTTTTTTTTTTTTACAATTTCCCACTTTACAATAGGATCTATATGGTATTTATTTTTGATATCCCAGATATATTTAGGAAGAGCTGTGTAATGCATATATTTTATATTAGTAAAGCTAGACTTGTGGTTGTAAAATCTTTTTTTGAAAGTATCTTGTGTAGAGCCTAAATGGATCTTTTTATTATTACATTGCTCATTAATTTGTACACTAGCTTTGTAAACTATGCAAACACTTCCGCATTCTCCATTTAGTTTTGTTTATTAACTCTTAACATCCTATACCGCCTCATTACACCCGGCCAGAAGTCACATTTGTTTTCCTAATCCACCCCATATGATAGCCTTTGTTTAAATGTAATATCAAAGATATTTAGAAGTCTTTAATTTAAGGGAAATAACAGGTAACTTTAGATGCTAAGGCCATTTTTAGCCATTTTTTGATAAATTCTTAGAGGAATGGGGCTCTGGACTTAGAAAATTCATAACAGGATGTTAAGAGTGTAACCAAAACTGACCCTCCACGAAAGAAAAAATGATTTAAAGGCATGCCAACCAGTCTAGGGTTATTTCATGTGTAGATTCATTATACATTCATATTTACATTTTTTTGTAGTTATTTCTTAAGAGGTTATCTTTTTGCTCACAGTCTCATCAAATAAGAATGATTTTTAAACAGAACTATTTTACTCATAGATGGGACCTTAACAGCTACTACCACTGTGGCGTAGAATGAACTTGGGAGTAATTTCAATGCAGAATTACTTCACAATCTTCAGATCACCTGAACTAGATTCTCACTGTCAAATGAAGTTTAGGGTCATGCCCAGGGCACCCCTTTTTTGAAGGTGTCTTACTCTTATGCAATATTCTAAATCCTGCCAATAGCGCTAAAAAATTTTTGTCCCTATCATTGGTATAATAACCAATAGCTGGAATTATGAAGATTAAACATTTTTATCATAAGATGTCAACCTCAATATTAACAGGTACTACCACTCTGGTGGAGAGTGGACCTGGGAGTAATTTCAATGAAGAAGTACTTCACAATCTCCAGATCTCCAGGCTGGAATAATGGTTAAATCCTACTAAACAGATATAAATTCCACCATTGTATGTCACCCCGCCGAAAGAAAAAAAATACTAAAAATCAAGAAATTGACCGAATTTATTTAAATTTTCAGTGTTGATATATTAATGAATAAACAATATAATACACCAGTTATTTTATTTGAAAACTCTTACATTTTTTCACATCAGTTAACTTTGAACCATGTATCTTTGAGGCGTAACACAGATTCACAAACATATGTGGTTCAAAGTTAATTGACCTGAAAAAATGTAAAAGTTTTTAAATAAAATAACTGGTGTATTATATCTTTTATTCAATAATGTATCAACACTGAAAATTTCAATAAATTCGGTTAATTCCTTGATTTTTAATGTTTTTTATTCTTTCAGCAGGGTGACATACGATGGTGGAATTTATGTCCATTAAGTAGGATTTAACCGGAATAATGAAGATAAGACTTATTTATCATAAGATGTCAATTCCAACATTGTAATCATCACTTCCATTGAATTACTGAATATAGAAAGTAATACTGAAGTGAATATTAATGCTTTAAACATTTGTATTAATATAAGATTTATTTTTTTCTCTTTACTGCCTTAAGGATATGTCTTCTTGTTCACATTGAAATCTTGTTTGTCAATTCAAGTTGATATCCAGTTTAAATTTTAAAAGAAATAAAAAAAAATGTCACCTCCACAGAGAGCAAAAAGGAATTTATTGTATATTTCCTTTATTTCTTCTGTTTTCTTTCTTTGTTTAAAAGTAGTCAAAATTATTCCAAATTTGAGAAAATGTTCAAAAAATTTTAGAATAAGGAATTTTTGAATAGTTACAGAGTGTTTTATATATTCCCTAAAAAAAGAATAAGGATATATCTTTTTTTCTAAATTGATGCAATGAATTTGAAATTGAAGAATTTGACTGAATATAAGTCACTGCTTTTTTTCTTTTCTTTTTTTGCTTTTTTAAATATCATATGGGCAGAGTTGACAAGAATTCTGTGAGGCTATGGATTTGTTTGAAGAAGAAAATGCAAAATTTTGGCATTTTGTTGCTAAATGAAGATGAAATTCCTGCAAGTGGCTGGAAGGATCGTTTTATGCTCTTTGTATAAATTTCCTTGTAAATAATTCCTATTGAGAAGTGAAAGTTTTAATATCAAAAAAAGATTGCATTTATTGAATGATTCTGTTTAATATCTTATGTTTGATATTGTCCAAGACTCTTTGTAGATTTAGTAAGGACATAAGATACACAAATTTTAGAATAAGGAATTTTTGAATAGTTACAGAGTGTTTCATATATTCCCTAAAAAAAGAATAAGGACTTTTTTAAAAAATTTATGCAAAGTGAAACTCAGCCAGCTGTATCCAGGATTTGAACTTAAGTTGTTTAATTCATTTCATTATGACAATAACCTATATATATATATATATATATATATATATATATATATTTATTTATTTTACAAAGCTCAATAGCCTGATGATTGCCCCTTAGCATGAAACCTGGGTCGCTGTTTATAATGAACTGATCTGTGAAAACTTTGTAAAATAAATAAATATTAGCTCTTACAATTTGTGATTGAGCACTGTATTTTCTTTGTTTCATCACAAAAAAAATTTTGTTTTTACATATACCTATATATATATATATATATATATATATATATATAAAGAGAGAGAGAGAGAGAGAGAGAGAGAGAGAGAGAGAGAGATAAATGAATAAATAAAAAGTATAGCTTTTTTTAATTATTGTTGGAACAATCATTGCCACCATTTGGTTTATTGCTCTGTGGCAGTCGTCAGGCAAACAAAATTGTTTTTGAAAATGATACAAATGATATATCATTTCTATCATTTAAAAAAGAAAAAAAAAGTCCCACCTTAATTTACAACCGTTCCGGTGTTGTGGATGGTAAAGAAGTCCCTTTAGCTGATCAGAACCAGAAAACCAAGAAAAAAAGATCTCTGCCTTTTTAACAACTATGGCACATGCTGAGGCAGAGAGGAGGATGCCCATTGGCCGGTGGTACTCGAAGCAAGTAGCACTGACCAATGGGATGCCACCACTCAACCTCGGCATGGTCAAAGAATCTCTTATAAACCAACACTGACACAAAATGCCATACTTAAAAAGTGATGCCACACAATGAAGTAGCAATATATTGCTGGGATGCAAGCCCGAAATTTAACATTTTAGACTGGGTCTCCTTTGGGAACTAGTATAATGTTGAAAGACCCGAAACTGGTAATGAACACAGGGAAACATTACTGATGATGCATCACAGTGCATCTTGTAGATGTATTTTCCAAATAATAATAAAAATAATATAATAATATAATATAAAAAGCTAAACCTTTTATTTATTCATTTATTTATCTGTTAACGCTCTATCACAGATATTGAGCACTCTTCTAATAACACTGTATGTTGGATTACTACCGCTTTTTCAAGTATAATAGTGCCATTGATATATATATATATATATATATATATATATATAACATACACATGCCGAAAAACTAGGTGTTGCCTGGGATTAAAACAATAATAAAGTAAGGCATATTTTGTTAGCTAAACATTTATTATATTTGCTTGTTGTATAAATTTTCTCACAAAAGTCACCCTTTCTATCTATCCTGTGTCTTTTCAGGTTTCTCTTTTTATCTATCCTAGTCTCTGTTTGTCTATCTATCCTTGTCTGATATCATAATGACTAACATGCTGGATTGTGACATTGTAGCAAGTGAGATTGAACTCCAAGCATGCCATCAGGTTCACTTTAACTAATACTATTGGGAAATGTATGAACCACTTCATGCCCACCAGCTATGAGTTAAATAGTACCACTGCTGTTCTTCTACACTCTATTTAGCATTAATTAACTCATGAATCTTGCTATGCCATTAAACAAAGAAAGCACTACCTCTATCTTTGTCTCTTTATGTCAATCTACATTGTATCTCTTCATGCGTCTCTTTCTATTTATCCTAGTCTTTTTGTATCTCTATATATCTATCTTGTGTCTCTCTATGTCTTTATATTTATCCTAGAATCTTCATATCTTTCTTTCTATTTCCATCCTTGTCTCTTCATGTATCTCTTTCTATCTATCCTAGTCTCTTTATATATCTATATATCTATCTTTTGTCTCTTTATGTCTCTATATCTATCCTAGAATCTTCATATCTCTCTTTCTATCTATTTCCATCCTTGTCTCTTCATGTATCTCTTTCTATCTAACCTAGTCTCTTTATATCTATATATCTATCTTTTGTCTCTTTATGTCTCTATATCTATCCTAGAATCTTCATATCTCTCTTTCTATCTATTTCCATCCTTGTCTCTTCATGTATCTCTTTCTATCTAACCTAGTCTCTTTATATATCTATATATCTATCTTTTGTCTCTTTATGTCTCTATATCTATCCTAGAATCTTCATATCTCTCTTTCTATCTATTTCCATCCTTGTCTCTTCATGTATCTCTTTCTATCTAACCTAGTCTCTTTATATATCTATATATCTATCTTTGTCTCTTTATGTCTCTATATCTATCCTAGAATCTTCATATCTCTCTTTCTATCTATTTCCATCCTTGTCTCTTCATGTATCTCTTTCTATCTATCCTAGTCTCTTTATATATCTATATATCTATCTTTTGTCTCTTTGTGTCTCTATATCTATCCTAGAATCTTCATATCTCTCTTTCTATCTATTTCCATCCTTGTCTCTTCATGTATCTCTTTCTATCTATCCTAGTCTCTTTATATATCTATCTTTTGTCTCTTTATGTCTCTATATCTATCCTAGAATCTTCATATCTCTCTTTCTATCTATTTCCATCCTTGTCTCTTCATGTATCTCTTTCTATCTAACCTAGTCTCTTTATATATCTATATATCTATCTTTTGTCTCTTTGTGTCTCTATATCTATCCTAGAATCTTCATATCTCTCTTTCTATCTATTTCCATCCTTGTCTCTTCATGTATCTCTTTCTATCTATCCTAGTCTCTTTATATATCTATCTTTTGTCTCTTTATGTCTCTATATCTATCCTAGAATCTTCATATCTCTCTTTCTATCTATTTCCATCCTTGTCTCTTCATGTATCTCTTTCTATCTAACCTAGTCTCTTTATATATCTATATATCTATCTTTTGTCTCTTTATGTCTCTATATCTATCCTAGAATCTTCATATCTCTCTTTCTATCTATTTCCATCCTTGTCTCTTCATGTATCTCTTTCTATCTATCCTAGTCTCTTTATATATCTATATATCTATCTTTTGTCTCTTTGTGTCTCTATATCTATCTAGAATCTTCATATCTCTCTTTCTATCTATTTCCATCCTTGTCTCTTCATGTATCTCTTTCTATCTATCCTAGTCTCTTTATATCTCTATATATCTATCGTTTGTCTCTTTATGTCTTTATATCTATCCTAGAATCTTCATATCTCTCTTTCTATCTATTTCCATCCTTGTCTCTTCATGTATCTCTTTCTATCTATCCTAGTCTCTTTATATCTCTATATATCTATCGTTTGTCTCTTTATGTCTTTATATCTATCCTAGAATCTTCATATCTCTCTTTCTATCTATTTCCATCCTTGTTCTTCATGTATCTCTTTCTATCTATCCTAGTCTCTTTATATCTCTATATATCTATCGTTTGTCTCTTTATGTCTTTATATCTATCCTAGAATCTTCATATCTCTCTTTCTATCTATCCATCCTTGTCTCTTCATGTATCTCTGTCTCTATATATCCTAGTCTCTTTATATATCTATATATCTATCGTTTGTCTCTTTATGTCTTTATATCTATCCTAGAATCTTCATATCTCTCTTCTATCTATCTAGTCTCTTTATATATCTATATATCTATCTTTTGTCTCTTTATGTCTTTATATCTATCCTAGAATCTTCATATCTCTTTCTATCTATCCTAGTCTCTTTATATATCTATATATCTATCTTTTGTCTCTTTATGTCTTTATATCTATCCTAGAATCTTCATATCTCTCTTTCTATCTATCCTAGTCTCTTTATATATCTATATATCTATCTTCTCTTTATGTCTTTATATCTATCCTAGAATCTTCATATCTCTCTTTCTATCTATCCTAGTCTCTTTATATATCTATATATCTATCTTTTGTCTCTTTATGTCTTTATATCTATCCTAGAATCTTCATATCTCTCTTTCTATCTATCCTAGTCTCTTTATATATCTATATATCATCTCTTTATGTCTCTATATCTATCCTAGAATCTTCATATCTCTCTTTCTATCTATTATCCTTGTCTCTTCATATCTCTTTCTATCTATCCTAGTCTCTTTATATCTATATATCTATCTTTTGTCTCTTTATGTCTCTATATCTATCCTAGAATCTTCATATCTCTCTTTCTATTTCCATCCTTGTCTCTTCATATCTCTCTTTCTATCTATTTCCATCCTTGTCTCTTCATATCTCTTTCTATTTATCCTGTGTCTCTTCATGTCTCTCTTTCTTTTCTAATCTCTTTATATCTCTCTCTCTTTCTATGTATACCAGTTGCCTTATACCTATCTATCTATCGCCTTCATTTCTATCTTAAAAGCATCAATACTTATTTTGACATTACAAGAAAAATATAATTATTTTACTATTTCAAGATGGTATAAGAGGTTCACAGAGTATGAACTCCAGTTCTTATAAAGCATTAGGTTACTTAAAGGAAAAGTACCCCAACGCGGAATACTTCAGTAGGACAACAACAAATGCGTTAGTTACATTTATACAACATTTATTTTAACATACATAGGGGAACAAAGTTCCCCAGGCTATACAATGTCACAAGTGTCCAAACATATGTAGCAGTGTAAGTGAGGCAAAATAGGTGGAAACCACTTACTGTATGTGGGGTCTGTACCATATGGTATGCACCATGTGTGTGCTGGAGAGAGGTGACCAGCATGTCCGTACTTGTCTAGTAGCTTTGGCAAAAAGAGGGTGATCTTCTTGTGTTCCTGCGTCACGTGACCAAAAAGGGACTCCTGACGCAGGTGATTACCCAAACCCTGTGACAAGGGAGACTACTTTATTTAGTCCCTTACAATGGCCTCTCTTCTTATTTATTCCAATAAAACATTCAACACATGATTTGTCTCATTAGTTTCTTTTTCTCTAGTTAGTAAAACTGTTAATGTTGTTAAAGGTTTATTAAAAACAACAAAAACAAAAACTTTATGCCAAGTGTCATTGGGGAGTGAATGAATCAATTCTTCATTTCTAAATTACTGAGACAAATTGATTAAATTGTTTTCTTTAAGAATCAATAATATTTTATTTGGCCATGTTTTTCTTTTCTTTTTTTTTTTTCTTTTTTGCAGTGTCCAGTTGTTGGGGAAATATTTTTGTTTTTTTCTATTGATATTTTTTATTGTTGTTTTTTTCTTATTGATATTTTTTTATTGTTGTTTTTCTTATTGATAAATGATAATGAGGTTTAAAACATTCATACTTATGAGGGGGAGGAATTATTTGTAGTTGGATTGATTTTTTTTTCTTTGCACTTTGTTATTGATCTCTTTGTGTCTCACATATATGAGAAGATTTAGATCCCCCCCTCTCTCTCTCTCTCTCTCTCTCTACCTATCTATCTATCTCTCTCTCTCTCTCTATATATATATATATATATATATATGTATATGTGTGTGTATGAGGAAATAACATATTAAGTAAAATCCAACAAAATATAATTAAAAGTTGAGGAATAAAAGTGGATAAAACACAAACAACTTTTATTTAATATTTTGCCTCAGTGCATTAACAAATTTTGAAATTATGATGAAACTTTGTTAATGCACCAAGGCAAAATATTAACTGAATGAAGTTGTTTGTGTTTTATCCGCTTTTATTCCTCAATCTTTAATCACATTTTGTTGGATTTTACCCAATGTGTTATTTCCTTATATATATATATATATATATATATATATAAAAGTAAGTCCACGGGGTGTGCTAAAGTTGGTATCAGCCAATCAGCAAGGGAGTCTATCCCTTTTTCACTAGCGCTAGACCAAGGAGATTGTTTTTGCATCTGAGGTGGAGCGCTACATCTACCATCAGCTCCTTACTTTACTGCAGAAATCCCTGTGCTACTCATATGCTGAGTTGGCGAGGGCCAATATCGAACTTGAAACCTTGTGGTTTCTAGCCGAACACTACCGACTTACCTTAGGTATGATAGAAATTGTCAAGACAGAATGTTTAACTCTTAATGTCCTATACCATTCTAACGCCTCAGACGACAGGGCGGAAAAAGCTGTTGAATGTATGTTTTTGTTAGTCAGCCAACACTGGTGTGTCCATGTGTAGGAGTCCATAGAACATCGCTTATGAGATGGTGAGGCTCCAGTTATGGAGATCTGGAGAGATTGGAGAAACTGAGTTAGCCCATGGAAGAGTATCTGTTCATGCATGTGCAGTAAGGTCCCTACACATTGGGTATGAAGTCACATTCATTTTCCTAATCTACCCCAAATGATAGCCTTTGTTTAAATGTAATATTAAACATATATAGAAGTCTTTGATTTAAGCAAAATAACAAGTAACTTTAAATGAAAAGGCCATTTTTAGCCATTTTTTGATAAATAGTTATAGGAATTGGACTCTGGAAATTCTCAACAGGATGTTAAGAGTTACATTCTAAATAGTTTTTATCAGCAGTTTTTGGTGAAACACAGGATTGTGCAATTGCAGGCTCTCCCCTATTCATCTGCTTAAAAAAAAAAAGAAATCCCATAATCCAATTAGGATCAAACTTGCTATTCAGTAGTCATGGATCTTCTAGACAAATTTGCTAACTATTACACCATGAAGGGATGCCCCATTACTTAGCTTGTTCACCACAGATAGGATGTGACACAAGGTTGCAAGCATAGAGCATCTAGTGAGGACCAAATTTGCTATTCTGTAGTAATGGATCTGCGGGATAAACTTGCTAACCATTAAATCATTATGGGATGCCTTTTTACTCAACCTGATCACTCTCTCTCTCTCTCTCTCTCTCTCTATATATATATATATATATATATATATATATATATATATATGAGGTGAATGTTAGTATTTGTATCCGTTTTAGGAGATCCTTATACTAGGTTTGGGCTGAGGAGTGAAGCATTAACGTACTTATTATGCTAATATTGTTAGCGTAATATGGTAGTTGAGGAATAAATATCTGAAGCCTCTAGTTTGTTTTGAGTTTTATTTATTTAACCGGGTAAATTTTCGGGACTACTACATCCCTTCGACTGACCGTGGCTCGTGGTGAGGTTATTACCTAGTATAAGTATCTCCTAAAACGGATACAAATACTAACATTCACCTCAAATATATATACCCACCAGAAGCATACGGAGACGCAAAATCCACATCATATATATATATATATATATATATATATATAGATAGACAGAGAGAAAGAGGGAGAGACATCTGATCAAAAGTGTTAAGATACAATGATTGAATTCTAGATACTTTTTTTATCAACGGTTTTTGGAGTGAAACACTGGATAGTGCAAGTGCAATACCCTTCATACTAACCTGGCTCTGTGGGATTTTTTTCTTGTTTCCTGAACAGATAATTCCTCTGAAACATAAGGATAAGGAAAACATTAAAAGAAATATGACAGTGCAACTTCACAGCATATCAGAAGAGGAGATTCAGAGGTGCCTCAACCAATAAAAATTTGCTGGATTCAATGTGTTAAATGCCAAAAGGCTTTTTTGAAGAAAATTAATGTTTTATTCATTGTTCATTTCTGCCTTAGTGAATACAACTTCAGTCTCAAATAGTTTTTAAGCACGCACAGGGGCATGCACAACAAATACAACTGTGTTGCCATTAGCCACACGAACAGCTTTTCTATGTCTCAAGTGCTTTGGACACTGTACGTTTGGGATAACCCTCGTATATATATATATATATATATATATATATATATATATATTGAAGAAATGGATACAACAGAAACCTACTCGAGTTTCATTGCTAGAAGCATCAGGGTTAAATCCACTGAATTAATCAAGTTACCGATTAATTGCAGCTCACACGTATGTTCATTGAATAATATTTATCGTTATTTATCGTTATCGTTATCTCTGTAACGATAAATCTTATTCAATGAACATACGTGTGATCAGCTGCAATTAATCGGTAACTCGATTAATTCAGTGGATTTAACCCTGATGATTCTAGCGATGAAACTCGAGTAGGTTTCTGTTGTATCCATTTCTTCAATAAATTTGCTCTACTTTGTATTGAGCACTTTGTATTTGTTTTATCACGGACTTAACCCCTGGATCCTGTGCACCTCCAACAATCGTGCCCACCAGTAAGCCACCCTTTATATATATATATATATATATATATATATATATACACTTTGCATTCTACAACCGAATAACTGTGCAAACTTCAAATTTGATGGTAGTGTCAATCAGGAGCCCCATCAGAAACAAATGACAATCCAAGTCCAGGCATGGCAACGAGTAGCGTGCAGGGGAATGTGTATGCGCATGCACCACATATACAAAAGTTTTGCCAATAGCCACACGAACAGTTTCCCTGCGTCTCCAGCAATTTGGAGACTGTACTTTTGGGATTACTCATATAAATTTTTTTTTTAATGTTGTACTTGTCTGATTAACCATAAGTAAGTCTATTCTCGACAAGATCTGTCCTTTTTACCACCACCGACAAAAAAAAACAACAACAACTGCAAAGAGCACCTTGTAAATTCCAAGTTTGATGAATGAGTAAAACATCTGTTGCTACGATAGAATCCACTGTTTATACCATAATTTCTACTTTGCAGGAATAAATCCCCCCCAACCTAAACATCCCTGTTTCTCATGTTATGTTCTTTTATGTGTTTTTTGTTTTGTTTTATGATGCTCAATTGCTGCATTGTGCTCCTTAACCCCCCCCCCACGTCATCCTTTGTGGCAATTCGCCCCTTCCAAACTGCCCATCAGTCTCTCTCTCTCTCTCTTTCTTAAAGTTTTATGACCAGAGAATGAGTGTAAGCAGAGGGCTTCTTTCAATGATGATTTAATCAGTGGCAAGTCAGTTGTGAAAAATGATTGTCCAATGCCAGGTAATGGTCAGTAGATGACGGGACTGGACGGCGAGAGGGGAAAGAAAAGAGGAGGAGAGGTGGAAAGAAAAGCTGCCCTTGAGTTCTGTTAAAAAAAAAAAAAAAAAAAAAAAAAAAAAGAGAGAGAGACCCTCCCCTCCGAAAAAATGCCCCCCCCCCCGAAAAAAAACAGAACTTATTAGGTTATTCATATCTCACTTCGCAGGGGATTGAGTCCAGCCAAGCATGCCCCTTTTTAGTTTTACGCTTCAAGAGACAACAACTTCCGTTTGGGGAATAATGTTACAATTTATTTATTGTTCTTTTGCTGGCTTGCTTGCTCTTCTGCTCTGTGAATTGCCATGATTTCTCATCTCTTGGTTCTTTTAGAACTTTTCTATTTGATCTGGAATGTCATGTCTGGCTTTCGTTCTCCTACACCCCCCCCCCATGCTCCACAAAAATGGCTCTACTGTGGCCAGCTGTCAGCATGGACATTAAGTCAAGCAACAGAACGACTCAGTTTCCTTGTTTATGGCTCACACAAGTCAGACGCCTTGCTAAATCAATGCCGGCTCTTTTTTTTTTTTTTTCTATATTTTTTTCTTTTTTAAAACCATCTCTGGAATTCTTGACCATACTTCAGAATATACTCGCTTCCAAATTTGGATGTACTAATTCTGAATGTTAGATTTATATGAGTCTGATTTTTGCAAAATTTGCAAGTTCTATATTGCTTCAAAATTGAAGTGTTCAGTTTAAAAAAAAAAAAAAAAAAAGAATTCACCAAAAATACTTTTTTTTTTTTTTTTTAATTTTTTACTTTGTCTGCAGTTAAAGGTTTATATAAAAGGCCTTTAAAAGTTTGAGAGATAAACTAATAGAAAAAAAAGTAAACTTAAACAATGTATATATTAATATTTGTGTTCCCTAAATGTATGTCCGTTATCATCTTGCAACACCCTCTGGTCATTTATACATTAATACTTGTATTCCTTATTTGTACGACCATTATTATCTT
Source organism: Doryteuthis pealeii (assembly GCA_023376005.1). Taxonomy (NCBI): domain Eukaryota; kingdom Metazoa; phylum Mollusca; class Cephalopoda; order Myopsida; family Loliginidae; genus Doryteuthis; species Doryteuthis pealeii. Next base: position 69,469,065 of record CM042153.1, read on the forward strand.
GCAACAACCCTCTGGTTAAAAATGAGACCGTCCGAATTATCCAAGATCAAATGTAAAAATGTAAATCCTGATTATCTGGCGTTGCTTATCCGCCGAATTCTTATTTCTTATGAGTGTCGTCACCTCAGCTAAATAATGGACCATTCCGTTTTTATTATATAGAAAGAAAGGAAAGAAAAAGATCATGCTATACAGAAAAATATAATAAAAAGAAAGAAAGAGAGTGGAATAAATATAGATAGGGGGTTGAGTATCCGGAAACAATAACGGTAATCTCTTTCAATCAAGCATAATGAAAAGATAAATAGAAGGAAAGAAAGAAAAAAAGAGTGAGAGTTAAATCAAAATTATTATACTTTTTACATATTGAACTATTTTTCAATACCTCTTTAGTAAATATATCAAACGTTGTAATAATTAAATTATCATATTGTGGTATATCCACAGGTCCTGCTAGTAATATGATAATAGTTATCTTTCTTAAGAAATTATAATGGTATATAATAATAGTTGGGAAAATAATAATAATAATAGTAGTCATCATCATGTCGCGCCAGATGTGTGGATATCCATGACAATCTCTCGCCAACCCTCTCTATCACTCATTGACCTCGGTAGGTCCTCCGCACAGCATGCTGCATCCACACATAGTTGGTCTATGTAGGTCTTTGCTGGGCGGTCCGCATTAGTATGTCCATGTACCAGTTTCCACAGAAGGACGTCGCTCATTAGCTCATCCTTACTTCTCCAACATTGTCCTGCATGTCTTGTTCGCCTTACTCGGATGGTTTGTGTAACAGGGAGCATGTGGCCGTATAGCTACTTTCTTGTGAGATGCTGCTTCCACGATTTGTTCAAGATCACACGCAGCATCCTTGTGCAGCTCCCATCCAGTCTATTTTCCAGGCGCCTCGTCAGGATCCAAGTGGTGCAGCCATACAGCAGCACCGACACCACCACGGCCTGGAAGAATTGTCGCTTTAACTTGTTGGAGAGATCTGACTTCTCTTGAGAAATTATGATAATCAGGATGAACCGAAATACTGACTGTCATTATTACTAGCAAAAATATGTGTCCTCCAGGCACAGGTATTTACGTTTTGATATAATTAAATATTAGGGTGAATTAGAAAGACTACTGAAATTATAATAAGAACACAAAAAAGATTACACTTATTTTTACTTAATTCTAATTGATATTGATTTCAATATAAAATTATACATGGGATAACTTTTAATATGTTTGAGAATAAAACAATATTAGAAATCCATAACACCAAGTAATTATTTTTTAACACGGTTTTATTAAAACCAATATGCAAATTATTCACACCATATACTATGTAAACATTTATTTCTTAATGGTATATAAGACACATTGCAGGATTTTAAACATATTAGTAATATGGAGTGTTTTGAGATATATCTATATCAACTAAACGTTAACAGCGACATTGTTTATAGATAAGATGATATTTATGATTAAATAATGATTATTTACTAAACATTGAGAATGTAACGTAAATAACAAAGGGAATTGTGACGTTGGTGATGACGTAGTTTCGGTTACAGACACACACACACACACACAATCTCCATTATAATAACATTGTTATTTTGTAAATTCAATTGAAAATTGCTATATTCTCTAAGTTAGTATTTTATCAGTTTTGATCTAGCAGAAATTTTGCTATGATGTGCTTCTTTTTGTAGTGTTGTGGTAACATAGACATAACATAAAATTGGATTATTATAGTATAGATACCCATTTCATTGATTGTATGTCAAAGGTTTGTTTTGTTTCAAGATCTGTCTAAGGTTAGTCTTGTTTATCTCTTTATTTCTCTGAGGCTGATTTTGTTTTTCTGGCTGACGTTGGTTTTATTGGTCTCTCTGTCTGAGACTAATCTTGTTTCTCTCTCTCTCTCTCTCTCTCTCTCTTCTCTCTCTCTCTCTCTCTCTCTCTCTCTCTCTGATTTTGTTTATATTTCTCTCTTACTTCTTTTTCTGAGGATGGTTTTATTTGTCTACCTATCTGTCTGCCTGCCTGTTTACAGCCTGTTTCGTTTATTTCTCTTCCTTGTCTATTTGAGGATGGTTTTGTCTTTCTGATAATAATCTTACTTCTATCTCTTTCTTTCTCTCTTGCTGGTCCTCTCTCTTTCTCTCTCTGTCTCTCTCTCTTTGAGGATGGTTTTATTTGTCTACCTATCTGTCTGCCTGTTTACAGCCTGTTTCGTTTATTTCTCTTCCTTGTCTATTTGAGGATGGTTGTCTTTCTGATAATAATCTTACTTCTATCTCTTTCTTTCTCTCTTGCTGGTCTTCTCTCTCTCTCTCTCTCTCTCTCTCTCTCTCTCTCTCTCTCTCTCTCTCTCTCTCTCTCTCTCTCTCTCTCTCTCTGAGGATGGTTTTATTTGTCTACCTACCTACCTACCTTTGTTTATTTCTCTCCTTGTCTATTTGAAGAGATTAATATTCCCCCTCTCTCTCTTTCTCTCTCACGAACTGGTTTTATTTGTCTGTCTAAACTTGGCTATGTTTCTCACTCTCTCATTTTATCTTTTAGAAATTCATGTTATTTGTCTACATGTCTATCTATTCGTCTTATTTTATTTACTTCTTTCACTGTCTGTCAGAAGCAGATTTTGTCTAAGATTCCCTGTTTGTCTGTCTCTTAAGTGTATCTTTTTTAGGCTGGTTTTGTCTAACTGTCTGTATAAGACCAATTTTATTTACCTTTCTTGCAATTTGACTGAGACTGAATTGAGTCTGTCTAAGACCGATCATATCTCTCTCTCTCTCTCTCTCTCTCTCTCTCTCTCTCTCTCTCTCTCATCTCTTTTGTCTCAGTTTCAGGTTAATCTTCTCTCTCTCTCTCTCTCTCTCTCTCTCTCTCTATATATATATATATATATATATATATAATGGCTGTCAACTCGTGTTCGAGTAAGACCATTTCCTGTTTTTTTTTTGTTTTGTTTTTATCATCATAGTTGGGTGCCAGCAACATTTGGCACTCTAGCCTTGTGTTTTCTCAGATGACTCAACAGGCCAGCCCTGGATAGACATACTCTTCCACATAAACTACATGTTGGAACTTCTCCACTTTGAATGTTGCTGGGCTGAAAATTGTCCTTTCTAATCGCCCGTTTCAATTTTTGGTGTTTAATTCGGTTGGACTCAAACTCTTCCACATATATATATATATAGATAGATTATACATATATCATCTTTTTCTTTCTCTCTCTCTCTCTCTCTCTCTCTCTCTCTCTCTCTCTCTCTCTCTCTCTTCTCTCTCTCTCTCTCTCTCTCTCTCTCTCTCTCTCTCATGCCAGTCTTGTTTATCTCCTCTAAGACTTATCTTTCTTTCTTTCTTTGTTTTTCTAAAACTAGTTTTATTTATCAGTCTAAGTTTGGTCTAGTTTATCTGTCTGTCTATCTCTCTCTCATTCCTCTCTCCCATCTTACTCAGGGGTTAACTTCACCAGCATGGATTGGTCACTTTATGCTTAATTTAAATTCTTGTTGAACACCAACAACAATTATTGTCCGTCAAGAAAGAAGTTTCAAAACTTGATTGTGTTATCAGATTTTTTCTTCTTCTGGGGAAAAAAAAACAAAAAGAAAAAAAAAGGAAAAAAAAAGTGCGTGTGTAGGGGGTGCATTGGCATAACAAGTTTTAAGTAAAGTTTCATTGCATGGCGTCTTTAATTTATTGATGTCCTCTAAAAGTTGAAACCACCTGAAACGTCAAACATAAAGAACGATCTTTTAGACAGCAGTTTTCTCAAGATGAATCAAGACTATTTACATAAGCCAAAATGCAAGTAAACGTGACTTTATTAAGTAGTAAATTCTCAAAGTTTCAGGCCGACCCTTGTGACATTTATGGCTTGTCCTATCTGAACTAATTATCTCATCCATCTTATCCATAAAATATCGACTGGGGGCGGGGGGTACAGACTGTGCGTGGAGGGGTGGGTGTTCTTAATTAGTGCACGACAATAAAGGAAGGGGAGACACTGAAACGGTGACCAGGGAGGGGTGAGTGAGTGAGAGGAAAGGGCCGTGAGCAGGAGTCTATGTTTGTGCAGAGTTGACATACACGAATAAACATTCTTCGAGGAAATGCACTTGAAATAGGTATCTCCACAGTCACCGTCACTCTCCGTAAAAGTATGTGGGTACACATAGAATGAAATGCACTCCCTGCCTCTCGTATTATCACTAGTTGATTATCCAGCATTGGCAGGGACAATTATAACCATGAAATCCACTTTTAACATTCCAAATAAAAATGAAAGGTTCCCGGAATGTATATTTCGTGTTGGACGTAATATAACGTTATATAACGGTATGGTAAATAAATGGCTAGTTGGTGTATTACAGTGAGTAGAGATTGTGATAATTATGGAATTGTATTGTACATAATGATGTGCAATAATAAGGGTACTTGTGTGTATATGTAGTAGAGGGAAAAGTACTTACGGTTTAACGGATCTATTGGGGTATTTACTATTGTGGTTTGGTTAATTTTATTTAAATAGATGATTTGGATGGTGAAGGTATATGTTGGTTATGTATATGGATCGAAGTGTGATAGTAAGTGTTTATTTTCATGTCGGCATTTAGATAACATTTCTTATTTTTTGTTTAGTAGGGTGTGTTGTGATGGATGAGTGATAATTGAGTTTTTCGTGGAGGCAAAGGAGGCATATTTTTGATGTTTTGCTATAGGCGTATCCTGCATGTATATATTTATCCAACCCTTCCACTGCCTTTTCAATATTTAATTGCGTGACCACTTAAGCAACAGCAGTTACTTTGTTTATAAAAATAACTTGAATCGGTATTAAATGACCTGAAAAGGGCTTTTAGATATACCCAATCGTTCGTCTGCTTTTCCTGTTAAAATCTAATTAGAATTAATTAAATCGATTAAGGTCAAATTTTTGTCGAAGTCGAAAAGTAGTAACATAATGAGCATCAGTAAAAAAAAAAAGCAAAATAATATTCAAATATTTATAAACTTTCTGATTTAATTAAATATTTCTGCTATGATAAATTAGTATATAAAATTCATTTAAAATATGAATATCATGATGTTAAGTTTAAAATGTCATTCTAAAAACATATTTATTCAATGACTGCTTTACTTTATTATCGAATTCTAATAGTTTTTTGTCGAAAACTTCGCGCCCCCCTTTTAAACAGAACAAATATCGGCGTATATATTTTTTTCTTTCATAAGATGATTGCCAATTAAATAGTTATCGAAAAGAGTAAAAAAAAAGAAGATTTCCCAAAAAAAAAAAGTTTTTTTTTTGTTTTTATTTTCATTTCAGTTTCCGATTTTCGGTACTTATTTTCTACCAGGCTATTACCCCTAAAAATTGTTTTCTTCTATTCACACCTTTGGCCTTTTGTCTTTTTATTTATACTGTAATTAATTTCGAAAGTATATAACCCCACCGATATTTTGCGTCCCCAAAATAAGGGGGATCAAAGTTAAGTAACCTAAAAAAAAAATCAGTAAGCTTTGAAATAAAATAACTGATGCATTATAAAATTCATTTATTGATACATCAACACTGAAAATTTCATTAAAATCGGATAATTCCCTGATTTTTTGGTAATTTGTTTTCAAATGTGAGGAGGGGGATTTGTGGCTTCAAGTTTTAAACACGTAGAATTTTGATAAAGTACCCCAATGACCGTTGGGAAACTTTCCCCCTTTTCCAAGATTACACCCACCTGACAATTGGAATGGAATTTTGGATAAATTATTCTAACCATATTTTTTTTCTCAAAGTTATATAAGCCGTTCGGTGGGGATTGGCTTTAATTGTTTTGCTCGGCCTTTTTTTGCGTGCACTTTATTATATATATATATATATATATATATATATATATATATATTGTGGTTTAACGATGGTTAGCCCCAACTCACCTTTATACTTACCCACATATATTCTGTTTTCTTACCTGAACAATTCATTGAACCTTATTAATCGTATAATCAACCATGTCTCCGCTACCTTATAATGATTTTGGCTTTTCCTTCCTGACTAAAACACCTGTTCACCCAGGACGTTAAAGAAAGAAATTTTAAAATAGCATATATGAATAAGGAAAAATACATACAAAAGAAAACAAAACAAACAATAAAAAAAAACTAGAAAAAGTTATAACTTTTAAAGTTTTCAAGAAATATTTTTCCGTCGCTTCCAAGAAGAAGAATTTGGAGAAGGGGTAGGAAGAAGAAAAGAAAAAAAAGAATAGAAGATGATGACAAATAAAAATAGAAGAAGACGGAAAATAAAAATAGAAGAAGAAGAAGAAGAAGAAGAAGAAGTAAAGAAGAAGAAGAAGAAGAAGGAATAAAATAGAAGAAGAAGAAGAAGAAGGAAAATAAAAATAGAAGAAGAAGAAGGAAATAAAAATAGAAGAAGAAGAAGAAATAAAAATAGAAGAATAAAAGAAGAAGAAAATAAAGAAGAAGAAGAAGAAGAAGAAAAAAAAATAAAAATAGAAGAAGAAGAAGAAGAAAATAAAAATAGAAGAAGAAGAAGAAGAAGAAAAAAAATAGAAGAAGAAGAAGGGAAATAAAAATAGAAGAAGAAAGAAGAAGAAGAAGGAAAATAAAAATAGAAGAAGAAGGAAGAAGAAGAAGGAAAATAAAAGAAGAAGAAGAAAAAAAAATAAGAAATAAAAAAGAGAAGGAAAAATAAGAATATGAGAAGAAAAATAGAAATAAAAGAAGAAGAAGAAGAAGAAGTGTCTGTCTTTCCTTCTCACGTGTCCATTTTCTCTTATTCCCTCTTTCTCTTTCTGTTCTTTCACTCTGTAATTTATATATGCGTGTCTGTCTCTGCCTCTCTCTCATTTTTTTCTCTCGTTCATACTCTTTCTCGTTCGATTTCTCTCTTTTATTGATTACTCTTTTTCTTTTTATCGCCCTTTTAAAGAAGAAAAAGAAGAATTGTATCTGTCTTTCATTCGTTCGTGATCATTCGCTCTCTCTCTCTCTCTCTCTCTCTCTCTCTCTCTCTCTCTCTCTCTCTCACACACACACATTCATTTATCTCCCTCTTTTTCTCAGTAATTAACATGTCCCTCTCTGTCTATTTCTCTTTTTTTCTCTCTCTCTTCTTTCCTTTATTGACTACTCCTTTTCTTTTTCTCTCCCCTCTCTATTCTATCATTTCACTCTTAATACTCCTTCACTTTCTCTCGGTTGTTTCCTCTTTCTCTCTCGATTATTTTCTTTCTTTCTTTCTCAATCTTATTTTTTTTGTCCTTTTCTCTTTCTGTTTGTCTGTCATTTTATCTCTTCCTTTTCATTCTTTCCGCCAATCCCCAAACTCTCTCTCTCTCTCTCTCTCTCTCTCTCTCCTCACTCGTCTCTCTCTCCTATATATATATATATATATATATATATATATATACATTTTCGATCATTGTCTATCTTTATACGAACTCCATTCGCGCTATTACATTCACTTTCAGACTAATACCCTTGGGAAAGGTATGAATCCCCTCACCCTCCTATCTCGGCTATGGATTAAATAGCACTTGTACCGTTCTTTTACAAGGATAGCTTTGGCATTAAATAACCCGTGAACATTTGATATTCCATTAAACAAAGAAACAGACCGACTGGTTCGAATTGTTATTTCTTTCTCTTTGTTATTCCTTTGTTGTACATACATCCTATTAGAAAATAACACTTCTATTCAACAAGTTCTGACGATAATACAAATAATTGTCGAAAAATTACCTAAATTATCCCACATCTCCTTAATCAAATTTTAATTTCCCCACAAACATGTTTTTTTTTTTTTAGTTAACTTTCTTTTTACAAGTCTGATATCTTTGTATGTATCCACCAACAATTCTTACTTTACCCTTTTATTAATTTTTTTTTTCTTCAGTTTTTTCTCTCATCAGAAAACGCTTTTTTTAATGCAAATAATATAAAAGATCTATTCTAGAAAGTCAACATAAATGACCTTCTATCCTTTTTGAGAGAAGCAAAATTATACAACAAAAAAAATAAACACAAACCGGTTAAAACCTATTTAACGGACATAAATTCCACCATCGTATGGCACCCCGCCGAAAGAAAGAAAAATCAAGGAATTAACCGAATTTAATGAAATTTTCAGTGTTGGTACATTAATGAATAAAAGATAGAATACACAGTTATTTTATTTTAAAACTTTTACATTTTTTCAGGTCAATTAACTTTGAACCACGTATGTTTGTGTATCTGTGTTACGCCTCAAAGATATGTGGTTCAAAGTTAACTGACCAGAAAAAATGTAAGAGTTTTCAAATAAAATAACTGGTGCATTATATTGTTTATTCATTTATATATCAACACTGAAAATTTCATTAAATTCGGTTAATTCCTCAATTTTAAGTATGTTTTTTCTTTCGGCGGGGTGACATACGACGGTGGAATTTATGTCCATTAAGTAGAATTCAACCCACAAACCTTATCAATGCAAAAGTAACCTTAACACAATGCCTGACGATGCTAACATATCTTTTAACTCGTTAATTACAGAAGTGTAAATATACAACATATATTGCTTCCTAACCTCTAGACATGAAATAACCCCAGACAGGTTAATATGCCGTTAAAATCAACCAACCACAACCAACTAACCAACTATCTAACTTTTCTTCTATCTGATTTTCACTGATATTTCGCCTTTCTTTAAGGGCCGGGCTAATTCAGTCGGTAGAGCGTTCGGCTAGAAACCACAAGGTTCCATGTTCGATACCGACCCTCGCCAACTCAGCATATGAGTAGCACAGGGATCTGTGCGGTAAAGTAAGGAGCTGATGGTAGGTGTGGCTCACCACCTCAGACGCAAAACAATCTCCTTGGTCTAGCGCTAGTGAAAAGGGAATAGACTCCCTCGCTGATTGGCTGATACCGACTTTAGGCCACCCCGACGACTTTACTTTTACTCCCTCTACTTTTTTTTTCTCTGCGTTTCCTGATGCCCTGCATTCATAGCTTCATATTTCTTATTTCTGCTTCATTTTCAATTCTTCATTTCACAAAGGAATAGTCGTTCAAGCAACGGAGCTAAGTATCCAATACTTGATTTTGACAACTGCAGTGATGATCTAGGGAAACAACTAAAGTCGTCTAAATCCTACCTTGTAACCTATCCTGTGTAATCCATTTCTAAGAAACTATTGAAATGTATTTGCAGTTAGCTTGAAATGGTGGGGAAAGAAAAAAAAACACAGGGACGCATGGATAGGATCATACTGCGTCTCCCAGATTTTTGTGTATCAAGGACGCAGGACGCGTATCTGTCAGCATCTTTGAAACTATCTACAATTTTGGTGTTTTTTATAACGAATGTGTCATCGATACCAAATATTGTATTCAAGTAACACCTCTTTCAATGATGATACTTGATATAGTACGCACTCTGTCGGCGGGGCTTTGAATACGTTGACTGCAGAGATGTAAAACAACGCACATAAGGGGTGTCCTGAGTAGGACACTAAACTGCATCTGATGGTGGAGGCTTGATCTCTGGAACTCTGGGGAGGGAGTATAGAGTACACCTTTATTGGCATTACTCCCAAGTCCACCCTGTCCCTTTGTACATGTTAGGGTCATGTCTATGGGTTGGCATTGCCCCTTCTAGCTGGGAAAATTTGGCTCAGGACCGCCCTCGGTGGCGGCAGGCTCTCTGTAGAGGACTGTCCATGTCCGAAGTCACTCTAGCGCAACACCATGAAGCTTAGGAGGTCCAGAAGAAAACAGCGTCAACAAAGCAGCGGCACATCAACATCTTCAGGGACAGCCTTCACATGCAACATCTGCGGTCGAGAATGTTTTTCGAACATTGGACTTTACTCTGAGAGGAGGCGCTGTAACTTCAGGGACACACAAACTATATTATAGTCTTCCGAGAATGAAATGCCAATAATATGGGTCAAATAAAGGGCTGGGTTAGTCGGTAGAGCGTTCGGCTAGAAACCACAGGGTTCCTAGTTCGATACCGGTCTTCGCCAACTCAGCGTATGAGTAGCACATGGATCTGTGCGGTAAAGTAAGGAGCTGATGGTAGGTGTGGCGCGCCACCTCAGACGCCAAAACAATCTCCTTGGTCTAGCGCTATTGAAAAGGGGATAGACTCCCTCGTTGACTGGCTGATACCGACTTTAGGCCGCCATGACGACTTTACTTACTACTTAGATCTGTTTCAAAATTATTTGCATTCGTTTGGACCATGTGCAACCCCCCCCCACACACACAAAAACCTATTAAGAAACAACTATCAAGAGAATGTAAATATGAACGTACAACGAACGCGATTCTCTATCCTCTAGCCATAAAATAACCCTAGACCAGTTGACATGCCGTCAAAATAGATAAATCAGTCATTAATATAGTACGATAATGTCTACATATACGTGATGATTTTTTTTTTAAGATGGCAAAATGTTCAATTATATATATTACCCCTCCACACGAGCAGGATGCGACACAAGGTCAATTTCTTAAGCGGAGTTTAACAGGTTTGGATTCAGAGTTTTCCTTCTCCTAGACTGGTTACCTAGCCACGGTTAAAGCCCAGCCCGCCCTACTATTTATCCATAGCTGGAGGGAGAATTGGATTCATACCTTTCCCAAGGGTATTAGCACAATGTGAAATGCCAACGGCTTCATCCAAGAATTGAACTCTCGTTGACGAGTCCATTGCCTACGACTCTAACCATTAGACCACGCGCCTCCATAAAAAAAGTTCAATATAACATCGTTCAACATTTGGAGGTCTTAGACTAATTACGGACCGGTTTAGCAATCGTAGAGCGTCTGCCTAGGAACCACAAGGTTCCTAGTTCGATACTGACACTCGCCAAAGCGTATGAGTAGCACAGGGATATGTGCAGTAAAGTTAGGAGATGATGGTAGGTGTGGTGCTCTACCTCAGACGCTAAAATGATCTCCTTGGTCTAGCGCTAATGAAAAGGGGATAGACTCTCTTGCTATATGGCTGATACCGATATTAAGCCGTCCCGCTGACGTTACTTTTTTAGACTAATTGTGGAGAGTAGTTTTTTACCCATCACCAAGAGATGTCAAGGAGGGGTCCCATTGGATTGGATATTGCTTTATTCTCTAAGAGCATTATTAAAGTGTATTGCTCTAATAAAAATCTCGCTATGATGTGCCGTTTTTGCAACGTTATGGTTACGTCTACATAAGAATAAGGAGGATTTTTAGTAATATTTAGATAGATTTTCTTTTTACATTGCTCTTGTATAAAGACTGTATTATTAAAATTAATAATATAATTTTACTTTAAAAAATAACAGTATTGTTTTGTTGTTTTTTTTCTTTTCTCCTGATCCTGAATTTCTGTATATTGTTTACTGGAATAATTATTGGGATTCTCTCTCTCTCTCTCATCTCTCTCTCTCTCTCTCTCTCTCTCTCTCTCTCTCCTCCCTCTCTCTCTCAGTCCATGGGAAATCAAAAAGTAATATACGTTTAATTGTATTATTGTTTTAAACAAACTAATTCTTTTGTGCTTTAACAAATGAACTAAATTTGTTAAATTTATTTCAATAGCATTATTTATTGGACAAAAGGACTGCTTTTCAACTCTTACAAATGGCGTAATGTTTATTTCAATTTCAAATCTTCTATTTTCAGTTTATAAACACCATTTATCGTAAAATATTGTCTCAACTCGAATATATATATATATATATATATATATATATATATATATATATATTACTGCTCTCATGGTGGATTGAGCTCTCTGGGAGGAAAAATTTGCTGGGGGCGGTGAATTACGCTAAAATTGCAAGAGACTCTTTAAACCGGATAGAGCGGTCTAGCAGACTTTATGTATCTTTATGTATGTATATACTTATATAAATTAAAATCCGCTTCCTTAAAATGGGTTGTGTTGATTACCCGGTTAGTAGAGATTCTGACTGATGATAAATCGGTCGAGTTTTGATCCCAGTTTGAGGCAGCTTGCAATGTCTAGCTGCACTGAAGAACTGTGATGCAGCGAAACAGTACTATAAGTGGATGACTATATATATATATATATATATATATAGGAGGAAAAAAATGAGTAAAGAAAAGAAATGTAGATGGATAAAAATGAATTTTATCGATATCACTTACACGTGTTTCGGTCTGTTTATAAAAATGTATACGGATTTACGTTATTATTATTATTAAAATAATCAGATGGAGTTGAAATGATGATGATAATAATAATAGGAAAAATGCATAAAATGTTCCGTACACAGATATATATATATATATATATATATATATATATATATATATATATATATATATCTTTACAGATCACAGCCGTCCGTTACAATCCTATAATCCCGCACCAGGACCTTTCCTCTCATGATCCCTCAAATGACTCATTAAACCCTTGTAGATCCAAAAAGTTTGATGCAAATATGACATAGGAAGGACGTCTTTCCCATTGTATCAGGTGGATCAGATGATAAAATTTTATGCTTATGCACCACCAGAAGCTGACTTACAGACTTTGTTACAGATTGCACAAGACACGTTTTTGGTTCCTGGAGTGGGCATGAATTGTCCCTGGTGAAACACACACACACACACACACACACACACACACACATATATATATATATATAATATCATATATATCGTTGGGACTGAGGGCTGTGACGACCAAGGGGTGTATACATGTATTCGTCTTGATGTCAGTATAGTGGTACTTTTACTTACGAGTTCCCCGACTTATGTGTTTACTTGGTTGACTTTTTGCTAAAATTTGAGGTACGAGCGAGTTTTATGTTAATAAATTCACTAAAAACACTTAACTTTCCAAATTTATTACGCCAAAGAAAAATATTATCTACAAAAAAAAACAACATTAAAACATATTACAGCACATAATTCAATGCATTCTATTTTATTATGTTTTTTTAAAATACAATATAGTGCTATTTTTCTTATTAAAAAAAACAAAATTTAGGGTGTTTATGTGCGTGTGTGTGTGTGGAGGCGGGGCTGGGACGGATTTATGGCATTTCAGTTTATTTGAATGGGGAAAATTGATTTGATATAGAAGGCAATTGAGTTGCAAGCGGAACGAATTAAACACGTAAGTTAAGGTACCACTATATCTTATTATAATGGGGATTCGGTGTCTGTCTGTAACCGAAAGTCCTTCATTGCCTACGTCACAATACCCACAGAAATAGCGTAAGTTTAACAATGAGTATTTAATTTATAGTCGATATCATTAATACATAAATTAAATCTTATTTATTAACGATGTTCTAATGAAAATCAGAGTTAGATTTGCCTAAAAACTGACCATGTTATTCGTGTGTTTAAAATCCTGCAATGTGTTTCATATATCTCTAAGAAATAAAGGTTTACATAATATTAAATATATGTTGTGGTTAATGTGCATATTGGTTTTAACAAAACCGGGTTTAATAAATAATTACTTGATGTTACTTGATCTCTAATATTATTATTTTTATTCTCCAACGTATTAAAATCAATCAATCAATGAATATGAATATTATATAGAAACCAATTCCAATATATAATAAAGATAAATGTAATCTTTTTATATGAGTTCTTATTTAGTTTCGTTAGTCTTTCTAATTTAATATATTTCCTTACATTGAAACTTGAGTACTTACACTCAGAGAGCGCATATTCTTGCTAGTATGAATAACACCGAAATGTTGACGATGTATATGTTAATCTCTTACCGACCAATCTGCAGTATATGTTCTTTAGGTACCACCAATTTTCCCCATTAAATTTAACCCCCTATATTTAACACAATAAAAAGTTAAGATTATCTTGAAAGGTTTTGTCCATTCGAAAGAAGAAACATTAAAAAAAACTGATGATTTAAAAAATATTTTTTCAGCTTACGGAAATAATGAAAATTATAAACGAAAAACAATGTTTACATTTTTGCACCGTTAAATCAATTGAAATTTAACGTAGCCAAAAACAAGTTATGACTAGAGGGTTTTTAAAAAATTCTATGAAAAATCAACTAATGGTCCGAATTTTACGAAAATTTCCATAATTACTTAACTTTTGATGAACATATGTCTGAAATATTTTTTTTTCTAAAATATATTTGAGGAAATATATTTTTTTACGATGTCTATTTGATTTTATGAAATAAGAAAAAATGAACCGACAAAAAACGATTTTTTTTCTATAAAGATAAGAGTTTGAATAATTATATCAGAATATTTTTATAAGTTTCTATGCCCGAGTTGTTTTTTTAGTAAAAGAACCATGAATACAGAATTCTGCTAAAAAATATTATTAAAGAAACTGACCCTGTTGTAAAAAAGAGGGACTGTTTTACTTATTTTTCAAGATAACGGTGCGTAATTTTTCCCCAATCGGATAATTTGATCTTTGAATTAACTGTTTTTCTTTGTAACAACTCTTTATGTTTGTTATTTCTTTTTTGCAACATTTAGAAAATATTTACGTTTCTTCTTTCAATATGGCCTAAACTGATCACATGACGTATTTTAGTGGTACCTAATGTTCTTTGACGTATTGGTGAAAGATACGAGGCATAATGTCTGCTCAGCATGTGACTTTAATGAACCTGCCATTGTATTAGTCATAATTTGAAATATCATGTTTATACTGTTCTGATGTATAAATGATGCAGAATATAGTTTCCGGCTTTGCACGCCTGGTCGTGGGGTGCATTTGACCACCCACCTACCCAGTAGGTAAGGAGTTCATATATATATATATATATATATATATATATATATTACCAGCCCCTCCGCACGAGCAGGGTGTGACACAAGGTCAATTTCTCAAGCGGAGTTTAACAGGTTTGAATTCAGAGTTTTCCTTCTCGTAGACTGGTTACATAGCCAAGGTTAAAGAGCCCAGTTCGCCCTACTATTTACCCATAGCTGGAGGGAGAGTAGTTGGATGCATACATTTCCCAATGGTATTAGCGCTATGTGAAATGCAAACAGTCTCGTCCAGGATTTGAACTCAGGTCGACATGTTCATTTTACACGACTCTAACCATTACACCCCCCCCCCAGTTCATATAGTACGACAACTGCCTAACTACCAAGTAATATACATCGTTTTATCGGACAAAAATGATACCAAAAATGATATCGCATAAACGTTCGTTCAGTAATGATACTTGGTATTGTGTGCATGTGATAGTAGTTTGATACGTTGTTGGGTCGAACTGCAATGATACCAAAACGTCATTGATAATAAATATCAAATAGGATGATATTAGATGAAACGTCAAAGCTAATAGTTAATGTGCAATGAAAAGGTGCCTTTGGGGTAATGGTTATCGTCGTCGAAATTGAATCGGTGACCCGAGTTCAAATCCTAGACGAAGTTGTTTGTGTTTCTCTTCGCGCTAATCCCCTTGGTAAGGGCATGAATCCATATTTTCTCTTACTAGCTATGGGTAAATAGTAGGGCAGACTTGGTTGTTTAGCCTTTGTTTGGCAAACAGTCCTCCTAGTGAATCTGAAAAAAAAAAGCTTTAAAATATCAACTGTTTGAAATCGCTTCTCAGTATGCCATCCCAACTGTTAAACCGCGCTTAAAAATGACTTTGTGTCACATCCTGCTCGTGCGGAGGGTTAGTAAATACATACCCCTAACCATGACCTTCAGGGCATAGTGTGCATGGTGTTTTGTTTTTTTTTTTGTTTTTTTAGGATACAATTTTGTATCGGGTAACGTGCGTATCATGTGACAGAAATTAAGGTTTATTCTTTTTATCCTTTTGAATTGTAATTCTATCGTTCAATGTCCATGAATTTATTACCTTAACCTATAGACCTGCCTTAACCTTTGACCCTTGGGGTATAATGTGCAGGGTGAATTTTAAGACAACATTTTTAAGTCTAATTCTATCGTTATATTTTGTTTGGTTTCTTTAAAACAGTGCTTCTTAAACTTTTGGAAGTTGCAAACCGGTTGACATTTTTTTTCTTTTTTTTTTTTTTTTTTTTGATCAATCGGTGTAAAGAATTTGTTAAACGTCGAATAAAAAGTATTTATGCAGGCATGTTAAAAATTAGCTTTATTTAATACAGAAATATCTCCTCAATATAAACTAAACCCCAGTGTACAGTAAATGGGAACAACGAGACTGCTTCTTATTCATCAATTTGTCAAGTCTTGGCTCGATAGAAGAGAGTGCTACAAACAATGGTTCTCGAATATCCAAATTGTTCCTGTACTTCGTTTTTATCACACTCATTGTTGAAAAAGCAGCCTCGCATAGATATGTTGATGGAAATGGGAAAATCATATTGAGAGCGATTTCAGTCAGTTTATATTTTTTAGAAATATATTTCCACTTTTAATTCATATGTACGGTTTCCGTACTTCAAAACCTACAAATTTTCAAAAAATCATGTGTGACACCTGGTGACCGGCAGGCAGTACTCTACGAATCGACACCGGTCCGGCGGACTGGCTATGAGAAGCACTTCTTGAAAACATTATTTCTTTGAGTTGTTCTGTGTTTAGTTTTAGTTACTTCTCTAGTCAGTTTGATTTCTCTTAACCTCTCCTTTTTTTACTTTCACCCTCTCGCTGTATATCCCTTTTCTTGTTTAGTCCCCCCTCTCTCTCTCCTTGAGCTTCTCTGTATCACTGCATTGGATATCTCTCTCTGTGTTTCTTTTTACCTCTGTGTCCCCGCTCCGTCTAATTTTCTTTGTGCTTCTCTCTGGATATATGGATTTGATTTCCCTCCCTCTCTCTCTATCTCTCTCCCTCTCGCTTTTATTTTCTTTGTGTTTCACTGTATCACTGAATTTGATTCTCCCCTCTTTATCTCACTATCTATCTCTCTTTCATTTTCTTTGTGCTTCTCGATATCTCTGCATTTTGATTCTATCTTTCTCTCCTCTTCTCTCTCTCTCTCTCTCTCTCTCTCTCTCTCTCTCTCTCTCTCTCTCTCTCTCTCTCTCTCTCTGCCGCCTCCGCCTCAGATTCCCTCTCTCTATATATATGAATTTGATTTTCCCCTTCGTTCTCACACACACACACACACACACTCTCTCTCTCTCTCTCTCTCTCTCTCTCTCTCTCTCTCTCTCTCTCTCTCTCTCTCTCAACTGTATTTGTTTTTTTTTACAAATGCAGAGAATTGCGCGCAAGAGATAATATCATTCCCAATCGCAATTTACGTATAAATAGCATTAGATTACGGAAGTATCTTAACACGAACCCTAGCCCTTAGCCTAGCGTCTCAAGGGTTTCGGGTATTTCCGTGAAATGTAATGAAATGTAATGTTTTTGTTTATACGTAATCTAATGGTATTATCTCTTGCGCGCTATTGTGCAGTAGTACCCTCTCTTTATATATTTATTTCTCCTTTTTTCTCTCTTTCTCTATATTGGATCTCTACCGAGGAATGGCAGGAAGCAAGCTCGTTTCAAATTCACTTGTGCAATGAGTTCAATCTTAAGGGGTGAGTTCGAATTCCAGCCCCGCTATTACTTTCGTATTCGGACTAATACCTTACGAAAAGATATGAACCTCCACAGTTATGGGTTAAATAGTGGTACTACCATTCTTCTACAAGGATGGCTTAGGCATTACATAACCCATGATTGTTGATAGTCCATTAAACAAAGAAACAAACCTACTAGTTTGAATTATTGTTTCTTTCTCTTTGTTATTCTTTTGTTTTACCTCTCTCTCTCTCTCTCTCTCTCTCTCTCTCTCTCTCTCTCTCTCTCTCTCTCAAGGTAGGGTCCTGATGAGATCATTGAGATGTAATGTTTTTTTATACGTAATCTAATGGTAGCTCTTGCGCACTATTGTACATTAGTACCCCCCTCTCTCTCTCTCTCTCTCTCTCTCTCTCTCTCTCTCTTATCTATCTTCTTCAAACAGGGGAAAAAGCAATTTTTTCTTTTTAAGTTTGATTTTTAAAAATAGGCTGACGATTTTCCAGGCGAAATTCTTTGACAAACCAAGATGGTTCGAAATTATCTATGGATTTCACCATTCTTGGGATGCGGTCCTGGAGCCTTTCATCCGCGGATAATGAGGTCCCACTGTACTTTAACTCGATCCCATTCATATAGACCATTTTATCTTCTTTTTTCCCCTTCATTCTTCTTTTTTTCCTTTTCCCTTTTTGTGCGTGTCTTCGTTCATACAGAATATCAGAGTTGAAGAGGGTCGTTATTTCAACTCGGCGAGTATTGGATGATTTTTAAAGGAGAGAGAGAGAAGAGAGAGAGAAGAGAGACGGGGTAGCATAAAGACGTGGTTTGTTCTCTCTCTCTCTCTCTCTCTCTCTCTTTCTCTCTCCCCTACCCCACCACCATTGAATCGTCAACCGACCGACCCAGACCAACTGATGAATGGAGAAATGCACTCAAATACCGCAGAATTTAACACAGGAAACAAATAAGCAGGAAAAAGTGCGTGCGTCAGTGGGGGTGGGTGGATGTTTTGATCGGTGTTGCGGGGGGGGGGGGTGATGAATAGAACAACTCGAAAATGCATAAAAAATTACAATCTGAAATGAATAAAATATTCCAGATAAAAACGAATTTAAGAGAGAGAGAGAGAGAGAGAGAGAGAGAGAGAGAGAGAGAGAGAGAGAGAGAGTAGAGAGGAAAGGAGGGAGGGGATAGATAGAGCAAAATAAATTAGTAGATATTAAATATTCCTTTTCATTTTTCCGCAAAATAGCCCAGGTGTCTGTCACGTGACAAAAGGAGCGATTAAAAAAAAAATAACAGGAAGGAAAAGAAAAAAGAAAGAAAGAAGAAGGGAAAATAGAAAGAAGGAAAAGATCAGCGAAAATTCGTTAGGTGGCGGTTTGTTGCTGGAGTCCGATGCCCTCACGGGTAGAATTTTTCGGCATATAGAACATGAGGTCAGGTTTCATTCATTCATATATATATATTATTATATATATATATATATATATAGTATCCAATTGCCGCTTTAAATTTTTCTGTTGCAGTGGCATTCGTTGATTATCCAAAAGTGCTCTATATATATAAACAAAAACAAACAACAGAACAATAATCTTATTATAATGGAGATTGTGTGTTTTTCTGTCTGTAACCGAAACTAAATCACTACTCAAGTCACAATTCCCTTAGTAATTGACGTCACATTCACCATGAATTTATACTTATTTTAACCTCAATTATTAATAAAATTGTTTTACATTATTTATACTGTTGACCATATCTACACATTATTAACATGCAATTGTATTTATATATACAACAAAATAGCGGTTTACAGTGTTAACGGGAAGCCTAATTTGCATATTGATATTAAAAATGTGATTTTAATAAATATATGCTTAGTATTATTGATTTCTAACTGTTTGGTTTTTATTTTAATGAATATAAGCAAAAATCTCTTTCAATTAATCTTAAATGAATCCATTAACAAGAAAAGATAACTGTAATTTTATATTTACTTACTCTTTTAACTAAATAGTTAAATCAGAAAAAATAACAATTGAAAAACGAGAGTGATAGAAGAGTAAGTTTCAATTGTTCTATTTTTCGATTATATCCCCCTCTGTTTCAAATCATTTTATCTGCATTCTTATTTAGTTTCATTAGCCTTTCTAATTTAATGCGATATTTCATTACATTAAAACTTAAATACTTGCACCCGGAGGGTGCATATATTTGTTAGTAATATTAATAATAGTAAATATTGTAAAAAAAATTAAGTCTACCATGGTTTCGATCTTAATGATCTCATCAGGACCCTACCTTATATTTAACCAAGTCGGTGCTATAACGTTCAACCGTTATTATTAAAACTAGCAAAATATATGCACCCTCCGGTGCAAGTATCTAAGTTTTAATGTAATAAAATATTGTATTAAATAGAAAGGCTAATAAAACTAAATAAGAATTAAGATAAAAAGATTTGAAACAGAGGGGATATAATCGAAAAATTAGACAACTGAAACTTACTCTTCTATCACTCTCGTCTTTCATTACTAAATTTTCCTAATTTAATACTTAGTTAAAATAGAAGTAAAGAATAAAATCAGAATTATTTCTTCTCGTTAACCGATTTCTTTTAAGATTTATTGAAGAGATTTTTGATCATATTCATTAAGATAAAACCATACGATTAAAAAATCAATAATACTAAGCACATATTTATTAAAATCAAATTTTTAATTTCAATATGCAAATAAGCCTTTCCTGTTCACACTGTAAACTGCTATTTTAGTGTATATATAAAAACAATTGCATATTATTTTTTTTGTAGATATGATTAACAGTATTAATAATGTCTAAAACAATTTATTAGAAATTGAGGTTAATAAAAAATAAAATCAGTAGAATGTGACGTAATAACAAAGGGAATTGTGACTTTGAGTAGTGATATAGTTTCGGTTACAGACAGAAAGCAAAAACAATCTCCATTATAATAAGATAAGTTTATCCCAGGAATTACATCGACTTAGTTAAGTATAAGGTAGGGTCCTGATGAGAACATTGAGATCGAAATCCTGGATATATATGTATGTGTATATTTGTGTATATATATATATATATATATATATTTGTGTGTGTGTATATATATATATATATATATGTGTGTGTGTGTGTGTGTGTGTCTTGTCTTAATTTTATTTTATTTTTCCTTTTTTTCAGTCAATCTCTTCAGAGAAATTCACTTGACAAATGTTGAAAGACGTACAAATTGGATAATAACCGAACGAATCAAGGAGGATGAGAGGGGAAAAAACAAAAAAAAAACTCACGTCTTCATCCTCCCTTGATTCGTTTGTTTGTGTGTGTATATATAAATGTGTATGTGTATATCTCTCCTATATAAATATATATGTGTGTGTGTGTATATGTGATATATATATATATATATATATATATATATATATATATATATAGTGATAATTCCTTCTACTGATTTATTTGATCATTATGAACTGAATTCTTATTGCTTGTAATACTCCATACATTAAAAAAATTACGTTCATTTTGTTTTAATTCACATAGGAATTACATTAAAAATGTAACACAGACAGTAAGGCTGCAGTTCTGGAGGAGTGTGAAGTATCCCCTTCTTTGCTATTACTCCCAGGTCCACTCTGACCAGAGTGGTAGTAACCTCGTACCCCATCTATGGTCAAATAATGTCTTAAAATATTCGCATTTGATAGGACCATTTACAAAGAAAGAAACAAAACTCTTAAGAAACAAACTACATATAAAATGTGAATATGAACACGATTCCCTAACATTTAGACATAGAATAACCCTGTAGAAGTTTATCCTCCAGATATAAAAACAATATGATACTCACCGTCGCAGTGGGGTTCTAACTACCGTCGAGTTAGTAGACAAAAAAAACAGGCAAGCTGTAACTTAAATACAGTCCTTGTATGCTGCTGGCATAATGCAAAGTAATGGCTGAAGAGTGGGTACTTATCCATGTTCTTACTCACCCTGAATCCAATAGCCAATCAGAACTCAGGAAATGAACTTGCCTGAGTTCATAATGGAACAATCCAAAGCTCCATATAAAGCCACCTACCAAACTCTAGTTTTAGTCTTGCATTCATCTTGTACAGACAAATCCAACAAACCCCAGATTGGTTGACATGTCGTTAAGATCAATTAATCATTCACCATCCAGATAATAAGTTTGTCATCTGGTTCATCCCCTCCC